>OY754335.1:72269180-72869180 GCA_963573305.1 Pyrrhosoma nymphula | reverse complement strand
GTTTAAACTCCTCATAGTTGGGTAACCAGGATATTGAGAACTACCAAAATTCTTTAGGAGAGAGCGAACAGTATCGCAACGTCAACTTGCACATTAAATATTCTGTTTTACTCATGGACTCAACAGACTTAAGACGGAAGGAGTCATTTTGTTGGTCACTGACTGACTGACTCATAAAAAATTTCTAGGATTTTTCGAAAAAGGTTATACCCTATAAAGGGTCAAACCTCAGATCCAATGTATAGTGGACAAGTGATGACGATGGTTTCTACTCCATTTCTCCTCGGTCTCGGTGGCGGCGGGATAAAGTCCTTGCCTTCAATTCATGAGGTCGCGGGTTCTAGTCACGCCTGGTTGGGTTTTAACCAGCCAGGACGTGGGTGTTTGTGCATTGTTATTTTTGAGTTTATTGCAAGAAAGAATTATCAAGTCCTGAATGCGCTTTAGATATAAATACGTCAATTGTTTTCTTTTTTTATTCCTTCAAATAATCCCCCGTTAGTGTGTCCTGTGCATCGACTTCTAATAGCGCAAACGGCATCAATTTTCGGTCGCCTCCCCAAATAAACAAACCAGCCAACACGTTCAACAGCTTCATCTCCAGGAGTATTACTCATCCGATAAATTAGTATTTTTACATGGTGGAAATGTTGAAGTAAAAGATTTGGATCTGTGTCGGAGTCAGCTTTTTGATATTCTGATGCTTGTGAGAAATTAGACCTCTCTTTCTTTGTCTAGGGTCGAGATCTTCTGTAATTTTTATCCCTATTCATGGTGGTTTTATAAAACAGGCTGAATTGTTCTGACATTTAATTCTCGTCAAACTAATAGATGAGGTGTTTCGCTTAAGACACATGACTCATGACAAAGAATTATTCTCGTTCATGTACATGAAAGACTAATTAGGCCCGACCTTTGCTTAGCTACGAGCGGTCCAGACACATCAGATCGGCTAAGACAAAATCGAACTCTCATTACTAATGCCACCTTACCGATTGGGTGACCAAGAATATACCACGGATTTAGCGTCTGGTTGGTAGATTTTTTTATTTTTTGAGTGCCATGATACCCGATCCCACGAGCCCTTGTGGCCACTTTCCGGGTCTTATGCAAATGTAAAGGACTCCTTGTTTTTGCCCTTCCCTGTGTCTCTACAACAGTTTCCCAGAGGTTCATCCGACCGACCTCTGAGATGCTCGATTGCTCCTCCTTCCGCCCGGGATCCTGCCTTTGAGGTGTTTTTAAATGTTATTATTGCATTGAAATTGTTGATTTCAAAATAAATGTGTTTTTGTCATTTATTGTGGGTCTCATCATCAAGATTACTACATTGTTCCGTGAAAACGGAAGAGGCACCTTATACAAAACCGTACAAACAAGTAAAACAATTGTGGCATCATCAACAATTTTTCTTCTATTTTTAAAAATGAAATGCAATTTGCACCTGATAAAACCTTGAGCACAATCGCAGAATAATAATTCTAAAAGTGAAGTCGTGTAAAATTACAGGTTTTGTCCGATTGATGTAAGGCAAAATGAAATAGGTCATTTATTTATTGAAATAAAATATTTTTAGACGTATCGCCAATCCCCTCAAATGGTTGACGCACGATGTTGTATTTTTGGATCGATAAATCTTAGGAAATTGTTTCCATGGAGTCAGTTTATTCCTCACTAAGGATTTGCTTTTATGTGATGTCGATTTATTTTGCTTTTTTTTTATTCCAATGTAAGATAAATTTCGGAGGCAAACCCTCTCGCGTTCTTCCCTGGAATCCTCTTCATCAGGCGGTCTTAATATTTCACCAAAGATTCGTTCGTTATTCCATCGATGTCAACGAAAAATCGTAGCCGAAGCGGACGGTGGGTAATGGTGAAAATCTGCTTGTTTTAAACGCGCACTGAAGTAATTATTTGCTACTTGGAAAAACAGGTTATTTGAGATCGTTCAGTTTTCTATTTTCCAAGTTCTTACTAAATCTCTAAATTTTGGTACTGATTGTGCAATTCTAATGTGTCAACATTTGTTATGTTAACTGTTCAAGCCTGGAACGATGTATGGAATTGCGAAGTGTGCGTATGTATTAACATCTTTGCAGTTAGCCAAACAGGTGTCACTGTCAGGAAGAAACTCATTAACAATTGAAATATGTTTACTAATTTGGCATGTCATATTTTCTCTCCTCTCAAAGAATACTAGACTGTTTTTAGTTATTTCTCGATCACATTAATAATTCTTTCTGTCTGAAGTTTGGGTCCAGAGTAAAGGCTCATGATTTCGTTGCCAGCGTTTAACGTTTATCAGCATCATCAGGGCCTCGAAAAACGTGGATAGTTGGTATATAAGTTATCATGGTGAAATATACTTAATAGCCTAACCATTGTAATGTTGATTGGTATTGCGAAGCCCAAAAAATAAACGCCTTGCCAGAAAAACTTTTTATTTACTTCTTCCTGCACTGCAGTATGGCTGTGGGAGTTATTTTATTGGGCTATGAAATACCAACCACCATTACAATGGTTATTATACGAAATCATAGTGTAAACCATTAATTTGAGTATTTGTGCACCCTCGATTGTTTAATCAGGTTTTGAGGTGGAACAAAAGTTAGTCTTATTTCATTGTGGGAAGAGGTCTGCCGAAGTATTTGCCTTTTCTAACCATTTAATTGTGTTCCTATCTACTTTTCTTTACATTTCCTTGCCGGGCCCTGAAAACTCTTTCCAGTAACATAATATATTGAGAAGTTCGGAAAGAAAAAAAAAATAGAAAATAGTATCCACAAGTTTTTAGCTGCTGTTGAGTCCCAAGGCAGCTTTTTTCAGCGCTACTCTATTGGACACTTTTCTCAGATAATTTCAATGTAATGCACAAATGGTGAATTACATTCATTGGTACATTAACTAATGGAAAGAGTTGCAAAACCAAGCGTTTTGAAGACTACTAAGTCTATTGTTTACACTGACCTATCAGATTTTAATTTATAGAAACATAACGTTTTGAATGTTTCTGCATTTCACTCCAAACATACCGTGAAAAGGGAAATTTTCATCCTTAAAAACCTTTTAGAAACCATGATTTTGACCTAACTGAACGAGTGGCCTCCCTGTAAATATATTTCACCATGATCAATGAAATACCAACTATCCACGTTTTTTGAATCCCTGATGATGCTGATAAACTTAAGCGAAACCTTGGCAACGAAATCCTGGGCCTTTATTTTGGACCAAAATTCCAGATGGGAAGAAGAACTAACCTGTAACACTGTAATGTACAGACGATAGTCAGATGTTACCAGTTGTATTTCCTTTGGTAATTAATATTTTAAAAGAAGCGCTTAGTATTTTAAAATTGAGCCAGGGCTTTGTCAAAACTCTTAGCATGTTTGATAGCATCCAAAATTTGAATGGATATTTTAAGCGATGCAAAAGCCTCTGCAACATCAACCCATTCAAAATCTTAACAGCGGACACGAATCTTAAGGTAGTTTTTTAAGTTTGAGTGCGATATCACTACGTCCAATGATTTTGACCGCATCATAAAGAAAAATATTATTTGCTCTTATTATGCTAGAATGTCAGCCATAAACCACACTATTTTTCGAGATAAGCATTTGCTAATAGATAGAAGCCAGGAAAGTACGGCTGTGCGCTTTACAGATGCATTAATTTAAACAAATGACGAAATTATCACGCACATATCGCGTCAGGCATTAACGATATGTAGATCGTATGTTTTTCAATTATTTTTCATAAACTAATAAAGTATTCATAAATTTATTTTTCATCGTAATACATTTGAGCTATGGGGGAAAACACTTTCGGTGTAGTAGGCGTTTCCAGTGTACAAGGTGAAAATAATAAGTGAATTTAATGCCTCAACTTTGTGTATTTAATTAATTGCTGAGAAGTCCAGTCCCAAAAATATAGTTTTTGCGTGGTCACTATTGCTATATTCACTTCATACTTCCGAGAGCTAGTTAAGTTTTGAAATAAAACCGAATGTACTGTCTGTTATGACGAGAGAAAAATTTCGCTCGAATCATCTTTAATTCTCCAGTCCATCATTCTCTTTGTTGCCTCCGTGGAAAATTATGGCGAGTCGATTTCGCAATTACCGACCGCCGTATTCTCGCGCACTCCACAGTCATTTATCCTGTTCACCACCACAACTGCTTGTCAGACGCTTTTGGTGACTGGCGTTTTCGGGGATGTCAAATCGCGGAGGATAATCCCTCGCCAGATTTCGCCCCCGATTACGCATATTACTTTTTTTCTCTCGCGACGAGCTCCAATCAATTATCTCCACGCCGCGCCGCAGGGGTCCACGAATGAAAAGGGCGGAAGTGACGCTGCCATCAAATGATCAGCGAATAGGGATTCCCTCGCTCGAATCGCGAAATCGTTTTGGGAAGTTAATATCTGCGAGTGCGTTTTTGTGTGTGTGTGTGTTGGAGTTGAGCTGATCGAGCGGGTATAATCTTTCGTAATCCGTGCATCGGCTTAACCCTCCCCATTCCTCCATTTATGACCGTACCCAATATTTCATCGGTGACGGATGGATCTTTGACCCTTCAGTATGCCGGCATAGAGGTTTAGATATGGGAGGTCTTTAGCCCTAGTGAACGCGCGTGCAGTGGTTATCGGATGAGATCAGCGAGAAGCGAAACATTTTCTGCCAGCGTACATCTAAATGTATTGACTATGCAGCGGTCGGCGCGGCAGCCGGACGATTTTAGACGCGGGACGTCATGGGGCCTTTTCCAATTATGTGAGATTCGCGGTGCTCCCATTGACGCGGCCAAGCGGTTCAGAAGCGTTCACGTACGTACGTGGTACATTCTCCAAAAAAATATCTCTCGCTTGATATTCTCGCCGCACTGTCATCAATGTCATTTTCAGCACATTTTCGCCCGCTTCATGCTGACAGATCCCCCTCTGCGTGCCTAAACCGTTCAGTTGGGTAATGGGGAAAGTCTCCCGTGATGATGCTATAATATGCCTGGTAAGGATTTTCTTTCCCTAACCTGCCGAACAAAACGGCTTGCTTTACTTGTACTTTTTGGAAAAGGTATTACCATCCAGCAGTGCGATAGCCCTTGTCGTAACTATTATAATAGTGTAGGATTTTAGGCTTTTCCGGCGAATAGACCGATTATAACTATAAGATGAAGATTGAACCTTGTGGAATATTTCCACAATTAAGTGAACACAACTTTGCGTTTTCCACAGTCAATAGCTACTTAAACTATCGCCATAGTTTCGTAAGCCATTGACATAAACCATGATGACGATGGCTGAGTTGGCTAATAAAGCATGAGTTCCTAATATCCTCACCCGGTACGAATCCCGTGAAAACTATATGCTATCATAATAATGTTTATTTAGCCTGTAATTTTGTAAATACTAAAACTATGAGCGGTGGCGGAAAACTCAATTATTAGTATCCAATTACACAGTCTCTGGACTCAAATTGACGTCCGTTGCCACTGATGAAGGCGGGATAGAGCGTCAGCTGATGTCCTAACAGTTAACAGAATGCAAACGCCGCGGAAATCATGAATTTTGAGAAATTGGCATCAATAGGTCGCTTTGTCACTCCCGTCGTTTTGGGACTGATAGGACGTGGCCAACCGAACTCGGATGAAATTAATCCAAAGTCATAATTTTGGGATTGAGCTTGCGTGGCATTTACTCAGGCGCAATTAATTCTCGAGATGTGCTTGAAGGTAATGTGCTCGTCACACTAAAGCCCTAAAGGCTGTTGAAATGACAGTTTCGGAATTCGGTCCGAGCTACTTCTTACTTTAGGATCCATAAGTTTTTCTCAAGTGAGTATGTTACGCACCTAATATTTCCTGCCCCTCACCCTTTTAGAGGTTTGTCTTGCACAACGTATGTGCAGATATACCCGTTGTGTACAATAATTCAATGAATACAACTATGTGACTATCAATTCAATGGTATCAGGCGAAACATGATGGAACTCCTTCATGATGATTGAAAAGGAAAAGTACTGTCACGGCTCCACAGATGTTAATATTAAAGGCCTGATGATGGCACTTTGTATCGAAACCGATAACCAAATAAAATATCTGTGGAACCTTGCCAATGCTTTTCCTTTTGAATCATTATGTGACTCTCTGTTAATCGGAAGTACCTCGCGTGATTTTGGGTGGATGTTACCTGGTGTTTCGTGGTCATTGCCGGTCACTTTTTTGAAGGAACATTTACTTGATAAAGTGACCAGGAAAGGCCATAAAAGATAGGGTCGCATCCACCCAAAAGTGTAGGCATAGTGGAACTTAGTGGCACTCAACAGCGGAAGTCGGTGATGGTGAGTCATGCGGTTATTACCAGGCAGATGTCCCAGAGGACTCCTATGTGGACCTCTTGAGTGACCCTCGGTAAATCGTCCCCCCCTCTCATACGAGCTTTCCAATCCCTCGCAGAACGCCCTTCGCATGCTAGTGCCGCCATGTTCTGCCACACCTGCACGCGGGGTACACCCGACTAACAGGTATAGTCATAATGACACGAAAAAGCTCCAATGAAGAAGAAACCTTTTTGTTTTCCACGGATTTATTGTTAAGCAAGAATGTACGACACCCACACGTAATTAAGCCGTCCTGAAAGAGGGGAAAAGAATTATAGCTATTACACAGATAATATAGATTTAGATTTCACAGATATTATTCGATGCTGAGTATCATCTTTTCGTATTAATCAGCATCGAAACTCGAGTTATTCATCAATAAATCACTTCTCTGTGGCACTGTTACATTTATTTTACAAAGGAAATCCACCAAGTCAAGGGAGTGCATACTTTTCAAAAATTCAAATGAAATTTCGCCAATGCGCGAAAGTATTCCGCAAAGGAGCTATAGAGGTTGTAGAGAGGAGGAACTTTGAGCAGACAGCGGAAGTATCGCATGCTGCTCAACCTCTCGATAGCTTCCAATCAATTATTATCGCATGCAAACAATATATGGCCGATAAAAAAACCTGAATCGACGAAAGCATGCTATAAAATTAGTGTTTTCGCTTGCGATAATTATCACGACGATTCCAGAATGGCAGATACTTGGCGGGAAAACGGCGCTTTCTGCACGGCATCCCGCTGAGGAAGGCCTATGGCGTACTCCTCTGTTATGACGATCGCAAAAATTCTATGAAATCTACATTCTCGAGAAATTACTGAGTTTAAAGGTTAAAGATAATTGCATGGCACATGTGTTAGTTTGTTTTCGTATAACTCCCCTTTGCCGAATACTCTTTCGTTGAAAATTTTGTATTTTTTACCGAAGTTTGGTATTCGTTTTTTCCTGTGTGATCAACGTATCAATATTTCAAGCAAACTTGTACTCCATCTTTTAAGTGCCCAGAGGTATACCTAAAAAGGATTTTTTATTTGTTAGCATCAAACCGGGCGACGAAAACCTCAGAGATCTGAAAACGTCTTTCATGCTCTACTGTCAACCCCGGTTAGGTAGTTTGAGCGAGATATCACTTCACCTGGAATTTGATGAATTTTACCTCAATTTAAAGAAATAACACTCATCTTTCCAATTGTATAAAAAAATAAACCCCTAGCCGAACTACTTTTCGAGCCATAAACCTAAACATTTCAGCTGTTTTACAAGAGATAGATTAAGGATGTGCTCTCCAGAGGGAGAATATCGAAAAAATAGGAATTTATAACACCTAGATTTCGCCAAAAAACTAACGGTGTGTAGCTTTCATGTTTACTCAACTATTTATAAATATTAATCAAATAATCACCGCAGCAGGTAATTTTACAGAATCGCAAAATAAACCTGCTGTGAAGGCGTTTTCACCGTACGGCGTGAAATAATGAGTCAAGTAAGGGACTTATGTAGTCCCTTACTTGACTCTTGATTAATTGCTGAGAAATTTTTACCAAAAAGTATAATTATATTTTTCGTAATTTATATTACAATATTTACTTCATACTCTTACACGCGCTGAAATTAAAAAATAAAATTCGATCATGGTCTCCATTATGACTAGGGAAAAATCTCGCTTAAACTACCTTAGGCCATCATCGTGTAGCTGATGATGGCCAAACAGCGGGAACTGGTCGTTCAGTCTTGGAAAATAAATCCGTGGAAAACGTAAAAGTTGTGTTCGCTGAGTTATGGAAATATTCCATAACGCTATATATCCTTCTTTGGACATTTTGTGGCTTTGCATTAACCTACACCCTACCTGATTAAGGGTAAAAGAAGTACAGCCATTCCTTAGGGAAGTGACTTATTCAACGCTAAACGTCTACTTCGGGTGACCTGGATCGTGGATGAATAAATAACTTCACTATGGAGTATCAAAATTTTATTTCACCATTTTTTGCGAAGAAATTCCACCAATTGTAGCCTGAAACTGATGTCCACGCCCTACGTTTTTGTAATTCAACGCATTTTAACTCAACACTCACTCATATCTTCGCAAATGCCGTTTAAGGGATATTCTTCGAGAAATTCTATTCTTCAGTGAACTTCCTATGGAGTCACTTCTGGAGGCCCTTCTCTCCGAATATCATCATCGCATTTGCGCGTGGTCCTACTAACCTTTACGGCAAGGCTTGCGACGTCTCTTTTGGAATGCCCTCTGAAAAATTCCCTTCCTTTCCATCTGCGCTTAAAGGACTGACTGTCGCCGTGTGTCTTCGCCGATGTTGGTTATTAAGCCCGTCGCCAGGAGTAGTCCATCTCCCCCTCCCCCTCTCATTTTGAGGAAAATAAAACGGTACCCACCCCATTGCCTCACCTCGCCTTTCATCGCGTCAGAGTTGCGCGTGTGACTATGTATGTTAATCGGTAATATGTGCCCCACGTTATTGTGGCTGGATGCTCGACGTTTCGTGGTCGTTGCTGATCACTTTATTAAGGGAATAAGCCACCTGCCGAACTTAAGGACTAATTTTTTTTTTTTTAAGTGGAACACTTCTTATAGATGGAGGTAATCTCGCGAAAGCCTTGCGTCACGCGACACCCGACTCCCGAACGGATAGAGAAGACAGAGAGAGCGATTGAGGAGACGAGAGAGCTTGCTTGTGTGCGCCATGTCTCAGTACGCACACTTATATATACGTATAGGTGGGGAATACCCAAGTGGGGAAAGGCGGTACAGAACAACGCTCTCACTTATCCGACCGTTGAGTCGTTACGTGGTTACGTATATACAAGCGCTTCGGATTAATACACAATGCTGTAACTAGAGGGATATAGTGTAAATTCATATGAATACTTTAAGTCCATGTGTATTTCATGTAATTACCATCAATGCATAAGTATAATTTTCATATTCATAATTTAAGAAATTTGAATTTAAATATTGACGTTTATTTATGTGTGATACTGTTTACACCCCACTGGCAGTCATATCCGTACTCAAAGTGTTCCACTAGTGTCGGCCGTCCAGCGACGGCCACACCTTTTTTTATATATTTTTTTCCAAAATGCTCATTTGGGCGTCGTATGCAAGGGAATGGGAAGGGGAGTGATGGGAGGAGGTATCGTAGGATTAGGAACTAATTACAGGATCCCACGTTGGCAGATCATGAGGCCACTATCCCTATGTAATTTGGCTAACGCTTATTGTTAAATCCCAAACGCTTTGCGGATGAGCAAGCGTTCTAGAAATAATCATTCTACACTTTCTTATTTTGGAGCTTTTTAGACATTTTCCCTGTATACATTGTGTAGAAATATTTTGTTATTTTGTTGCTCTTCGGAGGATTATGTGAGTGATATGTGCCACTCTCGGCTTGTCATTACGTTTCCCAGTGCCTGAACCGTCAGAACTTGTAGAAATACCTACTCAGGCGGAGAAAAACCAACTCAGACGGGACTCGAACTCGCGAACCCGGTAATTGCAGGCGAAGGCCTCCGCCGCCATCGAGGCCGGTAATAACGCATTTTACTATTTTATCTATCTCCTAATTTTTTATAACATTCTTAATTGATGTTGTTTCGTGGTTTTATCCCTTATCTTAAAGCTTTCAATTGAACCCACTCGCTGACTACTCGCATTATTTTGCGTCGAACTACATTAATTTTATTCTGGCGGCGAAAAGTGATTTTATACCGATTCTTGGATGCCATCTTCTTTTGTATAATGACGCCATAAATTCCACTTTGGCCATTTATTTTACTCTTTCTACTTTTTTCTTTCGAATGGCAGATGGCTCGTTGGGATATCTTTTTACTTTCGAATCATAATGAAATGTTTCGTGTATACCATCTTTCCGCATTGCCGCCAACCATGCATATATTTCCCTGCTCTTACCAATTTATTACGCGTTTCAAAAAAAGAAAATAAACAAATAAGTGTGGAAATTTAACCAGATATTTGTTCATAAACATGGATGAATGATGGGGTATTTACTCTGAAGAGTTCCCAGGCGCGCACCATCGCTGACTCTTGATAACGCAATGGAACTCACCAATATACCCGGAGCGACAACCGCATTCTTTCGCTGACACACATATTGGGCAGTCGTGCGGAGAGCTTGAGCGTTATGACAGGAAGAGTGTCTCTTGCGGACATCTCCATCCTCTCTCTTTGTGTACACTATGTTTGGGCACATTCGCCGTAAACGTCTAGATGGAACGAAAATCATCGAAATTTGTTTTCCCACCGAGCTTTGTGTTTACCCTCCGTCTTTCGTAATCCAACGTATGGTTAAATTTTCTGTTATCACCTTCTTTATCCTTAAAAAAGAAGACTTCATTTCACTAAATCGAAGAACAAAAATGCTGTAATTCATCGAAATATTTTATCATTTAATATTCATTCGTATCTTACGAGTGACAGGTTGTCACTCGTGGTGACAGGTTGTGGATGTACTAATATGCCTAGAATTCACCTGTAGTGCTGACAAGAGCGACACAGTATGAGAATTTCACTGTCGAACTGAGAGGTTCCAGATTTATTTCATTCTCCGCACCATTTTGTGATTACAAGAAGTACATAGTCGAGAAATTAATTCTATCAACCACATCCGCCAATGCATTTTCCCAATACTTGCATCGTTACGGGGCTTCATTATGGCTAGTGTCCTGACACCCCCTGCCAAAAACTCTTGTGACGGCTCTAGGTGAAGATGTGGATGTTGAAGGTTAATCTCTGAAAATTGTTTTATTTGCGATTTTTCGCCTGCTAGTATATTTATTTTTGTGCCGTTTTTTTGCATTTGACATACGTTCTACTTAAAAATTGTTGACGGCAGCTATATTTTTGAACGTAGCGGGAGACCGAAAGCGGTGGGCATTAAAGCAGAAGGGCAATTGCGAAAGGTCTTGGGTTAGGTAGCTAAGGAGTGGGAAAATCAGAGAATGACAATACGAAGCGTTAAGGCAACTTTGAGTATTGAAACAGGAGAAGTAATAAGGTCGTAGGAAATTGAGACGGAGGAAGTATTGGGAAGTGGGGATAGGAAGTGTTGTGGAAAACTTTTAATGTAGAAATGGAATGGCTAAGCATTTTAAACTCTTATGTCCATGCATACATAATACATTAGTATGAATTAAAAGTGATAATCCGGTTAAGGTATGTTTAAGTGGAAGAAGAGCCCCTACTAATCTTTTACGGCCGAGGGCCCTCATCTCCAAACACGATTTCATTTTTCAGCTCGGCGTGCTTACTAACACTCTTCATCCCGTCCATAAAGCCTTCTTTTCTACCCCTTCTCTGCTTACTCAAAATCCTCCCCTCGATCACGGCCTTCAACAACACTTCGCCCCTTATTACCTGTTCCCACCACTTTCTCTTCCTCCTACTACTGATAATATCCTCCCACATTTCCCTCTTTGCACTCATCATGCCGAACACTTCCTCTGTACAAGCATAAGTATTGGGCAAAATTTTTGAAGGATTACACTTGATGATGCTTCAATGAAATGAAGCCTAAGATCAAAAAAATATTGATCGGAGGAATTTTACAAATAGTTAATGGTAATGGATCAGTTTCACATTAATTATTCGACAAGTAACGGCCAGTTTTCAACAGGCTAGCTGTCAAGGGTAACCTGGAAATCATTCCAGGGGACGACACTGACGGACTAAGCTTTGTTTTTAGCAATTTTAAAAGAAACATGCCGTTTACTTTTCATGTTGAATGCTTTGATTCTAAGCTGCAAATAATTCTTTAACATTCCGAACGACAACGAATTGATTGATTAATTGCTGTTTCCTTCCAATATACCTGTTATTTAGTGCTTTTTGACTAGGTTTTTAGGTAATATATAAAATATTTCTACAATGAAAATTAACAGATGTAGTACTGTCCACTTTATTTCACAATGACAACGGGGTGTTTCGGCGTATTACGTCGTCGTCATCGGGTAAAATTTAGAAATCGTTCCTAATGATGGCGGTGTAATGCACCGAAACACCATGTGTGAAATGAAGTGGACAATGCGACATTGGTTAATTTTCATTCTCGAAAATGCTGTTCATTCTCATCTAGCGAGATAATTCGACTTCTTTTTTTATTATTTATGATAAACAAATTTTTTTCATTTTCATATGCACATTAACATTACCTATTTCGGTCGATTTGTATTTTTAGACGAAGTCACAACTATAGAGGCGGGCTCTTGGAAAAATCCAAGCCGAATTTGAACCCGCGACCCAGCTAAACGGACAAGAACTTTTCTCCACGGTCAACCTTGGAACGAATGTAAACAATGCTAATTTTTGAGTACGAGAAAAGAAAACAGTATAATAAATCATTCAAAGACGGCCATCCAGGAGAGCAGATGTTGAAGCAGGCGCAGTGGGAGTAGTGGATCTATCTTCCCTCCCAGGCACAGCGTGGGACACTTGAGAAAATATTAAAATACAGTACAAAAATAATATTTCAGCCTTTCTGCTAAAATTTCTGAATTAACATTCTAACTATAAATATTATAGTGAAATTTCGGCGGCGAAAAAAAGTTAGCAGAGCGTGGTTTCGATCCACGGACCTCTGGGTTATGGGCCCAGCACGCTTCCACTGCGCCACTCTGCTTCCGTGGGGTAGAGCTGAGATTGTGACGTATTAGAATATTTTGTTGCTCGTCTTACGGAAGTCAGATTAATTTCTCCTTGTACTTCTCTATCATTTACTTGTTGTGCTGTTGTATTAGAAGGCCATTACTGGTGAGGATGTGTCCTTAAGGACTCAGCGGTGCGTTTTGTGGACCGGGACTTCCTTTACATATCACGTTCCAGCAGTTCACCTGTTATTGATTCGAGGTTTTTGGGCGCCGAGGCCTCTTGAATGTCGGCTGCAGCTGATGTTTCATGCATATTCTTCCTTGAAATTTGATGAATGTACTGAAGTTATGTTAGAACGTATATCAGAATTGTCTATCAGAGATTTGTGACTGCATAGTTGACACAACGTTAGAAATCATTAAACGCGATATCAATGATTTTTTAATTCTGATTTCAGTAACATACCGCATTTTGTCGAAGTTATATCCATAAAGGTTAGTCATGCATTTCATTCTGTTTATTTACTGAAAGTTAGATTGAAGTTAATACAGTTGGAAATAGTTTTGGAGCCTAAGCTAATAATTATTTGAATGTTCTGTGACCATTTTTCAAGTTTTTTTCCCTACTTCATCTTATTTTCCTGGGTGCATAGCCGGCATCCGTTTGTACCACCCAGTGCCTCAATATAGCACTGGAAAGTGACCATAACTATACTTAAAGCTGACAGGTTGAATTATACACTGTGTCATTACAAAAATTCGACCAAGAACAGACTTGGCTACATGTGTTTTTTGGTGCTATCTTAATTTTTCCTTCGCGAAATTACGTCACTCGCGCGCTTTGTCTGCGGACTCTTGCTTTAACCTCAACCACAGTAAAATCTTTTTAAAATGGAAAACCTGCCCATAAACCGAATTCAGCCTGAAAAGTGTTTCAATACGGGTCATTGCCAATTGTATAATATTCTCCCGCATTTATCCTTTATAAGCCTGTATTTTGAGCTTTTTTTTACAAATTATGTATTATAACAAGCGGCCAAAAGTAGTTTTTAGAATTATAAATAGAAATCCAGAGAGCTTAAGGTTGAGCGAGGGACGGGAGCGTGGTATACACTCTTACTACATCCCATGCAACTTTTTTTATAGTAGAGAGAAACCTAGAATATGGCTAGGATTTTTTTGCTTGCTTCGTCGATTTCGAGAAGGCGTTTTTTAGGGTGGACTGGACGAAATTAATGTGAGTGCTGAAGAAATAAGGGGTCAATTTGAGTGACAGACGTCTCATTCGGAATCTCTGTATGAACCAGACGGCTCAGGAATAGGGATTGGCCATGACAGGACGGGGAGTAAGGCAGGGGTGCCGACTACCGCTATTGCTTTTAAACGTTGATTCGGGAGAAATGGCGAGGGAAGCCGGGGGGAGATGGAGGTGGTAATAAAGGTTTTACGGGATCTGATAAAGTTATTGAAATTTGCAGATGACCAAGCGTTGGTTTGTCAGCCAGCCATAGGGTTACCTACAGTCAATAGGGAATGCGTTAGAGATGCAATGCGAAAATTATGGGATGAGATAAATCATAAGAAATGAGATTTTCCAAAGGAAAGGAGGGGGGGCTGAATATAAGGGTGGTATGGGCATAAAATAGCGCAGATTGAGCGTTTACGTATTTACGGAGGTAATATTTTTTATGATAATGAATTTAGCGGGAGGTACATCAGATATAGAATTGGTGAGGGGGTCTGAGAAGAAACGTAAAGAAAATGTTGGTGAAAACGGTCGGAAACTTGGTCATTGTGGAGAGAGGATGTCTGTAGACCGGAGGCATTTAAGATGTAGTATAGTGGGAGAGGAAAATATGTCAGTGGTGGAGGTTCGGAGAAGGCAGAAGGGGTGGAGGGAAAGAGGACGTGTTGAGAGGCGAGGTCATGAATTGAAGAGAGTGAAAGAAGAAAGCTGGAGAAGCGCGGAAGAGGAAGGAAGAGGATAGGAATTTTGGACGAAATAAGGAAAGTTAGGCCCCGTTTCCACTACTGACATTTCTACGACGGTAACTCTCTACCCGCTCAATGCTAGTAATGGAAACGCTCGAAAACGGCTACCATGGTAGATAGTCCTACTAGCATAGAGTTACCCTCGTAAGATCAGGGAATAGTGGTTACCGTCGTGTCTTCTTGTAGTGGGAACGCAAGTTAGTCAAAATCCTGGTAAGAATCATAGGAAAACAGTTGAGTCTTCATTGAAATGTAAACAAACGTGTAATAATTGGAAAACATCTTGTTTATTCTCATTACTATTAACTTAAAATTCATTTAATTTGGCAACATAGGTTTCTATTAATTAATGCCTGAAACTGTTATCGCGATTGGATGGTATGTTTCCATAAACTATCACGGCATTGACATTTAAAAGTTAGTTCTCGCAAACACATTTGCGCACGGGAATGGCCGTATATATACATCTTTCTTGAACCTCCGTAATTAGTTAAGAATCGTATATGAAGTAGGTAATAGGCTCGTAGGTCGTCAAGTGGAGATAGTAGGTGTTGGTTTAATGTTACCCGAAGGTATATATGTATGCTGGGCATTATATGGTTCATTATTCTAAGTAATGCTACTTGAGGAATATATATCTTCTCCTGTATGTTCAATCTAAAGAATGTTTTTCCTTTCATATGCTTTCTGTACAAAACCTAAATTGGCAGAATTTAGTTTTAAAGAAATAAAGGAAAATATTATTGACTGGCTAAGGCATGCCAATAGCCGGTATCAAAGGCAGGAGCAGAAGGGGGCTATGTGAGAATTTTGTACACCTGTGCAAATAAAAATATTTTGTAATGTAAAGGCACAACTTGAGTATTATTCATTTAAGGTTGCATTACAGTCGTAGAGATGTTGCAATGTAAGTTACCACAACATTTTCATTATGTTGCAAGAACGTTGCGGTGTGAGTTGCTACAACATAGCTGTTACGTTGTAATTACGTTGCAAGAACGTTTTAGGAGGACTTTTGAAAGCTCTCATGACGTTTCCATAACGTTGCAGCTACTCCATTTAGGTTGCCGTGAAACGTTTCAACAACGTATTGGCAACTTATATGGTTTACAGGGACAGTCTGACAACAATTTATATTTTGCTAATGCTTTTGTTCCCGATAATGGTAGACGAATTATCAGTTCGCTAAAATGTAATAAGGGCTGCAAATCTGATGAAGAAGAGCAGAAGATTAAGGCGTCCAGAAAAGCAAGTGTTCAAAAGATGAATTCATATTCTTATAAATCCATATATTATTTAGATTGTACCACAGTTATTTAAGTTTACCAATAAATCTTAAGGTTGATACTTCACAGGTGCGTGTATAGAACGAGATTAAGTGTTGAAAAACACAATTGTGATGATAATATTGATAACATATGTTTCTGGTTAACGCGAGAAGTCGTACGCTTTTAAATCTCGTTCGTCAGTTGTCCTTTAAACTGGTATTGCTACGTCACAAAACGATGCTTTACCACGGTTAGAAGTAGTTAATCGTAACGCAGGTAGGTTATGACGGCTGAAATAACCGTGGTAGAATGATAGTAGTGGAAACGGGGCCTTAGAGGGCACAAGGAATTTAAGAGAGACCTGATCGCGAGCCATCTATAGGAGGGAAATTGAGGTGATGTCCCAGAAATTGGGATGTTACGATAAGGACTGTCCAACAACCTACCCATCAGCTGGTAGAATACCCAAATGATGATAATCGGGCCTGAAGCAATGATGCTGAAAATGAAACTAAATTTGAAATATTGCGTGCATCTTAGGTGAAGCTATCCCCAAGTGAAAAGAGATTTGTTTTGGTATTGTAGGGAAGGGAATCCCTCCCCTACAATATTAAACCAAATCTCTTCTCACTTGTCATGGGCGCCCATACACGGGGGCAGCCCCTCCCCCCCCCCCCCCCCCAGCTTCCCGAGAAAAATAAAAAAGGAATGGGAAAATTTTATTTATTTATTGTTTTTGCAGGATTAAATTAATATTGTAGCAACAAATTTAGAAAATTTTCATTCCCTAAGATGTTCCAAAAATGTACTCCTGAGACCTCAAATTTACTCAACTTTCCGAGAGAGGGCTCCTCGGACCCCCCCTTGTTAAAAATGGCCCCATGGGTCTTGCCCCCCCCCCCCCCTGAAAAATATTGTATGGGCGCCCATGGGAGGGATGGAGGGGGTAGGGCTGCCCACTGTCTTTCAACCTGTCCCTTTCTTTCCCTGCGGGGAAATCTCATTAATACAGAGAATCACCTAAAAGGGAAGTTTGGATGGACATTTACACTAAAACCTTTCGTCAGAAAACCTCTGCTTTTCCCGGTGAATGCATTGGATGATGTATTCTCGGGTTTCCCACCGGGGATTAGGGTTAATTAGCACCGACGTGACGTTTCGACGGCAAGCACTGCCGTCATATTTAGGTTATCTGATATCCCCTTAGGGCCATGCGAGAAAAGCTGAATGGGAAGGTGGTAGGCTTATTTTCTTACTGCCAGGAGTCCAAATGATTGTTTTACCAAGGGCTACAGAAAAGAGGAAATTGATTACCAAGGCCTAGGCTATTGGAAAATTGGTTACCAACTAGTTTTCAAGCCAAAAGAGCTCAACTAGAGAAGTTGCTCTACCCAAAAATCTTAACGAACCAAGCAATTAACGAAATTAATTCGATGTCTTTCTTCATATCTTCGAAATTTATGTCTCTCTTCTTATAATCACCAATGGGAATTGGGTATTGAGGTATGGGATGGATCATGTTGCTTCAATTCACGTGCTCCATCCACGTGTCATGTTTTATACAAATTACAGTCATGCGGCCTAAACGAAACAGTAGTAAACTGGATACGCGACTTTCTGAGTGATCGTAAGCAAAAGGTAGTTCTTAACGGAATTAGCTCTGATGTAGTTAAAGTGACATCAGCTGTCCCGCAAGGAAGCGTGATCGGACCCCTTTTGTTCATTATATACATAAATGATCTATTCTCTCGAATTAGCAGTAAAATACGTCTATTTGCCGACGACGCTGTCATCTATCGTGAAATTAGTGATCACTCTGACTTTGAAACTCTATCATCGGATTTAAACAACGTTCATGTGTGGAGCCAAGAGTGGGGACTCGTACTTAATCTGAGCAAATGCACGGCGGTACATTTCTTGCGGAGGTCGTCCAACTATTCCCATGTATATGCTGTGGATGGTGTTAACATAAAGGCGACAGATGAAGTGATGTATCTAGGAGTTACGATAACTTCGGACCTATCGTGGGGAGCACATATAAGAAATATTTGTGGCAGAGCTCTGAAGAAGCTAGGATTCGTCAAGCGTATTGTGGGAAGATTTTCGGATGAAAAAGTAAAAGAGAGGTGCTATTTCGCACTCGTCCGGCCACACCTTGAATATGCAGCGAGCATATGGGATCCGGTGCAGAAAGACTTAATCCGGGAACTTAATAAAATACAAACGAAAGCTGCGTGATTCGTCAAAAACAGCTACGGGCGTACAGACAGCGTTACACAGATGTTAAACGAATTAGGCTGGGAGCCGCTAGAGACTCGGAGGCTGCGCGCTAGGCTTAGATTACGTGAACAATTGAGAATAGATATCTTTCAGAGCGACACGGATAACATCCTATTAGAACCCCACTATATTTCCAGGTCCGACAGAAACGATGAATTAAGAGAGATATTTTGCCGAACGGATAGGTATGGGAATTCGTTTTTCCCCCGAACAATAAGGGACTATAATAAATGCTAGGCGTAATTTCATTAGAGCGTGTCCATTTTATATGTAAACGGCTGGTGTCCTAACACCCCCCGCCACACGCCTATTGAGGCGGCTTGCGGGGTAATATGTAGATGTAGATGTGTCTCTATCTCACCCCAATTTCCCCAAAATACCTCCATCTTCAGCGCCTACCAGTCCTCTCTCAGCTTTCCTACTTTAGGAGAAACTTCAAAGATATCTTATGTTTTGGTTATTAAGCATCTTTTCAAGGCTCTATCCAGGTGAACCCCTCACTTTTCCCCATATCGTCCTAAATACATTCGTTTCAAATAAGAATTCCAAGAGAAGAATAAAAATAAAAAAACTATAAGATTGGACCGGTGACTATAGTAATCCTTTGTGATAGACGTAACTTGGAACTTACGTCTACATCTACATAATTCCGGGCAAATAAACTCAAGTATGTGTGGCAGGGGGTGAGTTAACAACAGCAACATTTACTAATTACTACATTAGCAACATGTACTACTCTGTGCCCCGATAAAGTTAACGAAGCTACCACTCTTCGTGCATTAGAGAAAAAACATGCAAATACCTGTCAGGAAGGAGGAGGAATATTTGCTATTCCTGTTGAAATTAGAAAAAGTACCTATGCTATTCCACGTACCACGTACATTTATTGAATACACGACCTTGTTTTCAAAACCTATGTCTTGTATTCAATAAATTAATTTGAAATTACAAATTTATTTTTTTCATTACTGGCTATAGTACTGGCTTTCAACGTGGTAGACCCGAATTAGAATACTGGTGGTGGCAATCCGACCTCAAGACTTCTTGCAGGACGACCAGTTTTAGCAGTAGTCATCTTCCGGGTGTCATTCGTTAGGAGCAGGCTAATGACGGCGCCGGGCTTCTCTCCTTCCTAACTTTACTGAATCATTGCCTCTAATTGTATGTGAATATTTATAGGTACATTTTTCTTAGCTCTTATTTCAAATTTATGTTTTTTCGGAGATTTCGGAGGATTATTCACAGTGCTCCAGTTTCAAGTAGTCAAGTCATGATTTCACTTGTATTTAGGCATTAAATATTTTAAGTGGAAATAATATGAGTTTATTTAAAATACCAATACATATAAGTATTTAGCAATGACAAACATTATCAAAAGAATCGTTGAGCCAACTTTGAGCAGTTTTTTCTACCTTGATTCTAGAAATAAAACTTGTTCATCCAAGAGGTAAGAACTCCGTTGTTACATCCTTTTTTATGTGTTAGTTTTCAATAGAATTTGAAAAGTAGCTAAATTAACGTGGGTATGCTAAATCTTGATTTCTAAATAGTATTATTAGAAATTTAAGGAGTTATTCAGGGGTAAATATGATGTGCTACTACTCATACCAAATGAACTAACTTTTACTCAATTGTGCTCGATGATGAATTTTCGGGCTCTACATGTTTTTCATATTTATGATTTCATAACAATTTTGTATGTGTGTATTTTAGCTAATTATAATCTTCGGACCGTAATTTAAAATGAAAAATGTGAAATATCGTGCTGTTACAAAACCGGCGTTGTGAGTACCCAGCCACCTGTTTGAATGGCGGTTAGCTGCTTATTTTGTTGTCTTATGTCCATAATTGAAATTAGAAGGTCCAACAAGTGGAAATTCTCCTGTTATATAATTTTATTTGACCGAGATCTGAGTTCGAGTCCTGGTCTGAATAAATTATATCTTTTTATGGTAGATTTCCACTAATTCGAGTTGTTATGCATCCGCGAGTGTGACGGACAATTTTAGTCATAACATGTTTACATTATTATGAAATTAAAAATATAATGGCAAAGTTATGTCGACGCTTGCCGTTATGTTTGAATGTTTATTTTTGCCAATCAATAATTAACAATACTTTGAAATGACCGATTTTTTCGTACAGGTCCTGAAACAGTATTACATGGGCTGAAGAAGAGTGAAGTGCAAGCGATGGACTCTCTGCCCGTGGTCCGTAATGCCCCGGTTAATGGATTTCCCCTTGCGTGAGGACTAGCAGCGACGTACCTGGAATGCTGGGAAATGCAGTGCAGTGTCATCTGAAAGGTAAGCGACCTTCATTTCATTTCCCGAATTTTCCCACGCTCTCCTCCTTCCCCCTACGCTCTCTCTAAAAGACTCTCTGGATGGAGCCGAGTGCAAAAATGTAAACCGCTGTGAACTCGTCCTCGCTTTAATTCGGCCGAAAGCGATAAACGAGGGGGCCCGCATTTCAGCTCGTTCGGAGGCCATCGTCGGCTTTCCAGTTCGATTCGATGAGCGGCACTACCGGCCGCGTTGATTTGTTAGCTCGCGGGCTTTTAATGGAGAACTTCACGGGGAGTGGCAACAACGCAATTTCCTGCGTTGCGATTAGCGCAATAACGCGTTCAACGATGTTAGGGCTATCACACCGCCCGAATGCGAAGGTTGTTTCAGCGGGAACGAAATTGTCCGAAATCTCTCACGGTCTTTCCATTCTAAATATGTGGGTGAACAATTGTTTTAATCCCAGTAACTTGAGTTCGAGATTCCAACATTGTGGTTGTAATAGAATTTACTTAGGTGTTCTCCAACTACTGAGGACGTATTCATATTTCACACCGGGGAGTTCCATATAATACATTTCATATTCATTGAGCGAAGATTGTGGACTGATAAATTGATTTATATGGGCGCATTTGCTAAAAAAAACTTAAATTGCAGTCGAGCCCATTTATCCATTAGCTATTAACGGTACGTAAACTTGTCCGAACGGAAAGAAATTATGCTAGTGCCGATATAAATACTGTCTTCTAAATTTGATCATTTGCTTTTTCTTCTATGCAATGCGTTTTTCTTAAACGTCTAATTGAGCTTTTATTAACATTTGTACTTACACATTAATGATGGTTATGAAATAGTCACACACTCATTCAGTGTTTAAACGCGAAGGTTGTTTTTGATAGGTGAGAGTATAGAGCTCAGCATCAAAGTAGTGATAGGTGAGAGTATAGAGTTCATCAGCATCCCTGATGACGAGGGCCGTGTCGGACCTCGGAACGTTGGAGAATATGGACCATCTCACCCGGCTGGAAACCCGAGAAGCCCTAATACAACAGTATAGAGCTCGCCCGGACTAAGCCATTGGCGTGCGTAACTCACAGATTAAGGGTAAGGGGGACAGTTACTTTCCCTGGACCACCTGCGATTTTTCATGAAGTTTTGACAGTAAGATATAACCGCGAGGATTTTTGGATTGGTAGCACACTGCACAGCAAGAACAGTCGGTAGCCCAACGCTCTACCCACTACGCTACCACGACCTGTATAAATATAAAATTATATAAAATTGTATCCACTAAAAATTCCAAGATGGCGTCTATGTCGGGATTATATGCCTACTGCTTAAGAATAATTATATTTTGCATCCATAAAGATTTTCGTGCGCATTTAGAAATTTGACCGACCTAAATTACCTAATTTTGAGTGAAATACTACGAAGAGGTTGACTCACGATTTTTGTGCCATTTTCACATTACAGTACGAAGTATCACGATTCAGTGGTTTTCCCTATTAGATATGTGCCGCATGGGAACTGAATATTTCTTTAAATACCTACTATATTTCTGGTAAACATTTTTTTTGTTCTTCAGTAGATATCCCTGTTGGTCTCCTGGACAAACAATCTAAGTCGGTCATTAAACCTGTTCTTTGTCAGAGCCACACACAGATGTCCGTGGCTAAATATTGGGGTTATATTACTGTTAATATTCTGTTATCTGGAGGCCGTAACTAATACAAACAGTTATAAAAAGTTACAAACGATAAACATTTGTGCTTTAGTGGTTAAAGTGATACATGTTGGCGGTAGCTACATGGTTGCTATGCAAATTTAACATGGGGCTTATGAGTTGGAGTTTAGGTGTGTATATTATTTTCAATTTACAATTTATCCGAGTCGAATCCGGAAATTCTGAGATTGTTTCCGAGATACGTGATGCTATACAAAATAATGACACCTAATCAACTAATTCGGTTGAGCTGTTTTCCGCATCATTAGCATCTAATGCATTCCCTCCGGACATTGCCGGAGATTATCAGTATAGACTTGTTTACTCGGAAAATTAGTCTTACCAGTCTCCTTCAAGCCAAGAGTGTTTTCACGTTATCTACCTGGCATAGATATCACTCCAAGCCGAAAAACATATCTTTCATTTTCTCAACTATAATCTACATTTAATCAAGCAGCAACTTTGAGTATGTGGTTAGGAATGTTTCATACGCTACCGAGGGCAGATTTTGTCAGTCGTACGGCTTTCACTTCGTCCCAACTTACGTACATACGCAACCAAATATGAAATCCTCGTTATCCATATTTCCAGAACTCCTGTAGTAGTAGTAGCCAGCCCACGACAGTTTTATCTTCAGGGAGAGAGGGGAATTAGAGTAATAAACCCTTCCTTGCCTGCTCTTCCGTTTTGTGAAGGCAGGAGATGGCTGTTTAAGGTGGTGTGAGTGATTTTTGTTTATACACAGGATTGTGTGAAACTTTGTGTGTCCTCATTAGTGATATCCATAGATAAAAGTGAACAAAATTGCATCATACCGATTAAATGCTATTTGAACACATAACCTTATGGCACATGGCATATATTTCATAATAATTCGATAACATATTCTCAGATTTTCTCCTAAACGCGAAATTTCATTTCTTATTGTTATAATTGTTGATAACAAATACCAAGGTGCCTGGCAGAGTCCAATTATCTAAAACCGCATATTTAAATATGATTTAGTCTAAATTTAGAATACCGAGCCGAAAAATTAGTCATTACATGCTTTTATTAAGGAAAAAATTAAAAAATATAATTATTGTATAATTTCCATTTCTGCCTGTATGGTGAGTTTCAACGCGTAAACAGATGCACTTACATGAAATGTGATCCAAGAATATTTTTTGACTGAAAGAGTTGCCGAAAATATGCCCTCAATGACCCACAATTACCGCTCTAGTCACTTTAAAATGGACACAATGGGTGTCGGCGGGTACTAGCTTGTCGATTTGGGATCACGTACTCTGGTTTTTGAGGACTGGACAGTGTCCTGTTAACACTTCCTGGCGGCGATGTCAACGCGGAGGAGTTGTTACTATAAGTGGCAGCACTGTTACTCACCCTTAGAGACTAAATTGAAGATCCAAATATTATGTCTGCCAAGTGCTGTAAAATGATCACTTCTTTGCGAGGCACATAGTGTTCAACTACATAAATATAGCGTTCTAGTTACTTAAAATAACTATTTATCAGAGTGAGTATTTTTTCACGCTTATTCGTGGCAGTTAAGACTAGCTTGTGTAGTTAATCTTTTTTCTTTCTTTTTTTATGTAGAAAGCTGGCATTAGAGTGAGGAGGAAATACTATTTCAACTTATGCGTGTAATTCAATGCATGCTAATTATGGCAGCCAGTAATTTCCCTAGAGTATTTTTGAGTGAAATGATGACGCGCTATGGTTTACTATTTGTAGAACAGGTTTTGTTTACTCCGAATGAACTAAGGGACGGAAACACGGTTATTTCTTTCGCGTTGTCGTTGTTATCCAAAATGCAAACCGCTCTATAGGGGCAATGTTTATTTTTTTTTGTCCCAACAACGCACTCCATCATTGAACCCTCAAATAAGCGCGCGGATAATTGCTTCTAATTTTTTAACTGTGTGATAATTATTTTTTATATTTTCAGTACCTTCAAGAAACTTGGTACTCACCCATAACGAATAAAAATATTTTTAAATACTTTATTACTTTAATTTTACTTACAATTTTTCAGTCATGCGGGTTACAGTTCGCATCAAATTACCTTGCAGTTTCTGTCCATATATGTACTATAATTCTCTAATTATAATTTTCCTGATCCAAATTTTAAAAAATTTCTTTATCAGCATATCTAGAAGCTATTTTTTTGCGATAAAAGAAAAAAAATTGTTTCAATATGATATTGCAGGCAAGTTATTAGAACTCCACGAAATTATACGCAAAAATGCGGACACATACGATAATGATGACTTTTAAGGTCAAATTAATCAATATTGTTGTATTAATGATACTAATATTTAAACATTTGAAGTAACTAAAATATTCGGGTGAAATAAGTTTAGATAATATTGTATATAATTTATTTTTAATTTTGGGGGTGCACCAAACCCCCACGCATCTACTTGCGTGACTAACCAAAGCTCGCCCACTTAATGGTTAAGGTGGGCTTAGACTGGCTAGTTTATTGCGCAAGTTACTTGCAGCAAGTGACTTTTGGTGTGTAATGCGAGTATAAACTGCAGTGCAAGTCCACATGGAGAATTTTTAAGGTTTCGGCAAGTCGCTTGCAAAAGTATATTGCTGGAAGTCTAAACGGCAACCAAACTTTGCACTGACTCGTGAAAATGTTTTCGTCTGAGTAAAACCTTCTGGAAGCTCTTGCTGAAGAAACCTGCAGAAGGATCTTTCTAGTGTAAACCCACCCTTAAAACATGTGGATTGAAGCACCCGACAACATTTGTAGCATTAAAAAAAATGAGAACAGTGATCGCGCCCTAATAGCGCATAAAGAAGCTGTCGCTGATTTCGAGTGTTCTTACGACAAATAACTGCCAGCTAAGTCAGCCAATTTTATTGTGTGCCGAACGTCGGATGCTTATTCCTGCTGCTTCATGCTGCGGAAGAGAACATCAACGGAATATGGTGAGAAGAAGTGCGGGGATGGAATAAATAACTGTGCCACAGCGGTGTGTGCACTTGCGCCCGTTGCCAAGGTAACCGTTGTTACGCGATCTCTGGGTGGAAATGAATAAAAAATAGACTAGCAGACCTGCTGCCTGCTTTGCAGGCAGTCTCTGTCTGGTGTGCTTTTGAAGTGAACTTGGTGTTTTTTTGGTGGAGGGTTATTCGGAATTTCCACCGGGTCAGGTTCTCCAATTCGGCCGACGTTTCGATGAACGACTCGTTCATCGAAACGTCGGCCGAATTGGAGAACCTGACCCGGTGGAAATACCGAATAACCTTCCGCGATACAATACGCCGGGAAAGCCTTCGATCATTCTTGGTGTTTTTTCTTTTTTTTGCACTACTCAAGTGGAAGCATGTGGCTAAATGAGTGTAAATGTTTCCCGAAAATGAAAAAACATTTAGAATATTTTTTCTTCCCCAAAACAGCAATTGCATTGTAGGATTTAGGTCTTTCCCGGCGAATGCTTAGGATGAATAGTTCTCGGGTTTCCAGCCGGGTAATGGTGTTAAACTGCACCGACGTTTCAATGGCGTAGTCTGCCTTTGCATTATTTTAAGCCTTCCCATCCCATGCAAACTTGAGAGAGAAATAAGGTGGCGCGAACTTGAGGAGCGATCGCCGGTGGGGCCCGGCATGCGTTGAAATGCCTCTATTTCTTTTGAAGTAGGCAGACATATACAAAGCAGACACATTTACATGTTCAACATTAATGAAAGAAAATTATATTTTGTGTAATAAAATAGAGTTAAAAATTTTATTCTAGTGCTTTCGGATATATAATATGTTTGGTCCTACAACCCTCTGCAAAAACAAATTGCTTTTTCGGCTGTCCCACTCATGAGCATGCAACATATAATTGACCGTGTGAAAAGCATGGATTTTCCAGATTTAATCCACGCACTTGAAGCGATTTACCTTGTGAATTGTTGGTTGTCATTGAGATTGCAAGGCGAACGGGGAACTGTAGTCGTTTGACTATGAGCTATCAAAAGCCCGGCTGCCAAGGAAATATCTATTGTTGAAAAGGAAGAAAAATTGATGAATTTCGAGATAAAAACGCAGTACCTGGACTAAAACAAAGCGTATAAAAAAATTGAACTAAAGAATTATATACTACATTCTTTTATGCGTTCCATGATGCAAATCTCCATCCAATATCTTGAGTGCAAGTAATTAAAAAAGCAAATGAAGAAACACCTGTACCGAATTATTTACTTTTCTTATGAGTGTCAATGTTAACAATATTGGGGTAAAAACAACCCCAAAATTTGCCACCTATCAAATCATACAGACAGAGAATCCACATTTCATGCACCAAACCACATTTCTCTAGCTCAAAACTTGAGAGAGATATAAACAAGATGGATACAGAATGACTGACTGGCTTACTGACTGACACGCTATAAAATTAATATATCATATAGATCCTCAACTCGCACAATTGAAGTGCACGGCGTTACCTACCCGCCTCCGGTTGCATAAATTGGAATGGCTAGCGTGCACACAAACGTGTTTTAGTTTGTATGTACATACACATGTGTTTGGGTGTGCAAACATACGCCGTTACACGTCTAAGCGAAACCATGCACGTCGCATGGCCGCGGTCCTTGATGACCACATCACGTGTTAACGCCCATCCGTTTAATACGCGTACGTACTGTATTTCGGACTCCTCGATTCTCTCCATAGGCTCCGTGCACGGCGAAAACCAGCGCCGCGAGTTGTCACTGTATTATGCATCAGCATAATACCCTGCTAGCTTCCTCAAGGGTGTTTGGCAGGGGGTAGGTGTCACCAACGTGCAGTACTCTGTATCCTACTAAAGTTAATGAAACTTCGACTATTATTGCATTATCAAATACCTGTCAGGAGTTGAAATTTCACCAGCATGCACTACGCTATAGGTTTGCTACTAATTTTGTAGAAACTATCGGTTTTAATGTGTTTTTTCTACTACGTAACTGCTCAGAGACACAAGACTTACGCTGGGAGCATTCAAGATGTACTGTTTATACTACGTAGTAGATTAAGAAACAAGCGTTAGGGAGCAAATCAACTAATTAGATTCACCACGTATTTACAAACCTAATTGTAAATTCTCAGTGGCAGATATTATGGAGTATGATCGTTCGCGGGAAGATTTACATTTTAAACCTGTTCGTTCTGTTGTCTGTTTCCCCAATTTTATTTTCATGTGATATAATGAACTTCATTTGTATCAGTGACATAAATGTGAGGAGTGGGTGAGCAAGAGAAATTAATAGCAGTGAGATTAAAGGGATATTGTGCCCAACTAGGGCTCATTTTCACTGCAATAAGGGTGTCGTGTATTGCGTTTGTTATTAGGAAACTAGAATGCTGTAGCTCTTACGATTTTATTAGCAATACCTAAGAGTAATTGTAACTGCTATGTGGCCGGGTGCATTGTTGCACCCGGCCGGAAACTATGATAAAAGAAAGAAATTTTAATATTGCTCAAAAAAGCCTTACGTGAAAGAGGTAAAGGCAAAATTGATTAGAATATTCAGCAAGTAAAACTAGCAAGTAGATTTACATGATGAGATTCATATTAAGGATCATCTTTACGTGATTTCCTTGGCTGTGACTTATTATTGTAAATATACTTCAAATGTACTTTTTCATTGAATTTATTGGAAATTACTGTGTATCACATCCTCGTTATTTCATCAGATTGCTATATTTTTTAATTGCCGCAGTATTAGGTAAAGTACTGATTTATTTTCGTTCAGTAAAATTTTTAATTTTTACACTTTTCCTATATGAAATTAGAGTGAACCTGAATTCATGTATAAAATTTAATCCACTTTCGGGCGAAAATAAAAAATACGCCAAGAAGAGTTTGCATTATATTAATCGTTGCAAGTCTAGGGAATACGTATGAAAATTAAAATTATAATCCCAGTGTACAGTATAGTGTGTATTGTGTATTAAACACAGAGATGTATATTTACATCGGAAATTCGCAAGTCATTACTGCATTAAATTATTGAACAATGCTTTCGGCAACAATGCTTAAGCTCAAATGTGTCAATTATTTATCACAATTGACTATAACCCGCTTAAAAGACTTAATTTTTATTCTTACGGCCATCTTGTTTGTTTTGATAAATACTTTGACTTTGGAAGCGTAGAAGTTATTAGTTCACATTCATGACTATTATTAAAAAAGAAACAAAAAAAACTATATCTAGAGTTAAAAATGAATGTAAATAGATAACAAACATATCAGCAATGGAAAAATGTCAACAAATAAAATATATGCTGCACTAGGGGAATGAAAGCTTTGAAGTGCGTAGTTCTAATTTGGTATCTATGATTATCAGTGTTTTGATAGAAGCTGCTGATTCACGTATTTCGGCGTTATGCCCGTGCTTATATTTCTCGCTTTGATAAATACTTGATTACATTTCCATACATTAATATTTTATACGTTAGTTGTGGAAATGCGAATGTCATGAAAAAAAATTAGTGAGCTATAATACTTATAATTACAAAAAATACCTCCTCTCATCCTTCTCTCCCCCCTTATCTGTTCCACATCTGGCGCTCCTTTTTTGTTTCTTTGGATTTTTATTCCTCAAAGTCCCGCGACGGATGCGCATGATGCGTTTCGCTTTTTTAAATTTATTTATTTTTTTCGTCGTTCGTTTTTAGGATTTGGTTTGCCGCGCCTGATGGTGGTGGCTCTGAGTGTTAGCGGCGAGGGGTTTTATTGAAGAAGCAGACGTGTCTGGGATGGAGGGTGCGGGACGTATAACGCAGTAGGAGGTGTGGTGTGGTGGAGGAAATGAATGTTGCTAAAAAAAAGTATAAAACAGAAGTGTCTCTCCACCGCGCAGAGCTGATTATTTCCCCCGGAATCATGAGCCACCGTCACTGCGCGGAGCGCATCAGCAATAGGCTTTTGCGGCGCGGCGGTAAAGCGTTCGTTGGTTTAATGGATGGGCACAATATGTAAAAGGTTGCCTGCAGACATTGAAGAGCCTCTTGCGGCTGTACTGTTTCAAAATCCCAGCGCTTCTCATCTATTCATTTCATTCTCATCGATGGGAATTCTAACGGTCGCGTTGCGTATTTTTTTCGTTCATCGACGGACTCTCTACCATTTATATTTTTTTTTCACTAAAAAAACACTTAAAAGAGAGGAAAAAAGAATTTTTAAATTTATGTCTCACTGCGCCTTGAAGGTAATATTTTTTTACAGCTCTTGGGCGTTGCTCTGATCGTTTCCGATTGCATTGAATATAACCTGGGGCTTTTTTTTACGGCTTTTTACTTTCTTCCGTTCTACGCCCTATTAAACAACTGAATCACGAGCAGTAATTTAGGAGCTAAACTAGAATTGTTTTGGTCTAGCTCATATGGCATCTACGAAGGTAAGTCTTTTGTGTACCTATCTCTCGGTTATACTAACCACAGTTTTTTGCGTACTAATTATATAGTGGATAATGGACGGATGTAGCAACAACGTCATAGGGCACGTGATTGCTCTGGTTGCGGGTAAACATCAACAAACAGCAATTTGCTTGTGGAAAATATCAAAGCCATTATATGAATGGTGCATTTTTTGAAAGATTTCGTGCCCAGTGATATCATAATTAGTGTTTACTTAAATGGTATTTGTAATGGGAATTATTCCTACTAGAGTGCATACGTGTAGTAATTGGTAGAATTACATTCGCTTCACCATGTTTGTTCATATATCCATGCTCTTAATCAATGCTATTAAAATAATTATGAACCATAATAATTTACGCAGAGGCTTGAAAGAATTTTATTAGGCAGCTGAAAGTTTTTACCAGACTTCTCTGAAGTTGTTAGAACGCTCCTTGGAACGGCAAACCCTCATTATGGTAGACCCTCCGAGACCCTTGCTTGAACTCCGAACCCCGAGCACTTAGCAACTCGCTCCCACGCAGGTGGCGGTTAGTGCCACCCTGCAACGTTTTGCTGCATAGTTGATTGCATCATTATGTTAACACCAAATGAGGTAACTAAGGTCATGTTTTTAGTGGACCAAACACGCTAATGAAAACAATCTTATATTCGAAAAAATGCTGTGTATTAGCTAAGGGTGCGTTCCGAATCGCGCATGATGCGCATCATGCATGCTGTAGCTGCCGTTCCGAATTGCTGACGCGCTTTGAACCGCTTGAAGCGTGTGCGCGAATGGGATCGGTCTTGATGCGAAGATGGCGCCAGAATAATCATGTTCAAAAGACTGCGTGAGGTGGAAGCGGGTGGAGGACTGACTGATCTGCGGTATAGCACGCGATTATCCGTGCCCTTGATTAAAATGTCTCTCTGTTGAATTTTTAAGAGCGTAGATACATATTTACATCACGATAAAATGGAAAATATTAGTATTTATGTGATAGAACGTGTGTACATGTACAAGTAACATGCTTCACATGCAAGAACGTTGCATACATTGATGTTTTTATTATTAAAAATTATCCCCGGATTCTAGTTATGAAATTCAAACAACTTACATATCTCAGGTAAAAATCTGAAATTTCCTAGTCCACTCTCCTGAAACTCCCTTGCTCTCTCCACTGACATTCATGCAATGCAAATGCAATGTTACTGAGAATAAACAAATTTTTTTCCAATTCCCTCACGTTGCGATCAAGATGTAACTAACTTGCGAAAATGTTGGAAGGAGAAAATTGCTGAATGTACCAATAAACACAGAATTAATATGTGTACATATAACGGAAATTAATTACGCAAAGCTCTCAGTGAAGTGTTTATTAACTGAACTAAAGTCTCTCCGATTCATTTGGAAGTTTCCCATTTTTGCCAACATTTCGGGCGCAGGATAAACCACGGGCGAAACATACCGGATAAACACTTCTTAAAATTCGTTGGCAATTACAATAATGAAACTTGGTTATGAACCACATATAAAAAATAATTTGCTTTATACTAACAAGTGGTAGTCTAGTGCCTTTGAAGGCTGATTTTATTTCCGTGTAAAGTTCACCCATAGCTGTACGATGATGGACAGTGATCGGAAGTAATTGGTTGCAAGTAATCCGAGTACAACGATTACATCTGATTTACTACAACTACTAATCGTTACTTTTCTCCAATTGTAATTTTACTCGTACTTTACTCCAGGGGAAATAGTTACATTTTGGTAATCGTTATAACTCTCGAGGTAATTTTTAATCGGCGTGTAATTGGTCTTTGATAATGTGGATTACTCTGGTTTTTTATTGTTTTAGACTGCATGACCAGTTTTTCACAATATTCTGATTAAATGTTTCAACCCCTATCCATTCAGCTTATTCTGAAGCCGGATCTCTACTAGAAACATTTTCCGCGTAATATCTTTCATGATTTACGAAAGGTTTATCGCAACCAAATGCTAAATATCGAGTGTCGCTGCCGATATACCGGCTAGTATACCGATACCGGTTGAGAACTGCAACTGAATAACTTCATTATTATTAACAAATTTTTTTATCGCTTTGGAGCGTATCGCCCGATATATCAGTTGTCACACCGATATGCCTTCCCGGTATTTTAAAAATTCGCAAATTATAATTAACTGGGAAAATAAATCCAATTCCGATTTAATCGGTTATTTTATGCATAATTACAGCTGTTTGTCACCTCACACTATTTGAAGCTCCGAGAATTCTTATACTGGTATATTTGAGCTCTTTGATATGACTATAATTATGCATACCACGTAAATTTATATGAGGGTTTTAAAATTATTTCAAAATAAATTTCCAATTATTTCTAAATAATTTTTAATTTGTTTAAAATAGTTTTAAAATAATTTTCAAAAAAATGTATGAAATAAAATTAACATTATTTTACTATGAAATTAAAAAAAAAACTTTTCATGCAAAAATTGTCTCAGCACTTCCTACATTTGCATAAATATATTAAATCAACAAGATGACAGGAAACGGAACTTTAAAAGAACATTGCCACACACATTATTTTAAAATTATTTGAAATAATTTTTCAGTATTCTTTTGCTACTCGGGAAGCTATAATGTAATTTGTTGACGAAGAAGCAGAGTATGTCAATCTGTACAATATTTCACAGTTGTTTATCCATGTCAGAGAAGCATGAAACGCGTGGCCAAATCCAGTGAAGTATTATTAGTGGAGGATATGGTTTAATTAATTAATTATTAAATTAATCTGCAATAATCTGTTCTTGCCGTCTGTGCTTCCTCGGGCGTTAATAAAAATTGAATAGCCGTCCACCATCACCTCAATTGTCTCCATGGTCTCTTTCAACCAAATATTATGCTTTCAACTTCCGCGGGCTACGGGGTCTACGCATCAACTGCATCAGAAATTTCTGATGCCTTGATGCGCGCTTCAGTTTGCCGGAAATGCTCGTTCCGGGGCCGCTTTAAAGCGCTCCAAAGCGCGATTCGGAACGACCTAAAGCGCTTTGATGCGCATCATGCGTGATTCGAAACGCACCCTAAGATACGCTTTCTCAAGCAAAAAGAAATAAATTTCGCGAAACGCCTCAAATATCTATACACGAGTACTCCGCCTCACCCAATGTCATCCTGTGCATTTATCCTTAAAGGGTAACCATATCTGTATCTAGCTATTTTTAAGTGTCTAACAAAGTAGTTCTCAACCTTTTTTGCTAATTTCTCTCCTGTCATCATGGTTCAGAATATCTCTTCCTCTTCCCCTTCCCTATATGAATTATTAAATATTAATTCCACTCCGCAAATTAAAACAGTGCACATGTTTTTAGTATCGATTTCAATATGTGGGGTTCAATAAACTACATTGAACGCCACGGAATAAATTAAAGCAAACTGCAATTTTATCGATTTTACATAATCTAAAAACCTAACATTTTGCTGAATAGTGGTCCCAATTCCATCTCTCTTTTCTGGTACATACATAAATATATGTTTTAATGGGACGTTAATTCTTGGTTGAAAGGCAGCAATCTCTGGAGCTTCGGCCTAATTGGTAAATTTTACATAAAAGATAAATGAGTAGTATGAACACGACTTTTGCCGTGTCCTTTGCCATTATTAGTGTTACTTTATTTGAGAGTTTTGTCAGTGAGAACTCGTCCATTTATTGTACCGTGCGTCTGTTCAGACATCAAGTTATTCCCCAAGTTGAAAGCTTATGCGTGGACATTGTTTTTCATCCCTAAAAGATTCAACTGCATATATATTACCGAAGCCGTTCGACATATAAACATAAGCAACACCCTCATTGGAATAGGAAAGTGTATGAGACGCTGAGACGCAGTCATTCAGAAGCAGGGAGACTACATTGAAGGACTGTAAAAAGATGACAGCGAAAAATAAATCGGGCACTTAAAAATAGCGTGCATTATTTTTTAAAACAACAACCTTTACATCAGACGCCTAGTCTACGTCTTTGGTGTCAAAATCTTTCCTGAGAGAGATTTAGTTTTAGTTCATTTAAGATCCGTGAGCTCTTTGTAAATGAATCTAACGAATCCATGTTGGGATTCCCATGTCGAGTAATGTGGACTAATTAGTGAATTAATTGCTTCTCAAGGTGATCAGTTATCAAATATTGAAGCCTAAAGGTATTTCAATTTGTGGAGCCTCACATTGGTGGACTTACGTATGGTGTTCGATTTACTTGATTGGCAATTGACACTTAAAATTCTCTACAGTAATTTGAGACAATAATTTGATTGCCTTCATATTGAATTATTGCAAAGAATAACCTGAGCTAAGTGTCATGGAAACAAACCGGAAATAACTTTCTCCCCGTAATAATGGAATTTACGAGGCATCATGAGAACATTTAGCGTGTGTCACTCTAGCATTATAATGTGGTTTTGCGATTTAAGGCGCCATGAAAAATATCTTTAATAGAATGTGTTTTGAGTATTTTTCCTGAAAAATATAATATGCTTGAGGTGTTGTCTGGTGTTTAAAGTTTTCCTTTCATTCTAGGCTCCTTTGTAAGAATCTATTACACTCTTTATTCTTTGGTAACTTCCAGTGTTTTGTTCGTGGGTGAGTTGTTGACAGTTAATGCTGTTAGTGAGTAATTGATTCAAGCTATGTTGATACTCTAGCTATTAAATAAAAACTTGTAAATTTTAGTTTGTTATTCATTCTAGGCATTTATTCATCTTGATATTATTTATCACTTATCCATATGAAGTGCCCAATTATAAGTACTCTTATATTTTTTCAAAATATTTTGTAGGCTTAGTTACATGTGAGATATCATTATGAGGGAAAGATGGTATTTCACTCTGTAATTCTTTGGTATTGAACATTTTGTGAACTTTTTAGTTAATCAACATGGTGAGCCAGCTCAAATGTTGCGCAAATTACAGATTGGTCTGTCCGTATAGGCGTTGCGGAAATTGGTTCAAGGACTATATTTTATGAAAATAAAGAAAAACTGTGCAATGATATTTTCATTCGCAATGAATGCTGTCGTAGATATTTGCATTATCTGGCGGTAGTAGAAGTACATTTTAATGTGACTGATAAGTGATTCATTTCCATGAGCAATCATGACGCAACAAGTCATATAGTTTTACTGTATAATTATCTTTTTAAGTGATTAAATTAGGAATTAATATTGATTCTTCCCTGGCTAAAAAAAAAACTAAAAGAATTCTAAGTACAATGAGAAAATTCAAGTTATGCGTCGAAGAAACTCCTGAACACTATGGATGTTTTCTGGATTTAGGAAAATATTATATTTAATATTAGCAGTTGGCCTTTACTGACAAAATATATGGAATATTGTACCACATAATTGATTCTATATCGGCTTGATATGAAACTTTCAAGCTTAGTAAATTGCATAATAAATGTTTTCATTCCCTTCCAGCAGCTCTAGCAAATAATCTTTTTGGAGAGGGTTTGGTATACCTCTTTTGAAATCAAGTATGTTGACTATTGAGTAATTTATGTCAATTACTGAGTAGGTATAATGTTTTGGAAATCTTCCCAATGTGGCATTTTTGTTCGGTCTGAGAGGCTGGAAAGAGATAACTTGTGATACAGGAAACGAATTAGTGATACCCAAAATAAAAACCTTGTGCCTGAAATCTGTCCTGAGATTTGCCATTTTTAAAAAAAGAATATCAGTTCGACAGACGCTCACGAACTTCTTTACGACATCCTTAAGACTCATAAATTGGCATGGGACACGGGAAGCTTCATGATTGATATTTTTCCTTCCCTCTCCCGGCCCATAGAAAAATAATCTTTTTGCTTCATGGGAGTATTTTTCGGGGAAAATTATCCTTCTGCTGTCCTGGAACCTAAAGTTGTGGGGAGGATTTTTTTCCTTTTATGGAAGTAGCTCCAAGCGATTCTCATCCCAATTTCGAATGAGAAAATATTAAGGACGTTATTCTTGGTTCCGTTTTTCCAGGATTGGAGTCATCCCATCGACATTAAACCAAAAAGGCTTGTGAGACATTGGGAGGCTTCCCAGCGACTATTTGATGACGTAACTTTCGACGTAAAATCACAGTTTTACGGGGTAAATAAACTTCAGAAATGAGGAATCATCTCTTGGCCGCTGTTCAGTCCTGAGTAATTTTCTTTAAAATGGGGGAGGAACTATCTGTATGAAGAAGGAGATGAGACAATGGAGGTGTGTACGGACTAGTTATGAGAATTATATTAAATTATTCTAGAATTCCTCTTTCTAATGAAACGTCCTACGGAACATAAATAATCAAGCGCTGCCGTTCAATTGATATGCGCAGAAGGATTTATCAAAGAAAGAACTCGAAAATTTTAACTCCCCGTAAAAAGAGGCCAACTTAAAATTTCATATAGATATTCACAGTGAAAAAATAATTCGCCTGGACTGGGATTCGAACCCAAACCAACCAAACTAACCGATTTCGCACCGAGTGCTCTACCAGTTAAGCTACCCAGGCGTCATCTGTCACTGTGAGTTTTATGGAGGCGAGTTTAATGAGCGAGATGTCTTCACAGGTACCGTGCATACAATGCCAAAGTACCCGTGTGCGAACGCTAAGCGCTACTGTCCACGAGGTAAAGCCAAACTTTAAACACAAAGATGTTTACTTTGGTAAATTCAAAGAACTCGGGGGGTCTGGATTCGAATCCCAGTTCAGGCGAATGATTTTTTCACTGTGAATTTCACACAATTGTGTGACCACTAGCGGGTGACTCCGTTAAAGTTACTGCGTGGCCAGTTCCGCAGTTCTTTGAATTCATATAGATATTTTGAACGCGTGAGGCGAATGTTTATCACTTATCCTCCATTTATATTGGAAGAGACTACTCTTATGGAAAAAATATTGATGCGGCTGACTTGTGCCCTGCGTTTTATTTTCGAAAGGGGGAGCTAGTAAGATTTTGCAAGCAGTATTAAAAGTTACGTTAAACCAGTTGGTGGTAGAACGCTATTTTACCATTAAACCTTGTACTGCGATGAATTTTTCTTTACTTTTTCCGGGTTATCGCAATCTAATACCACCCAAAATGTGGCGGTCTAATAGGTTCTACAAATAGGTCTTCGTTTAATATGGGTGGCTTCTTGAAAGCAGTTATATATGAGTGTGAAGAGGGTTTTTTTATGTTTAAAATTGGCTCAAGTAACTAAATTTCATTCAAAATTTATTTCCTGGCATCGATGAAGCCATGAAATTATAATTTCGGATAAGAGAAGTATCGTCATTAAATATTTCTTATTGAAAATAATTGTCATTGAGTAATATCCACTGCACTGGCGGAAAACTAATCATTACCTGATATTTGAAAATTGAATTGGCCTGAATTCGACCCCTGAATACAAATTAAGTGGGAGTGAAAATATTGAGTCACCAGTTTGTAATTTAGAATTGCGTCATTTTTCACATCCGACCTTCTGTACGTGTGTCGTCCTTGCATTTTATCTTGTCTGTGAAACGATTTTATACACCTGCTCTCAAACTTCTTGGACACGAACATTTTGACCTAATTACCAACGTCAAGTTGATAAATTAATCTCTCTCTCTTACTCTCTTAGTCATGAAGCCTTGAAAAGATTTTTTGACTGAGGGGTGCAAGCTTCAAATATTTTCCTCACACGCACTACATCAACTACTTCGGCAAGTCCTTATTGAATTTTAAGATTTAAGATTCACTCACTGCCACGTGATGCTTTTATCCCATTCCTGTTCACATAGCAACAAGGAACATCTTGCTACTCAGGCTTTTGGTTCTGCGAGTAATTATTTAATATTTTGCAACAGTTTCGCCGTGCTATGCTGCCGGCTTCGTCGGGCTTTTAACAACAACAATGTTTTTTAAAAGAAATAAATAAACGATTCCGGCAGTTGATGATTTTGAGAAGTAAAAATAGATTCATGAAAATGAGCAATTTCCACCTGTGGGAATTGCTCATTTTCATTAATTGCAGCTATGTTCCATTTCCACTCCAACACGCCTGAAAACTAAGATTATTATCGAAGAAGTCTCTTCCAAGTAGGTATAAGGGAGTTTATAACTACCCTCTCTATTTATATAGTTTGGTATTTTTTCTATTTTAATCGCCTCCCTTATGAGCCACGGAAATTAACTGCTGTCTTTGTGTAATATATACTTCAGCCGTTCCTATGTCAATGGCGTGGCCTTCCTCTAACGTAGTGTGCTCAGCCACGGCAGAGTGATACCAGTCTTTCTATCTGATTGCACATGCGTGTTCTTTCAATGCATTCAGTTGACTCATATACATATGGATTAAATGTATGAGTTTTTAGGAAAATTTTATATCATTTACACTACTCGAATACAAGGATAACATGTTATGCATTGTTCCCCATTTTTTCTCATTCTTGTCGCCTGTTTCAAATTATTTTTCCACTTTTTTAGGGGTAAACAGTTTCTGTTTTTGGTTATAGATTTATGCTATGAACGTGTTCACTCAGGAGTAGTAGTATGAGCACATCGCTTTGCTGGAAAAAGGGCACTGAGTTCTGGAAAAAAAGGCAGTCTAACTCATATGTATACAAAAACCACGGCAGATTGTACACCACTGAAACATGTTGAGTGATACTCGATGCCGTACTTTATGGATGCAAATGCACTGTGGAGTGGTCTCAGTTTAACTGGAAATGGTTAACGTTTTGTAGGGTAAATGTCTGAACTGGAAGAGGCGCGCTAATGTTTTAGTTTTATCTATGGGTAAAGAAACCTATTGCAAACCTGTTGACTTTTTAGGATGTTATATTTGAACTAGGGCCTAGGCTAAGGCCCTAGCCGGCCAAACTCCCTGACTGATCTTGCTTCGCTCGCTCCATCGCTTCTCATGCTAAGGAAGAATAATTAATACTTTAAAAGTAATACTAAGCACTTACTTAATTTTACAACTTGCAACTGGTACGACTTCTGCTATTATTGTGGCCTTGGAAGTGTTATTCATCCTTCATTAATTTTTGTTACATAAATTGTCTTTGCGTGAAGTAATGTTAATATAACTGTAATTGCAGTAGTTTAAACCTTGAAACTATAATTCTTATTTTGTGTAAAAACCTGACGTGATAGAAAAAAATGGAAGTCATTTTTAGAACCAGCATAACAGATTGATTAAAAAAATTCTATTTTTAATAAATCATCTGACAAAAAGTTTCAAAATGTAGACTGGTGTTATCGATTATCTGGTCATGTGTATCCAAATAATCAATAACTAGCAAGACCAGCTTGATTCCACAAAAACAAACTCAACTTGTCGCAACCTGTATTTACTTTATCATTGAAAACGCAATGTGTTTACGAGCAAACTGGAAATAATACCTTAATGTGTTGTAATCATTATTTTAAAGCAATTTTTTCACGTTTTCAGGCGATATGAGGTGTAAGTGCATTCTCAGTAAAGGAAAAATTACACTGTTCCGCCATGTTAAGATATCATTTATGCTACATGTTTCTGGCTCAGTAAGCCATCGTTAGTTTCATTACACGTAAATGGTGCTCGTTTTTAATGTGATTACGGCTCATTTGGTTAGAAACGTGTTTTTAATGCCATGGAAATGGGCTGATTTCGTTCACTGTCTGAGCAAGATCTAAAACATAATCACTTCGAATTATGGCTGTCGTTTTCATTTATGCCTCGTTGTGAGTTAATACGCATTATTAAAGTTCTTGCGAATTTTCTATTAGATTATTAGTTACCAATATGCATAAAACCTGTTTATCACCAATAACATATCTTGGATTAATTATGCAAATCGGACTCACTCTAAGTTAATGCAGTGGGTGTGTATGTAGAAACGTGAAACTTTAATCATTTCGTGGCTCAGGTCATTTAAAACGAACGAGTTAAGTAATTGCTACAAATCAATGACGTCATGAGAGTTTCATGACTGACCCTGCTTCATTTTTCAGTAATTTTCCATTTATTACTGCACATGTAAACTTCTGCAGTCTTTGTCGTTTTTTCGGCGCCAGTAATTACGAGCGTTAGTGAAACTTTTCATTGATAGTAACGGATGAAGCCATCATTACGCTTGGAATATCCTGTTTCAGAAATTAAATGGATCTTATCCACCATTAGTGTACTTGTTGCGTAGATTTGTTTTTATTACTTCGACGGCTTGTGATTAAACCAAGCGCGTTTTCCTGGTAACGGTGTAATGAATTTAATGAGGAAAATTAAGGCCTAGCGATCATTGAAACGTTTTATTTTTTTCGAGAAACAAAGGATTGCATCCGACCTCAGAGGTTCGAATATCCGAAAGAGAAATTGCAGCGTTTGACGATAAACTTCCAATGCGCTCAAACGGTTGCTTTTAAATTATTCGCGTTTCGTAATTCAAATAGTTAGTCGTGCGATTTCTTTCGTGTCGTTTCGTTGCGCGTCACCAGAGTATTTGTATTTATCGCTAGGTCGTTTGCAACACACGTGTTCAAAGTCCTTCCTCTTTTTGTCATTGTGCTCCTGCAGTGATATGACCCGAATGGGGCCGAATCAGCGCGAAAGTTGTGATTCACAGTCAGAGCCGAATATAATGTTCCTGATTGAATGTAACATGTTAGAACAAGCGCTTAGCAGGGTGAATGCAATAAATTACGGAGAATGGAAAATTTAATCTCGTAAATGCCTCTCTCTTTAAAGTACGGATAGTGTACATCAAATTCTTGCTTTCTCTAAAAAAAGCAATCACTGATAATATTTTTACTCAAGCACGAACTTTGGCCGACCCTTCTCCCGGTTTCGTCTGGCACTAATGAATTAAGTAGAATAAGTGCTGTTAGTGTTAACCAAAAGCTAGAATTGGATATACAAAATGCACTTTACTGAAAAATGTAAATCAATACTTACTTGAAGCAATGGTTTAAAAAATACAGGAAGGATACTATGGTTGCAAACCCTATAGCAATGAAGTCCAAAAGCACCATGCTCCCAATTTCATTTGCTCTGGAAATGTCGTTGTCCAGGCTTCACTGCTGTGCAAGATCTATGTCTAAACATGTGTTCTAAATAAATGTTATTTTTAATTATAAATGTCATTTTTTCAATCTAGATTAATTTTATTTCCAACATGTGGTACGATAAATACTACTTCATTCGCTCCTGGCTGTGTCTAGGGTCCACTCGTAATCCAAAGGTTTACTTTGATAGGAGAGGTCGCCTCGTGCCTAGCTCTAAAGATGAAGGGAACTAATAGATTCGGGTTAGAGTGGCTAGTTCCTCGCCCCCCTATGCCACCTGCAGTTTCCCACGAAGTACTGGTAGGCACGTGGAGCATTACACGGCTTGGTTTAATCTTAGGAGTACCTAAAGGCATCAGCCGGGAACACTGAACCTTGTCTTTCGCAGCCGTACGCCCTACTTATTATTAGTGGAATACCATGGCGAAATTCTCCAATTGGCCGAAATTAATTTTTTCTGCGCCATATTACATTATTTGTACAACAAATTAATTTTGTATTTGTTGAAAGTGGAGAATTGACTCCTTTGTCTTTAGTTTTTAAAAATAAGCTCAGTGTTTTCTTTTTAAATTTTCACCGTCGCTTCGGTCGATTTACGAAGCCAATTTTAATTTTTTTTCAGCCGGTCAATAATTTTTTTTTCCTTGTATTGATTCAAAATTTAATAACACGAAGCATAATAGCAAATGGTAAACGCGCGGGGGCATCTTAATACTTTCTGACCAATAAATTTATATTTTTTATTCCAATTTTTAGAAAGGATTAATGAAAGTTAGAAAAGCATTGAGGGAAGCTAGGTGGAATCAAAGCGCTGCTGATTCGTCGATTAACCGGAATGGGATCTGAGGAGAGGTTTCCTGAGAGATTACCTACCCTCTGTGGTCGGTGCGCTACGCCTGTGGCAGCGAACCCCTAATAAAACTATATTTTCATAAAACTTGCGGGTGTAAGGGAAACGACGAGGGTCACATGACCACGCAAATTTAGGGAAATAACAAGATAAAAGGGTATTTGTACAAGCGGAGTGGCAGGTCTTTTTAACGTTGAAAAAATTTGATACTGAAATCAGCCTCTATTTAAGTTTTTAAGGTTTTACGTAGGTTTTATGTACCGAAATTCCGGAATCCTATTTAGAAGATTCACGTGATATATCGTGGAATTTGAAGTACCCTTAAGTACCTGAAGCCGAGTACATAATACCCTTCAAGCCACCTCAATGGTGCGTGGCAGGGGGGGGAATCATCACCAACATGAACTGAACCATACCCTAATAAGGTTAATGACTATTAATTCATTAGCAAAAACCTGCAAATTCTTGTCTGGAGGTGATATTACGCCAACATGCACTACTCTATAGGCATGCTACCAGTGTTTGGGAAACTATTTATATCCATGGTTTTAGTCACTACATTAATGCACATAAATAAATATATATATATATATTTATATATTTATTTATTTATTTATCTACACTACCTACCGACAAACCTAGTTAAAAGTCTCATTGGAAGCTATTATGAAGGCAACAACCTATCAGATTTGGCGTAGCATACCAGTCACAACACATCGCATTCCCTGTGGATTTTGAATTCGATTTAATGAACATCAAATGTAACCCCTAGAAATGCATGTATTTAAAAAATATGTCAACTGTAATGGCGAATTGGCTTCAAGAATCATGCGGAATGTCGCCTCCATTTTTTTCTTATATCCTTGGTCGGTGGCTATCGTAATGCTGGCGAGCCGAACAAATGAAGAGCTATGTGTGCATTTTTCCACCGATGAGAAACAACAATATTGCATTAATCACTTAGAGCTCGGAAATGTTGTTCGCCGGTTAGAAATACTTTATTTTAAGTATTTTATTTTCCAGTCAAGAACTTTAAGGTAGAATTGCACAAAGATGTAATATTTTTTACCTGCGATAAGACGATTTGAGTGTTATTGAAAAATTATGAGAGGCAATTTAAGCGAACAGTTCTGTTATTTATACGTCTTAGTATGACAAGTAATTAGGAATTAATTTATCAAATGAGAACGCGTTGAGGGCAGTGTATAATACTCGTGAGAAAGTTAACTTCAATTCGCAGGCATTGTAATATTTTTAAAATTTTTAATATTCGAAATGATTCAAAACAAGTGCAATACTTCAAAATTAAGCTCATTGCGCATGCGTACTAAGGAAACAATTGCGAAATATGCTGTAAATCTGACAACACCGTAACGTTCGTTGATCTGCTGTACAATCGGCCTTATAAAATCCCTCGTTGGTCATCACTGGAATAAATTGAACTCGATCGGTGGTGAACGTATCCCTAACGTTCGAACGTCAGCCAAGTTATACAGTCGGCCCCAGGCTATCGGCATTCTAAATCGAAAGCATCCTGAGAGAATATCCTGGGCGGAAACGATTTATTCTTCGGCTGCTTTCCCAAGGCTTTCTTGCGTCGCACAACAGTTTTCTTCTCGGGACTTGTACCGAGCGCAGACTCATCATCCCGACTCGCATTCCGTTGAAATTTTTCCCAATAACCTTGATGGTCGCGTGAGGAACCTTTCTTTAAATACCGTTAAAACTAGGAAGGGGACGTATTGTGGAGAGAGAGGGAGAGTGAGAGAGGAATTGAAGAGTCTCATCCTCGCTCGACCTTGCGAAGGAACTATGGGAAGGAAGATGAAAAAAAGGAAAGGAAAGTGAAGGTGGGATGATGATGGGGAATTAAGGAGAAGCAGAAGGGTTGGGCAGGGTAGCGGTTTAATCTCGGTTATGACATAAGAACCAAAGCTAAAAAAGCGTTCATGATGAAAGAAACAACTGGGGTGCGTTCCCTTTTTTACGCAAAAACAGCTTCAATGCGCCACCACATCGTATTAGAGTAGGGATTATTTTTCTGTTTTTCGTTCATACATTCGGACAGTCATTTTTGCTAGTCTCTGCTTTACACGATAACATTTTACATCCATCCATACATCAGACTGTGCAGCAAAGTGCGTGGTGTAAAACGTCCTTAAGAAACACATTTAAAGTTAATTTTATCGCTTGCAAGCTTTGTATTTTTAGTAATTAGCAATTTTTGTCGTTCGAACCCGAGAGAAGAGCCACAAGAAAGGAAATTGAATGAAATTTCTCATTTTTATCTTTGACTTAAGTTTTCAATTCGGAATTGCGAGAACTATTACAATATTTCCTAAAATTCTGTAAAATCGGAACGATTTGTGTCGCGCCATTGGGATTGCTGCGTGAAGCGGAATACACACCTTTGTGTGTTTAAGGGAAATGGGATTACGAAAAAGGAAACAATATGGGGAGGCTGGGACTTGTTTACACGGATTCAGTTTAGTGAATGTTCTATTTTTTGCTAGCTATTTATTCTAACTGAAAACTGTGCAAATGTATTTATTGGTCCTTTTCGGTATGAATACAAAATTCGTATACTAATCATTAAATTTTATCTCAAGTTGTAGGATAAAAAAAATATTGATTATGGTGTGCTGTGTATTCCATTTCTTTATATTTTCTTCACCGTAAAAATTCTACTTATTTTTCAATAGTAAAAAACGTAGAAATACAATGATTCAGTGGCCACAATTGATTTTACAATGTTAAATATTTTAATATTTAAGATATTTATAGGTATGGTATGGATACATCGCGTTTATTGCTGGCCCTTTAAACGTCCCGTCGAGTGCCAACAATGAAATGAGGTAATCAAAAGGGAAAACCTTTCGTAAAAATAATTAAATAATTCTTAAATATTTTATTTTTTAAATTATTTAATTATTCATTAAATTATTTAAATACAATTTTCGGTGTTTTTGATGCATAATTTTCAGTAAAATATAATATACAGGCATAGCAAGAATAAATATTATTTTAATAGATAATGTACTTAAATACTGATAAGTATGGTGACTAGCTGAAAGAATGGAAAGCAGTTGCTTTTTGTGCGTTTCAGACCGTGCGCATCAAATAGGCAGCGCTTTAAAACAGATTGAGTGCTGTGGTGATGTGCGCTAGAGAAGAAAAGATCGTCGACAAATGTATCCGATATTTTTTCTGCATGTTTATTTTCAGTAAAGTCCTAAAAAATGGATAATGTACAGGTTTGAATTACTCCGTGTTAAAAACACCCCATAGGCAATCAAGTTGAACGAAATTATGTGTATTCGTTAACGTGTATAACATTGGGCTGTGACTATTATATTCTTACAGAATCCTGTCTATAGGCAAGTTAAAGAACGTTTTGTCCGCGCAAATTACTCGATTAATCGTCGTTTGCGTGCGCTGAAGAGCGCTGCTGTGTTCTGGTGTGCGTTAACTTCAGCACTTTGTAATTGAAAGTTCCCTTTGTTCGAAGAAACGAAGAGCAAGTCATATTGATAAAAGTCGACAAAACCAAGGTACCTGACTTAAGGTAGTTTGAGCAAAAAATAACTTCACCCAGAATTTGATGAATTTGGCCTCATTTTTTTGAAAAAAAACACCCATATTTCCAATTATATCAAAAATATTAACCCCTTACCGAATTAATTTTCGAGCTATTTGCCTGAAAATACAAGCTGTTTTACATGGGATAGATTACGGCTGTGCGCTCCAGAGGGAGAATATTGAAAAAATTCGGAATTTATAACACCTAAGTTTCGTCAAAAAACTAACAGTATGTTTTCTCAACTATTTGTAAAAATCAATCGCTTACTCACCGCAGTAGTTTTTACAGAATCACAAAAAAAAACCTGCTGTTTGGAAGGCTTTTAGACGTACGGCTAGAAAAAATTAGTCAAGTTCGAGATTTAGAGTTATATTTATTTAATTACTGAGAATTTTTGCCATATGTAAATAAATTTTTGAACCATTAATGCTACAATATTTACTTCACACTTCTTACAGACGCTGAAATTAAAAAAATAAAATTGGAATATGGACTCTATTATGACTAGGGAAATATATCGCTCAAGCATTAAGACAACGTGAAAACCTCGTAGACATCGCCTCCAGTGTATTTCAGCCACCTTGGTTCTCTCCTCATCTCTGTGGTCTAAGCCTCGACTCGAGGATGGGAGGGGACCCTGTTTGTTGACCCCAATAGTCCTGTCCACCCTCCCCCTGTCGACCTTTCAACATCCCGTGGCGTCGCTTCAGGATGGGAAAGGAGGGGGGGGGGTCGTGGGGGTCTTCCAGCGTGCATGCTGCTCCCTGCCGCTTGCCTTGCACGACCGCCCTTTGTGAGGTGAACCGTGCCATCTTGCTCCGCTTCATCACGGCGAGGAGTCGTGAGGCACCGTGATGGGAGAACCCGCCCGTGTCGAAACCATCCGAATCTTCGAAGGGAGGATCTGTGTGCACTCGGCATGCGCGGATACGATTGCGATTAACGTGATAATCATTTATTTTCCTCGATTAAAGGCGGCTTTACTCGTTGAAGTTGACTTCCATGGAATTCTTGATGCATATCGCTGCTTGCTGGACGCCGTCCTGCATACACTTTGCTTCCGGTTTTTTCCCCAAAAACTTGAGTGAGAAAAAAAGAACAATGAGTATTGCTATTCCGAAAATCACTTAATTTCGTCAATAACTTCGTCGGTACAACGCACTCTTAAAGTTCCACAGGTATTCGTTATATTTAAAAGCTTTTATGCATTATATTGAATATAGACATGCATCCATAAAGTAAATAAAATGTGAGAATTACTTTAGAGTGTATTATTCATTACTGTAACAGTCACAGATATTTAACTGATCTCCAACAAAAAAAACATTTCCCGGTAAAAATTGACATTTATATGGAAAAAAATAATTCCTCCACAGGCAAATGAATTTATTACCTACCTTTTTAATCCCCATACGCCTTGATGTGGTGCGATTATATCGCAGAATCGAAGGCAAAATAGAAAACCGTCTATTTTTCGTGCACGTGCGAACAACTGCCTATATTATACCATAGAGTAAGCATACTCTATGATTATACCCATTACTACCACTATCGACCCCTACTGATATAGAGCCTGGATCGAAATATTTCTATCGATTATACACCGACCGATGATTTTCAAAATCGATTATTCAGGCCGATTATCATGATCGATTATCAACCGATAATCTCCTCCGCATAACTTAAAATAGCATATTAAGAGGTAATCAGGCAGGTGATCACTTTGAAATAGCGGTTATTCTGACGATTCTGCAGCGCTTACGGCAATTATCTTGGGATTTATAGTTTAAGTGGCTCCTGGGGCTGTTATTAGGGTTTATTCCTGCATCTCTTCTCTGTCACTAGTCCCCGACCCTGCTCCCCGTTCCATTGGACTTTGATTTGCTAATTGGACGGAACTGGAAATCGTGGTTTGTTTAATTAAAAGTTAAAAGTGGGTTTGCGTGTCAAGTCAGCTAGGTGGCCATCAAAGGAATGCGGTAGCGTTAAAGGAGTAGTTACAATTAGGGCTAATACTAATTGTCAATAATTTGTCAAAGATCTACCCTTCTTCGGTTGAATATCAATGATGTAACATCTTCAACGATGCCTGGATCACGAGACCGCGATGGTAGCATTTCGTGCTTCGTGGCTTCTTATCATCGACGTTCAGCAGGCGCGTCACCATTCGATTGAAATCTACGGAACCTGTTGAAAATTGTCAGTCATGCTTCTATCGGGAAAATACGATAAATTTACTCGCTTTTGCAACGGTTGGAAATCGTTCAACAGTTGACAGGGTAGCCTTATTTCCGTCCCCGAGGTTGGATCCAAACGGCTATGCCCTTTATAAGACCTTTATAAGTCTTCTTAACCTTTCAACAGTCAAAATCGAAGGATTTTCATTCACCTTGACGTATCATTGAAAGGTTACAAACATTCTTGAATGACACTTTGTGACGGGTCTCAGTTCAGTGGATGATTGATTTTAAATGCACTTTTTAGGGCCCAGATATCAAAACATAATTTACTCACTATTGATGCTGTTTTGAATGAGTATTATATCTTTGCGCCGGTGAGGCGTCCCTTAAACTTCCTCCTGCACTCTCAGCTGCTTTAAAGATAATTTTTCCAATCATTGCGATTGCACAAATTATGTGGTACGCAGTCACGCGCACGTGTGTGATAACCTTAAAAAGAAAGTTTTAAAGATAGCATTCGAACGAAATATTCCTATTTTCACAGCTAAAATTCTGTAAGTGATTTTATACTCCCGCGTACTCGCTAAGTACTACTCAATTTGTATTACTCGTCATAATCTAGTGAATGTACTGCTGTAATTGATTTCTACAACCTATGCTTCACTGAGTGTTTTAACAACGAACAACTTTTATTTGGTTAATGACTTACTTCATATTTTGACTTTTTGGTTTAATGATTAACTTCATATTTTGATTTTCACCCTACCGTGAAGTAGACAGGGTGTCTACCACATGGAAATCCGAAGCAAAATTTAAATTTATCTGGAATTTGGTGAGAACTTTGATGAATTCATCATTTCAATTGATGAATAGCATTGCATGCAACATATGAACGGAATACGCCAGGATTTTAGTTTTGAATGAACGTAAAATTTGAACCTTAAACGGCACGTAGCCCGGAGTTAAGTTTCCCAATCTGGTGCACACCTTAGATCGAGCGTACAAGATTATTGGTGACTTTTCCGTACATGCGTGAAGGACATCATTAGCTTCTCAAAGTAACAGGACTCTGCTATCAGTTTTGAAAAATTCTCGACTCCTCATCAGTACAGAAATCAAGGCGTACTTCTTTGCTTAGGCTACTCTCTGGTGTGATCCCTATATCTCTCTTATTTCTAACATCTCTGGTGATCCTATATCTCATATAGTAATGTTCTCACACTTGTTCAAGTTCTTGCTGTACAAGTCTAATTATTCCCATTCATTTATTATTCCCATTCATTTCTCCTTCCAATATTTTGTCATCAGGCTGTCGTGTCGCAAAATGTGTCCAATAAGTTTCTCTCCTTCTCTCGCAGAGTTCTCAGCATATTTTTTTCTCTCCTTCTTCTTATAGGAGTTTACGTTCGTGATATCTCTATTGCTCTGAAGCAGTTATTTTCCATGTTTCACTGCCATGTAAGAGCATGCTCCAATTAAACGTTTTAAGAGATTGATTCCCTAACTTCCAGGCTTGTGGTACTAGCTGATGGCAGCCTTCTGTTCTGAAAGAATTCTTTTTTTTCTTGGGCTATTCTGCTTACAACATCTTTCTCACTTCCGGAGAATATAATCATGTTGTAATTTTACGAATCACAGGAAATACTTCTGAAACCCAAGCGTCAAATTCATTCAGAATTCCATTGCCTTGAAAGAGGTAATGTAACTGGGGAAGGAAGGTGCCGGTGCTTGGTCATTCGAGCTTACGTAATTATTACTCAGCTGCCGTAATGAGAGTCACAAATAATTACCACCTGGAATTCTGTTTTCATCATTGACTGACGATGATGTTTTATTCGGATTTTGAGCGTTGGAGCCTTCACTCCATTTCATGAACGAGGGAAAAATGAGAAATTATATACAAGAGGTTGGGAGTCTTCTCATTATAGAAGCAAGCCGTTGAAGCAATAACTGGTACCTAAATTCGAGGGCATTTCAATCCCTAGTTTATATTTTTTAAAGATCCTTACCTAACTCTGCATTTACATCTTCCAATGCTCCACTTTCGCGAAATAAATACGCTCAATATTTCCTTTGAGTCGTCCTTTCCAATCCTATGGCACATGGTAGACTAAGTGTATGACTTGTCAGGTGTATAAGACTAGCTAAAAATGGTCCACACAATAGAACCTCACTACTTTACAATCATCTATCAACTACTACGAAATGTGTCTCTCAAGTTCAACGACCAATTGAAAAGCTTCCTTCTGGAGTATCTACAGCATCTGAGAATATTCTGAGTGTACATTTAGATTGTTTTTATTGAGGCATATGTAAAAATTACTATATAGCTGATGTCTTCCCATGACTGTACGATCATACGGAAGAAAGTCACATTAATGTAATTATAAATATGGCGAAGCGAATGTGGTTCGACCAATCGATGTATGTTTTGTAACAATTCCTGGGACAAAATCTGTTAAACAGACGGAAACAATTGGAAAACAATGATGGCATCAAAGAGCACGGTATCTAAAATTATGCCCAACTTTTATTTTAGCTTTGGTATTTCACTTAACTATCTCAATGTAAATGCTCAAGTGAGCTCGTTATCCGTTAATTCCAGCAAAAGCGAATTGCTGAGTGTTGATGATGCCCACCACCCGTGAGGTCACGTGACCCCTGACGTCGTTGTCCTACCCATCCATTTTTAGCTTTTCGGTACCATTTTTCGGAAACAATTACGGAACAAAATATCAACCTGAATATTTAATTCGCCTTTACATCCTTTACGTACCTCCGCAGTTTTCATTATTGCTAGCGTTGAATGCCATGGTGAAAATGTTGGAGGTAGCTCTGTTATCGGGAAAATGGAAGTATAAAGGTTATCGTAGACATACAAAATACATTGAAACAATCAAAAGCGAATCCAGATCAAGATTATTTGTAGACATTTTTTTAAATGTTATCAGTATTTTATGCTACAGGTGTTTGTCTTATGCTTTGGAAGGTAATTTAGTTTATTCTTAGGTTTTTTCATGAGGGACGTATTTTATTTAAAAGCAAACAATTACCAGTTATACCGTGCTGTGTAATACATATTAAGTCTACTAACCTATTTACATTAAGGCTATTTTCTGGCATTAAATGGTTAGAAAAATATCCATAGTTTCGAGTTCATTTTTGTGCAGAAAAGATATTAGGAAAGAAAATCAGTCTTCACTGCTCTAGTTCTAGTTCAGGGAGCTTTTTCTCAGGAAGTAGAAGAGGTACTTAATTTAGCTTAAGGTGACTCGGCACCAGTTGGTTGTAGTTCAGTGGCGGTAACTAGTAATTTAAATTAACAAGGACAGGGACGAAATCAGGTGTCAACTAGAGGTGAATTAATTGATGTCAATTACCAAATAGTCGCATTGGGGGTGGGGGGGCTAACTGCCGTGATAGTGACAATAAAACACGTAATCAATGCTGATAGGCAATTATAAGAGCAAACATAGCATTACATATTTTAAGCTTACTAGAGCTGTAATTTACTTAATATGATTGTGATACTTATATGCACACAATTCACAGCCAAATCACTAGCAATCCATCCTTCGAATGCAAACATCCATTTCGGAATAGCTTTTCAGATTAGTTTATACAGTTTTTGACACGTTCCATTAGCATTATTACTGAATTTTCATGAATAAGCTTTTCCGTAGATTTAATTTTTCCCATGAAAGCATTGAAATTAAATATCTTACTAATTAAAAGATGAGTTAGGTAACAAGTTCGAGGTTCTTTCTCATATATACTCCTAAACGATCCTATTGTGCGTTATATTCCGAATTAGTTGCCCTATTTCTTCCTGTTTCATGTTATAGTTTATTTTTTGGAAATACTTTTATCGTAGTTCGTATCGTATCGTGTATCGTAGTAACTTTTCAATATTGCCCTGCGTTAAACTATCCGCGAGTTCATGTTCTGACTTTTGCCGTCCACCATATTATTTTATTTTATTAGACTCTTCAGTATTTTTCTCTGCTCTACCTTCCTGAATACATACGTTCTCACTTATCCCTTCCATTCAACTTCCGTCAGTCGTCCTTTGAAGCACGCTCTGCTATGCTCTTTTTTGTTTTTAAAAAATTGCTATTATTGCTTCCATTTTTCTTATTAAACAGTGATGTTATTTCCCTCGCATTAATATTAATAATGATACGGCCAATGGTTAATATTAATTGGCCATTTAATAATAAATATCTCAGTATTGATTATTCAAATTGTGGTCGCAATGTCGACGCTTATTTCAAGCGACCGTACTTTACCTCCGTTACTTGTATGATTGACATTTTTACTCGTACATGTTTGATGGTGCATTTAATTTTTTCATCGACATTTTTAATTAATCTCATTTTGAAATTTGAGATCATTGTTCATTTATATGTATTACTTTTGTTGTCTGATTGCGTCGCTATATCTCTAATCAATACATACGTTACAAATATTTTCTCTCCGTAGTAGTAGTGAACATTTAAAGATGAACATTGAAGTAGCATTTTTATAAGAAGTCATTTGCTTGGATTGGGAATGTAAATTTCTTTTTTGACTTAAAACCCGTGGTTATAGGAATGCCTGATTTAATCAAGGTTTATCATAGGTATCCATTTCGGAAAACTACTAGGTAGAAAGACATTTTCATGCAGGCAAATGTCACCAGTTGTTTCATGTCGCACATATTCGACATTCCCGCATTTCATCCCGTGAGAATTTAGCGCCTATGTGTGGAGCGTTTCACTTTTTTTCCGATTTCATTTGCTTTCTTAAATTAATATAGTAAGGTAAAGGAATTCCCCCATCATCACCCTGCGGACCTGAACGCATGCGTGGGTTAACTAACTGATTAGCGATAGGCATTATTAAACGAGCGGGACTGAACGGAGCAGAAGGGCCCTTTTAGGCGTGCAAACTCGTTAACGCGGAAAAGGAGATGTCGAGGATGGGAGGAGAACCCTCTTGAAGAGTTTCCATCGCTGTTTACTCTCCAAGGCCCGATTTCGGCGAAAGCAATGCTTTTCGTAGCCGTTGACAAGGGGGGGGGGTTGGGATTATGTGGTGGGGGGGCAAGGGGGTTGATTAATTTACGCCGATAAGGAAATTTTCAAGGATGTCATTGCACGAGCCCTGCGTTAATGAGGCGCTGGTGTCGGGGGAGGAGGGGAGGCTTGCCGCCGGGTTAATCTCCCGCGCAGAATCAACGTCCGGCGACTTGAAAGCATAAGCAGGGAGGAGGGGAGAGATCGTAAGATTTCTCGTGTCCTGCGCACATCCTCCCCGTTCGTAACCGTCTGGTATGTGTGCCGAGGTTGCAGTAAATCAGTTCCAATTCGCCCGGTAATTCGAACGTCGTGTTAAGCAAAAGCCTTGGTTTTCCGAGCACAAAGAGTTAGTTGAACATGATCACAGCTCTACATTCAGTCCATTTATGCTCAACTACTACGTGGAAGGCGTAACTTTTTCGATGGTGATGATTTGGATGTGAAAGAAATTTTAAATTGGTATCTACCTATGGCTGGTGATGATGCAATAAAATTATATATACCAAATATGTTTTACATCACAGAAAGTGTAAGAGAGACAAGTCCTTTTTGACGTCTCTAATGTACCTACATGTTTATTCACCTCTTAGGTTCATAGAACCTGTGAAATATTTAGTTAACATTTTCTATTTTATACATAATTATTTTTGCAGCTGTCATCCATGTCGTCATTAGACTAAGTAGACTTGTAAGTTCCTTTTTTCTTTTGCAGTCATTCATTCATGCAGTTGCAGCCTGTTCATTTCATGGTGAATCGATATATCGGCGTTAAACGATTTATAAATGGGTGTAGATGGGGTTATATAGCTGGCGGTAATGGGACCAAAATGTGTTAACCAAATATTTATTTAGAACTCGTTAAGTGTGCAGTCATGTGCCATTTGAAAAAGTAAGGTTTAAAGAGTAAATTTATCTCGGAAAGTAGAAGAGATATGTGAACGGGTCATGTGTCATTCGATAGAAGATGATTGAAGGAGTAAAATAAACGGAAAACTTGCAATTGGTGACATCACCCTACAGAAGGATACGACCGCCATATATGGCTATAAAACCTGTTATTCCATAAAAACTAGTGTAGCATGACGTAAATTTACGCATGAAGTTCGGAAGTGGGTTCATTTGAAATCGCTAAGATGGTTTGAGAGCAGGCTTTCCCAACCAGGGGTGCTCGCACCCCTTTACCCGACGCACCCGATCATTTTTGCAGGGGGTGTGAAATAGTATTATAGTTTTTTGGTTACATTAAGGGTGTATACCTTTTTTGTAGGGTTTATGCAACTTTTAATTGGTTTTAATATTTTTTCTTTTTCATTTTTGTTCTCATATGTTATTTAAATTGATTATGCAAATAAGTTTGGGTCACCTTTACTTGTATTCTTTCGTTCATTATTTATTTAAGTGGTGAGAGAACATATTAAACTTTTTTTAGGGGTGTAGTGCATAAAAAAAGTTAGGGAATCACTGGAAAAAAGTTTTAATGACTTAAAATAACTAATATTTGGTTCTAGATTCATATTTGAAAATTATTTTTTTTCCGACATCTTCTGCTCTACTTCATACTATCACCCTTTTTTGTTTCTGCATATATTCATTGCCGAATCTATTTCAGAAACTTCTAACATCCGGCGTGGAATAATTTCCTCCGTAATTGCAAGAGCGTGTCCCTAAATTGTCGTCTTCGAGCAAGTCTCCATGGAGAAAGGTCTCTCTAACTAACCAAGTCTCCTCACGCCGCGCTCTTCCCTGTCTCATCTCCTCCTCCATCCCCAATCCCTCTCTTTTTGATTCCCCTCTCCCACTCCACCATGTGCCCCGAACGGCATTCCAAAGAATCAATTTGATTCCACTCACAGAAATCCTTCTCTTGACCTTTCGGGGAGAGGAGACGGGTTATAGAGGTAAAATGTCTGAAAACGGCAAGGTAGGTGGAAGATTCTCGTTGCTTTTAGGAGCACGGCTGACTCCCATACTGTTTATTGTGCCTGGATGTGAGAGCTCACCATCGCACAGTGATGAGCACTTGTTTTATATTTTTTGTTTTGCTACGAACCGAAGCACCCGGTGTACATCTACTAGTTAACGACGCATGGATTCAGTGCACTACTCGTGCATGCGTCCGCTGTAAGGAAATTTGTATAACCTAATAAAAACATTGAAAGGCGTCACAGACGTGACACGCACGAAAATAGGCGTAAAAAGAAAATAAACTCACGCGCAAATTAAAATGCTCGACGATACAAGCGTAGTCGTCGGAATCGCAGAAAGAAAGTTGTTGAAATTCTATACTCTTTCACTTGTAAGTATACATGACACACTTTAAGGCATTATTTTCATGCGTTAAGTGAAGTTAGGACGTAAATTTAGTGAAAACATGAGGCCCAACATTCCACCACTTATTTCATTTTATTATTTATTTATTTAGCCAGCTACATTACATTAGGCATTTTCCTGGTGGTAATGGTCCATGGATCACTGCAATTCTCAATCGACAAATAATATGTAAAAAGTAAATATTCACATAAAAATTATTAGTCGGTTCGCTTCATTTTAGTGAGGCGAAGTCTCTTCTTGAACTCCTTATAACATTTTGGGAAAGGATTTAAAATTGCCTCACGTAAGGCATTCCACTCCTCTATCGTCCTGTTAACGAAGGGAAATTTTCCTGTGTCAGGTTTTAGCTGCTGTGCCCTTATTTTAAAACTATGGCCATTTTTTCCGATTCGGTTTGGTTTGAGCAATCTTTTATTGATTTCCTCCCATTCCTTAATCCGTTCTAATATGTAGTACATATGGACATGTAAAAAGAGACGGAATATTTCTTCCAAGTTTATGAGTTTTTAGTGTTTATGCGGATAGGATATAGGTTAAGGGGCCTCTTCCCTCGTCCATGATTTGGACCAGATTTTGAAAAGCTTTTTCCTTCAACCACTTAAGATAATCGAAAGGGGTCTTCAACTTCTGAAGGGTTGTTCTTTTTATTCTGCATTGCCTTTGGAAAAATATGGACATTTTTACCTTAGTTGTCAAAAAATATTATAACAAATCATAAAAGATAATAACATTCGTCAAATAGATAATAGGATAATAATTGCGTAAAAAAGATAAAGTAATAATCCTGCTCGCTAAAACTATACTATTTCCCTGTGTAGTCTGATGATTGAAGTGTAAGTCCTTGTAAAGTCTTTCCCGGGACTGTTTATCATTCAAAAATTAGCCTTTTTCAGGTTCGAAATTTAATAATTCGTCATTTAGAAGACTGTAGAAACTTCGGGTTCTCGAGAGTTTTAGATGGATTATCCCGACATAATCAACTCAGTTTCATGTAATTTCATATGCGTTGAGAAACTCCTTTAGGACTGGTGCTTCGATGCGAATGAAATCCTCCCATTGGTCCTTATTTTGATCATTGTGAATTAAAGATTGCTCCCTTGGACTTATTGAGGGTTGAAAATAGCTGACCTCTCTACTTTTACTCTGGTGCTTCGATGATCCGGAAGGATTCCGATACATCTCCACCAGCTTCGCGTTTTATGATTGTGAAAAAGAAAAAATTCTTTCTTGATGCATGAAAATAGAAATGCGAAGGCAACACGTGTACGAATCCAGTCAGTGAATGTGCCCCAGTCAAAATATAATAGGTACACGCATAAAAATGATTTATTTCATATTTCTGTGGAAACAATTAAGTGATCAAATAGCAGTGAGCATTCACGTGGGAATATGGTAAAAATTTGGCAATATTCCTCTTTCTCCTCAAACATTTATTTTTGGGGGAGAATTTAAAACACTTAGTAGTATTCCACAATGATTTATTAACCCAACCGGTTTCAACGCTACAGCGTCATTATCAAGGGTACAATTCTCAAAGTTTTGAGGAGTGCGCCAAAGATATACCCAATATATTTGGGTATATATTTGGCGCACTCCTCAAAACTTTGAGAATTGTACCCTTGATAATGACGCTGTAGCGTTGAAACCGGTTGGGTTAATAAATCATTGTGGAATACTACTAAGTGTTTTAAATTCTCCCACGATATGTTGTTCCACCAAGTTGAGCCGTTAACAGTTGAAATATTTATTTTCGGCTAAATGGTTCTCTCTTTTTTTGTTTTCGTACCATATAATTATCATCCCGGTGAGTGGATACTTTCTAGCTTGAACTAATTCTTGAGAATCTCAAGTTGGAATTCTGTCCCTCTACTTTTATCGCTCGTGTCTGACTAATGGGATCAATTTTTCGATATTTTGCCAAAGAAGTGGTTGATCTTTGCTCCGTTCCTTCTCCAAACCTCCACATTCAGGCTCACCTTTTAACTTTTTAACGCATAACCATCTATTTTTCTGTAAATTAGTCTTATTTAAGCTTCTCATAATGTTTACGTTCCCATTTTACGTCCGGATTTCCTATTTTGTCCTTCCTCCAACGTAAATAAGTCTATAATCTATTATTTCCCGTTAGTTGCTATGAATATCTTTGTGTCTCTGCATAAAATATTTTATTTGAGAGCTAGTATTCATTATTGTACAAAATCCTCAGGTCCTGACATGATGCAGTTCCACAAATTTATGCCATAAACAATGAAATGTTTTGTTTCCCTCCCCTATCACTCTCTTCTTCATTTCGTTATCACTCAATGCATCCTCTCGACATTTTTCCGCCCCTACCACCGCTTATTTATTTCCAGTTTCTTTCTTCCTTTTTCCAGCTTACTGCAACGAATTTTCTTCGATCCCCCATGTTAAAGAAATAAGTCTGGGCATGTCGTATTCTCCTAATGACTAATTCTCTGGACCATGTAACACTTACTTCTAAGTAAAATTTGAGTTTTCCATATTAAACTTCTGTTCGTCCTTCTCGATTTAATACCTTCCCGCCTTTATAATTATTACTGTCATCCTTCTGAAAAATCTCAATACCTGTTCGTTTTATTTTGAATGAACCTTCCCCCACTTGTTCCTATCGAGCTGTCATCATCCGTCGCGTCCCTTGACTAAATGGGTTATTAACGCTTGCTAAACTACGATTCTAACTTCGCCGGCTACACTCTTTCATTTATTCCTACATCCATATTTTCACATACATCTCTGACAATATTCTCCGTATTGTGGGCAAAATCACTTGATATATCTTTAAATGACTTAATCCAAAATTTAGCAGTTGCACCTCTTGGGGCTCCCGCAGATCAGACTTTCAAGTAATTGTCCGATTCCTTCACGTTCTCTTGCTAAAATATTTTTTTAAACTCATGTGGCTACCATTCCTTTAGTTATCTTCAGCGCAGGAATCAAAATGCTCTCCGTTGCGGTACCAATGCTGGAAACCTATTAATTGGAAGTTATCTTTGTTCGGTTCGGTATGGTGGGCAGAGCAGTGCTTTGGAGCTGGAGTCGGAGCCCGAGCTGGAGGTACCCGAAGCTCCAAATTTTTGCTGGAGTCGGAGCTCAGAATTGTTTGATTTTCCTGCTCCGGTTCCGACTACCGATTTTTAAATAACCTAGTTAACGATTCGGGTATGTGTGCTACACTGCAATTAGGCAAATGTCATTTCTGTAAACATCTCATTTGCTGAGATTTTCGTATTATTGAAAAGAGTACTTTTGATAGTGACGTAATGCTATCCTCATCTTTCAATGAAAAGCAAAAAATTGAGTGTGAATACCTGAATTTATTTCCACTAAGTATTAATTATTTCAGTTATCAGTTATTAATGATGAATGATAGTGATATTATTTTAAAAGAAATACATGCAAGTTGGTTAGCATAGGGAACACGTTTTTTATTTTTATATGAGCACTCTGGAAATCTTATAACATGAAAATATTAATCTTATAATCATTAATTGAAACGAAAAGTATGACTGGAACTGGAGTCAGAGGTAAGAAATAACCGGAGGCGAAGCGGGAGTCACTCTCCGAGACCTCGGCCTCAAGGCCAAGGGGTGGAGTACTGGCTACCCATCTCGGAGCCCTGTTTTGAGTCGCGGCAGTGGCGGAGATTTTTCTGTAGAATCCGTGTCCCTACTTGGCTCTTTGTGGATGGGCTTTCTTCAGATGCGTTATTCCGTCAGTCGAATGGAATGATGAACTGTGATGCCTTTTATGAAGAGTAGGCGATTGTCAACGCCGGGTTGATCTCCACTATTGCTCCTATTTCCTAATACTCTTCCTATTACCATACCCCCTACGTCTCGTAATTGACCTCTTATTTCGGTCGCCTACCTGATTAACTAACCAAGAGACGAAGGTTAGCTCAAAGTGCGGTGGCTGAGGAAGGGTAGCACAGAATCCATAATACGACACGGCAAAAATCCACGATTCACGGCTCGCACGCTCGTGCAAGTCATCATACAATGATGCATGAAAAATCGCTCCCCTTCCCTTGGAGTCCTTCTGTCGGGAATAGGTCGCAGTTCGAGCGAGGCGAGAAATTCGAATCAAATCGCATCCCATCTCCCTCCCTTTCCTTGATCTTTTCGGATTTGGCTCTAATGAGCGCAGAGCCGTGCTCGTATGCTGCTCTCTCCCTACTGCAATTTCATTCCTAACTATTCCTTTTGGCACTTCCCTCCTTCCTCCCCACCCACCCACCCCTTTCCCCACCCCCGCACTCCGTCTCCAGCCCGCGGTCGGACGATTGAACTGGAAAATTCAATTTTGATTTCAATTCCCTGTAAAGAGATCGGGCGTACGATCCGTTTCATTTTTCCTCCTCCACCACCTTCCAACCTTGTCTATCATATATGCTCTCTCTCTCTCTTCCGTATGTACTAGATGCACATCCATGTATGTGTTTTTTGCATATCACAGATGTCGGATTAGTCAAAGGCTTTCATTGCCACACACTGTCGCATTGAAAGCGATCGTATGTTCGATGATATCAAGCGATGTTCGGTGCATTTTCTATCGGAAAATTATTATTTGCAATTGATCATGGAGCAAGAAATAGTGGAAGTCGTGATATTATGTAACTCCAAGGATCTTTCACTTCACTCTCCACTCTTTTTGGTTTAGGATCAAATGCACAATTTGAAAACATATTGTGTATTATCCCTGTGAAACCATACATTTTACGAATTTACGTACATTTTTGACTTCAATAATACATATATTAGAATAGACATATACTGTCAAATGAATATAATGTTGGTTTTCTTAAGGATGGTAATATGAAACAGGTTTGAATGTTGCCCGAAATAAATTATTCTTGATTCTTTATCATGTTGACTGAAACAGCGGCAATTTTATTCCGTTCAATAATTTCAGATTGAACGAGTTTGCTTAGCATGTTGACGAGTTTCTCTTCAGAAAAAAATACCTTCGGTCCGTATTGTTTTATGAATTGGTTTTCGAACAATGGCTTCTGTGTATTTAATATTAAATACTCAGAAGCTTATTACTAACTTTACTTCACTCTTTTTTTCACTGCTTAAATTTTAAAATAACAGTCTAATAAACATAGTCTCTATTGTGGCTAGAGAGAATAATCTGTTCAAACTAATTTAAGGTGGCGTTATACACCCGAGCCACCTCACTGACTATGTGCCGCGAACCGTCTTAAGGCCCTTTTTACACGAGGCATTTAATTGCGCAATTAGATGCACAGAAATTACGAGAACCCGGTAGGGGCTATTTTCCCATCTGTCGTTTATGCACTTGTGCTTGCATTCTAGCGATTCACCGCTTTACACGACGCAATTTTCGCACATCCATTGTGCAATGAAGTGCCTCGTGTAAAACGGTCTTAAGAGTGTTGTAAACAAGAGGGGTAGTGAGGTCTCGAAGCGAGAGTGGGGGTAGACCGGCGGCGACGGGCTACTTCAGCGATATCCTCGCTGCCATTTTCCTCAGATCATTCTCACAGATTTTATACGTAGATGAAGGACTAGTCTTTGCTGTAATTGGTTTGTAAATCCTTGTTCCGGCTTCTAGCCGCCACAGCGTATCTCGGAATGCTAGAAAAATGAGAAGTTTCACTATTTTTTCATAAGAAACTCAACCGTGTAATTAGAAAATTATTCCATTCATAGCAACAAATGTGTCCTTGTCAACAGAGGAAAAAATACTGCAAGTGTACAGCTAAGACGATAAAGCCACTAGGTACTAAGAATGAGGTTAACGTCTGAATCGAGCATTTTCGCCGAGTTAGGGAACACCCTTATAGAACCAGTCTGATAACGAGTCTTCGTGGTATCATTCACTTTCATGTATATTTCCTTTAATTTTTAAATAATTTTGTTCGATTAGCGTTTAAACGAAATTTTCCGCCTATGAATATTTAATGGCTTAGAAATCCATTACATGCTGGTGGCATGCGAGTGTCCCATCGTGTCGAAAATGGTCCTTATCGGAGTTTGAGATGAATGTCTCTTTTTGGGCTGGTACCGTTCTTTCGGGTTTCCCCCAATAAAATGAATTAATGATTACGCCTTTTTGTATCCATCTCTCTTCTCTGAGGCAGTCGAGAAGTATTACTTAACCGATTTCCTTTCTTTCCGTATGCATTGAATTGCTGCTCTTTTTCAGCAAGATTTCTTTAAATGTTAATTGCGAATCCCAAAGCGCTCATTGACGTTTGGAGTATTTATTCTTTCAAGGTTTTCGAGATTAATTTCTGATTGAAACTAAAACACGAGAGTGATTTTCCCAGCACAAGGAACCGGTTGTTCAAATAATATTGCAGGAAATACAAGTCTATCCCGATGTACCCATTCCAGTAATCCCCACCCTAAGATCCAATTGAGGGACTATTTTTTCTCCAGAATACTTAACTGGGGAATGCCATCACGCATATGAATGCAAGGCTGCATCTTCTTGGTAGAATAATATCGTCGTCCCTTGTTTCCTTCTTAGTCTCTTTGCTGCGGCAGTTATCGTAAACTTCTCTCGCGGCCGCCTAGATATGGCAGATAACCGGACAGAAATTCTTGATTTGCGCCATCAGTGGACTCTGGTGAAACTGCTGCCTTTCAGCAGTGGTGCTATTGTTTCCTTCCTTTTCGAAGACGAATAGTGAAACATCGCTGCTTTGCCACACCATTTGCCTTCGTTCTGGGATATAAGGAATAGAATTTTCCGTCCTCGAGTCTTGAGCCTACGACCATGCCTTGGATTAAGAAATAGGAGTCACCGCCCCTAGATCACCGATTCTTGGTAAATACTGGGCGATTCTTTCTTTTGAGTGAGATAAGAATTCTATGATATGGAGTAACGTGAAGAGGTAGGCGGCCGTTGAGGTAGATGTCTTCTCAGGTGTGACATCGGGTTAGGCTTTTCAAAGCCAACGTTTCGACGAGCAACTCGCTCATATTCTTCAGGCAAAACTTGAGTCTATGACCATAAAATTTTGATGAATCACTCAGTTTTGCCCTTAGGAAGATGAGCATGGATTTGTGGGTTGCATGGTAAGATTTTCAAGCTAGGAGATTCAGTCATGCATGATGAATTGCCTAAAAGTTTTGAAGGCCGTATTCTCCGGTTTTGTGCCGCGTATGTTGTTTATTAATGTCAACAGTTTCTTCAGCGTTTCAGCTGACGTTTTCAGTTCAAAGTGATCTGGAGATGAGAGAATTAAATACGTACGTGGCGGAAAACCCGTGAATGTAGCCTTCACATTCTACACGCCTACTACCTATCGGCTGGTGACAGGCTATTTTTCCGGTTCTTTGATGCCCGCAAATTTAGTGGTTCGTGAGATATAACTGGGTTAAGTGGAGATTAGACTAGTCTTTCTCCGGTGGTCCTGGTGATTACCTCTTCGCAAGTCCATTAAATAAACGGATTCTGTTCGTTGCAAGTTACTCACTAAATAATGAGAATCTATCCTAGGGCTGTTCATTTAGCTAAAAATTGTCTCGCTCTGAAGTGATGCAACCATACTGCCTTCGTTGGGAGGCCTAATGGGAAACGACCTGCCACGATGGAAACAGCTGTCCCCCATCAGTCACCGAAGTTCAGCATCGTCGGTTTCGGCTCGAATTCGGAGGGGTGATCCTCCTGTTCGTCCGAATGCTGTTGCCTCTGTGTGCAAGTGGCAGCCAGTATGTGCGAAACGACCTTAGCCGTCGAAGCACGTTGAAATTGAAGTACTGATTATTCGTAAATATCTACAAATCTCCCACTGTGCATGATATTAAGAGATACTTTGAGCTCCACCTGCAAGTTTTGTTTTATTAGTTTTGTATGCTAAAAAAAAAGATATACTTTACTTCCCGCGATTCTGTTTTCTTTATTCTACTGAGCATGTTGAAGTTTTGATTTACTCCGAAAAGTCTATTGATATGAAAGTCATTCCGGATGTTTTCTAACGGGCGTCTGAATATATTATGAAATTTTAATTTATTTGAGTTACTTCCTGCTCTATAGTCACGCGTATTTGCTCTTGCAAAACAATAGAGAAATACAATCGTAACATCACAAACCCGAACACAGGTGTTCCTACGTATTATTCAATGCCTCGAGAATGGATTTTCTGTATAGCGTGAACAATTGGATCTCCCTTATACGAGAGTATATTTATTGGAGAATATTTCCTACCCTCATTTTAATATCATAAATTCTATAAAGGGATGTTTAACATAACACAATTTATTTACTGAATATACCTTGCTATATAATTGGTTTGGAATTTTCATCGGAATCCATTTTTTTCCTGTTAGGTTGGTGAAGGCCAATTTAGAAATATTTGGTGAAATTCGATCATATTAAAAGTGACTTTTAAGTCTATTGATAACCGGTAGATATCAAGCTTCATTTCAAAAAACTTTTATCTAAAAAGACATAACCATCCTCGTTATTTTCAACCTTGTAGTTATGAAACATTAACAGTGACATTACGTTTTTATCTTGATATTTTTTTAACCGGCTGTAGTAAATGGATGGCCTGATCGCTGTGAATGAATACCCAGGTGCCTGTTGCGGGCCAAGGGAAGAAATATTATATATGTATAACATTTTACGAAATATCTGCAAGTCTACTTTCCTTCATATACATAGAACCCTGTAAGGTACCTCAAGAATGTGTGACAGGGGGTGGAATATATTCCTCTACATTTGATCAAATTAAGACTATTGATGTGTTAGTAAAAACGTGTCAACATCTGTCAGGAGGTGAAATTTTCCCAACAAGCACTACTATACCAAACTTGTAGAGTAGTAATGTATTTTACATCTACCTAAATGCACGGAGATAAAATAACTATACATGAAGCATGTAAGACGTACTGTTAGTAAGTAATACTTAGCATACTAAGACAAAAGCATTAGAGAAAATACCAAGTAATTAGTTGCTCCACCTATCGAAAAAACTACGTAATTATAAATTCTCAGCGGAATTAATTTTCATCTCTTATCTTTCGCGGGAAAATTGAAATTTTAAGCCTGCTGCTGTATATACCCCTAATTTTATTTTGAAATTTTATAAATCTGCATGTCAAGAGGAACTATGTATAGATTTCGGTGTGTATAGATTTCGGCCATGGCCAGAGGGAGGGAAATTTAAATAAACAAAAAAGGTGGCCAGTCCTTGTGCGAACAATATGTCTGGAAAGAAGGTTTTTTTATAACTTGAATGAATGACAGTTTTAATAAGTGGGATTTTTTAGATATGTTTAGATGAATAAACTTGGTATATTCTACACTATTTTATTATGAAACACTTTTGCGTCATTTTCCTAGGGATTACATTTTTCTATTCGGCGAGCAATTATTAATACCCTATCGAGCGTAAAATAAGTCGGGGAGAGGGGAGGAAAGCGGTGGTTGGGGTAAAGAACGAAAAAGGTAAAGATAAAGGAAAGGTCTTGGTAAAGTGGATAAACAACGCTCAGAAGGATAAATTTACGGAAGATTCTTTAGGAGGTGGGACAGGTATGTACGTGATAAAAATGTTATGATAATTCGTTGGCATAGTCATTTATCAATTTCGTTCCAAAAACCTTGGCAGAGATACACGATTTCAAAATATTCTGTTAATTTAAGCTGGTTTGCCCTTTCGTCAGAAACCTTTATAACATCAGTATTAAAATAACACAAATGAATTGTTAGCAAAGACTGCCCTGTTGTCACAATCAATATAAAGATTTAATATGATATTATGTTCTGGCACAAAAACGTCCACCTATCTTCCATACATATAAATAAAATTTCAACCCTTTGTCATCATCATCTATGTAAATACCGGTTAAAGGTAGGTTATGATGAAAGTCAGAGAATTTCCAACAGACTCTTTCATGTGCAGTGCCATAAGTCTACCTTTCTTCATCCCGTCCATAAAACCTATTCTCTTTCTCCCCCTTCCCCGTTTGCCCAACATCCTTCCCCCTATCACGGCCTTCAGCAAACCATCGTCCCTCATTACCGCTTCCAGGCAACCTGCCTTCTCCTAATCTCATCCACAAGTTTCCTCTCCTCACCCGCCATGTCAAGCACTTCCTCATTTGTCTTCCTTTCCGTCCACCGCACCTTCTCCATCCTCCTCCACGCCCACATTTCGAACGCATCAGTTAACCCTCGAACAATTAGGTACTTTTTTATTCTTAAAAATTCTGGTCGGGTTAAATGAGTAAAAACAGGTGGAACACGCATAGGTTATTGTTTTAAGCCGTGCTGCTTAACTTTAAGTTCATAGCATTCAGCTAGTGAGTACAAGAATTTTCTTTTTGCTTTCATTTTAAACGCAGGGATATTAATTAAAATGACTGTTGAGGAATATCAGTCATGGGAAAATTCTGAGATACATCGACAGACAAAATACCCTCTATAAGGGAGAAATATTCGTGTATTCATCCAGTTGATGGATGGAAGAAGGCAGAAATGGAAGCCGATAAAAATTGGAACCGACCATTCCATCGTGGAGACTCGTTTCACCGGAAACCATATTTCTCCTCTGGTCTTTTGTTCCCTCTCTCATTTATTTATGATTCCTCATTTCATCACCTACGAATCTCAGCTCACCTTTTAGTCGCTTCGCAGCCTCGCCTCCCTTGTTCTTTATTTATTATTTATGCCCCGCTCCTTAACTGAGGGCGTAATATCGACGACTCCCCATTTTTTTTGGAAGCGGCAAAAAATAACAAAAAAAGAACGTGGGCGTTTCTCTCCTGCGGGCCACTTACTTGTTAAGTTAAGGCCTATTGTTGACTCAGAGGGAGATTCGTATATTTTATTCTATTCTACCCCTTGTACCACAAGAGGACAGTCTCTTCTCCTTAATCCTCAATCTGGTGTCGAGACCTCGGAAGGCCTTAAATTAATCAAAATTTATAGTAAATCTGCATTCCTATGATTTGCGCCAAACAAGTGTGTTTTTTGTTTTTAAGGATGAAACTTGAACGCGCGCTCATCACTGCGGAGAATTGTGTGAAATTCACTCTAAATAAAATCGTTTGCCTTACAGATTTAAGGTGGCTGGAACGGTAATCGTGGGTCATTGAGTGGACATTTTAATAACTTTTCAAGTCGAAAAATAACTTTTGGGCCGCATTTTACTTAAGGACATCTGTTTATGCTTTGTAGTTTACGATACTGACAGTAATGGAAATGATACCAAAATTACATTTTTAATAATTTTCCTTAATTTGAGCATGTTATGACCAGATTTTCGGCCCGGTATTCGAAATTTTCACGAAATGATATTGAAATATGTCTTTTTCCAATATTGGACTCGGCGTGACACCTTGATATTTGTTAGCAGCCATAATAATAATAATGAATGTATTATTTCGCGTTTATAAGAAAATCTGTGCATAGGTAATCTAAATATTACGAAAGATATATCATGTTCCATAAGGCTTCATGTTTAAATGGCTTTGAATTTCAAAAAAAACTTTATCGGTCTGATGCAATTTTTTTCGCTTTTATCAATAGATAGGTCAAATTAATTCACATATGAAAAGTTTCGCGCAAAACTGTGAATAAACAAAATTCTCGCCAACCACCTTGAAGAAGAGAGTGGATGGCGTCTTGACGCGGGAGACGACCTGTTTTCACGCGAAAAATGATCAACTTAACATGTATATCGCGGGCAATTTGTCCATAAACTTTATGAATGATGTAATTTTTTTTGGAAATAGGTAGTTTTCCATTATCTCTAGTGCGTTGCTTGCTCAATTCGTAATACGACACCGCACTTGGTTTCCATTCGTTTCAGATTCTGCAGTCTGTAACGAATGGAAACCAAGATTAGAATAGGTATTCCTACTTCCATCTAAACCTATCTTTACCGGTAGATCGCCTATAATAAAAAATAATCCAACCCGCAGAAGAGAGTTTTTTCTCAGGCGTTGGCCACCTTATCTTTCCATTCTCGTTCATCGCTGAGCATTTAGAGAAACTCTGCGGCCATGGTTACGTCTCCCCCTTGGTCCCCTGATGAAAAGTTTTATTATTGCGGGGCCACGGAGGTTGAAACAAAAGAGATTCCCTCGACGCTTTATAAAGAGTTTTCTCTTTCTGTCTTTCCTCTCTCTGTTTCAGGGAGTTACTCTTTCAAGTTCAACTAAGTTTTGCGAATGTGTGAAAGCGCATTTGTAAGCTACGCGGAGCTCCACGATCCCGAGGGACACATTGTCCGCTTAATGCGTGGGGCGCGATTTTCATCTTATTTTTCCCTCCCTCCCTCCCTAAATTACCCTCTCTTGAATTTCTACGAGGGGCGTTCTTGAAATGAGTTTTATTGTACCACCAGGGTCGATTATTTCAAGGGGTGTCGCTTAAGTCTTTGATTAAGCTTCGTTCTTTCCACTGAGCAATCCCCATGTGCCACAAATCGTGAGTAAGAGCTATTTTTCATTATTACGTAATGAAAGTACTCATAAATTACATGCCCATGCCCAGTATGCCAGTCACTCTTCTTTGTGTAGCACATTTTGATCCAGTTGTAAATTATATCGTGTTCTTGCACCGTTGGAGAGCGTATCCTTTATATGAATGTGGTGCTAACTTCGAGTTCCGGTTTTGCAAGTAATATCTGACTGCCAGTTAGTTTGAGGGTGACTGATGGAGAACCAGAGCGGGTAGTTATAGGCCGTGGGTTAGGGCTAGTTTTCCCGTTTTTACTTTTGCTTTTCAACATGTTGATGAAATGGTAGTAAAGACATGGAAGAAGCTAGCTGTGGGATTGAAAGTAGGAAGACAGCCGATAAATATGGTTAGATTCGCTGACTAATAGGCATGGGGTAGTCGACCACCATTGCATGCATCGGATAAAACATTAGAGTCAGAGCATAAAATAGGGAACGAAGAGCAATCACTAGAAAACTAAAGTAATGAGATTTTTAAGGGTAAAGAATGCGAGGGTGTTCATAAGAGTAGGAGGACATAAAGTGGACCAAGTATCACTTTTCAATTACTTTGTTGTACATACGTTGGAGTAAAATGGGTGTATTGGCGAGGACACAGGAAGAAGAATTGCGCCAGCGAAAGAAGCGTTCAGCAATATGGAGGAGCTGATGACGGGGACCTTGTGCTACGATGTAAAGAAGAGGCCGACGAAGAGTTTAATATTGAGTGTAGGTAGTTTTGCATTGATGTAGAAGCCTGGAATTTGAGAATAGAGGATGAGAATAGGGTACAGGAGTTTGAGATGTAGGTGTGTCGAAGAATAGAAAAAGTGTGGTGGACGGAAAGGAAGACAGACGGGAACGTGCTCGGCGTAGTTGGTGAGTAGAGTAAACTTCTGGAGGAAGTTAGGAGGGTGCAGAGCATGTGGTTGGAGCAAGTAATGAGGGGCAAATATATGATGAAGGGCGTGATTGAGGGATGTTGAGTTAGCGCGGAATGGGATGAAAGAGAATAGGTTTAATGGACGGGATTAAGAGAGTTTGGACATATGCTGAGGCGAAGAATGAAATCGTGTTTGGATATATTGGCTTGGGCCTGTAAGATTCAAGAGGATATTACTCAGCCTACCCCTTATAAACATACCGTAACCAAGTAGATCACCCTATCAATAATGATAAACCTGTTACGGAAAATGTTCGGCGATGTGTGACACCAGTGAAATGTCGCTGGGGGTTTCTATTCGCTGAGAAACACGATCGTCGTTGTATATTAAGCATAAAATCTAAGTGTCTTCTGTAATTTCATTTCAAGAATGTCTGCTAATTTTATTCCTAAAAATTAATGGAAAAAGTGTCATTTCCTGCATCATTTACTAGTGGATAACCACGCGTAGCAAATGTTGAAAATTTAAATGCATCAATCATCCTAAAAATGAACGACATTTTCATCGCGATACCGACGACTGAAATATTTTATTTTTTCTGTATTTAGATCGCCATTGGAAAGAGGCAACGGCCTGACATCACAGAAACGGCAGGTCTCACTCAGTCACCTAATTCAAGCAAGGTTGACCTCAGCTCGAATTTGTAGGGCTGGTCCTCCTATTCTTCCGAGCGATTTAATCCCTGTCCACAAACGTCATAGATTAAGGGCAATACGATCTTATCCGTGGAATCGTGTTAAAGTGCTACTACTGCTGCTATTGAAGAACCTGGTAAAGATGTGGATAATAGGTTAATCAATGGAATGTATGTAGTGATTTTTTCGATAAGCCTTCTTCGGTCTTTATTGAGAGAAAAGGAAACAATGTGGTGTAGGCACGTATTCACATACCTACCTAAAAAAACCTAAGTACTGCTACGGTCAAACCTAACGGTGTGATGAGATGGTCATTATTACTACTAGTGAAGCACTGTTTGAAATTCGCATCGAGTAATGGATCTGACGTGGATATCGAAGTGATACATGTCGATTTTTTTCGAGAAAAGATTTTAATATTATGAATTTGAATCCCAGTCTTAGAAATATTTTGGAAAATATTTAAATATGCAAATGTAACAGAGCAAAGGAAGCTTCTTCGCTTTTTTAGTTAATCTTATAAACGAATAGTAAGTGTCTCATTAAAAAACAGGAGTCATATTTGTAGCCTGGAAATTAATCATACTTTCTATTGGCTCCCTATGAAACAAAACTCGTAGTTTGCTTTATTTATCAAGGATGGAAGAATGAGAAAAGGACTCAGATCTTAATCGTTGTAATTAAGAGGGAGAAAAAGGGCAACTTTTACAACTTTTACAACAAGTCCTGATGATGATGTGAACCCACGTCGAAACCCGGGTCGAATTTCAATAAATTTCAGTGGTATTTGTAAAAGTTATCTTTTTCTCCCTCTTATGATGGAATACCACCATCATAAAAATCATCATCATCATAAAAATTTGAGTTTGTTTTTCATTAATGAAAGGTTTTTCTGCCTTTTCTGGAACTAACATGGACTCAGAATATTCATACATTACAGCCTTACCAAAGTATGGGAATAATTTATTACATGTAGTGAAGTAAGCATAAAATTAATTAGTGGATGGATTGGATCAAGAAGTATGTTGAGCCAGAGGTATTGGCTTTCAATTGGTTAAGTTCAAATATTTCTATTTCCATAAATAGATGCATTTCTTCTTTTCGTTAAATGCAATCTCTAGTCAAGGATTCCATCCGTCGTAATGCTTCAATTTTCCATTCGAGTGTATACATCTCTTCCAAATTCGAATTCAAGAGAGATTTGAGCATTGAAAAAGAAATAGGAAAAACACACGCGGCTTTCAGTAAATGAGAAAAATAAAGAAACGCATGCTCCCCTTCGCATTGATATTTTTTTTGCCCCGTCGAAATGAGAGTGTCATCTGCTTCCAGGCAAAATCCCTATGCCTCTATTTCTTTCCTCCGTTTGATATTTTTGGGACCATCTCATTCCCTAGTGGAAACAAAAACAGTGGATTTCGAAGAGGCGAGCGATGAAGCAGAAATTTAAATACTAATCAGTGCTGTCCTCTCTTCAATCAGCTCTATTCCCTTCTTCGATAAGTTTTACAGAAGTTTTAAAAAACTAGAGTTTTTGACCTTTACTTCTTGTACAATTAAAATTCGTGATGACTTTTTTGCATATAGTACATTAATTTCGTTGATGGCTTTAACGGTGAATTTGAGCATTTAATGTGTAGGTACATGTATTTTGTGAATATTTGTTAATGATTGCCATTAACCTACTCCTTGTCCTCATTTTCATTGATATTTCCTCGAATTATGTTCATTTGTTAAGAATCGTCAGGAGCTTGATATGGAGCGAATACGTTCATGGAAGGAGCAAGGAATTATCTGCCGGAATTACTATGTCCTTATCCTAACGTATACTTCTGAGACATGGGTAATGAAAAGGTTAGCAAGGTATATACATGAAATTTATCAGAAGGAGAGTTGGAAAAACTAATATGGATAGGGTGAAAAATGTGGACATTAGAGAGAGCCGGTACAGGAGTTGAGGAGAGGAGAGATGGTGTGTACCATTGCAGTAGAGAATAGAGATGGCATGTCTCAAGTGGTTTGGACACATGAAAAGAATGGGAACGGACAAAATACCGAGAAGAAAACATGAAACGGGGAGATACAGGATAGAAGGCCAAGAGGGAGACTAGAAGGTAGATGGCTAATTGGAGTTGAGGAGAGCATATGAAAACGAGGAGAGGCTTGATCAGAGTGACAGCGGGGAGTTAGTGGCAAGAGGGAAGAAAGTGGGCACGCATGTGTAAAAACAGACCCGGCTAACTGAATTAGACTTCATTTTGAACAAGTCGCGATTGTTGAGTAGCGTTTGGGAATCATTTTAATTTGTTTTCTTACCGCATGATTCGTATACTAAGACTCTTTCCTCCTTAATCTTAATGCAATACGATGTACCGAAACTTAAGATAAGCATCTACTTGTTCCGTGATCGGAAAGAAATAGTGAAGACTAATGCAAGAATTTTAATCCAAAAAAGCGTAAACTCCTCAACTAGATGCAACTACTAAGTGTATGTTCACGCAAATAATCGAAGACAGTAATTTGGAAATTCGGATATTCGGTTAGATTATTCCTTTGGGTTACGGACTTCTAAGTGCCTAACCTAATAGGAGTCAAATTTTTCCATCGAAAACACAACACCTTTTCAAATATTCTCAGTGATTCAAACGCTATTTATTGAACGTTTTGCCAGGATTATGCAATGAACTATGCAATAGGTTAATCAAAGGAGAAAGTAATTATGCAACTACAGTAAATATGCAACTTTTGTTCGATAGAAGTCAGATTCTCTGTACCTCTGGAATAGTGGCGTTGAGGTAGATGAGTGTAGCTCTCCGGAAACAGCTCATCCTCATGCTTTTTTTATTACGAGTGATAAGCAGTAAAGGAATCAGTGGAAAATCTAAAAGCTAGTGGTAATGCCTTCTTATTTTACCATTTTGTAACATGCTCTTAATTTATTTTATGCTACCTGGTGGTCAAATTAAAGTCACTGCAGAATTTTAGTACTTAAGATAATGCTGCATGGTACTTAGTAGGGATCATACATGATAACGTAGTTTAGTAATTAGGAAAAAATGAAATAAACGGGAATAAAACTGAAGTATAATGACCTAAGTGGTGTCATCATTAACGCTTAGTGCACCCGGTAATAAATAAGAACGCCGTTAAATTTAGTGTTTTTGTGGCGATTTATTTATTTCCATCTTCATTTTCTCCATTCGCAACCACGAAATATTACTCTTCCTAATTGAAAAAATGTATAAGAGTTTAGTAACTTCGCTAATCGCGGTTCTCGTTTTACCACATTCTATAGTATTTCTGCAAATATAGGTTATTTGCAATTCTTTTAAATGCTTAACAGTCATTTCATGTGACTTCACAGGTCATAACTTACAGGACTTAACAGGTGGGCTACTACGGATTAACGTCGATTTACTCGGAGTTGACAATCACTGTTGACTGATTAGCTTTAAATTGCTGTTAATACTGAATGCTGAAAATAGGTTTTCATGATATAGTCTTGGTTAGGAAATAATTTACTCACTCTGAGTATAACTAAGGAAAACGTTCTGCATTTATTTGTGCCACACATTTGGTGAACATGCGTGGAATGTTAAAATATTGCTGAGATTCATTGAAGAATCTAATATTGAAGGGGAACTTCACTGGGAATGTTGCCAAAAATATGAGTATTCCGGTTGAAATGACTCACAGGCATTCGTTTAGCCAGACATTCCTCTCGTTCCGTTTGTTCGCCAAGGAAGCTGTCTTTCGTTGGGCGGGTCCAGTCAAGAATGCTGGACCAACATTTCCCAACTGCTGCCCGTTTATATGCTGCCCGCCTGCCTTGATCTGCCAAAGAGACATTTTTTCAGCTATCTTTGTATTCATTTCATGGCCGGTTTGCAGAACGACTCCCCCGCGCTGAGCTGTTGCATACTAAGCTCGTTATGTTTTATCTTCCCGTTTCATAGTGGACTGCGCCACGAAATACCATTTTAATGTTACAAAGTAGGGGTACTGAAGATGGGAAATGCTGCTAAACATGACGGTCATATTTCATTACGGTAATTTTTCGGTGTTCACTTGAACTTAAGACTAATAAGAGCAGAAAGAGTTTAAAAAACAAGGAGTCACGAGATCGTGTACGACGCAATGCATGAATGTAATAGAGAAGGAAGACGTAGGCACAAGGATAGGGCATTGATGGAGGAATTTATTAAAAGATAGCCGTTAACTAGACCTAACTGTAGTAACAAAGCTTTCTACCCCGACATTGAATGGCGTGATAGGTATGTGTGTAAGTATGGATACACTTTGACTTCACTTTGTAGTTATCAGCTATTAACTTCTTCACCTACATCTACAAAGTACCATGCTAGCTATCTCCTGGGTATTTGGCACGGGGTGATTTTGTAGTAGGCATTCAATACTCAACAGGTCGAGTATTTAATACAAGTCGACAGTATAGGAAGCACAAATGCAAATAAGGTGAGTTAAAAAATCATTAACTCGACCGGTCAGGAAGAGTTACGATGGCAAAAGACCAGATGAATGGTGCTATACTTGGAAGTTAGAATTTAAAAGTATCTCTTACGCCATTGAAAATTACTCAGCGCTACGAATAAGAGATTTTACCTTAAGAATTATGTTGAAAGTGCTTAATTATTTATTAATGTCACAATGTAATTTGGCCAAATAATATTTCAGAGAATTATTATTTTTTTTGTTTTCACGGTCACGTCTTAAAAAATGTGAAAATTGTTTAAAAAATATTCACTGAGTTCAGACACATCTGTGAGGGGCAGTGTAGGCAAGAATTTTCGCGTGTGAAGGTTTTACTCATCTGCGCCATATTACGGTGGCATGCTGCCCCCTGCTCCTCAATTCTTTTGTTCTCAGCTTTGAATTTTTTGTATCTCTTTCTCTCAAATCGAGAAAAATTGCTATTATACCAGTTCAACAAAAGACCCTGTAAAAACTCTAACTTTTGACGCGCCCTCCGTCGCCCCATTGAAAATCTTTTCGTGAGGGTTTCATTTTGGAGTGTTTGGAGAGGCTGGTCAGCGAGAATGACGGAAATTTCTTTTGCGCCTGAGGCGATTCCCTCTTCAAGTCTTATTCATTTTAAGGTGGCTCTTACGGTAATCGTGAGTCGTTGAGAACTAGTGCTCATAAAATTTAAATTGTACTTATAAATGTCTTGTGAAACATCGCCCTTTTGCATTTAACGATTGACGTGAATTTGATCTTGGAGATGTTGGTTTTTATTTTTTGATTGATAAAGTGTATAACTTTGTGCTTGGGGTGTTCGTATATTTTGCCGTGATGAAATAATTTTGATTAAACATTTAAAAATATTTAACAATTATTTAAACCATTTATTATATCTTTTTTTTCGGCAACAACGCATGTCCTGAAATTCGGCACTGATGTTGTGTGGGCCGTTGTTTCTTTATTTCAGCGATCGTAATGGCAAGTGTTGTATTCGTCTTTTCTATTCGCTTCAGGGTGCTGACTTGGGTGTAAATGTTGGTATGCTTTTTTGTGGTTCCTCGTGCGTTCATTTTTCCATTTTTCCACGTTGAACTATGGAGCGTCGGGGATCCGGCACGATGAATGCGTCACGAACGGTGAGCTGAAGCTGATTAAGGCCTGGACACAGGGCCACCGGCGGAGCACGAGCCCATAAAACCACCACATTATTCAATCTGAAGGTCGGTTTGATAGGTGAGAGTTGAGAACACCTATGGGTGCTGAGATATGCGGTGGGTGAGAAATCACACTGGGGTATTAGGCGAGACGTTTCCTTGAACCACTTGCGACTTCCTGAAAATTCTGCTTTCCAGAGTATCAGGAACAGACTCATAATTTACAAGGGAGAATGACGCCTCGGAAGTTCTAATGGCAAAAGCACTTGGCGTGATATTGAGGGATCCGGGTTCGAGTCCCGGTCAAGGCGAATGATTTTTTTTCCTTTGTGGAATTTCGCATTTGTGAGCACTTGCGAGCGACTAGTCGCGACTCCGTGAAGGTTATAGCGCGTCTAGTCCCGGTGTCCTCAAAATCAAAATAGCGGACACCTCATTGTTTTCAAAGTTTGGGTTAAACCTCGTGGACTGTGGCGCTAAGCACACACTTTGGTCTGCTTCTGTCGCATCATGTGTCCTACAGTATTTAGTATCTTAGACCCATTTGAGTTCACAAAAAATCCACTGGGGAGAATGACAGCTTGTTACCGGTGAAGTAACTTTAAACCCTAAAATCTTCATTTTGAAAAAGGAAGGGTATATATTTGAGGCTATTATTGTTTCGTATTACTTTTTGTTCAGTCTGAGGTGTTTTGTCGCCTGATTTCTAAAATCCTGAATCCTTTTGTCAATGTCCCAATGCCCTACCCGCGGAGCATCATTGGCTTATTCATCGAATTAATGATTTATTTTGTATTTCCTTCAAGAAATGTATCTCCTCTGGCAGATATAAGTAAAATACTAAAAAATATGAGTGAGCTCTTAAATTTTCCTGGAGCTACTTAACTTTTTATAATAACATGAATGGCTCAGAAAATAAAAACGTGATACACTCAGCTATCTTCGCGCGATTAGTAAATTCTTAGAAAACAATCAACAAAACTTCATTTTTATTTTTTATTTATTTTTATAGAAAGGGAAGAAATAAAAAAAATAGTGCTTAACATAACTTAAAAGTTCCAATAATTATGTAGGAACTAATTAAAACGCTGGTTTTAAGAGCCTGGAGCTCGAAAGCTCTCGTGACAAAATTCGTGATTGGAGCTAGTTCCCAGAAAATAATTGGTTGTGGATTATCATCATGTGCGGACATTGAATGATGTACCACTGATTTTGAGGATACCGGGACTAGCCACGATAGTTACCTTTACGGAGTCACCCGCAAGTGCACATAAGTGCGATATTCCACTGGAGAAAAATCATTCGCCTTGACCGGGATCCCGAAGGCGAATGATTTTTCCTCTGTGGAATATCGTACTTATGTACCACTGTTCCATTTCTTTAATAAAACTATGATTACGCCGTTTTTATTCATTGGCATTTTTGATTGCTTAAGAAATCCTACTCACTCGTTATTATCCCTTTTTCGCTGCCAAGATAAAAGGTGGGATTTTTTTCACTGGGGAAAATAGAGGATTTTTGTAATCAATTGAGTTCTTTCAATTTGAAAAACCTATGGTCTCTGTGAGGAAGACATATCCGCGATGGATTTCGCCGCACTTGATGCTATTAAATAGATGGGTTTTGGAGACGGGGAGATCGGATTAGAGGCAATTGGCATTGCTTCATGACATCGATGGGATCGGTGGACAATTGCACAGATTAGTATACTCAATCGCAGTCGAGACGAATCCACGATTAAGTCGCCTCGAATGGAGGTATTGCCAATCGTAATTGCATATCATCGCCTCCTAAAGTTAATCTTAAACAGCCTCCCCATGGAGCGACCGACGGGGATAACACCGTAGTCGTTAGTTCTATGGCGTTGGCTTGAGGCTTTGAACCGATGGGAGTCGAGAGTTAAGCCTGGATTTTACGCTCGCTTCAACTCTCAACGTTAGTATAATCCTACCTTGTGCGCTCTCTTTTTTATATTTTGATATACGGAAGCCCTTTCCCACGGCAAGTTGAAATTTCTTTCGGATCAAGTCTTTTCTGTGGTTGGAATTATTAATGCGCGCTCTCAATACCCGGGAAACGCCGAGATTAAAAATACATGATCTTCTCATCCGTCCAAAGATATCCCACTTTAAAGAATTTCTCGTTCGCCTGTGACCTTTTATTGCGGAAGTTTTAACGTGTGTTACACTGAGTCCTCAAGGGAAAATCAAGGGAACTAAATTATTACGAGTAAGGAACAGGATTTTATGGGAAATTTTATTTGGAAAAAGAAATCAGAAATGTGTTCGGTGTGTTAATTTCAACACCTCAATTATTTATACTTCATTTTAGCAGAAATCTTTTCAAAAGAACCAAGTATTCGTGATGAAACCTGCGTTATAAAGTGCTAAATTCGTGTTACAAAGTAAGGGTTACGACGTTAGAAAACGCAATTTAAAAATGTCGAACAAGTTTTGTGCCGATGGTATGTCGCCATTTTTATTCCTGCTTCTAGTAATAACCCTATTGAAATCAAAGTTATTTGGTACCATATTAAAGCTGACTTACTATGTAGCTTGATGTTGGTGTTTTAGGTGTCTGTTACATTTTCTCGCGAAAGTTTGTCTGGAGAGCACGCGCTAGATTATCTTTCTTCTATCAGTACTTGTTTAATTTCCTCGTTAATAATGAATCAGAAAGGCATTTCTCATTAGGAAATACTCCCCTCTCTTTAAATGTCAGATAATGAGAATTCGGCTATTCCGGAAACACTCACGTGCCGCGTCTTTCTGATCATGGTACCGCCGCGCCGATGACCTTCAACCCTCAATGACGGATGGTGTAGGCGACTCTTACCCCGTTTGCTTACTTTACATTCAAAGGAAAGTTCCACTATTAGGTTCGTCCCTACGTTTTTGGCTGCCAAGAGTTTCATTGCGAATTCATTTCGGTACTCAGTCTCTTCGCTTTCGTCAGCAGAGCTGCCAAAACGTAATTACTTTCTGCTGCGTTGTTATTTGTTTGCATATTATAATATTGCTTTATATCGCGTAGGTTTTTCTCACCTCACGGAGTACCGATGAAACTTGAATCTCAATGTTGTAGTTAAAAATCTTCCTTCAGCACGGGTGGCAAAATTGTCGGAAAAGTGCGATGCGTGCGAAGAAATACCAATGAAATTAAAACTTCATATCTGCCTTTGTCGTGATAATTACATCCTAATTCTTTCGCCAAAAATGAATTCAAGGTTTCATCCAAATTTCGTGCGTTTTCACCATTCGGCGCTTAAAAAATGGAGCAATGGGGCAAACCTTTGTAGTAAAAATGGATACTAATCATATCGGGAAGAATAAAATCACCAAATGCGATAAGAAATGGGAGTATTTTCAACGGGTGGAATGATACTTAAACCAACTAACACATGCGTCATGTATTTTGTCCCTTAACCTTTGAATTTATTCTTCGCCTTTCAATTCAGTCATTTCTGGAGAATGTAGGTTGCGTAGAATTTTCGTATTCGTGATAACCGAGGAGTAAGTCGTTCGCATTCCTTTTAATAGCTGCTGTGGAGAAAGCGCCGTTTTCCTGCCTCGGCCCCGCAGTCCACCCGAATACCCTCTTCTCCACGACCTTTATGGTTCTTTTACAAAATCATTTTGCATTCCGCCGAATATCTCATTGCATTTTCGACCTCCATTCCAATTTCCATCCCCCCGAAGTAATAATCGACGAAACCAGTCCGAAATGAACTTGGAGGAACTTAGTCAAAGCAACAGGAAATGGAGGAATAATGGGCAGCATGCATAGGATTTATTGTTTTACCTATAGTTAAGAAGTGTACACGATAGTAAATTTCCTGAAGAACTCAAATATATAACCCATAATAATATGCGTCAACCGCAGCAGGCATTTTAAATTACCTTTCAAAAGTTCCTAAGATTTGAAAAAGCTACGTGATCTGAAACTGTATCTCGGTGACCTGACGTCACCCTACGGTATCGTTTCTTTAGTCTACTTATTTCAATGTGAATGATCAAATCGCAATATAAATCATCTTCTGCAGAGAAAGTTAAAATAAATAAATACGAATTTCATAAAATAACTTAAAACAACCCGAACTTCACTAGGAAATACGTCGTGGCAAATACCGTTCCGTGACGTCATCCCTCCCAGGTTCTTGGTGACGTTAGTGTTTCCATGCCGCCAAGCGAGCGTAATTTTTAAGAAGAAATATTTCCCCATCAAGTATCGAATAGCAAATATCCGAAAATCCGAGTCCGAAATGCACTTGGAGACTCCCCTTAGTCACAGCAACATGAAATGGGGGAATAATTTTGGATGAGAAATCCTGATGAATTTGTGAATGGAGATAAGGTGATATGTTCCGGAAGTTTTCCCGAGTTCAAGGCTTGTCACTTGAAGGTGGCTAGTTGCAACATGCCGTCTCCTGCGAATACCGTTAGAAGTGTTGACTTAGCTCCTTTTCTCGGAGCTTGAACATGCGTCACCTTTTCTTGCGCTTACGCCTTATTCTTTTGACACCCAGGTTGGCGACGCTGTCATGGAGATCAGTTCCTGAGCGAGGTCGTAAAGTGATTCACGATGGGTGAATATATATGTCACCATGAAATCCCCCGTGGGAGCCGAAAATGGTCTTTCATTAGGTCCTTGAGAGTTTCAATGTAACATTTTTTAGGCCGGAACGACCAGTCAGTAAATATTCAGTGATTTTCTCTTTTAATGTGTGAGTGTATCGTTGCTTTTAGTATTTTTTTCAACGAATGTCCTGGCTTTGACAGTCAAATAAAAGATAGGTCCGTATTTATCGTTTACTTTCATTTGTATTCTTGCGAATCCTCCCTAGTGCAATGCCCCAAAGGTAGGTTATTAAACGCGCAGCGGAATAGAGGATATTCGAATGTAATTTATGACTTCATTCGACATATTTCTTGTATTCCAAGGTCGTACGAGAATTTATGCTTCAATTCTATTTTCACGGGTCTCGAAGTCTCTTCATTATTCAGCTCATGTTTTAAATCCCTACCCGTTTCTTTTCCATAGGAAATTTTGGTTTTGTTAATCAGTGTTGTAGCTCTAGTTGAAAACGAAGACAATGGTTCTCAATGAGAGATACTTTTCTCTTATGAACGTAGTAGGGTGAAATTGTTATTAAGCATTGATTGGTCTTGAATAAACCTATCTACGAAAGGGAATAACGGTTTCCAATTAAATATGGAATTGCTTTCTGTAAAGATATCTAGTCTTATTTTCTCAAAATGGATGGAGATCTTATGAGGATAAAAATATGATGGAATTATGAATGAGAACGGCAATTATTCACATGAAAATTACATGAGGATTTTTAGCTTCTTCGCTGTTTATATAAATCCCTCTTAAAGTGATTTTTAGCCTTTCCTTTTTCGTTCTCCTCTTTTCCATGGACTTAAAAGTTCAAAGTTTAGCTCCTTTGTCCCTTTATATATTTTTTGTACCCTATTATTTCACTTAGAAAGCATAATGGCAAAGCAATCATTTATTGTGGCCAATTTTCCACTTTTAATGCCTATAAATCTTAGGAAGGACGTAAAACGAAAAATTTGGAGAGACGGTGACTGCTAACAATACTAATCCGTGTATCTTATGTCATAATTTGAAATCGTCTCCATAGTGATAGTGATGTAAGATCAGTTATATTCCTGGCCTTCAGATGAGAGAACTTATGTGTTACTCAAAAAACTTTTCGGCCCCAAGTTTGGTTTTTGACAGCCGCGTGTAGAATTAGTTTCATAAATTTATGACTTTTTTCTACTTGGGATCTTCTTTCAACTTCGTCTCAAGAAGTACTTTTATATATCCTTTTCTTTGTCCTCATAAAATGGAAATCAAGATCTGATTGCCTTTCTTCCTTCGTTGATGCCTTATTTTATGTAATCATTGATATGCCCTTGTTTGTTTAATATTAATCCTTAGTATTTTACGTGTAGATACTCATTTCATGGTTTTGTTTCCTAGCTCACATACTCTAGCATCTCTACACATACTCTAATATCTCAATCCTGCAATATGCGCAATATCCCAGCACGAGGCCAAAATTTGAGTTGCCTGATCGCCGTGTTACCAAATTGACCACAGGTCTCAGAAAGCTTATTATTCAGGGACGGATAACTGCGGCTTTCCCTGAAATCCATGCTTTATCAGTTTATTTCCCTTCAACTCCTAAACCATCAGTTTCTGGTAATTTAAAGCTTGAATTTGAGTTACAGGGTATTCATAGGGGGTTTAATAGTGAATGCACCGTATTACTGCCTCGTCCATTGTCCAGCGCCGTATCCATAGGGATACGATGCCCTAATTAAAATTTGTGCGTGTGTGTGTCCAGTTTTAAATAAAATTTCTTGAAACAATTGGTTAATATCTACTAGCGTGGTATTATCCCACTCTTTTTAGGTAAATGAATCTTCACACAGACTTCATTGCAGCTCGCTCATTACTCACACGAGTAAAACACAATATACGGTGTCCTCAAACGGTAAGTGAATCTGCTATATTTTTGTCAACAGGTCTCCCCCGTCGAAGTTATTATGGCTCTAGAACTTATATTTCAGGTTTGTATGTAGTTTTCTAATTTAAAGTTTGAGAAAACTTTCATTTTCCAAACATATTTCTACGAAACGTGTTTCAAGCTTAATAATTGTTTCTAAACGTCTCAGGCATCAATTGGTTGAAACGCTTTTCTTCTAAGGTGTTAAATAATAAAATGCTATTTCATGTGCAAGCTTCGGCAATATATCCCAATTTCAAGTGGTAAAAACTTGAAAACGGTACATATAGTACTGAAATCGTGGCCGGTTATACGAAATTAAAAGTGTGGAAATAGCATAGTTTTCTGTTTTTTTAACAAGTTGAATAATTTCAAAAACCCTTGACACATGATTTCTCGTTGATAGAATAATTATGCTGTTATGGTAGTTTGAGTGAGGTATTTCTCTAGTCATAATGAAGGCCATATTCGCATTTTATTTTTTAATTTCCGGGTCTGTAAGAAGTCTGAGGTAAATATTGTATTAATAATGACGCAAAAATATAGTTATACATGACTAAACTTCTCGTAATTAAATAAATATATCCACGTAAGTCTCTAGCTTGACTCATTTTTTCACGCCGTACAGTGATAATATCTTCACAAGAGTTTTTTTTTTGTGATTCTGTAAACATTACTGTTGTAATTGATTAATTTTTATAATTAGTTATGAAAGTACACAAACTACACGCCGTTAGTTTTTTGACAATCTTGTGAGAAATTTCTTTCAGTACTCTCCCTTTGGAGCGCAGAACCGTAATCACCATGTATATTTTTAACCAAATTGTTCGAAAAGTAGTTCGGCAGGAGGTTAATATTTTGATACCATTGGAAAGGTTGAAGGATCAGAGTTTCTTCTTTAAAATAAGGTCAAATTCGTTACATTCTAGGTAAAGTGATATCTCGCTCAAGCTACCCTCAAACAGTAATTTTCGATTACGTAATGTAATCGTATCCAAAAACCTTGAACAAGAGCGATCGTCAATTCTTTTTTTAGGCAACACGCTAAGATGCTTCTGCCAAAGGTTGATTGAAAACTTGTCACGATTCTTACGCCTTGTCTGTGTTCGATTTTTCTAAGAGATAAGCTCCTCCTCTAGGCGTGAAGTAGTAAGAGGCGGACGACGGAAATTTTCGAGGACCTTTTGCGGAGTCATGACCCCGCGAAAGGGAATCCCCGAGACTTCGAAGGGGGAGTGGAGCATTGTGGATTGAATCCTTTCCCTTCCATTAGCAGCAGCGACAGCGAGTAGGTGAGAGTGGTCCTGCGGGTGAGGAGGAGGAGGCAATGCGAGATGGGTTTCTGCCGTCTCCTTCGTGAACTACGAGTCCTTGGCCGTCTCCGCATGTTGGTCCATGCATCCGACGACAACCTTTTACCTTCTTCTCCCATCTTCTGCAATCGGCCGGGTCGCGACGTGGGGGGATGTGTCTCTCACTCCAGTCGTGTGGGCGTCATTGTCGAGGAATTTTTTTTTAAGCTCCGCCTTCACCGGCCGGAGCCTGAAAAATTAAAATGTCATCGCAAATTGATTATTAAAAATAAGTAGCCTATCCTTTCTCCAGGGACATTGTTTTAGCTTGCTTTCCCTACTGCTAAAAATATCCGTACTCACTGTCCTATAAAACATAAGGAAATGTACAGAAATTGTCTTTTTGTAGGATCTGTTTCTTTTATAATGGCTTATACGGAACATGAAGAGCCTAGCTAATGTTTTGTAGAAATAGTTTCGGTCGATTATGTATAGGAAGTCTGAAAAAATCCCAGGAAACTTTCTTCCTTGGCGGTTGCTCTCTCTTACGGAGGATTTAAAGAAAAAAATTAATTATGGTCAGTTGATAAAATCCTATCAAGGATTTCAAAATGATAATTAACTCAATATTGGTAATTATAAAGTAAGCAGCAAACTTTAGCTACAGAAATATGAGTTTAAATAATTCCTGCAAAACTTCTTAAGGAATTTCTTGAGAATGTGATAAAGAATTTCTACCGAATGTGCCTAAGAAAGTGCCGGGGAATCCAGTGGAAATTCCTTTAAAAAAATTATATCAATATTTTGAGGAAAGTCCTCATAAATGCCTCGGTAACTAAGTAAAACTATTTTTTAAAGTAAGTTGCAGTTTTATACCACGGTTGACTTCGTGTTATTTCATTGGGTTGACAAGGATACTTAAGCAACGCCATAAGTAACATGGTTCTAGGGACATGTGATATAATCTAATCAGAACCAGGAAAATTGTAGCTTGGAACACTCTTTTATATTAATTGTTTTATGGAGAATTGAGGAAAACTGTACTATTTATTTTTTTTTATTGTATATTCATATAACATTCCGAGTGAATCGTGAATATTCGGAATTAAGTGATGCATAAAAGTTCCGTAGCTTGTTAAAATGTGATGGATTTCTTTCCTTTTTATGTAAGACAAAACCGAGAAAACTCTACACTCTTACGGGACTACGGCGTCAATCACATATGCAAAAGTAATTTCATTCATCGTCTTTAAATGAGACTGGAAGATGTCTATTGAGTGTAAACCGTTTTTGCTTTTAGTTTTTTAGTGATTCCGTTTTTTGCAAATTGAAAAATGGCGATTGTAGATTCCTTTTTTCAGTAGAGAAGCTTTTTTTATCTGCTTCGAAACTTTTTATTCTTGTGCAAATAATCGATCTGCTTCATCGTTATTCGTAATGGTCGTATACGAAAATGAATTTTTTCAGTCGTTGGCACGTTGAGCTGTATTGAATGTGCAAACCCGAAAATTTGGATTCTGGGAAGAGTCGAGTGGGATAAGTCGTCTTTTCCGTGAAGGATAAGTGCGAAAAATTCCCTCCCAGCCTGAATATCGAAATTCATTTTGCTTAATTCGATATTTTTTCTCATCGCCGGATTCAGTTCAGAATAATCCGTTTCACGTTGGAGGTGTGCTTTTGTAATTATTTCATGAAATGTTGATTCATCCTGCTTTGTTCTGGCGTTCTTCGACCCGTCATTTAATTGGATATAACTCTCTTTTAAGCCCTTTGAATAAATATTGTTGCCATTGGCACCTGTGCAACCGGAGATTAGTACTGAAGTGAGTGAGAGGAAGGTTTTGTTTAATCTTTTGCTCGCGAAACCTCTGCGACCTTCTGTAAAATATAGAATATTTATTTTACGGAGTGAATGCAGTGGAAAGCGAGCAAGCAATTTTTTCAGCCCTCTTACTTCTTTGGTGCGCATATATGCTAGCAAAAAAGAATTCAGTCTTGAGGAATCTTTCTTTTCTTTATAAAACCTAGTTAACTTGCACTTGGACTCAAGAATTATTACCAAATACGACTGTCGTTTCTCGATTGACCATTTAAACAGTTTAATGAAGACTTTCTTGTCATATAAAACCAATGCCTGTGGAAATCCGGTCCGGTTAGTCAATTTAACAAAAATCAAGTTTCCTTTTCCTGTTTTTTTTTGGGCTTCTTTGCTATATGTACCACTGTATATTCACAAATAATGAAGAGAAAATATGCTAACATTTCCATCCCAGCATTTAGTTTTCTTTGTATTCAATTATTATTAAGTTGGTGAGGTTTAAGTCGAAAATACCGCTTGGGCCCCTGAATTCTCAATGCTATTCTCATAATACCTTCGGTGCAAACCTATCTTAAATCTTGAAAATGGCTTTACATACTTTTGTGGATATTTATTCTTAATAATATGAACCATTTTAATTATCCACGTAGTTTTTTTAACTGCTGTTTCATCTACTGCATCGCCACCATTTTTTTAACAATTAAATGTATTATTTAATTATTATGGAATGCAGTTAAAATTCATTATATTTAACTATCATTGAAAAACACAACGTCATGCTCAAAATAAATGTTCTCTCTCGCCTCTTCTTGGATGGGATTGTGAGGGCATAACAGCGAAATCTGTCATTCAATCTCGTATCATTATTTTGGGTTGCTCAGAGGTGTATCATTTCCCCTAATTTAAATCGCGTTGAAAAAATATCGATAGCAGGCAATTCATTCTGAGTTTTGTTTTGAGCTAAGCCTCTGTCTCTCTCTCTCTCTCCTCGGCTTAAACACATAAAACGGTCGTCATTGAGGTTTTCAGCGGATTGTTTTGGGTATGGAGGGGTGCGAGGGAAGTAAATCAAACTTTGGGGGCCGTATATGCTTTCCGCTTGGTCGCTGATTCTTCTCTGGTCGTTTTTCATTCATCTTTTTGCATTTCCCAAGGGTAAGACGATTACCGGGGTCAGGGAATCCTTCCATTTGTGTGTGCTCAGCATATATTAAATGAGAGAGTAAATGGCGCCTTGACGCACGAAAGTGAGGCCTGTTTGTTTTGCAAAAAATATCTAAATAATATGACTATCGTAAAACATTTGACCAAATATTTAATGAATAAGGAAGTGCTTCATTTGTAAATTATCTCCATGTGTCGTTTTTCATCATAAATCATTACGGCAGCGCTACTATTCCCCTTCTAATGTTTTCGGCTTATGGACTACTGTGGTGCCCTCCCTGGATCCATTTTATATGGATGATTGCGCATTTTAAGGTGACTGAAGGGGTTATCCCGGGTCACTAGGTACAAATTTTTATAATTGTTTAAGGTAAGTCGAAAACAAAAGTTCTAAAACCACCTTAAAGTACATATTTGTTCATGCGGTGGAACTCACCGTTTCCGCAGTAGTGGAAGTTGTAGAAGAATTATTATGTATTTACATTTTAGCCTTATTCATGTCATTAGTTCATGTTGTGACTTGGGTTTTCGGTGCAGTATTCGCAATTCAGTCAAAAATTATATTTAAATATCTTTTTATTGAATCTTTGACTTGGTGTGACACCTAGGTATTTGCTTGTAACCGTTATAATAATATGATATGTTTTATTTCGCGTTTAGAAGAAAATATGTAGATATTTTCGAAATCGAAATGTAGATATTTTTTTAAATCGAAATTTTGCAAAATATTTCTCATGTGTCATAAGACTACATGTTAAACAGAGTTGTTACCCAATAACTAAATCGGTATGATGCAATTTTTTTTACTTTTATTTGTATATATCACTGATGAGAACACGTAGGAAAAATTTTACGCAAATCTGTACATAAACAAAAGTCGCTCCAGGCACCTTAATAACTTTAGTATTCCGTTATTCAATGTTTTATCTAACTACCATTATTAAACTAAAAAATTATTAAAAATTTTCAAAACTATGTGCAGAGTAGCCGTTGTAGTCCCTTATGCTACTTCAAATCACGCTTCTTCCATTTCTGCTCATCATCTGTGTTTTTTGTATGTTTATTCTTTTTTAAATAATTTTTTCTATGATTACCAATGTACCACTTAGTATTCTATATATTTTGCACAGTAATATGTTAGCTTCTCTAGCTGTAGGTTTCGTAGATTTTTCTCATCGCCCGTCTTTTGCGTGTATTTTTCTGCGGCGGGTTCTTTTGATTAAGGAATAGAGCCTAATCCTTATTTTTTTCAATTAAGGTTTTTATCATTTTTTAAATTAATATTGTATATAAAATCATGTAAACTCATAGTATGTAAACTTAATGACGTGTAGGACTATTGGTAATGTCAATTCCATGTATTTCCGCATCGTAAATATTTCCGCTGACAAAGTTCAAGCTGCTGAACTCCATTTTCTGATACTTGATAATACTTTTTAATTTGCCCTAACATTTTGTCTTTATTTTATGAACTATATGATTCTTTTGTATTATATTCTCCTATGTGAAAAGGGCTTAGATGGAAGAGGGGACTTTAAATCCCGGTTTTATAATCTCTGGTAAAATATTTTATTGGTTTGAAATCCGAAGTTAATACGTTCTCCCATCGATAACGCTAGCGTCAACTCAGCGAATGTCTGATATACTATACAAAACCCAAACTCAATGTTAACATCAATGCAACAAGGCGGCTGCGTCATCTCGTGGTTAGCATTAATAGATATTGTAAAACCGAGGCCGAGTATACATTAATACATGTAGTTTCTATAAATTTGGTAGCATGTATTGCCATGCACGTTGGTGAAATATCACCTTTTTCACAGAAATTTTCAGGTTTTCGCTAATGTATCAATGGTCACAGTTTCAATGACATTGTGGGATATAGTCTAGAGCATTTTGGTGAAACCTCACTCCCTGCCGTACGCCTTTGACATGGTTGCCCGGGTACCTTGTAGGTGTAGATCTATCCTTGTATATGTTCTCTTCTTAAATGTACGATGCTATGCTATGGTTTCTGTCGTCACTGGAACAGATGAGACCTGGGACTTTTCGAATATTTTCCATCCCTTCAACAATGCGATATTAGTCACCGCTCTTGTGAGCGCCCGGAAAAAAAAGTGAAAGTGAATTTCTCGCGACCGCGGCAGGGAGATGGCGCAACTAATCTTTCTTTTTTTTCCTCTCCGGATTCGAAAGGTGACGTGAAATAATTTCGGTGTTGTCATTATTACGTCGTCCCGACGTGCTCGCGGTTAGTCGGTCGATCGGCGTTGGGGAAGGGCGTTGAAAAGTTGGAACTGATAAAGGGGAGTGGGAAAAAATGACGAAGATTCCTTTCATTCAAAGGATGAATTTCTCGCATTGATTCTAGTCTATTGCGTAAAAATATTTTTCCATTCGCGTAAGAATTAAGCGTTGAAGTTCATGAAAACAGGGTCACAATATTGTAGGATTCAGTGTTATGTATCTGCCCATGCAGATAGCCGATAAATAGAAATTATAAAACATATTGTTTTTAGATTAGTACATCTATTATGAATAAGTATGATTAAAATGTATATTTAAGTACCAGAGCTCAATAATAAATTCAGCAAATATAATAAGTAAAACACTCTGGCCTGAGACAGGTATTAATATAACATGTAACACACATGAATATTACCTTGTAATACAGGCAGTATTTTGTCACTTTTTATGAGTAGTATAGGAACAAACAAACTACCACAAGCACTGAGTATTATGTGTTAAGAGACTGAAAACTTTCCTTCGAAATATACTCAACGATGAAGTCTTTTAGATTTTTAGAAAAACTATTCCAGGTATGGGATCCAACAACTGTGAAGGAATAGATGAAAAATGGAGATAGGAAATTGAGGAACACAAAGATGGTTCGGTTAATTACTGGATCCTATATTTAGAGATTTTTCCCGAGTGAGAAAAGCGTCGATTGAAAACTAGGTTCATTGTGTTAGAACAGGGTATAATGCCATCATAAATAATTTTCCCCCTTGGTTTAAAATCTAACCAGTAGAGCTTTTTGAGATAAGGTTTCTTTGCTGAGGAATGAGATCACTCTTTGATTTGACAATTTGAGTTGACAAATTGCTTTGCCGGTAAAATATTCAGAAAATCAGTGGTGCGCGTACTAACTGCATCGCATTAACGAGGGGAAAAAAAACGACTCCCAGTCGGAGGGACAACGGCCTTTACGATCAAGCGAAAAATGGATAAATAAGCGATAGAGGAAGATGCATTCGCTCCCTTAAAACGCTCGTGGTAAAACTTAATAAATTATATGCGGTACTATGTTGGTATTGTCTTTCGTATGAATTATTTGGCGAGCCGTGCAGCTTTTCAGTCCTTTATGTAATTGGACTTTAATGATATTACATTATTTGGGTTTATTTACCTAAGTAGGAATTTGAGTGTCGCCAGGAGGGCAAAGAGCTATTCTATGCGGAATTGAGGGTAATTTCAACGATATGCGCTGACGGGTTTTACAATTTGATGACCCATCCAACGTAGAGAGTGTTGCATTTAATATGATCCTCGCTCACCATCGAATTTGCTCGCTGCTGTCCTCTTTGTCCCCAAAATCTTTGACATTGGTTTGAAAATCTATAGACCATTTTATTGTTTTAATAGGAATGAAAATTTTATTGATACCATTTTATTTGTAAATAAAAGGTGCAAATTTTTCATGCTTGCACTTTTTAATACAATTTCTGTGTGCAAAGATATTAAGGATTGAAAAGTTTGATTGTCCACCATTTTGAAACAGTGTATTAAAAAATAATTAAATATCGTATGCTAGTTTAAAACATTGCCATTAACAGCTATACAAAATATCAAGTCTTTGTCTTAAATAGTTTTTTATTATCAGGGTTTCCGTGAAAAACGCATACCGACTGACAGTTGAATAACGGTGCGTTTTCGAGCACATGTCCAATTGAATTTTTTTCTTATTTTGACCTGCTTAATCATTTCCTAAAATATTACAAAGTCATTACGAAACACCCGTATAAAGGATACTACCTTTTGTGTAGGTTTTATACAACTTTAATTCGTTGTAATATTTTTATTTTCCTAATATTTTATTTATATTTATATATAATTAAAAATTAGTCAAAACATTTAAGGTCATGTTCATTTTTATTCTAAAATAAATTATTAACTTAAGGGTTACGAGAGCATATTTAAATTTTTGAGGGGTGTGGGGAATAGGGGAGTGGTTGGGAACCATTGCACTAAATATATGCATATCATGTATATTAGGGTGGGCCGAAAAACACGAAAGTTTCGGAATCGAATCGTAATAGCGCGGAAAAGTTGCTACACGTCACCCTGATCACAACGAAAGAAAAAGTTTCGAAATCGGACCATGTCTTCCGGTCGCATATCTCGTTCGAAGTTTTGAAAAATCATAAAAAATATGACTTTTTTAGGGATTTTTAAAAATAAGTTACAGTGATTGGATTACGTTCAAAATTGGTATGTGGCCTCTTCTAAAGAACCTTTGTCTGAAAAAAATATAAAACACCCCTTATCTCCTTCTTTTAGGGGGAAGGGGAGTCGCTCATCGCGTTCAATTTATCGAAAAATCGTAAAAAACATGACTTTTTCGGAAGTTTTTCTTTATGAATTACAGTGATCGGATTGCGTTCATAATCAGTATGTGGCCTCTTGTAAAGGTCCTTTGTCTTTTAGAAAGATATAATTCCCGTTCCCTACTTATTTAATGGGGGAGGGGAGGAGGATTTATTGCTTCCACGATTCGTTTCCACCCAAGTTCTCTTACATCATCCCTCGAATCTGTGATCATTGCAACAAACAGATTTTCTGGATGGCAGCAGTATTGGCAAGTACTGTTTTCATTTGAGTCCCAGAGGGTTATCCGAGCCTAATATAAAAATCTGTGTCCGTATTTATGGCAACCGTATCTGTCTCTTCTGTTTCAGGATCTGAGGTAATGTCGGTCGTAGTTTCAGAAGAATTACCACCCTCTTTTTTTACTTGTTTTGATTTTCTTGCCAGCCTCTTCTTAATCTTTTCACTCTCCTTCTGGTCAACTGTTCCTATCTTGCCTATTCTGTGATGCCGCTGTGCATAAAGAAATTTTCTCTCTACCACAGGAACTTTCCTGTGAACCGGGCAAGAACAATCGATTTTAACCGGCTGATCATAGGTACATTTATCTATTGTTTTGTTGCAATCACGCAACAGATGCATTTTGCACTTGCAGGAACATACTTACTGTCAGAAATGTATTGTGTGTACTCCTTTTGTTTTTCCTCATATTTTTTGTCCCTGTAAAACCTGTTACGTATGAAGTAATGCTTATCGTGAAGAGTTTTGATGCGTTTTACGATTCTATGGCGAGAGACCGTAGGCAAAGATTCCTTACTGAAAATTGTCTCTATATCATCAGCAACAACATTAGCTACTGCAGAGAAGCTGACATCCTGTTTTGGACTGGCCGAAGCCAGTGCTAAAGAATATCTCACATGTTGGCAATGAAGTAAAACATCAGAATATGATGGAAGAATCTGATAGTTCAGGCTTTGAGGCGGTCCAAATAAAGGACAATGAAATTTCTCACCAAACGTCCTCAGCGTCATTGTCCACGTCCAGCTCTCTTCAAAACGAATATACGACCGTGCTCCAAATCTAAGCAGCAGTAGAATGCGACTCGTCTCCCCTAGCCAACACAGCCTTGCTCGCTCTCAGAATGACTCGACTTCTCTGGCGCGTTGCGCGTAGCGGCACAAAGAAGCCCTTGCACCGGCTACCACCAGCCTGGCTGGCGGCTAGGCCCTGGGCTAAGCACTGGGCTCCCCTCCCATTTTATTCGTAAATTACATTAACGTAAGAATGATCTAAGTAGGATCGGATTGCGTTCATGTGAATAACACTTTGAACGCCTTAGCCTACCCAACGGCACTCCTCACACGAGGAAAGCAACGACCGGAATACAAATCGTTTTGCCGAAACAATGTGAATGTATCATCGGTTTCTAGAAAAATATCTGATCCTTTCTGTCAGCATTTGCAAAGTAAGAGAAATAAAAGGTGGAACTCGCGGTGCCGCCGAAAGTACCCATATGCCTAAAGTTTTTAGGGCGAAGAACTGCATACTTCACACGAGGAAAACTACGACCGTAAGGTCACTCATTTTTACGATACATGCCCCTCCCCTCCCCCATAAAAGAAGGGGGGAACCGGAATTATATCTTTTTTAAAAGACAAAGGACCTTTACAAGAGGCCACATACCGATTTTGAACGCAATCCGATCACTGTAATTCACAAAGAAAAACTTCCGAAAAAAGTCATGTTTTTTACGATTTTTCGATAATTTGAACGCGATGAGTGACTCCCCCTCCCCCTAAAAGAAGGAGATAAGGGGTGTTTTATATTTTTTTAAGACAGAGGTTCTTTAGAAGAGGCCACATACTGATTTTGAACGTAATCCAATCACTGTAACTTATTTTTAAAAATCCCTAAAAAAGTCATATTTTTTACGATTTTTCAAAACTTCGAACGTGATGTGCGACCGGAAGACATGGTCCGATTTCGAAACGTTTTCTTTCTTTGTGATCAGGATGATGAGTAGCAACTTTTCCTTGCTATTACGATTCGATTCGGAAACTTTCGTGTTTTTCGGCCCACCCTAATGTATATGCATGTATGCTTAGAAACCATTAAAAAAATAACTATCACTTTGCTGAGAAGTAAAATAGTAATGAAGTCGTGGCTCCATACATCTCTCTGCTCTAACTAATCTTATATTTTGGGTTTTTTACGATTACTAGTAATATTTGTGACAAATAACCGTAGGTAGAAATGACTGCAAAGTTCAGTACTAGGAATGAGGACATTCACTCCTAAAAATGTTTTCGTTTAGCAGTATTCAACTAAGCTACTTGATTTAAATTCTCTTCTCGTTATACATTCCGTCGGTAAAAGCAATATTTTTAATTGAGGATTAAATCGTAAGGTGAGATATGTCATTTCTCCTTAAACCCACGTAGTCTCAGTACTTGCATCCTGAGGTTCGATATCGCTACCAATCAATGTTTATTTGTCTTTAAACCCTCCAGTCACGCTGTGTTTGCTGGCTCACGCGATATGTCTAAATTGCTCGTTAATTCATCCTCTAAGACAATGATTTTCAAATATTTTCCGCTCACGGAACTTTTGCGAGCATTAAAATATTTTATAGAAACCTTCCTCGTAATAAACTAAATATTCTGAAAAATTCTGGGTAAAAATCGGTAAACAGATATTAATTTCAATATTCTTGTGAAACGTGTAAATTGTGTCTAATGCCAAGTAATTTAAACAAAAACTCGTGGAACCATTTGGAAGGTAGCGTGGAAACGGTGGAACCCCAGGGTTTCGCGGGACACAGTTTGAATCCCGCTGCTGTAACACAACGGTTCCTTATAGTAACTCCAAGTTTGGATCTACCGATTTCCGGGTTTTTCATCGCGTCGTTTCTCTTTGTTGATAATATTTCGCCGGCTGCCCTACTGGTATCTTCAGGGGCGGTTGAGAGGAGTGGTCAAGTCAAATCAAATTTCCTTATTTTCCCATGACCAACGGAATGCATTTATAATCTAACTATTTACAATCATATTGTTGCATGTATATAAAAATGTCATGAGATGCCCGTTTTAGGATTATCTCCTCTTCAAGGCCTGATTAAGAATTATTTACATATTTAGCAGCTGTTTTTTTGCATTTCGTAGCAGCTGTTGTACATTCAAAACATGCAAAAAACAACACAATAATCGATGTGATATAGGGATATAGGTGTTTCATATATTTAATCATGTTTCGTTTCTTACGGAACGGTTGTGGGCCGGCATTCGCCCTAGGCGTGTGGGAAAACCGGCAAAACCCCACGCAGACCGCCGAGTATCGTGTTGGCTTCAAGTTCAAGTGGTTCATCTTTTTATGGATGCTGTTTCGTTGTGTCGCGCCAAGTGATGAACGGGTGTTGTGGTGTCCTGTCTCTTTCTCGCTTCAAGTGGAGTCGATATTTTCGCGCCAGTTACTGGTCACGTGATGTGATGTGCTGTAGCCGGTGGTTTTTCATGTCCTGCTTCGCGTCAATAGGTGTCCGTGATGCCTCTCTGTTCCGCTGGTGTTTGCACCGGAAGTGTCCTGGAATAAATAATGTAGACAGATTAGAAGTACTATCTTAGTTAAAATTAAATATAATTTGGAAGAGAAGATATAGTTTTAAGTTTTTTCAGCCAAGTTAGGAGTTATTGTGGAAAATAAGGAGTCATATTTAAATACAAGCTTTTCTATACACTCAGCTAAAGCAAATAGTTACAGTTAAAAGAAATATAAATATTTATAATATTAAAAGTATATGTAAAAGTAACCAGAGAAAATATAGCAAAATAGATATCATAGAAGTTATTCACAGGATTTAGGAAGATTGCTTTGAGGTAGGCATCCGAAAGCTTCGTGTTCATTATAGATGTTATACACTTGTATTTGTCAATTGAGAGGAGATTTTAGCTTGGTAGCCGTCAAGTAATTAGAAATTATTTACAAGCGTATGCCAGGAAAATGGTGGTCACAGATTAGACTATTGCACCAAAGCTATAGAATTATAATAGAGGGATAAATAAGAATAATAAAAATCAATAGAGTCATCAAAAGGTATAAAATGTCATACACTTGTATTTGTCAATTGAGGGAAGATTGTCGCTTGGTATTCGTCAAGTAGTTGGAGATTATTTGCACGTCATATGCATGTTTAGGTCAGTGACACTGGTGGTCACAAAATAGACTATCTTACCAAAGCTATAGAGTTATAATAGCGGAGGAAAAGAAAGAGTGAAAACTTAGCGCTAGAAGGCTACGTTAGGGGCCGCCCGTTCGACGGTGGCGAACTGCGTGTTTCTGGAGTACACCGTACGAACGGATCACCCGAGGATCTCGCGAGCCGCGGCGTCCAAAAACTCGGAGATGGTTGGGTGATCCGTTGGGTGGAGGTTTGCCAGTACCAGGCTCAGTAAAAGGCCGCTCGTGGTGACTGGTTCGTCGGGCATCGCCGCACCTGCAACAAACGAAGGAAGGACATCTACATCTACAAAATACAATAGCTGTTACAAAGAGCGTTTTTCCGTTTCCAAAAATTTACAGCAACGCATTTTTTCATGTTTAATTGTAGCTGCCACGCATCGCATCACTCTTGTATTGCCTCAAGGTCCTTAGTTAGCGCTTCCTTATCATTAAAGCTACGAATTTCTCTAAACACCACTGCGTCGTCAGCAAATAATCTAAGCTTACTGTCAACTTTGTCACCTTGGTCGTTTATGTACAAAAGGAACAGAAGCGAGCCTATGACACTTCCCTGTGGTACACCCGATGTGATTTTTACTTCATTAGAGATAGCGCCATCTAATACAACCCTATGTATGCGATTACTTCAGAATTCTCTAATCCAGGAAATTACGTCTTTTTCTAAACCGTAGGATTTTAATTTCATGAGTAGCTTACTGTGGGAAACTTTATCAAATGCCTTATTAAAGTCAAGAAAAATTGCATCAACTGGAACGTTATGTTCACCCGAGACTAAAATATCGTGGGCAAAAAGTGCTAATTGAGTTTCGCAAGATCTTTCCTTTCTGAATCCGTGTTGTGTTTTTGTTTACAAGTTCTCTATATCGAGGGGTCTCATAACTGAACTTACAATTATATGTTCAAGGACTTTGCAAGAGATAGTTGTGAGAGATATCGGTCTGTAGTTCGATGGCTGTTCCTTATCACCGCTTTTGAATATGGGAGTGACATTTGCAATTTTCCAGTCCATGGGTACTTTGTGTTCGTTGATGGATTTACTAAATATATTCTGCAAGTTGGGTGCTATTTCACAAGCTAATTGTCTATACACGCGGGCAGGAATTTCTTCAGGATCTGGGGATTTATTTGGGCGTATAGATTTTAGCAAGTTTTCTATTCCGTGAGTGCAAATATCGATAGGCGGCATCTTTTGCTGGAAGTGATCATTTAACTTTACGGATGAAATCTGCGATGACTTGGTGAACGCACTTTTAAGTAAGAATTTAATAAGTTGGCTTTGTCCGAACTGCTTGTTAATAATTAGCCATTTTCGTTTCGTAGAGGAATAACTGTTTATCTATTGCCTTGAACTTCCCTTACGTATGACCAAAATGCCTTTGGGTTGTCATGTAACTGTTCTACTAATGTTTTTCTTTTAAATCCATGAATGCATTCCGAAAGGCTTCGTTTGTAGTGGCTCTAGACAATTTGTATTTTTCAAATATTAAATTTTGATCACTGTTGGACAAATCTCTGCGGAGTTTTTTCATCTTGGCGTGGCATACTCTCTGACGTCTTAACGATTTTCTCACTTCTGCATTGTACCATCTTGGTTCGCTGCCCTCTTTTTTTACTTTACTTGGAATGTATTTTCTGATCCTTGAATTTACGATCGAAAGGAAAACTTTCCAACTACCCTCCGTGTCTAACTTTACGCTTGATTCCTGGAATTCGGGAAGAGAATTTTTTAGATGACTCTTGAACGCATTTAAATCGGCTTTTTTGAAAATGTAGAATTTTCTTCTTTGTTTAAAACTTTTAATGATATTCAAAGAGAACTTTACGGTAACTACTCTATGGTCACTAATGCCCTCAACAGTGTTTACCTTAAATACTTGTTGCGGTATATTTGTTGCCAATAAATCAAGAATTTTGTCCCCTCTGTTAGGCGTCGTAGCTATCGGATGTAGGGCATTTGATGAGAACGTGTGCAACAGGGACTCGCATATATCTTTGTCTCTTCCCCCTGATATGTAACTGTAGGTCGTCCAATCTATAGAGGGCGAATTGAAATCTCCACCTATGATTAAATTTCTTTCGGTGTTCCTGGATGTGATGTTATTTATTTGTGTTTCGAGTTCTAAAATTGAGGTGACGTCGGTGTTAGGTGGCCTGTAGTATGCGCACACGAATATTGGACAGATGCTAATGGGAAAGTCAGTCCCATGCCCACCGGCTCCTGTGGGCGCCTAGGGCAGCGGAAGTCGCCGGTGGGGTGGTGTCCTCCGTAACGTAGGCATTTTAGATGTTGGATACACGAGGATGTCATATGTGAAAAGTCCTGGCATCTAGCGGGCTATGGGCGGGGTTAGTGGGATGGCGAAGAGTGGTCATGAGGTGCAGCAGCATTAGGAGTGGTTTTCCCGCCTTTTTCAGCGACATATCTCGGATTGATCCACCATGGGTCATCTTGGAAAAGTTATTTCCAAGCCGCGGAAAGTGGGTAGCCGTCGTCTCTGCTGAAATTCCTTTCTTGCTTGGATATTTCCACCGCTTTCCTGATGAGTCAAGGGGGAATATCCAAAACCTCACGACGCCTGCAGGACAGTTGGTGTAGTATTGTCTACGAGATGGAAAGACGGCGGAAAAATCGGAAACTGGAAGATATCTTACAAATACTATCCACGTGGCATATGACGTAAGGATCGGGATTCCGTTTAAAATACCCCCGCCATTGCCTATAGTCGAACCCAGGCTCTTGGGATGAAAAGTAAACACTAGTGATCACAGTAACACGATCGTTAAGTAAAACATATCAACAAGGAGGACTCGAACCCACGACATTTATATTAGCAGGGAGGACTTGTATAACATGCTCTAGATAGGTAAAGAATCTGGAAATACTAATTGACGTACTGTATAATCTGGGAAAAATAGGAGGAAGCCAAGGGAGGTTATTTATCCGTGAAATTACATCAGGTAATCTGTATGTATGAAAATTGTCTTTTTTTATAATTGTAAAATAACAAAGAGTTATTTTATTAGATTTAAGCGCCATCCTCTATTCGACTGAGGCGTTCAAAAAGATCTTTCTTCAAATCTTTTCGGGAAAGCACTTCTTGACTTTTGACTTTCTCTTTAAAATATAAGAGGTAATACTACGAGCGATGTATTCCTAGTGGTACTAGCTCTGGTATCACTAGCAGTGGTGCTTTTTTCTAGTAGGACGGTCCAAAACTCAGGTTGTTTGCATGAGTATGCCACTTGATATTGGTCTAGTTTCTGCTGAGGTTTGATTAAAGGTGGAGAGGGACCAGGCGTCGAAACCAGTCCTATTTAAACGAAAGGTGCCAAAGAGCTCACAGTTCTTTAGCCTACCCAATAGAGTAAGTACCTGGAAGTGATCTGAAAACGGAATACTAGTACAGATCGGGATACCGCTGAGAAATCTCCTAGACCCCGAGCCCCGGCCGTCGGAATGGGGAACCAGTAATCTTTCCACAGCACAAACCCAGTCCCGGATATTGTTCGATGCCCGATTGATCGCGATATTCGATACGTTTGTGCATATATTTTCTGAAATTTCAACATAGCATTACCGAGTATCGTAGTGTAAAATAAGTATGCATCGTAAGACATGATACTCATGTCGTTCACGCGTAGCTCAGATGACGGCTTTACCCTTGGAAGTTAATCCTATATCATGGCCTTAAAAGTTGATCGCCTGAAGCACTTCGATGTGTAAGCACTGACACGGCAGCAGAGGTCGTAAGGGTACTATTAGGTTCACTATGAATCAGGGTTTGATCATCTATGAAAACCAGATAGCCTTTTGTTTTGTCTGTAAGTAGGTAACATATAGATTCTGCTTTAACATCGTACAACATTCGGTGAAATACTCATCACATGATGAGATCAACGGTATGAGGCGAGATGTTGTGGAACATATTAAAATGAAATAATAAAAAAAAGTTATCGTATATGTACGTGCCGTGTCGAACAGTACCTGAAGATGACGCATTAATGCGTTGAAACTAGTTGTACAGCTTAACATTAAAGTGGACATATACGGCAACTTTTGTTATTATTTCATCACATGATCTTGATCGAGGATTCAAGTCCAAACCATAAATTAATTTCTTGGAGAATTTAAAGGAAACCAATGTAATTTTCACTATAGTAATTTCCTTTAAAATAAAATATTTATTGTTAAATAACTGTGGTGGTTGTTATAGATTTTTTATAATATTTATGACTGTTATTGTCTTGAATAACCAGAAATAAGATAAGTCGATAGCTAAATACGCACGGTATATGTATTTCCACAGTTACGTAGTTCTTTGAGCGCACAGTATATGCACTTTTACATATTTCTGTAGCTTAATACACTCAATCTATATGTATGTTTATATTAAATGTATGAATATTTGTAAATTCCACCTCTGGAACTCGTGGCTTGGTGTGTAAAAACGCATTGATTTCCGAAATTCATCAATTTTAGAAATAACCATATTCATCATATCATCTCTTTACCTTCATTTTTTTTTGTAGGAAAATCCGTTAGTGACATGTATTAAGAACGATGCCCTGCAAGTAGCGACACACGTCTACCTATCTCTACTCTCGCCATTTCAATAGAAGTCGACTTACTTGTTTAAAGCTACCTTGAGAATCAAATTCGCAGTACTATTTGTCATGGACATCGATTATCAAAATCGATGCATCGTGAAATCGCACTACTAGAGTATGACGAAAATCCTGATTCAGAATAATGTTTAAAGTATTATGTTTAAAGAGGCGTCGATTTTTGTTTTCCCCCCATGAACAGCTGGGAGAAAATCGTATATTTAAGAAGAGAATAGGTGTAACCATACTTAACGACAGCCTGGGGAATGTTAATTCATCAAAATACGCAATCGGCCATATTAAATGAATCATTTGAGCCGTCATTACGCCGAAGTCATTGGTATTAGCTGCGAAATTCTAGCGGTACCATTATGATTTTGTCTATAAAAGTGCAAAATGTAGATAATGTCATGAACATTGCAATATTATTTGTAACATTTGTAGACAAATTGCGAGAGGTAGCCATGTTAGGTGGATCACTATACGCAAGACTTCATAAATAAACAGACTTCACTTTCGTGCGTCAGGATGTCCTCTACTCTCTTCTTTAATCTATGGCTCTAATAGAATCAGGGGTTTAGCGTGAAGATTTTCTCACGGGACTTCAGTAAATAATTTTTTTTTACCTTCAGAAAGTTTGTTTAGGCACTGATTGAAATGTTTCATTTGGGGCTGATGAAAAGCGGAGAGCGTAAGAGAGGGAGGTTGATGGAGAGCGAGATGGAGAGACAAGAGGACTAGGTGGAAAACAAGGGATGTGATTCACTTCTCTTTCACCCAACGTGGGAATTAATTCCCCTCCCTTAAACCCGAGTCCCACACACCCTCCCCTCGGCTCCCACCCCACTTGCTAGCCCAACAGGCAGACTGACAACAACGTTTTCCCCAAACTGCAACGCTCATGTCACGCCCGTGAGAGTGAGAGGAGGGTATTTTTTTCATGCAATCCTTTTCGGTTTGGAAAGGAAGGGTACGAGGTGCGGACTCTAGTGTTAGTTTGACCCCTTGCCATTCTCATCCCCCTCCATCCCCTCAAGGGGGTCATCAACTAGGTGCGTCATCACCCGTGTTTTTTTTCCTCTTCGCTCCTCTCTTTTCCTTCGCCTTTCTCACTATAGCCGCCGGCCGCCCGTGTCGAGGTTTCCACGGCTACGATTGTTTCAATTCCTCTGCCGGAACGACTGTGAGATAATCCGGTGGTGAAGTTGCCTCGATTGTGCGTCGACACTCTTGCCTCCAGGGGGTGGTGGTGTATCTGGGGGAGGGGGGGTCGTTGAATTTCTCCCCGTTTCGCCAATTACGCTCCCAGGCGTCAGCCAAAAACTGAAGCCGTGTAAATCATGGGAGCGACGTGGTATTCGTTCCGACGTGAATTCATCGTGATGGCCAAGCCCCAGAAATTCACAGCTACATGGAAATCCGTTAAAAGCAATACATAGAAAGTTTTTTTTTATCATGAATGAACGTGAAAAGGCAACGAATTTCCGATCACGTCGGTAGGGGGGTTTAAGCTCTAATGGTTTAAGATAAAAAGAGTAGTTTGAATTAATATTGACGTACATTTTCGTAGAAGGTTGACTTAGTATCAATGTATATGGACGTAGATGTGATAATCTTATCACGAATTACTTATATTAGTTAGAATCAGTTCAATTCGTATTTGAATGAAGGCAATTTGATTTTTTAAATTGTATCATTTCAAACCGGAATTATTCCAATTTGCAATTTTTGAACCGCGTTTATACAAATAGAGAGCACGATTCGCGTTTATTTTTTGCGGTTAAGCGTACGTGGTGTATACATTTCACAATCAGAATTTATATTCGATTCGTATAAAGAATATATTTCTTAAATTAGATTCCATCAAAAATTATGATTCTTGCATTTCGATTCATGACTAAATCCATTGAGCGCGAGTTGAAATCCCACGTTCGTGGATTTTTTTTACTGCCCTAGGCAGGAGCTTTTGTGCTTGATTTTATTTGAATATTTTGATGAAATTTGACAAAGGATAAAGGTTTCCTGAACAATGCATCGAAACAACCTTTAGGGTTTTTGGGATATTGTCTATAGACCTCTAAGGTACACAGAATATATGATTTGGTCGGCAAGTTTTCGAGGATCTATTATTAATAGTTGTTGTTCCTCATAACGGTGCATTGAGAATGGCAGTCCATCTTAGATGCCAGTGTCCCCGATCGGATATCCTCTTGACTATCTCTTTGCGTGATAAGAAATCAAATGCAAAATTTTTAACCTGCCCCGATAATCGGCAGTAATTTTGTTAGTATTTTCAAAGAGATGAATAACCCTCCAAAGTACCGTTTTTCAATTTTTTACTTCATAATTTACCACTTCATTCGTTAATATTCATAACAGTTTCTGACGAAAGAGTTCCAGGAGGTGTGGTTACACACCTCCTGGAACTGGTGGTTGAGAATTCCTGGAACCATATGGTGTGTTGAGAATTAACGTCGAATTCTGGGCATCTTCCTTGATAGCCTTAATTCACCTAGTTGGTTCGTAGAACGTGTAAAGTACTTTTTTAGGATACTCACCTTTATTTTCTACGGGAATATTTGTATAGAGTACAGTGTCGAATATTCGAGTTCCAGTATTCCGAGGTTCCGTATTATCCGAGGCATAAATCCTAATGCGGTGGCTGTACCTAGCCTGTTTAATTCATACAAACAATCGTCTGAATTCTATCGAGCTAATAAAAGTCGATTCGCTGAAATATTTAATCCCAACCATGTCAAAAAGAAAGCACGGTGAAGCTTAAACATTTATAATTTATTCTCCACCCCTAAGTCTTCTGCAGCATCCCAAGTTTTTGATTATTCATGTAAAAATTGTAAAAAATTGAAAAATTCGTGCATCTCTGAGAGAATATCTTCAATAAAATAAATTGAATGCCTACTGAAATACGGCACAGGATGATAGAGCGTCAATTTTTTTGTTATCCAAGGAACCCAAATATACACCCATAATCCACGGAACGTTCCATAATATTTTGGGAGAGACGGAAACTCAGACTGAGTCAGGGCCTATTTAAAGTATTTATTAATTTCAATGTATTCATGAACTAAATGACAAGTGCTTGTGGTGAAAGTAGGATGGATAGGATTAGGTATGAGTAAGTAATGGTATATGTTGTAGGTTAGATGTTACAGTAATGGTCAAATATGTGATGAGTGTGTCTCATTGGTTTGGTAATATTGAGAGAATTGATGCGAGTTGAAAAGAGAAACAGATTTATGTTTGTGAAGTGAATAGTGTGAGAAAAAAGGGTAGACCGAGGAAGCTATGGGTGAATGTGGTAGAAGAGACTCTACAGAAGAGGAATATTAGGAGTATTATTTAATAGAAGAGTGTGTATGAAGCAATGCATGGGAGTAAGAGAATCGAAAGAGGTATGCAAGGATGGGGTATTATGGAGGAAATTATTAAAAGAGTGCTAGTTTCTTAGGCCTAATTACAGTTCTTTGACTTTTTCCACCACGAAAGTGAATGGCGTGTTGGGTTTATGTATGTAAGTACATAACGTATGCACAGACTTGATCTTCTCTTGTCAGGCGTCACTTTGTGGTACTCCATTACGAGGTAAAAGAGAATTTTGTTTATTCCACTTTTCATTTAATTTTGCCGACCAAGGTTTCGACTTACACAGTCATTATAAAGGCAGTTTGTGCAAGTTACCGGACTAGTTGATATAGATACTAGTGGAGGGTGCCCGTTGACATTCAACGGGAAGTAGAAAAAATTAACTGTTTCATAAGGTAAAAACAATCCTCATGAAGTGACGTGCAAATCGCAAATACCATTAAGTATACCATAAACAATTCATTAACCGCCCATCGTGAGGATGAGGTGAAACATACAACTTAATAAAGGGAAAATAAGAAATCCTTTCACCGAATTAAAGCTTTTCTTATAAGAGTAAATGTTATTGTGTACAAATAATCCCTTTAAATTATTTGTCACGGCTATAACAATTTTCGGTCGTCTTTGATGTCATGTGCTTCCTCTCGTCCTTGTAGTTAAGTCGTAGGAAGTTAAGTTTAGTATATTTTGTATTTCATACGGTAAAAAAAATATGCGTGAGAAATTTAGTTAAGTATATTTAAAATAGTTTAATAACACTTACCTTGTTTTCACAATTCTTACACCGTTATTCACGTAAACTTTCACCGGTCACGAATTTTAAAGCCAATTAATATCTCGGTAAACATTCGGTTGCTACAACTGTATTACAGTATTTAGTATGTGTAATCATTTATTTATTCCTTAATTAGTTCATGGGGGTTATTTTTTAATCTCACTTAAGTGAGAATACGTCATAAAATAATGAAAATTACGTCATTTTTCGAAGTTCAACTCCGCCACCCAGGCGGCGTGACCATCTTTGGCTCTCAAGTGGTGATCAACAGGTATTTTCTTTGACTCACCAGCTTTTTATACTCTTGATCCGTATCTTTCTAATCTTGATCCGTTTCATTTGCCTCCGCCTTTCATTAGTTCCATCTCACCTGTCATAAGGAACATGAAATGGAGCCACCATCGGACCTTGGCCGATCGTGAGCCGATCATTAAGAGAGCGAAACGGGTCTCCCGCCTTCCCGCAAAGGGCAATTAAAAAGGTGAGATTACAAATTAGGCCCCCCCCCCCTCCAAGAGTGTACATAAATATACGGAAATCTCGGCTTCAACAATTAGTATGGTTGTTATAGGAACTACTCAAAAACGCAAAACTTCTGCTAAATATCGATAAATTTTATTACTTTTTTTCACAATTTCGATTAGAAAACAACATTGTTATATAAATGGGAATCTCTAATCAATTTCTTTCTATTGGTACCTCTCCCGATTTGGTACGACTTTTATTTATAGTTAAACTTTGCAAATGAAAAAGGTGTGAACGAAGCCAAACATCAGCTTTACGTGTTTTTCTAATGGGACTTATAAATACATATAAATACTGAAATACATAAAATATATAAATAAATACATATAAATACATAAATAAATTAACATATTTTGCATAAAACAAACGTTTGGCACTTTTTATGATATCAACTCACCAGGACGATTAATTTGAGTAGAAGTTCATGGGTGTCCGACACCTGGAAGTGGCTAAACATTTCGAACATCCAAACAAACAAACAAATAAACGCACTTTCCCTTTTATATATAGAGATATACGAGTAGGATGGGAAGGGATGAATGGGGGTGAATGCCAATGGGGAAGGGCGAAGGAGAAGGAATCTTGGAATACTCGTCCGTTAACTTGCACAAACTGCCTTGATAATGACTGTGTAAGTCGAAACCTCAGCAAAATAAAATAAAAAGTGGACTATTCAAATTTTGTATTTTACCTTACGTATGCACATTAGGGACTCTCTTGACTTAACAGGCAGTAAGGTTAACTTAAGGTTGCTGCCTGTTAAGTTAAGGGTAACTTAACAGGCAGTAACTTATGGTTGTGTCGTGGACACAAATACATGAGGATCAATGACGGAGACACGGAGAAGATTGAGGAGAAAAGACTGGCGAATAGTCTAAAGCGGAGCGTAGCGTTGTATGCTAGAAGAACGTGGACTGTTAAGAAAGAGGAGAAAAATTGGCTGCAGGCGTTTGAGATGTGGGTGTGGAGGAGAATGGAATAGGTGTGATGGACGAAAAGAGAGACGAAATAGGACGTATACCTACTCGGCGTTATCGGGGAGAAGAGTAAAATGCATGAGGAAATAAGCAGAATGCAGAATAAGTGGTTGGATCATGGAATAAGGGGTGTAGGGGTGCTGAAGGCAGTGATAGTGGAAAGGATATTGGACAAGCGGACTAGGGGAAGATAGAGATTAGGCTTAATAGATGGTTTGAAGTAGATAGGACGTATGCCGAGCTGAAAAATAAAATAGTGCCTGGAGACAAGGACCCTTAGCTGTTACAGATTAGTATAAGTATCCTTACTCTATCTAAACCTACCTTTACCGATAGATCCGATAGACAAACTTGTGAGAACACAAACTTTGAAGTTTTTGGAAACTACAAAGTTTATTCTTTCAAAATGGATAGCCATCGTTTCCACCATGTCAGGCCAGATACCATCAGTTTTATTCGTTAATGTCCTGTGAATCTATCTATTTTGAATTCTTGAATGAAGGTGACCTGGTAGTCCATTTGGTCACTGACGTTGATTGTCCCCGGAGGTCAGAGCCTGAAGAAGAGACCCCATTGATTAACGCCTGCAAACTCAAAACCGTGTGATTTTCCATGTATGGGATCTTTCCCGAGAAATCTCAAGCGGCAAAGGGAAAGGAAATCATTCACTAACCCACTCCCCATATTCCCACTCAGATTGCGCGAACATGACACGACGACCGTTGGGATTACAGTGTGCTGAATGTACTCTCCCGTCCTACCTAACAAGCCCTAGGGCGAGACTGCGGCTAATCATTTGTGGACTAATGTTACCATTTCAGCCGGGAAGGAAAATCAAGGAAGCGTGGGAATCGGGTTTATTATCACTGAAACAATCATCGGCTCAGAATTGATCTTGTCGTTTCAATTTTTTTAATCAAAATGCCAAGCAAAGTGACGAAAAATGAACTGATGAAATATTTCCGCGTAGCTGACATGAATGTAATTTATCACTAGAGTGTCCATTTGTTTTAAAGGCTCAAATGATTTGTTTACAAGCGTTTGAAATAGCGTTGGTGTGAACGTGAGGAAGAGTTTAATGTATTCTAGTTTGTAGTTCTACCAAGCAGCGCCTCAGACGTTTATTCATCTTGGAAAACTGAATTCTTCTCAGTTAAATTTTTGCCAATTATAATGATTTTCTTTTGTATTTCTGCATTTATTATGACCTTTTCTTGTTTGCAGTTGAAAGAGTTAGTTTTTGTATGAAAAGTTGTCATTTTATAAGACGTTTATAGGAAAACTGTTTGTTCTGAATAAAGGAAATGACGGAGGAATGCGAAAGTAAAAAAGACAAGTATGAAAGATGAAGAATTTGAATCAGAAAACAATATTATGCTGTAGCACTTACTGCTTATTCGATTAATATATTATAATGATCATTGTTTTCAGCCATTGACCTGCAAGGCAATTTCTATTGAATTGATGCTCATTGACTCCAATATGTGTATTATTTCACAAGTAACTCAAAACATAGGATGGACTGTTACCAAAATTCTATTGCCATTTAATTTCCTCTGATAAATCGCCTCTTTACCATTTTTCGTGAAAATAGAATTTTTGAAATCAACTATGTTATCTGGAACTGTTTTTTTTTCAAGTTTAACCCATTATTTCACGCAAATCATTGTAATTTCAAGTTCATTTTGCGCATTAAATATAGTGGATGCATGTATGGATGTTTCCAAACCAAAGGGCAATTTTTTCTTTAAGTTGGACGAATGAAGCATTATGTAAGTCATTTAACGGCTGAATCATTTAGGTTCATCGCGCGGTGGAGTAAAGTGGGGGGGATTTTTATCTTTGGCAAGGCCTTTTCGATCTCCCGGTCATAACAGGATCTTGAAAACAAAACTAAGTGCGGTGCTACGTAACGCCCCTTTTGTCACGCTGTTCTCTCTTCCCTCCCCTTTTTCCTGTCTCCCCCAGCCCCAATCTACACCTCCCCAACCCTCCCCTGTTCGCCCACCCCCCCCGCGCCCTTCACACACCCACGCAATTCAAATTCTCGCGCAGTCAGTCCGTTGACACATTCATTTCGCGGAACAATTGCAAAGCTAGGCGGCGGCACCGTCGCAATGGAGACGGGGGTGCGAGAGTCACGGGAATGAGGGTTTGAGAGAGAGGGATAGAGGAGGAGGGAAAATTATTCGAGAAAGGAAATCCGATGGTGGAAAACGGTGAAACCGCGTCCCGGATATGTGATGGCTGGCTTCCAGATACATTTCGCTCATATCGCAAAAGGTCGGAAAGTGTCTCTTTGCATGTGCGGAGTATGTCACATGCAGTGCCGGCCCAAGGCGAGGCCATCGTGGGTAAAATCCACTGAGGGCTGATCGTAGGGGCGGCCAGCATGTGACTTATTGCTGAACTTGAAAAGGCGACAGAAAGTATGAAAAATGTCATCAACTTCCAGCATGTATTTATTTTCAAAACTACCATCCGTGGTATAACGTAAAAGTGACACACTCATGACTAACTTCAGCTAAGAGCACAATAAAAACCTACGGATCGACAGTTTCCTTCAGTGATATTCTTGCCACCAAACCATCATTGAAAGGAACTGTGACTAAAGATGCATCATTGATAGGAACTGTGACTAAAGATTTACCACAATTTACGGTTTAAATTACGCTCCCACCCTCAATATGTACGTATAATGCAAATAATACATATGTACCCATTTTCTCGTGATTCTCAAAGCTTGGAGACAACTTATAGGTTAAATAATGATGTTCCTGGCGTGAAAGGAAACGACAATATTAAAGAGGATCGTACTAAAACATCAGAGTTGGTACCCCTCAAATTAACGCGTGGTTTAAGAAATCAATATCGGTAAGTAAAACTTTGTCATGGGCGATCAAATAAATTTTTTTCCACTCTTGTAAAGTAGCTTGGGTCAGCACTGAGTACAAATGTAATCAGATGGGCAGGCGTGGAAGCCTCAGTTCCACTTTTTCCATCGTTGGGAGAACACCGTTGTGTGTATGTGGCTCTGGTTGCGTATTGATGGGATGTTTTACAGTCGTAAGAGTGCGAAATCGAGATACGTCAATGCAAATATACATATATACGTAAAGCGGCATTTATTGCCGGTCGGTTTCCATGCTAATCAGATGATGGATGATCAGATGGTTGGATGTGGCCGTAATGTGACGTTAACGAGTGCGATTTGCGCTGGTATACGTGAATGAAGAGCTCTTCCCTTCCAGTAAAGGACCCTCTTTTCCCCACGATCATCACTTAGGACAATGGATCTGATTTCCGGGAATGTCCAGTTATGAATGACTTCAACATTCCTCAATTAGAGTCAATTTTACGATTTGCTGAGTCACCAATTAGGGAAATGTCAGCCCTAATGGGATGAAATTTTGCTTTCAAAGGATTTAATCGTGTGTAATGCCCGGCTATAGTGTGGCTCAGAGACGTGAACCATTTGGAGAGCTGGAACAAAAGAGAATGGTGGATTTCGAAACTTGGTGCCGGAGGCGGATGCTGAAGATCAAATGGACGGATAGGATCAGAAAAAAGGACGAGTATTGAGGAATAGAAGAGGATAAAATCACATGAAGCATTATCAGGAAGACTTTTAAGTCCAGATGGATAGGCCACACGTTGAGATGCGAAGAATTTGTTGGAAACTTAAAAGAGTATGCCCGGCGAGGAAGACCGCAGCGTAAATATTCAGAACAGGTAAAATGGGATAAGTATGGAAAAGAAGAGCTAGAAGGACACGGAAGGAGTGATTTAGGGAGAGAACAAAATGGAAGGCTGCCGTCAACAAATCTTAGGATTAAAGGACTCATGATGATAACGGATTCACTCCTTTCCTGCAGAATGACGCATATGACAATACAATACATCAAAGGCGGTGAAATTCGCCAAGCCAATTACACTAACTGGCAAACACACCTGACCGGCAATCAGGAGATCCGGGTTCGAATCCCGGCCAAGTCAATTGATTTTTTCATGGCGAATTTCACCGTCTTTGGTGTACATCTTCGCACCCGTGCGCGTGACTGCGTACCATATCATTTGCGCAATCGATATGATTGGAAAACGGGTAATAGAATGGTACTTTTTTTTAAAGTGGAAAACTGCTAAGAAATTTCATTAATATGAATGAGTTCCACCACATCTGCCTTGATACAACTTTATTTATTAGTATCCTGAGTTGATTTGAAGCGAAATACTTCTCCGAAGGCGTAAAGAGCATATAAAAAGCTACGTGATACTATACTCAATCACATACCAGTGTACAGTATAGACATAGGTGTCAACAGTTTAATCTCACGGACGGAGTACTGCACTCGATGTACGGCACCCAGTTAGGATCAGGATTCCTCAGATAAAATCCGCCAATGCTGAGATTCCATCCCTGGCCCTTGGGATAGGAATCCAGTCGCAACGTCGTGCTTAAAAAATTACTATTTCATGCAAGGTAATTTTTAAGTGCTGAATATCCGTCAGTCGCTTGCAGTCCGCGAAAATATACCTCAAGGGCGATTCTCATTAGCCGAGCTCAAGTCTTAACAGCTTTCCGAAGATTAATGGAGGAAGTTTTTCTCTTCCCTACGAGTGAACCCTAATGTGCAGTGCATTGGGCGGCTGCTGAAGAGGGATGCGAGTACGTATCTCGTAGGGAGCTTGCATGTATTAAAGACAAAAAAATTAAGCTTGATTATTTTTTTAGACGAAGAAGTTATATTAAGGCCAGATATACCGAGTACAGTCCTGTGCCACAGTTTTGAGCATATTTGTAACTTCCTCCATAATGCATATCTTCAGAGATTTAATTTTTGAATGAGTCTGACCAATGATTGTCTCTAAATTGACTTCTCTTCCGGTAGGCCTCACAATGAGGAGAGGAGGAGAATGCTTCCCTGTCATATCATTGCTCTGCCAACATTTGGTTTTCGATATAGCTTTTCTTTTCAGTAATGGAATGGACGACTAATATTTCGTTTAGTCGATTTAGATTGGTACAAAACTTGGTATATTTTATCCGAATTCAATCTTGCATGCTCTTTCTATTATAAGAGTCCTTGATTGATGGAGCACATATCACATCTAATTCCAATGTCTTTAATATAAAAATCAAGCATCTCACAAATTAGTGTCCGCATTGTCTACTTACATGTGACTTCTTACATGACGGTTTTATCCCATTCTGAAGTCAATCTTAGTGGACTAATTTCGTATTTCTATCCATCTTCTCTTGGACTACAACCTTGTCGTGGTTGAAGGGCTTGCGTGCTCCGATGACCCCTAGAGCTGCACTGGCGGGAGCATTGCTCCTGGTAAGGTCACCCATGCCAGATTGGTCGAAGGTTAGGAGACAGACGAATGGTAGTCCGCGCAGCGTCTGTACCTCAGTAAGGCGGCTGCAAAAGGCGTCCCCAGTGGGGCGGCCTCTGAAGTGATGGTGTCACGTAAAAAACACTATTGAGTAAGGCCACGGAAGACTATCTCAATTAAAACAAAAACCTTGAAATTATGGACAGTTCTCAATTGATAATGAATCCTGGCAACTACGGGACTCGGCCAAGAGGGCCGGGTGTCGTGCCCGGCAGCGGTGGGAGCAAGGCCCCTACGGTCGTCATCACACGAAATCCTTGCTCAGACGTAGCAGCAGCAGAGGAAAAGAAGATAAAGAAGAGGAACGAAACTATCAGAATAGGCACGTGGAATGTTAGGACTATGCTGAGGGCGGGGAAGCTAGAGAATATAAAGCAAGAAATGGAGAGGGTGGGTGTAGACATCATGGGTCTGGGTGAAGTAAGATGGAAGGATGACGGGGATTACTGGAGCGGCGACTATAGAGTAATTTATAGTGGAGGGAATGAAAGTCAGCGCGGGGTTGCATTCGTAATGAATAGGAAACTCGGTAGAAAAGTAGTGTATGCAGAACAGGTGAGTGATAGGATTGTAGTCGTGGAACTAAAAGCAGAACCAACGAATTTAGTTATAATCCAGGTTTATATGCCTACCTCTAATCATAAAGAGGAGGAGGTAGATAGGGTGTACGATCAGCTAGAGGAAATAATTGGTAGGATACCAGGAAGTAAGCACCTGGTAGTAATGGGGGATTGGAACGCGGTGGTGGGTGAAGGAAGAGATGGGCGGGAGGTGGGCGATTACGGGCTAGGAAGGAGAAACGACCGGGGCGAGAAAGCTGTGGAGTTTTGCCGCAGAAATAACCTAGTAATTACGAATACATGGTTCAGACATCATCATCGACGTAGGTACACTTGGAAGAAGCCGGGAGACACAGATAGGTTCCAGATAGATTATATAATGGTACGTCACAGATACAGGAATAGTGTTAAAAACTCGCACACTTATCCAGGAGCTGATGCAGACACAGACCACAACTTATTAGTCATGAAATGTCGGGTAAAACTGAAAAAGATGAGAATGGGAAGGAGGGTACGAAAGTGGAATACGGAGGCATTAACTGGGGAAATGAAGAAGAAGTATCGGGAGAAGGTGGATGAGAGAATGGGTGAGGACCATGGAGTTAGATCAGTCGAAGATGAATGGGGAAGTTTGAGAAACGGAATTATAGAAGCGGCGAAAGCAACGGTAGGCGTAGTGAGTGCAACTAAAATTAGAAAACCGTGGATCACGAAGGAGATGATCAGGGAGATGGAGGAGAGAAGGAAATGGAAGAGCGTAAACTCAGAGCTAGGTAAGAGAAAATACCGAGAATTTAATAACAGGCTTAGAAGAGAAACAAAGAAAGCAAGAGAGGCGTGGTGGAGAGAACAAATCGACGCGTTAGAGAAATACCAAAAAGAGGGAAGAGCAGATGCATTATATCGGAAAGTAAAGGAACTGACGGGTGGTAACAAGGGAAGGGGAATTACAACGATAACAGACAAGACGGGAAAGATGATCGTAGAACCGAGAGAGATCCAGGAGAGGTGGAAGGAGTATGTTGAAGAGCTCTATAGTAAAGAAACAAGGCCCAATAGGTTAGATATAGAAAGGGAAGACGACATCGACAGCGATGGCATCGGACCAAGTATCCTAGATAGCGAAATCGAAAGAGCTCTAAGAGACATGAAAAGGAATAAGGCGGTAGGAATAGATGACATACCTGCAGAGTTTTTAAAGAGCATGGGGAAGAACGGAAGAGGAAAACTTTTTGCGCTTATTCGTAGGATTTATGAGAATGGAGTGTGGCCGGAAGACTTCGCGAAGACTGTACTTATTCCTATACCGAAAAAGAGTAAGGCAAAAACTTGCAAAGACTATAGGACAATAAGCTTAATATCCCACGCGGCCAAAGTAGTTCTGAGGATTCTAAACAGAAGGCTAGAGAAGAAGGCAAATGAATACCTGGGTGACGACCAGTTCGGGTTTAGGAGAGGGACGGGAACGCGAGACGCTATAGCGGTGATGAGGACGCTAGTAGAAAGAAACCTAGAGTATGGGCAGGATGTTTTTGCATGCTTCGTAGATTTCGAGAAGGCGTTTGATCGGGTGGAATGGACGAAATTAATGGGAGTGTTGAAGAAATTAGGAGTCGATTGGAGGGACAGGCGTCTGATTCGGAATTTGTATATGAACCAGACGGCGCAGGTTAGGGTAGCCAATGGTGAATCGGGATGGGCCACGATAGGACGGGGAGTGCGGCAAGGGTGCCCACTATCGCCGTTGCTTTTTAACGTGTATTCAGAGGAAATGGTAAGGGAGGCATGGGGGGAGGAGGAGGTAGGAATAAAGGTAGGAGGGGAGCTGATAAAATCAGTGAGATTTGCAGATGATCAAGCATTAGTTAGTCAGTCGGCCAAGGGGTTACAGTCAATGGTGAATGCATTAGAGGTGCAGTGCGAAAAGTATGGGATGAAGATCAATTACAAGAAAACGAAAGTAATGAGATTTTCTAGAAGTAAGAAGGCGGGGCTGAATATAAGGGTGGGAGGGCAGAAGATAGAGGAGGTCGAGCAGTTTACGTTTCTGGGTAGTATTTTGGAGGCGAATGGGTTTAGTGGTAAGGACATCAGATGCAGAATTGCGCTCGCTAAAGAAGCATTTTCGAAGAGAAGGGAATTGATGAGGGGGGGTCTGAGAAGAGACGTAAAGAAGAGGCTGGTGAAAACTTTAATATGGAGCGTGGCACTATATGGGTCGGAAACGTGGTCATTGCGAAGGGAGGATATGCGTAGACTTGAGGCGTTTGAGATGTGGGTTTGGAGAAGGATGGAGAAGGTTAGCTGGATGGCGAGAAAGACGAACGAGGAGGTATTGGATATGGTCGGAGAGGAGAGGAAGCTTGTGGCAGAGGTTCGGAGAAGGCAGAAGAGATGGATGGAGGAGGTTTTGAGAGGAGAGGGCATGCTGAAGAGAGTGATAGAGGGGAGAACACTGGGGAAACGTGGGAGAGGAAGGAAGAGGATAGGAATTCTGGACGAAATAAGAGGAGGTAGAAGATATGAAGAATTGAAGAGGGATCTAATAACTTAGGAGGGAAAGAGAGACAATTTCTATTAGGTTGGGATACAAAATGGGGACTGTCCAAGAACCTACCAATCAGCTGGTAGAATACTTGAATGAATGAATCCATCCTACTTACTTTTTTCCGTGATTCTTTATGTGTAACCCAATCTACGCTAATTATCCTTATCTTAAGGGAGATATTTCATAACCGTGTTATTACCTGAAACGACTTTATCTCTGGGGCTCCAGTTAAGGGTATGGGTCGTTAATTCCTTCCTAACGGAAAATTCCTCTTTGGCCGGGGATCGTCTTCACGTTAATCCTTAATGGACTTGGTCATTTTAATCCGATTTACTGCTCATGTGCACAATTATGGCGATTTTTTTCCAAATTTTATGCTCGTTCGGAGACTATTGCGCAAGTACATTTACGAACTTTCCCTATTTTCTATTGAAAAGAAAAACGCCTTATTAAAATTAAGACGCGATGGTATTAAGATGGGCTACCGTTAATTAAAATATCAGGCAATATGACCTGAAGACAAAATTTGATGACTTTCACCGCAAAAAAAACTGATTTTGTGTTTAATTCATAACGTGTGTAAAACCTCCGCGGAAAAATTTTAACTGTAGGTATTTGGTGTAAATGAGTAACTACTTGCATTGTTTCCTGAAAAAGTTGCAAATTATAGTAGATGGCTCTTGCATGATAGTAAGATATTTGTCATAGGAGTTTCGGTCCTATGGGACAAGAATAACCTGTATTCAAACTTGATGTTCTTTGTTGATTAAAAAAAACTTAAATACAAATAAAATATAAATAAAACTGCCGGAGTTGACCAGAAATTTTTAATATTTTACACCAGGAGTGGGTGTGTTAAGCACTTAATGTTCGTACCAATGTAACATTGGAAATTTTAAATGGAAGTTCACCTCATTTGATTTAACAGCAATCATTATAAATCAACAACATATATTTTCATGATTTCGATGCCAGAATAATGTAGCTTAACTATTTTCTACAAAACAGAAATTACTTTTCAATTTTCCAGTTTTTTTATTTCGATTTTATACTAGCTGTATTGTTTAATCTTACAATTACTTAATTCTAGTTATAATTAGGGATTCCTACTATAGTTAAAAAAATAAGTTTATGTTTTATTAAATTATTTTGCTAACAGGTATTTTTTTCAACAGCCTGCATTATTTTACAATAATTGATTGGTAAACTATGCCTTTTATGGTAGGTGTCATAACAGCCCCTGCCGCACACGGCGTCCGGGTTATCACGTAGAGGAATTTGTCACCGTTGCCTCCTAAACGGCTTCCGTCACAGCCTCAGCCGCTGGAATCCTTTGAAACGACCCCCCTTCCCCCATTAGGGCTCTTGGCTCTTAACTAGCACCTCGTTGAAATCTTCCACTCACTCCTCCCTGCCAAAGGGAAACAAACAAAAGCATCAGTCTTCGGTGAGGGACCTTCGCGGACTCTATACCGCTCTCCTCCTGTTCCCGGAAATCCTGTTGGAAAGGGTTTCGAACCCTGCGTGGGCGGTGGAATATTCCCTTTCCTCCCCGTCCAAGGAGGAGGCTGTGAATGAGAATACACAATGTGCCTTGGTGTTGAAGTGTCGGTTGATAAGTAGCGGGAGGGCTGTGGGCCTTGATTAATTCATAACGCGTCAGTCAAGGGTTAAGGAAGCCTGTCACCTCACTCTGAAGTATGTTAATACCTTCATGAGTACTTTTTATTCCTGATGTAACGGAATTAAGGTGGGTACACCGGAAAATGACGTAAATATCATTTAATAATGGGAGCTTTCCATTCAACGTGTTGAAGTTAGCACAGATCGGAATACACCAGCGCACACGAACAACCATTAGTGATAAACTATGTGCGCTGACGAAACGTTCGGTAACCTGTCGGTACGTAGCATTCTGAAGGTAAACGATAGGCTCGACCGAATAATTTGTGAATAGTTATTGAATTTATTCAAAACATGTGCTTAGCAACGTAAGCTTTTTTCCACAAAGCTAAAAAAAATAACTTCACGTTATCCACGTTTGATGCCTCTATTGAAAATAAATCATCACCCATACAACAATCTTGGATGTGATAATCGAAGTTCTTTTAGTCTAGAGCGCGCATCAAACCTCCTGCCTGATTGTTTTGAAGTGCGCTGCCTAGTGCGCAGGGTCTGAAATAAATGGAAAGTAAGTTCGCTGTTGTGCTTCGAAGTGTTAAATTGAGGGAATGAAAACCACCCTATTATTCTAGCTACTTAAAGAAAAATAGTCCCTTGTTTGATGTTAAAAATAATAATATTCTACCTATCCGCGTAATTCATATCCGACAATTGAACTTAAAATTAAATGGGGTTAAATGCGAGAATGGGTAAAATATCAAGGAAAACAGTATTTTTAAAAATCTTATATTAATGCCATGTTTGCGAAAAGCTGTTTATAAGGAGCGAAATATTTCAGGGGACTGAGTGGTAATAAAATTAAGGCACCAATCCATCTTAGCTTTTGAATCGCTAACTTATAACTAAGGGAACTGAAGCCAAAATTCTTTAGTTCATAGTAGTGGAGCTTCAGTCGGCTCCTGTAGCTGAAAAAGTTCTAATTAATTAATAGATATATGTTCGTCGAATAATCTTCATGTATTGTATCTTATTCTAATTGGCTATGACTTTTCGTCAGTGAAAGCAGTATTTTTAAGTTGAAGATAAGAAAAGGTGAAATTCTGTATTTGATACGATTTGTGCAGTCGGGGTGGAACCTCTCAAAAGTCATAAATTCTGTGAAATCAATCGCGAGTTAATAAATGTAGAAACATCCGTATAGGGAGCGATGGCGAGCAATGTATCCGCTTGGTGTGAGTGTTTTTATGAATAATCTGATTTTTTTCTTATTCATGTAATTATATATTTGTTTATAATTAGCTTTTGCAACTTAAATGGTAGTGAGAGAGCTCTCTCGACCAAATTGCACGGAATAGATTTAATTTGATGGCTAAATTTAGCTTCGGTTCTTCATGGTTCTTGAGTAAAGCAAGTGCGTATGTAGGTTAAAGCTTCCTGTCATGTATGGGACCTTAATTAAAGAAGGGATCGAACTTCGATAAATTAATTTTCGAATCTCGATAGTATCAAGGTTTTGACAGCATATCCTAGAAACAACAAAACTTTTTTTCGCAAAAATTGTGCTTTATCACTGCTGGCGAAAATAATGTTTCCGTTGTCGGGGCTCGACAATTCCGAGTTCATCCTGAATAACGATCATTTCCGAGAGAACCCTCAGGTGGTAGGTGACGATCGAACTAGAGAGAGAGAGAGAGGGTGCCATAGCCTTGTCTCACTTCGACCTACCCTTAATTGCGCGACTTCGGAGACCAAAATAATCATGTGAATCCCTTGATCTGCGTAAACCGTTGAGATAAGACCTAGAGTGTAATCTCTTTCGTACAGAAGAATTTTGCCTAGATTTGGGTCCGGATGACATCGTCCATATTATTTGCTGCAGTGAAATATAAGCTGATTTTTAGGAGGTCAATCTTTATTCATTTTTAAACTCACGTATTTGTAGTACAAATTGAAACAAAAGAAATATTTTCGGAGAAAATTAGCGTATTATATTATATTATATTAACTTTTTGGTCTGTCATGCATGTCAAAATGTTTGTCTTGGACGAATCAATTTAAGCAGTGCACGATGGCGTAGAGAAGAAGTCCTTGTTACTGTTTATGCTTACATAGTGGTTATTATTGTATCATTGTAATCATTGTAGTTATCAGGTGAGACAACCGAAAAATTAGGTCATTTATTCCATTGCGGTTTATTATTAATTGTTCCAGGGTGGGTATGAGCAGTATTTTTCAGAGAGATAAAAAAAGGGAGGGAATTAACCAGGTGTCAGCAGTGGCGTACGCAGGATTGACTTCTGGGGGGTTTTTGACTTCTGCGGGGGGCGGGGGGGGAGTATTTCATTAATATTTATGTGCACCATCATAAAACTATATTTAGATTATTATTCAATAAAAAAATAATTAAATTTAAATTCTCTTTTCCTTAAGACAATTCAACTATATTTTTCAGCCCAATAAACAAAATTCTAAACGATAGTTCAGGAAAACGAATTCAGGTAAACATGTTTTTGGGGGGGTTTAAACCCTTAACCCCCCCGTCGGTACGCCACTGGGTGTCAGCATTAATCTACACTCAAACAAAAGGCGCCAATGGATCCTAAGTTTTTGTTCAGTGCATGGAATGGCCGTTACTTAAGCCACAATATAAACCCGATTACATTTTAATCTTAGATAGTTACAAATATATTTTAAGATAAAATAAGTGCATTATATTATATTTACTTTTAGGTCTGTTATGCATGCCAAAATGTTTGTCGTTGGCGAATCAATTTATTCAGTGCACGGTGGCGTTGAGAAGAAACCCTTGTTACCGTTTATTTTTACTTAGTGGTTATTATTGTATCATTGTAGTTATCTGGTAAGGCAACCAAAAAATGAGGTAATTTATTCCATTGAGATGTATAACTTATTGTTTCAGGGTTGGTATGAACAGTATTTTTCAGAGAGATAAAGAAGTGAGGGAAGAAACCAGGCGTCAGCTTTAATCTACACTCAAACGAAAGACGTCAATTAATCCACAGTTTTTGTTCAGTACATTGAATGGCCGTTAATTAAGTCACAACATAAACTCGATTACATTTTAACCTTATGTAGCTAGAGCAATAGGAAATAGGTGTTGTAAATTGAGCTACAGAACCACATCTATGAAGGATGTCAAGTTTTAAATACGGTAAATCCTTGGCCAGAAAGAAACCTGATGTTTAGTCTTCACTCAGCTAAGCTTTAAGCCTATCTCTAAATTATTAGATCATTTTCTGCTCTGATGAAACTCAAATGGGTATGTGCACCTAAACAGTTGTCGTTCTTAAGTGAGAATCTCTCTTAAGTCTTGAACGAAATTCGGGTAGTCATAAATTGAAAGTTAACTCGATAACTGAAGCTCTGCTTCTCGCGATGCAAATCACCTCCCGTTGTATGCATGGCCTTTGTGAAATCACAAGCCTCTCTCGTATCAGAAGCTTTAATGAAATTGCGTTAAAAGTAGGAGCGTTTGTGAATGCTGCACATTGGCCGCAACTCGTTAGCTGAAAGGGCTATGATTATGACTCTATGGCATCTCGTTACGTGCGTTTAGTCAGGAGCCCTCATCATCAGCGAATCTATGAGAGACAATATATTCTGTTTAGGCGTTGACAAAAGCCATCGCGCTTCCAAATCTATCGATGATAAACCGATGTAATTAGAGAACTTGACGAAGAAAAAATACGTATTTTTACACCGATGGTGCAATGATTATTTCCCTACGTCAATAATAATATTTCTGTTCGTACTTTCAAGATTTCCATTTAAGAAAACCCTTTTCATTTTCATTCGCTTCCCAAGAGGAATTCATTTTATCTTTCATAAGTGTATCATGATAGGACAGATTTAAGGTGTTAACCTACCCATCAATTATTGTTTCAACTCCCAAATGAAGTAATATTTCTTCAAACATCTGCATTTTCCGTATTTTTGGTAAAGTATTCCTCTGAGTCTTTTATTGCTAGGGCTGATTTATTTTACGATAATATGATTTGTATTTAGCTATTTTTATTTAGCGACAAAATATGCTAATCTTGCTTATAATTTTCTATCGCATTACATTTTCAGCCGAAAAGAGCCCTTAGCATAGAATATTTTGAGTCTTTTACAGAAATATTATTCGCAATGGCCTCTTACATCGGGGGATAACATTAACAGTAGACGAACACTAACACCCATGTCCTGGATGGAGAAAAATCCACCTAGGCGGGACTCGAACCCGTGACCCTTGGATTGGCAGGAGAGAACGTTACCCCGTCGCCACCGATACTTTTATAACGGTGAACTTCTGTACAGTGTTAAGGTACGCGTGGGTATTAGATGCACTTAATACCCAGATTATATCACGCTGCCCAACCTGAGATTTAATATCTTAAGACTAACTCGAAGTCATAGTCGAGACCCTAACCTTTAACCCGGCGAGTCATCACCCTGGCTATCAAGGCCGACTAGGGTTATGGTGTTGAATTTCTCCAAAGTATCTTATAGTGCTAAATTTTCATTTAATAGCTAAATTTTCCAGGAGCTGAGTCTGTATATTTCTATATTTCTTTTTCTCGGGTCTTAAATCCGTAGGGGCAGACAAGACTTCGGGATAGGTATATGTTTTCACGTTAACCCTGTGGATGAAATGGATTATCGGCTCATTTCGAAAGTACAAAGGCATATATTTCATCGTCACTTACCACTCCAGAAGAATGATTAAGTTGATTAACTGCTCTTAATTTCTTTCCGAAGCCATGAATTCGAAGTTATTCTGACGAAACAGTTCGTGGAAATTAGGTGGTCAAACGCTAACATCAAAATGGCGAAAGTAAATTATATGAATTTAATTGCTGCTTTTCCGGAACACATCAGAAGGAATGAAATTCGGGTTGGCCGGATAATTTATGCCGTGCGAAAAGCAACTCGCCTTCTATCCCAAAGGCTCTTACGATATGCTTCCTCGCTTGGTGAGGAAATAGCTAACGGCTGACTTTTTTGGTACAGTAACTACGCCTGGACAGACACCTAAAGGAAAAAGTTAGCCAATTCAAGTGGTGCAATGTTCCGTGACTCACTTGTTTTTGTCAGCGTTCCTTGAATCATAAGGTTCTCCAACTGGCTGAATTATGATGCTAGTAAACTTAGGCAAGAAACAAGCTAAATCTTGAAACACCTTTTATTTTTAATTTATGTGCCACGTTTTGTCGTTTGTTTCTGCTTTTCGTCCTTAAATGATCCCTCCTTGTATATTTTTCATCAGGATATGACATGTCTGTTAAATATTTTTCCGGAACATCTTCCCCGATGCGCTCTCTTAGATATTTAAGCGTGTTTACGTCCCATTTGCAGAATAACGGAACTTTTTTGTTTGTCTTCTTTCGCGTCTCACTTCCATTATCCTCCTGAAAACACGTTTTATGAAATCATCTCTATTCGTTGCGCTCTAGTTTTAAAAGTTTTCTCCGTTGAGTGAAGTAAAGTGCCATGTTTTTCATTTCGTGTTACTCCAAGAGAAAAATACCGTTCATCTGGTTACGTAATCGTAATGCCACCATTCATTTTTTGTGTTTTTTCCACAAGTTAAATTTGAAATTATGTACATGAGCATTAAGCCCGATGAAACACAAGAAAAAAATATAGTTGCCATATTCAATTGTTATTTTGGCGCAAAACTGGCTCAGCGCATTTTTTTCATTCTCTCTGGAAGTTAAATACTAGCAATGTCAAGGCATAGACCCATTTCAGCTTTTGAATTATTTTAGATTGCTGCAATTGTGGGTTATTGGAATAGTGTAGTGGGCTAGAGTACTTGCATTCCATCTCGAAGACACGGGTTTGAATCCCGGCTGAGGCGGTGATTTTCCAGTGGATACCCGAGCCCTACTCGAGTGATAACAAGGAGACATCGTGTGACTTATGTTCGGTATCCAAACGAGGCAATTATTTTCTGAAACTATAGAGAGAATGCGGGCAAAGTGTCACGGCTTTCTTCCACATAGGCCCGGGTTCGAGAGAAAAACGCTATTAAAGAATCTTTCTTCGTATCAGGCGTGAACTGTAAATCCTTTACAGTTCACGCCTCTACTAACAGAGGTCGTAGCCTAGTGGGTTGAGGCGCTGAGCCGGTTATCCTCATGTGGTGGCTTGGGTTCGATCCCAGTTTCCGGCATTATTTTTTCTTTCGAATATTTTACGGAATTACTGTAAATTGCCCACTCCCATTTACGGCAGTAATAACAATTTTTTTAATTTTTCAGCGTATTAGCTGGATTTTCAATCAACCTCCTTGGAAGACTTTCGAAGCCAATTTAAAGATTCTTGTTTGGCCGAAAAGAGGCTACACATGCTGACAGACCTAATATGTTAAGATTTCGAAAATACAAGTGAATAGGATAGGCTTTGATTGGTCGTGGGTCTTTCTCAAGGCCGTAAACAATGAATGGATTATTACTTTTTAATTAGCAACGATTTACTCACTTAAAATTTCCCAGGAGCCGCTTTCGCGTTTATACGGAGGAAGATTCTTTGATAGTGTTTTTCTCTCGAACCTGGGCCTATGTGTAAGAAAGCCGTGACACTTTTCCCACATTCTCTCTATAGTTTCAGAAAATAATTTCCTCGTTTGGATCCCGAACATAAGTCACGCGATGTCTCCTTGTAAGTGGAGAGCTCTTATACTGGGTGTTTCTAAAAGGACTTGCACCATTGTTAATCTGTACGGTTTGAGATAGGCCTGTGCGATTATCGAAAATAATTGATATCGATCAATTATAAGAATAATTGAAAATGTGGTCGATTCATTTGTCGGGAATTGAACACATTACAATTAATTGAAGGCATTCAATTAATTGACAATGACTAATTAATTGACATCGAAATGGGTGTCAATTACTTAATTGTCATAGCTCAATTAATTGTCATCAACCAATCAATTGAAAGGACTCAATTGGATCATGATTTTCAAAGGTTTTCCTAAACCAAATAGAAGAATGAAAGAATTAATTTGAAAAACTGCAAAATAATTCAATCAGTTAGCTTTTATTCATTAATTAAAGGAATAGATCGCTATTTGAAGACAGGCAGATGAGATCCTCAGCGTGTTCATCCAACAGACACTGGCGTGTGTCGATGATAATGTTCCCGCCGAGACTGAACCTCTCGGACGCAGTGCTAGTTGCCGGGATAGCTAGCTAACTTCTTGACGGAGGAAGGGGTAGATGGTGGCTGTCACTACCGTCAATAATCGTCAATTAATCGATTACCGGACAATAATTATGAATTGAATAACAATTGACAATTAAACAATAATTTACGCTTGAAAAATTTTCAATCGAGTCGATTGCCGTAATAGACAGATTTACTGAAATAACCGATCAATTGTAAAAATAATTGAATCGACGATTCAATTATTCGAATAATCGCATAGGCGTAGTTTGAGATGAACACGTTTTCTGAAAACACACCAAACATTCGCGCGTGGAACACCCAGCTCGCTAGTAGCACGCCGCGCCGCACAGTGGGGCCAAATGCCGAAAACGCGCTCAAAATGGCGAAAATTATTTTTTTTATTTTCAGGATTTTTTTTGTAGGTTGCCTACACATATATCTAATCCGCCGGGAAATGCATTATAAACGCGAGTAAGTTTTCAACTGCGCTAATTATTCAGTGTGAAAGTGACAGTTGAGCACCTCTACGGTGCTACGAAAACAATCAACCCAATTTTAAGGACTTTTAAAAAACACACTATAAATCGCTGAGTGATCCGATTTAAATTTTGAAAAATGGAATCTATTCATAATAGTAAGTAGATTTTAAATAGTTTTTATATGATATAGCTATTTTAAAAATTGAGTGTTATATAGTTACATAAGGGCACTGAGAAATAAATTATATTTCTTAGAAAAAGTTATTAGAAAAACTATGAAAAGTTAAATTGTACCACATTGTCTCTCTAACATATTTGAATATGATATAACTGCAGGTTGTACCTATCATTTTGTTTTTAAATTGCTTTGCCCCGGTTTCCCTAACGCGAGTTATTGACAAATGAAGTTTACAGGTAGATACAATACGTTGCAGCTCATTTTAGCGTTTGCGATGCATTCTCTCTATGAAAAGTTAAATTGCACCACATTGTCTCTCTACCATATTTGAATATGATATAACTGCAGGTCGTACCTATCATTTTGTTATTAAATTGCTTTGCCCCGGTTTCCCTAACGTAAGTTATTGACAAATAAAGTTTACAGGTACAATGCGTAGCAGCTCATTTTAGCGTTTGCGATGAATTCTCTCTATGAAAAGTTACATTGTACCACATTGTCTCTTTACCATATTTGAATATGGTATAACTGCAGGTCGTACCTATCATTTTGTTCTTAAATTGCTTTTGGTTTCCCAAACGCGAGTTATTGATGAAAGAAGTGTACAGTTACAATACGTAGCAGCTCGTTAAGGTAGTTCTTACAATACTACGAAAATCATAGTTAACCGCAAATATACAACTTCACTTTTGATGAGGCATATCCAAGCGAAGGTAATCATATAGTATAGCAATGATATTTTTTAAATTACCACATTAAAAATATCTTTATAACCTATTTCTTGACAGCTGATTGAGAAGACTATAGCAGGCGGTTCTTACACATGATTAGGGTTGCCATGTTTTAAAATAAAAAAACGGAGGATACCATATTTTACAATGAAAAACCGAGGGATTATCACTAAAGGTTTTAGTCCATTTCCTTTAATTGGTATTTTGGCGTAGAGCACGTGTTTTGGTGTTTATTGTTAGCATATCGACTTTAAGTTACATTCTTGTGGGAGCACGTGGTGTGTATCCCAAACAATGAAGGCGGCCTGACAACTAGTCCGCATGCTTGAAGCGAAGTAATGAGCATTGTTTTTGGAAGCGGAGCGATAAAAACATATATTATTTGGAAGTGATTGAATGAAGCAGACGTTCAGGGCGTGAGGTATAATTCGGCGAACAACATTAATATTGATGTAATATTTATGATAGTAAGAAGGGTGGTTTAATGTAAACTGTTTGCGGGCTAAAATTTACAGATACGTCAGATTAAACAAACCGAAGATTCGAGTTAAACCTCAATCAATCTTTTATTTTATAATATTTTAGAGTACAAAGATAAGGGGCATCATCTCATTTTTTTAAATATTACACGATGGAAGAAAAGCTTCTACCATTCTACTACCGGAGCTGGGCAGCGATACTAAAAACCGGGGGATTTCCCTGTTTTCCGGGAGATTTAATCGGGGGCTGAAAAAGGTCATTAAAACCGGGCGGTACCCGGCTAAACCGGGTGATTTTGTAAGCCTACACATCATTATCTTTTGTTTACGTAGCGCCACGTGCTGGTTATTAAATTAATAACCAGCATGTAAACCTTAAATTATGCGATGTCGTACCATCCATTTTTGCATATCTATTACGCGTCAGCAATCGATCGATATTTTTAATTGAACATTGTTGTTGACAATGTCCGTTCTACCTGTGCACGGTGTAAGGAAAAAACGGCATCAAAAATTAACAATTAATCAATTTAGCAATGTGAAATCTGGTATTCAGCTTAACCTACATTCATATATTTTGTACCGAGAACAATTGGGAGACAAACGTAAGATAAAAGCTACGGAAATTTCCCCTATTTCCTATAATTTGTATCGATAATTATTTTATTTTACGTGTAGTATTTGTAATAATATGCACAACATGACAATTTTTGTAAGTTCAATTTTTTTCTTCCGCTCATTTTCCTTATTTCAACGTCAACTTCACAGTTTCATACCAAAACACAGAATTTAAAAAAATTGTTATGCTTTTGAAAAAATTCGCCATATTGAGTCATCCATTTTGTTTTCTACAATTTAAACTTCAAATTCGTATTCGGCGATCTCAAGAATGTGTTATTACCGACTTTTATTCCAATTAAAGTCTTTATCACTTTTAATGCCGCCATATTGGGTCAGCCATTTTGTTTTTTGCAATTCTGATTTAATATTCGTAATCTTCAACCTAAAAAACTTAGACACACCGAATTTCGCAATGATTGAACATTTTCTTCATATTTTGACCATATTTTCGAACACTGTGCGCCGTGTCGATTTTGTATAACTGTTAACAAAGCTTTGCCACACTTTTCTTACGACATCGTCAGACACACGGGTACGCCCTTAGGATTTCTTATGGCATGCTGAATACCCGGTTTCAACAAAACACATATGCCACTCATAAAACACAGGCCTATTGTGAGGATTTCTGCCATAGTCGGTTGTCACAGTTGCCGCAGACTTCAATTCTTCAAACCAAAACACACGACGAGCACGCTCGGGACCAGTGGAGGCATCCATCTTTGGTACAACTGTCGCTAGCTCTTGCAGTGGTGCGATTCGGCACGAATCTAATACTTGAGTCTAAACTTGATCTAGTTCGCTACAAAATGACGCCAGCTCGGCCGGTCGGATTGAACGTTACCTGTGTTACCCTTGGCGCCTTTCGTTCAGAGCAGGGTCATGCTGACACAGGGTTTCTTTCTATTTTTCCTCCCAATTCCACACCCTCATACTCACCTATCCTAATGGCGCAAGTTATCACAGTTGTCGATCACCTTCCAACCAATCAACTACTGCAATTTTTTAAGAAAAATGCATTGGTTCTGTTGAAATGGAGCTACTGTCGGACCTTGGGGCTGGGGTAACTGAGACTTGAGAAATATATTTGCGGAAGTACGGCCATTTGTGATGACTTTTTTCTATTTAATAATTTTAACGGTATGTTTTTAATGAAAGTAGAAAATTCTTTTAAAAAACAAAGAAGAAAATACATTTCTGTTAAGTAGGAGAAGCAAACCGACTGGATGTATTCTGCGACACACCATCCTCCTCAGAACAATTATGGAGCTATGACTGTGAAGAATAGCCGAGGAAGATCGAAAGTTGTATACATCAGGCAAATTATGAGAGTCGTTTAAGTGAAGATTTACGAAGGAATGAAACGGTTAGGAGAGAGATGTGGAGAGCTCCAGCAAAATAATCTTTGAAATGATGACTGCTGATGACGAGATAATTATTTTTCACCAATGCATTTACGTAGGACAGTCCTTAGAACTGGTGAATGGATATATTCGCATTTAAAGATTGTTGTCCTATAGTAATCAGGCCTTAGATTATGGTTTCATTTGACAGGCGAGTAGTTCGCCTCGTGCAAAGCCCGTAGTGAAAAAGTTAAACTCACACATCATGGTTAGTTAGGTAGTTCTTTTTCCTCTTTCAACTGAGTTGTTCATTACGACGCTACTTTTTCACGAAACCACACCTCACGTTTCCTTTGCCTTAGTTCGTGAACTTCGTGTCACCAATATGTAGCAAGCTCGGACTATTATATAAAAAACATTCTTGTTTCTGGTGGAGTTTCATATTTACCTGTGGCAAATATGGTACACGTATTCAGAGTAGTGGCTGGATTTCACTTCTTTTGCGACGTGAATGGATACCCTTAACTGCAAATGATGAGTGCTCGGATCAAGGGCAGTTAATGATTTAAAATTTTCCAATATTTGGGGTTGAGCACGGGTAGCTTTTCCCGAAAAAAGCAACCTTAGCTTTTATCATGTTTATATCGTAAATTTAAATCCCGATAGTTCCTCGATAAGTGCTCTTCATCAGCATTTGAAGCCGAGGATTAGTGTGCCGGGGATAAACGCTCCGTGATATACGACCACAGGATGGTATGTGTGACGATAAAGTTAGGGAAATCAGCTACTTCTCCCTTGTTAGACCCCACTTTGAATTCGCTGCCAGTATTTGGGATCCTTATGAGGTAGGCTTAAAAACCGAGTTAGAACGCGTACAGCGAAGATCGGCAAGGTACGTTAAAGACCGTTATGATAATCTCGTTAGTGTTACTGACCTTATGCAGCAACTGAGATGGGAATCGCTTTCAGACCGTCGAATAAATTTAAACTTAATCTATTATGTCAGTTCCAAACCAATTTGTTTACTGACGACGTTAATAAAATTTTACGAAATCCGGTATACTACGGTAGATCAGATAATGAGAATAAAATTAGGGAACTAGACTGCAGAACGGACGTATTTAAAGTGTCATTTTCCCCGCGAACGATAAGAGACCATTATTGATGCCAATAAGACTTAGAACTAGGTTTGTCATTAGTGTGCAGCTAGTTAGTTGATTTATTTCCTAATCCTTGTATCCTTATCTGCTACCTAATATTAACAGCACTCCGTGCATTCCTTCAGTATAATGCTTGTATCTCTGTCCATTTATGTAGTTGCCAAATACTAACGGTCCTGCTAACATTGGTAGCAGACCTATAGTGTAGTTTGATTATGCGTTAGCATTAGCGATTTATGCTAGTGCAGTCGTAGTTACTCTTCCTTTAATAGGGTGTAGTGTAATGGATGTTGGTGACTATCACCCACTTCACACACACTTGAAGTGGCTCTCAGGGTATTTTCTAGACGTAGATGATTATATTGCTGAATATTTTATCCATCTCGCATTCATGCCACACTCTACATTGATAGGTAATCGCACTTGACATTTTAGAATTGGTCATTATTTCAAGGCATTAGGTAATGCGCAAGTTGGAAAACAATGGATAAACCTTTGCGAAATGTTAGCGAACGCATAGGCATAATAAACTTGAAGTATATTATCTAGAAAAATAGAGACCTTATATCTTTTTTATAAACCGTCGACGATACAGTGCTGCATTAATGTTCCTTTTTACGTAACAATGCTAAATTAATAGTCTTCCTGTTTACGTAGATAACCCGGGATAGATACTGCTTTTCAGCCATAAAACCGGATTCCCTAATTATAAGGTTTCATATTAGGTGGTTGTAAATTTTAAAATGAGAGAAACGCTGCCCGGGAGGAAAGCAATTCGGAGAGCGACTCTTGGATGACTACTGTTTGCGAAGGAAAAAAAAGTGTAGCATTAAACGTGCTTGGGCAGCTCACGTTAGGGCCATTAAGACAATGAGAGTCGCATTATGTGGTTGTGTGTGTTTCGTATTTACTGCAATACTCGCTTCATCTGTCGCGTTAGGACTACTTCGTACGATCCCACTTTTTTCCCGAAATAACCTCTTTACATCCGTGGTTATCTGATCTGTGGGAAACTCATTTTAGGTTGTTAAAGCTAATTGCCATTGTTTTCGAAGCTGGAAATTGCGTCATTTCATGATCGAGATTCCTTTGTGCTATTTCAGGCTGTATTGAGCACATAAATTTTAAAGCATCAGGCGACGACATGTGGAAATGAACGATTGATAACATTATCACAAAAAAGGATACTTTGTAAATTTCCGCGCTGAGTTTATTTATTCGACCTAGGTTTCGGCAACTTGAGCCATTATCAAGGTAAATAGGTTCTTTTTTGCGAGGTTAATATACGTTAAGGCGGGAGGGGGAGGCAGGTGAGAGGGAGTGGGGGGCTGAAATGACGTAACGGGAGTGAGGGAGGAGGGAAGGAGAGCTGTTTGGATGAATGTTTACGGCGAGGATTTAAGGGTATTGTCACGCGATGGATGAGTCAATGTTATGGTTGATTAACATAGACAATATTGGAGAGGAGTGGCAAGGGTACCTACTCCTACCTACCCCTCATGCCTAAACGGATATAAAGCTCGCCAAAAACCTCTTTACCTTGATATTGGCAAAATTTGTTGAAACCTGGTTCGGTGAAATAAACTCATTGACAGTGTGGAAATTTACAGTCTTCTTTTTTTGTTATAATATTAATGTATTGAATACGTTGTTGGATAATGGGGTGTTTTATTTTCTGATAAAACTACAATCGTGCTTAATCTACGATACATATTTAATTTGACATATAATTTCAACCGTTAGTATAACTGTAATAAAATATTTAATATTTAATATCATTATGTGTTTTCCTGAATCAGACGAAATTCCCAGTGAATTTCGAGTGGTAAATGAGCAATACTTAATGATAGCTTTGAGAAATGAAGAAATGTAAAATAATGACGAAATTGCTCGTGATGGAATCAAAATAAATGGAGACATTTGATTTTTTTCTTTGCTTGAGCGCATTTAATATTTTTATGTTTAATCGTTTGATATATAATATTTCAGCTTATGGACAAAACTTGAAACTTATTTTTTTGAAAGATATCACTTTAATATGCTCGCTCAATAATTTGATGTATTTACAGAAGCCTCATTTAGTTATCCTTCCTTTTGATAATTGGGATCATATTCCTTCCCAATTTGCTGCGTAGAGAGCCAGTTTTCCTCATTTTTTTTGTTTTGTTTGAACATGTTATGAATTTGTAACGTCTTAACGCGTATTTTAAGCTTACCTACCGGGAACGTATAAAACTACTCATTTTCTACTACTACTCATTGGAATAAAGATTAATTATGGGAAAGAAAGTACTCTTTGGCATAAAGAACTAGAATCCTTGTGCTTTTTCTCATTTAAGTGGAGAAAGAACATGCCCCAGATAAGATTATGCATTTCGTTTCATTACAAAACGTAATGGTTTAAATTCATATAAGTAAAATTAAGTCCATACAACCACGAATGGTAATGTGTATTTCATAGTGGCTGCAAAGAAAGTCTATCGTCTCATGAGACACGGTGTGTTTAATCGCGTATTTGAGGGATATAAGCTTGAATCCCAGTAGGCTGAATAATGTTTTTACTGTGAATGTTTGGAAATTGTTTTGAATCCTTTGAAGGACTAGGATTTGGATGATATTTTCTGAGAATGTGTGCTTTTGAATTGATAAATATGAAGTAAGGGTTTTTGTATTTACAAATTATATGAATCTGACCGTTGATTATAAATAGGAAAAATGAGTAAATTGCTCATTCAGACATGAAAAAAGCAATGATTTTACGAAATAAAAATGAGGTCATTCCGCTTTAAAGAGGGAACTAGAAAATCTTCAAAACTCAGGTATTTTTCAAGGCGATGCTTATTTTTACTGTTCAAGTCGTTATCACTTGAGGGAAAAATGAAGGAAATATCGAAAAAAACTATTTCGTCTGTTCATGCCAAATAAATTATTAAACACCAATCGTCTCACATTTTCATTCGTTGAACGTTGAATCCATACTTTTTGGATTAGAACCAGAAGAATATTAAGTGAGGCATGATGCTCAGGTTGAACATTGCTTCCGAACAGCGGTGTACCTAATGGGTAACAGGGCTGGCCCCTGCCAGGGGCGCCATCTCGGAGGGGGCGGACCGGCGACCCGACCCCTCTTCTCCCTCAAAGAAAGGATACTGTTAAATGAACAATCTCATCAGCATATCCAATTAGAAAATGTAGAGAATATAAGTAAAACTTAAGGAGTAAAGTAGAGAATGAAATAATAGTGCGGGAGTCGCCTTCCATTTTTTCAAGGGTGCCAGAAACCCTTGTGACTCCACCACTTCCGAATAAACTTCTGTCTTCAAAACCATTTACTTCACTGTTCGCTGCTATGTAAAGTGGCTGGAGCTAATTTTGTTAAAGTACAGATTTGCGCGACACTTTGCATACGCGTTACTATTGGTGATATCTCTGGATAAAAGTGAAAACATTTCCTATTATTATGATTTATTAACATACCGATTTGATATTTTGGCAGTGTATTTCTACTTTAGTTCGTAGCCTTTTAGCACACGAGATATATTTCGTAATAATTCGATATTGGCTGCTGACAAGTATCAAGATTTTGCGCTGAGTAAAAGACGCAATAAACATATTTAAATATAACTATCGGGCGATAGTTATATTTATTTAGGTGCCTGAATTTGGAATACCGCACCGCAAGCTCTAGTCATACCATTGCTTTAACTATGGAAAAAACGTAAAATATAAATATTTTATCATTTCCATTATTGTACGTACGGTAGGTTGTAATGTAACTAAATGAAATACGGTCCTAGAATATGTTTTTTACTTCCTTGAAAAATTATGAAAATGTGATCTCAAAGTCCCATGATTACCGCTACTGCTACCGTAACTATCGACTGACCGGGTTAGAACTTGGCTAAGAACATGGCGGATTGCGCAAAATACTATCATATGCATTATCACTTTTATAATATAGGTACTCTGTTATAATAGGCTTCCCGCATTTGGTTGACAGTATGTGCTATTATGGAGATTCGTTTTCTGTTTCGTAAACTGTGAACATCGTACCATTGTAAAGGCCGTTTTACACGGTACATTTGTTTGTGCAAACTCTTCCGTGAACTCTTGCATGAGGCAAAATGTATCGTGTAAAGCGACGAATTGTATGAACGCTTGTGGGAATGTCTCAATGCCTGCGCGAGAAATAGAACCTGTTCTAATTTCGTTGGATCAAACGTACAATCTCACGTACATTCGTTTGTACAAAATCTTTCATCGTGTATAACGGCCTTAAGACCTGAGGAGCGATGTGGCTGATAGTAGCATGAAAGTTAACGTAGTATGCTGTGCTATAGTATACTTTTTCAATTATATTTTTTCAACTCTCAACATGCGTTATAATTGAAATCAGTGTTCACAAAAATGAGCGAAAGAATGATGATTGTCGTCTTTCTGTCTATACGGAGTCTTTTCATTTGTAGTTATTTCGTTTCGTTATCCATTGAATGAACAGTATGGCTTCTTTTTCTAGTCTGGGCGTGCGTCATCCTGTGAATATTTAATCATTTCAGCGGGAGTTAAGTGACAGAATTATTATTTTTAGGCACCGAATAAATGCAGATTTAAGTATCAAACTGCGTTGATGAGTTGATCTTCTAATGTGGCTATATGTATCATGGGTCTTCATTAGGTATCCAAAAATTATTGCCTGAATTATTTTGTATATTATTTTTTAATATTAAATAATGGTGATAGAATCGAGAAGCCTATATTTTTTTCCAAATCTGTACCCCCAGAGTGTTTTAAGACTGTAGCTAATGATTTGATCATGATGTTACAGGGAGTTAACATTTAGTTAACGGTATTGTCTCTTTTGGAGATTCATTTTGTCTTAAATCTTCATCTACATCTACATACTACCCCGCAAGCCGCCTCAATAGGCGTGTGGCGGGGGGTGTTAGGACACCAGCCGTTTAAATATAAAAAGGAAACGCTCTAATGAAATTACGTCTAGAATTTATTAAAGTCCCTTATTGTTCGGGGGCTCTTCAAGAGGCCGAAGGTACGATGTTACCAATAGTTGCTGGAAAATAAATATCACGCTATGAAATACACTAACTGCACATCTGGTTTATTTTACAACGTGCAAATATTATTCCCTCGTGTAACTTTAGTAAATTCAGTGTGGTGTTGCAAATGGTAGTTTACGCGGATTATAGAGCACCCGGAGCTTTAGTTTGGCAACAGTGTTCTCCATGTGGCCTATACTGTCAATTCAAAGTGGAACGTCCTATAATACCCTTTTTGCGAAACAAAAGTGACAATTAATTACCTCCGCTTCAATGTTCCATAGCATTCTCCCCGAACATGATTTCGTCCGCGCCCACTATGAACCAATGAATGGACCTCCTGGAGCTTTACATGTATTTTTCGATTGTGATGACAGTGCGTATAATATTTTTTTCCTCCCATGGATACTCTTCTACGCCCGGAGAGTTCTCGTGCCGCGTCTATTTTCATTTTTCTCCATGGAGATTGTGTGCCGCGACACGCGATCGTCATTTTTTCCCTCTTCCTATCCACCTTCCCCCCCCTCATCCCCCTTGTTCCCTCTGCCCTCTTTTCTACTGTCCACTCACCCCCCCTCCCCCGCTCTCCGGGCACTAAATCTTCTCCGTTTCCATGACGCCCGCTGCCCGCTTCACTCCGAGGAAGCATAAATCGCGAGCCGGACAAAAGGGTTGGATTTGCAAATAACGAACGGGGAAAAATTATTTCGCTCCATCCTTCAACCCCCTCCCCCTTTCATATCACCCCCTCCATCTTTCCTTGTCCTCCCACCCCACCCCTTGTACACCATGCACCTCTCTTTTTCTCTCTCCCTCATTGTCAACGGTCCTTTCACAAAATCCGCGGACGCAAATTGGGTACTCCGTCTCTCGCATCTTTTACGGCTTTATCTTTCTCCCGCTCTTCAGCTCATTTCAGCTCACTGTACTTGAGTGGAGGACCTATTAGGCTTTGAATCTTTTTCCTGTTAAGGTGGAATGAAATATAATTCATATACTTCATATTCTGGCTTCTTATAGAAAAAATCGTCCTCTGTTTGATATGAACAACAAAATCCTACCTTTCCCCTTTTTTTTCTTCGCAAACTGACCTTGAATGTACATGCCCTTAAATGCGAGAATGGGTAAAACATGCGGAAGTGTAGTATTTTTTCGATATTAAATACCATTTTCGCAAAAACTGATTATAAAAAGCAAATTCTCCCAGGAAATTAAAATTTGGGTAGAATTAAGGCACGAATCCATCTTAGTTTTTTTAGTTATCAGCAAATAACAACTGGAGCTGATGTTAAAATGCATTAGTTCAATAGAAAGGACGCTGCAGTTGGCTGATACTGCCGGAAAAAATGTTCATAAAAATATTTTGGTAGCATAATCTGTATAATTTGTATCTTATTGTTGTTTTCTGACATCCTCTGACCTCATACATGGCATTAGTGGAAGCAATGCTTTTTGAATAATAAAAACGAACATGTGGAATTCAGTATATGTTGTGACTCACACAGTCGCGGTAGAACATCCTTAAGTGGTTTGAGTGAGATTTTTCCCAGGTCATAATAGAGGACGAGTATTCGAGTTTTAATTTCAGCAGCTTTATGATGCATGAAGAAAATATTGTAATATTTATGACGCATGAAATTTTAGGAATATATGACAGAAATTAACTAAATAAGCGTACATAGGTCGTTAACTTGACTCATTTTTTTCATACCTTTGGGTGAAAAAGCCTTCACAACTGAAGATGTTTCGCGATTTTGTAAAAATTACTGCATTGAGTAATTGATTAATTGGGCAAAGGCCTAGCCACATTGATTCTCCGGTTCCCGTAATATCACGAAGTTAAGCAATGTTGGGCCCGGACGGAGTTGGATGGGTGACCATACATACCTTCGCCGTGGCGTTCTTGTCCCCTTGTCTGCATGTAGCAGATAGGCATGGTGTCGGCACAATGGACCAAGGAGGTGTAAGTGCCTGGGCTCCTGTCGAAGGGCCCCCTAAAATCAATCTAATCTAATTGATTAATTTCTGAAAATATTTGAGGAATAATACAGATTACATAGTTTTAAATTTATGACGTGATCTATGCGTTATAAATTCCTCATTTTTAAATTGTCTCTCTGGAGTACATACCCGCACCATTCCCCATAGAAAATGGCTGGTATTTTTTGCTAATAACTCAAAAGTAATGTGGTCAGAGACTGATATTTTGTTATAATTGGTAAGATGAGACATATTTCTTCATAATGAGGCGAAATGATATCTCGCTCAAACTACCATAAGATAACTAAGGTAGCTGTTGCATACAATTTATTTGGGCGTAGGTTGTATTTTGCTTTTAACTGTAGTGCCCATATTTATAGAATTAAGCTATTGGGTTAAAAATAATGAAAGAAAGCTATTTTTAAAAATCTGCACCATTTTAGTTTTCCGATCGGTATAGGTAAAATTTTACGTAATTTGCAAGGCAGTTTTTGACCAAAGGTTTCCTTGAAAATGACACTAAATATCGTCGAAATAATTCGGGTAAAAAAACTAGCGTGTATATACGAAGTTTTCGTCGTCAAGTTTAACGGTGTGAAATTCCACTGTGTCGTTTCATTCGATACATTTTACGTGGGTTACATGTTTTTACTTAAGTTTGGTCTAAGTAACTATTCTAATGGGACGAGACCTGAAGATGACATAAACTGTCGAAACCCGGGTCGTGAATATAAACTGAATGGTAAAATTTACTAAGTTTGTTCTTTTTTCCATATTCTAATGGGGCTAAAAGTTGTGTAATCCTTCATAGCGAGTTTAAAAATTTTAAAGATCACTCAGCGTACCCCAGGTTTAATTTCATATGAACTCCTTCTGCCGCGAGTAATACAACTGGAAGATAAAACGGCAATAAAATCACTGGTTTAATAGAAGCGCCGGGTGAAATTCCTTAGTCCTGGATTTAAAAAAGTTATGAATACCAACAGCCGTAAATATTCTTTCTTTCCAATATCCCCTACGTTCCTCCTCCTACATCGTAAATTTTTCCCTCTCTTACTTTGTGGATATATTTCATTCGTTTTTACCCTCTCACCAAGTCATAGAAAATTGGGAGAACCTGTTGATACATAATAGTTCTCCTCCATCATTCAACTCCTTCTACAATATTTGTATAATCTGGTATATACACTCCCTGTCACTCAATATTTATTGTGTTGATGCAAACTGGAATATAGTTCTTTAATGAACTTTATTAATCCTTATTTTTTTTATATTTTCAAGTATTTAATGTTAAGAGGGGAAAGTTTTTTCTCTATAATGTAATTTTTGATCCATGAAGGCTTATAATCGTGATGCTAATGATAAAATCTATTCTGGCATTCATGCGGAGGATCCCAGAGAAAAGATCCATCAAAACCGATTAATAGAGTCAGAAAATTTTCAGCACTGCTCCTGTCTCACGAGAAAATCGATGGTTGTCTTTCATGGAACATTATATGCTTTGGCGATGAGTCCTTCTGCTGTTCGTGCTCATGAATTTTCGCAATGCTGGATGATCGCTAGCCTATCTTCCCTTAGGACTCTTCATTTGTCCAGTGTTTCGTCTTTTTTCAACTTTTCACTGATTTAGAGATGTAGAGTATTGTGAAATGAACAAAACGATCTCAAAATGTGTAAATACTTGCGATAAGAAATGTTTTCCTTAAAACGCCGTAAAACGTCGAAACGCGTCGTACCAAACGAAATAAGTTGGTGCCATTGTGTATTTAATTTTCCAATGGTCAAAAGGTACAATAATATCTTGCTGAAAATCTATTATTATTAGATTGGATGGGGAGTTTGGTGAGCCGAAGAGAAAAATTGTTTGAGGAAAGAGACGTTTGAAGTTAAAAGAAAATAGTCAAAACTATTCATCATAACCTTCCCTTGCTGGTAGAATACTTCGGGTAATGGTGAAATGAGGGAACAGTCAGGAATCCGTTGAGGTATTAAAATATGGAGTACGAAACGTTACCCATTCTTTTTTTTTCATTAACCTCAGCAGGCAGAAAGAGTGACAAAATCATATCTTTCAGCGAAAAAGAGCCTCGTCCTCGTTTTTCCCAGCATCCCGTATCATTCCTGTCGCATTTCTCTCTCCGTCTGTCACTTTTGTGTATCGGTCTCCCTTTCTATCCATATATCTCTCCCTTTTCCCCCATCGATCATGTGTCCCCGAGTTCCCGTAATGGCCTTCGATGTCCCGCTCTCTAATTTCACTCCCGGAGGTTTCGATTTAATTAGAGAATCAAAAGTAAAGTCGGAACGGAGAAGCCGTCAGATTCTTTCAAAAATGTAATGAATGAACTTGAATGAGTCGCTCGTATATGAGGAAACCCAGAGTGAGTGCTACCCAACTAACAGAAGTTAGATTCAGGATGTATTTAATATTAAAAATCGTTGGAAGGTTATGAGGGAGAGTGGTAATAACCACGCACACTTCGTCAGTAGTTAACATTGAAGTTCGTGCATGAATTATTTCTATAGGGACCTACAAAAAGTTAGGCTACTTTTTGGTGGAAAGTGGGATTATTTCCCCCCAAAAATGGTGTTATTTTTCTAAGAAAGCGATGCTATTGTACATCTTTCTTGTAAATACCTATAATAATAATAGCATTTAGCCCAAATTTACAAGTACCAGTATTGGCATTAAATTAAAAGAGTAGAACCAAAATATCTGTCAATTAGTAAAGCAATTAGTTCTTTCTGTGGTGAGTTAGAACTCTATTATTAAGTAAAAGTAACCTCTATGAATCTACGTCAGAGCAAGTTTGCCAGATCATTTCAAAACAAACCACGAAAACTCCCATGTCTAATGCCTCTTCACTCTGGGGTCATAAATGGTGATTTCATCCATTTTAGGCAGGTCTCAATATTTTCTAATTCACCTACTCACCTTCAATTATTTTATTAATAAGCCCTGGTCTTTGCCACTCATTGACAAAGAAAGCAATTTAATAAACCACGCTCAAATGAAGGACCAGCTTCGATTTAATTATTGCAATTTTTCCTTGGCTGTGAGACATTTCCTGTCAGAGTGCGTAGGATATCAGGGTGTACTTGAAAAGCTGAACACATGGGGAGACCCAGGAAAAGTGCTACGGGATAGTTCTGATGATTCCAGCCGATATTTAAGTATTTTTTTTGCCTGAAACTGTTGTTTAAAAAGATTGCAACCTGGTGATATATTTAATTGTGACGCGATACATTTTTTTTCGGTGTCACTTCCAGAGTTTTAGCCGGAAACGGATACTGCGTGGTGGAGAATGGCCAAAGCTGACGACTCTACCTAATATTTTACCTATACAACTAATAATAGTTTTTAAATTATTATAAGGATGTAGGTCATTGTAATCCATTGCCTACACAAATACACGCTTGTTTAGTCAAGTGACTGCTCTGCAATGCCCGGAGTCGGGGGATGAAGGAGGTGAAAAGGCTCCGGGATGCAACACTCACGTCACCAGGAATTGCATGTTACGCGCAGCCAAGTGCTTGCCAATATTCCTATGAAGGTGTAAAAATTAACCAAAGGGATAGACGTTCTCGTTCCGGAGTGGTTCTAAAATGACGTGATTACAATTCGGACGGTTGTTCAACAAATAAAAACACAACATCTCGAATTGGCTGAACTTCGGCCCTGGCGCTGGGCTACGGCGGGTCGAATAGATGAAAGTCTGAATATCATTTGTGTTTTCCCACCAAATCGATCATTTTAAGCGTATGGATTCCAATGTACCTCGAATTTAGAAATATAAGGACCGCCCTACTCCACTTACGTGTTGTCTCGCCGCAGTTGTATCACATACGTGCTGTCTTGCTCTCTCGGTGGTCCTAAGTCAGTCTCTTTGCAATAATGGCCTCAACCTTTACCATTTATTGGAATGATGATGGATGGATAACAGAAAATGTATCATGTTGAGAAAACGCCTTCTTACAAATATTGTCCAAAGTTACCAAAAATATTCATCAAAATTATAAAATTAGCTTTTGAATACTCTTGGCTTGAGAGGCGGGAAAAACGATGTTCAATCTTCGAAGAAGTATGGTGTTTAATCATCTATACGATTATTAGGGAAGAATTTAGATACAATTAAACGAGAAAAATCAACCAGGAAGACATTTAGAGGACCTTGAAAAGGAATACCTCGGCAATAGCCCGTGATTTTGTGACGAAAAAACAAAGCGAGGGCTTTCCCATCAGTCAAGAAGATATAGTGATGAAACCTGTGGAAGTTTTAAGGGAAATAAAATTCCACTCATTGCTTTCTAAGCAAACATCAGTTGGCATAGAAGGATGTTGCGAAGCCTTTTTCTATTTTGCCGAATTGAAGAATATGGTCTTGCCAAGTAATTATGCTGAGAAGTTACGTTATAAAATTACTTAAAAAGCACGGCTTCCTTCTTCGGCAGACGGGAATTGCCGATGAAACTTAAGCATCTTTTGATACGTCAGCATACTTAATAAATACTAAATGCGCTTAATCAATGTTGTGTCAAATCAGATATACGGGAGATGATAAAACTAGAAACACTCTATTGGTTGCAGCCACAGCAGAAAGGCGAAAACTGACCCCTTGCGTAATTTTAAGACGTCAAACAATAGCTAGGGAAAAGCTATCATCAGGGTTAATCTTTCGTGTGCGGGAAAAGGACGGATAAATGGTGAACCTATGTTTGATAGGCTAAATGTAATCTGAGGTAAAAGCTCGGGTACATCACTACGTCAAAGAATCGTACTTGACGCTTCCAAGGGTCGTCTGAAAAAGATGTGAGAATAGTAGAATGGCTGAAATACGTGAAGGCCTAGTTTTAGTATATTGTGTATGGATTTGAGAATTTCTGTACATTCAACATCATGGATAGTAGCAATGACGACGTTTTTTTATGAATAAAGTGCCGGGATTGACTCGAGCATAAACACTGGAAAGGGGAGGGACGTCTCCTTGTGTATGGGCTCCATTCCCCTCATGTACCTATTTCTCTCACGCACCAATTCATCCTCCTTTCGAGTCGAAAGGCTTTGAAAGGCTTGAAGGGACCGCGTTTCCTCATTGTGGAAGTGGACGCACTCATGTATCGACGCACTCATATGACGTATATCCTCATTATATACGAATATTTGGTCGGATAATTCATAAATCTAAAGCTGGAGCATTAGGTTGTGGCTTTTGTCACTGCTGTATGACGATCTTTCTATGAATTAGATGCATCTACCCTTCAAGGTTATAATGTTGCGCAAAATTGCAAAAATATTTAAAATCATCTAATTTGAAATAAACATCAAGACAACGACTACGATACGCGTTGTTCGCGTAAACACTGAGAAAATCGCGTAACATTTTGCGTTATTGCAAATGCGAAAATTGTAGGCCTCTATTAATTTCTATTCCTGCGACGTTTTGAGAAAAACTAAAAGTTCAGAGTTACCTATAAGGCATTTTACAATTACCGTACATTAAAGTTTTACCCTTTTTTCATATCAGTGGTGATATAGGTTGTATGACGTCGGCGTTGGTATTTCTTCTGAGTTTACTGTGATTTCCCTTTAAGTAACGATCAAAGATACGATCAAATTCTCAACATGGCAATATTTCAACGAATTATTTCCAAGGGAATGATAATTTTAATTCTCGTGATTGATGGGAGTTTACTAAACAGTAGGTAGTAGTAGTAGTAGTAGGTAGCTTTTGGAATGGACTGCGGACTCAATCTTTACAAGCAATATTTACTTTAGTGAAAGAGCTTGAAGATTTTGCGGGTAATGTGGATATAATTTTTAAAATTCGTCCTGATATCATGGGTGGAAAATTGCCTAAAAGTAGTCATGAAAAACTGTCATTTAAAGGAAATTCGTGTTACTTACGTTTAGTGCGACCTATGGTGTGACTGATGCAGCATTCGCATTATGACAGAAACAAAATTAAAGCTTGTGTATACAATTAAAATAGACCTGAACAGTAAAACCTAATATCAGGGTGTCTAACGGTCTTTGAAGACCTTAAAAACCTTGAATTATCCTTGATTTTTTTTTTTTCCTTAAACTCCTGGAGGAGGTTTTGAGAGGAGAGGGCATGTTGAAAAGAGTGATAGAGGGGAGAACACTGGGGAAGCATGGAAGAGGAAGGAGGAGGATAAGAATTCTGGACGAAATAAGAGGAGGTAGAAGATATGAAGAATTGAAGAGGGATCTAATAACGGGCCATCCTTAGGAGGGAAAGCGAGACAATTTCTATTAGATTGGGATACAGAATGGGGACTGTCCAAGAACCTACCAATCAGCTGGTAGAATACTTGAATGAATGAAACTCCTTGAAAAAAAGGCATTTTTTTTATTTTCCTTGAAAATCTGTAAGCATCCTTGAAATTATATATTCCGATTACCAAAAGGTGAAAAATCAATTTCAAATGCATGAATTAAATATTTAGGCACACAATCTAGAGAGTTGTATGCAATTATGCAAACAATTATACGATATGAAAATCTCAGACTCGTTAGCTTAAGACTGTAGATCGCAGTACCACTTACAGAAACATATACAGGCGCCAAGCCCACGAAGTGAATGTATGTTGTCTAAATAGTATATAGTGAGTATTATACGTATGTGTCATTGGTAATAATTGCGGATTAGGTATAGGCTCTGCGCGGCTATATTTCACCTGTGTATTTGTATATCCATACAGTGGTCCTGCAGTTGAAATTGGCCTTTCGTCCGTAATTAGACCTCCATAAGCATACGTACGTGTTAAGTCGACGGGCGCTGAGATCGAACCGTGAATCCCCACCAAACATCTGTAAGGTTTGCAGGGTAACTCCCCACACATCCGCGTCCTGCCGGGCGTTAGGTATTGAACATCATTTATACATAAAGCATACTACCATAATAAGAATAGAGTTAAATATAAGCACCGGCAGAAGATATGAACCAAGCCATCAGATGAATCGTCATTTTATTAAGTCAGAAAATTACGAAAAAATTCGTAAATGATAAATTTTTAAAAGTGAAGCTAAATTTTTAATTTTCAGTGATTGTAGACATATAACCATTTTTGGGTTGGTATCAAACAGACCGCCATATACTACCCTTCATGAGAATTGACATTCAATTTATTTAAGAATTTGATGAATAGAATTATTAAATCGAAGTAATGGCAAATGTTAAGTCCGAACCTGTTATTTTAAATATTGATTTAGCAGATAAATAAATTTCATGTCCTGCAGCCTCTGTAGATATTGAATTTGGAGCTTCTGCGATTGCATATAAGTTGGAAGATGTTAAAGCTTTAGAGAAATACTTCAAAAACTGAAACAAAAGTCTCCCTTTTCATCCACACTATTGCGTGGTGCAAGTTGTTTTTCCCCTTATGTAATGGAATTATAAAATATTGCAAAACATCGAGTAGATGCTGCACACGGCTATTTGGTTGATAAAAACCATATGAAATGGTGAGCGTGTTAAAAGAGAATATTTATAACTCATTTATTTCTTTAGATCCATTGAAAACAATTAATAGAATTTGATATCAAAAAGACAAGACTCGACACATTTTTAATTCATTTACTTTCAGAAAAAAAGAATTAGATGCTTTTAAAAACTTATTGATTCTATTTTTATTTTATTTCATGCTAATGCGGCAGTTGAGAGAAGTTTTTCGTTTAATAAAGGATTTTTAGTGGTAAATTTACACGAAGATAACTTGATTGCTCAGCGCTGTATTCATGATGCTATACATGCAGCAGGGGGCATTCGTAATGTTCAAATATATAAAGAAATGATCAAATCTTTCATTAGTGCTTCCGAAAATAAAAAAGCAGCATTTGCAGAAAAATTAAAAAAAAAATTCAAAAAAAAAAAGAATTAAAAATACGTACTTAAGATCAAATAGAAGAATTAGAATTACAAATAAGAAGGATTTTAAAAACTGCGAAGGAAGAAGCAGATATTCTTGAAATAGAGGCTGATAAATTAATGCAAATGTCAAATCTATTACAAATAATTTTTAATTGTTTTAAAAAGCGCTATTTTATTCAATAACTTACAGAAAGATTATAATTTGTGTTCGAATATAGTTCATATTGATTTTGAAATATCCTGGAAAAGTCTTCTTTATTATCCTTGAAAACCTTGAAATATCCTTGAAATGTGTACTAGATATTTGTTAGACACACTGAATAGGTATGTTTTGGTGAATCCCGCGGGGTTATATTTTACTTATTGGATTGCATTCTTTCAATGCGATTGCTGGTGTCTTCATATCTTAACAGATAGTTCTTGCAAAACCGTGAGCCTTATAAACTAAACTAACGAAATGATTTCATTGATGGTGGATAATAAACCTGAGAAGTTTTAATTTTCAGTTATCCCATTACTGTAATCAAGCAATATGAAATTATCTTCGCAATTAAATATATAAGATAGGTAGTGTATAGCTGCATGAAGCCATCGCTCTAGTTATTATGAGCGTAAAAAAACTATTGTTTCCAAGTAGGTGTATGAAGTGTATAAATAATGCACACATGCATTCTAGAATATTCATTTTTTGAAAAGACTTTTGCTTACCCCATATATGAAATGATGTAAAATATGTTTTTTTTTAGATATAAGTTCGCAATTTTGCCTATAAAAGATTTGATTAAATTGATTTATGAGCCTCAGGTTCACGATGCAGTTTTTTTAACCATGTCTGTTGGTTTAAATTTTAAATTTTTTTCTTAATTGCACAAATTCCCGAAAAATTGTGAACATTGCTGTGCGAGGTTATTTAATCTTTTTATTGCTTTGTTACAGTAAAATGGGCACAGTGATCCCCATCATTATAATAACCCCTTAAATTCGATATCCCCTTTTCAGTTGACGTTTCAGGTATCGCCGGAGCTCTTTGTTGAATTTAAAAAATGTTGTTGATTTTAGTTGGTATTTGGTCTTTTAACATGCTTTTGGCGTTTTGCTATAGGTTAATTAAATAATAATATCAGTAAACTCGTCCTTATAACTTGCGTATAAAAAGAGGAAACTCCTATGGTTATCAGCTATGTATTCTCGTGAAATACCGACATTTCACGGGGGTGCCCTAGATAAAATCCGTCAATGATTTCGGAATCCCGACTTGAAAAATTAAAAATAATAGATTTGACTGAAAATCCTGTGTCCATTAAATCCGTGAAATCAGTTGTTTTCAGTCAAATATATTCATCATAATTGTTTTTATTTTCGTGATTACAGACATCAGTCGTCGGTTACGTCCATGCGTTATTGACGTTTCTCCAATTGTTGGTGATACTTTCTTAAGTATCGCCTTCAACATTAAGTCACAAATTGATTTGAAGTCTTGTTTATAAGGGGAGGCGACTGACACTAAGGCCAGGCTCGGTGGATAGGTTGTTACACATTGGTAGCATTGGTTTAAGCATTGAGTGAGAATTACAAGAAGAAAAACCACGCTTTAGCATTAGCGTACTCACAGAAAAAAAGGTAATAAGGTCCGGTTTAATAAACTCTGGTTAAATATTTTCTCGCAATGAAAACTGATACTTATACACCCGCACTTCAATTTCGCAAAAGAAGAAAAACCACGCTTTGGAATTTGCATACTCGCAAAAAAGACACTAAGGCCCAGTTTAATAAACTGGTTAAATATTTTATCGCTATGAAAACCGATATTTGTACTAACCAGCGGTGTAATATAATATTAAAAATCCAAACTCTCATATAACATGAAGTGAACTTAAACACTACGCTATCTTGCGATAAACGTGAAAAGATTTTATAATTAGAAATTCGTGTTTGTCACGTTCCCTAAATTGTAAACCGGATTATTTATACGGTGATTCCAAACTCTCCACTACGCACGTATGCATTTTATATGTATTAAAAGACAAATTAACTCTTTTTAGCTTTTGAAACGGTGCCATTTATTAGTGTATTCTTCATTGGGCCAATCTTGAACAGGAGACTTGAAATAATTATCAACCGGCAATTAGGGTTTTTTTGGTTTTATTTGATAGATTATAATAAATGCTAAATATCTATTTTACGGTTTCTCTGGACATAGAGTGTTTACTATTAAGTTAGTTCAGGTGGTATTATTACAGTTTGGCCCGATTTTATAATCTCTGATAACATATGTTTTCTCAGTATGAAAGCCGAAGTTAATGCGTTCTCCCATCGATAACGCGCGGTCAACTAACCAACAATCGGATTTGATATACACAAGCCCTACCCTCAGTTAACATGAAGTTAACGAAAAGTAAACGTCATTTTGCAGTTAATGTTTACCGTACACTATATAGATAACTGGGTCTAAAAATACCATATCTAGTGATTTTCCCTCACGAGTTTATTTAGACTTTAAGAACTTTAAAAATACATGAAGGAAACTTTGTACATATGTATGGATATAGTTCTGGGTGCTGCAGTCTAACTAGCGAAATTTGAGAACATTTTAATTTTCTATTGATTTCGGTCGTGGATTTAAATGTTCTTCTTCATGAATTGGTTAGAACCCTTGTCAAACCCTCCTCTAAAATCTGGCTTTTTGGTATCTCTGGATCTGGCTTCGTTCATTCCAAAGACCGTGGTGATCGATGTTCGCGCCGTAACCAAAGGACCGTTCATCAACCAACCGATGAGAGATAGGGAATGTGGTTTTTCCATGTCGTATCGAATTACCTCTTTAAACTTGGCTTCGATCGCTGTTTCCAGGCCGGTGGCAAAGGAAATCACGTAGTAATCAATTTTAGTTTGTGCCCCCTTTCCTTTTGAAGGATTTTAATTTAGTGAGGCCGCGTGTCGGAAAAACTCATTCGAAATCCCCCTTCAATGCCGGTGTTCATTGCGATCCTATTTTGAGGTTTCGCCGTTGGGTGATAACAATAGAACTGATTCGCATGCCCTGGCGACCCTTTCCCTCCCTACTCAGTGATTCCTTTCTAACCCTGCTGCGAAGGTCAAATTAAACATTTTCGCAGAATTTTAATTGGCTCATTGGGACCAGATGTAATGGGTGATTAATTGTTATTTAGAAATTAGGGGGGTCTGTTGTGAGGCCAGGCGTGATTGATGGCAAATACAGTCGAGAAACTATAAAAATTGACGAATTAAAAATAATGCAAAAAGATACAGTGAAGTAATTCGTAAATAATTTCACTTTTCAAGTAGGAGGGGTCTATTCTAAAGTGAAATGTGATTGATATCAGTATAAGTGGGAGGCTCCATATGAGTTGATGTTGTTCGGAAAATCTGCTATAAGATAATATTAATAATAATATTTTATTCAATTTGTTCTAGGAACTAGTCATGTGGAACATACATCATTTTATTATGCAATTTATTCAATGGACAAGCACAAACAACCATGCTCTGGGAAGTGAAAAATCCTCCCCAGGCGGGATTCGAACCCGCGACCTTTGGGACCTTTGGCCACCGAGGCCGGCAACGGTACAACGGTAAAATTAAGCGTAAATAACGTTACATCTCACTTTTAGGCGATTGTATTCTCAAGGCTCTCTTATGTTCCGATTGGAAATACGTATGATTATTTTTCACTTCCTTGGTATTTTCTGATCGTTTTGATATCGCGGATATTTGAGTATTTATTCACCTGTTTTCCCAAATCGTTTTTTACATCCTGGTAAATATTTATATCAAATTAAATATATTAATATAAATTTATTGCAAATTTTTATCGAGATCCAATAGCCTTTGCTCTGGAGGAGTAACACCTTATACTTTCTGCGCCGTCTTGATATTCGACATAAGCTCAATAAGTTCTACGTATATCACATCGTGCTATATTTATAGTACACTATTTTAGTACACTGCATATAATAAGTAAGTGTAAAAGAGAATTTTTTCAATTTTACCTTTAGTCTTTTCTATTTCCGTGTTCATATCCTCATCGTGTCCTTAAATGTTTTTGTATCAATTTCATTTCTCGCGTTGGTCGGATTTAACGACGTACAATATGAAATATCCTAGTTTTGAAAAAAAAAAAGAAAACGAAAATGAAATATGCAATACTTACAATGCAATCTTTATTTCGGCCCTGGGTATCACCCATAGAGTAAATATAGTTACAATACATATATGATTAGGCTCAGAATTTAGGGAAAATACAATATAATCATGACCATATAATAAACAGGTAACCGTACAAAAATAATCTGACAGACTGTACAATGGTCCATTAGAAAGTCACGCCAACTCTGTATTATGAATATAAATATGAATTTTTTCTTTGAATATATGTATGGAATCAGCTTTTTTCAGGTTTTGGGGCAAAGTGTTACATAGTTTGGAGGCTAGATAGATATTTTTTCGGGGAATCGGGTATTGTAAAAAATTTGGGCTTGTACGAGATGTCGTCTGGGTAATTTTAGACCTAAATGTAAAACTCGGGAGAGGTGATTGGGGTTCCTTTCCGGAAAATATAAAAGAAGGCTCCATATAGCTATCTCCTTCGGGTCCTTCGGTCACAAAGTTTTAGCAAGCCTAGGTTAAATATTTACTGAGACATAATTTCCCCTTCTATAATCGAAATAAATCTTACGCAAGAATTAAGCAACCTTTGTAGTTTTGGTTCAAGCCTTTCAGGCATGTAGTTGAAGACAAGGCCGCAATAATCGAAAGAAGTGAATGCCCATGTGGAGCTTAACATTTTTCGAGTTGAAATAGGGGGTAAATGCTTGTGAAGTTTTAGCTGATGAAGAGATATGTTAACTTTATTACAGACGTCATTAACATGTTTTTTCCAAGACAGATTCCCAAAAAGGGTGAGTCCAAGATTGCGTACTAAATCACTGTACGTTATTTTGTTATCTCACACTATGACTTGAGTAATATGGCTGTTATTCATTGTGTTGAGAAGTCTTGCACTTCCAATGATTATGGCTTTCGTCTTCATCCAGTTTAGAATAAGAGCATTTTTATGTCTGAGGCCCATATATTAATTTCTCTGACATCTTAAGTCAGTAGAGCGATACTATCAGCAATTTCATCAACATGGGAGTGAATGCAGATTATGACAATTTGAAGGGCATCTTTATATATCATGTACATATGTATGTAACAAGAAAAATCACTTATAAATATAGAAAATAGTAAATGTCCCAAAACGGATCTCTGTGGGACCCCACTTGAATCCGCTCCTCAGGGATCAAAACCAGTTCAGAACTGAACAAGAATAACCAAATAAATTTAATTGTTTCAGGCTTGACTTCGTGGAAGTGATAGATATCCATTTTTAATAAAAAACTTTGTACTTTTCCACACTTTATTTCACAACTGCGACCGGTTTCACCATAATATGGCATCTTCTGGCACATTCTGAAGCTTAGGTCATACAATATATACCCAGAGAAAGTTAAAAATGGTGGGGGTTTGAAATGGGGGAGAGAGGAGCAGGGCGATTGGGGCATGGCAGAGTGAGAAGGGGTAGTGGAAAAAACGAGAGGAAAGGAAGGAAAGTGAATCGGGGGAAGAGAGTGGGAGGAGTAGAAGGTCACCAAGTTACACTGTTTTCTATTTTTAAAAAAGGAAGATTGGTTAAAGCCCCAGCCCAAACATCTGTAACTGAAGGGCAAGGAAAGTAGGCTAAAATATGCCGAAACAATGGTTCAAAAAAGGCCGCGAAGTGAGGAGCTGCAAAGAAAGGACCCCAGAGGAACCACGGGTGGGTTTATGAATGGAAAAAGGACGGAGGGTTGTGAGGGGAGGGAAGGACTCCTAGCAACCATAAGTGGGGAGAGGGAGAAGAGGAGTGGAAGGGCCGGAGAGGGAATAGGATGTGGGGGAGTGACAGTTACTTTTGCAAACATGGAAATATTGAAAACAGCGGAGAGGAATGCATAAATACATGGTCATTACATAGATTAACATTTTGGTTTTTCGCTAGCACACAAATTTCTAATTGTTCCAAAGCGTCCATTTTTAGGCCTTTTGGTAACATGTGTAGGATTTCAGGTTTAAAATCACTGCTGTGGTTACACTCTAATAGATGCTGGGAAAATAGGGAATGGCCATCAGCATTTTTGAGGGAGCGTTCATGCTCCTTAATACGGGTGTACACTCCTCTTCCAGTTTGCCCAACATAACAAGACATACATTCATCACACTGCAGTTTATAAATACCGGATTTCATATTTCTGTCAACCTTATCCTTCCCACTATACAACATTTTCCCTAAGGTAAGGGGGGAATAAAACGCTGCCCTCAAATTATTTGGCATTAAGTTACTTAATTTATATGAGAGGTTACCCACGAAGGGTAGAGACCTCCATTTTTCCCCGGAAACACAAATAGGGCTAGAGGGAACTATCTCTTTAATCGCCATCTGTTTTTGTTTTGCCCTAACAATTTTGTCCACCAGTTCTATTGAGAAACCATTTGTTGTGGCAATGAAATACATTGTTTGGAGCTCTGTATTATAACTCTCCGGTGATAGGGGAAGTTGGACGAGACGGTGTGCCATTGCATGGAATGCGGCGTGTTTGTGGGAGAAATGATGGGAGGAATCTTGGGGAATGGTATGATCCGTAGTGGTAGGCTTTCGATAGATTGAAAATTGGTGCCTCTGTGCTGTAATTGAGATAGTTAGATCGAGGAAATTAAGACTGCCATTCACGTCCTTTTCCATCGTAAATGACAAATTATTGTGCAGATTATTTAAATTTGCGAGGAACTGATCCAACTGTCGTTCCGTTCCTGTCCAGAGGCAGATTATGTCGTCCACATACCGATACCAATAATGGACACATTGAATGAGTTTGTCTTGTGACGTGAATAGTTTTTCTTCTAAATTATTAAGAAAAATTTCGGCCAGAAGCGGTGAAAGTGGGGAACCTATTGCAAGACCCTCTTCTTGTTTGTAGAAAACGCCGTTGAAAGTGAAATAATTTTGAGCAGTTGTTATTTTTGTTAAGAGCACAAGATCATCCCTGACGTTTGCATTAGTGTTTGAATTTTCTAACAGGCTTTCAACTAAATCTAATGTTTCTGAAGTAGGGACCGACGGAAATAAATTTTTAACGTCAAAGGAAACTAATTTTCCCTTCTTAGGAACCACCATGTCTTTTAGGATACTTGCTAGCTCTAACGTATTTGCAACACTATATTTTGGTTTAAAATTTGTATATGATTTGATAAGTTCATTTAACTTTGAAGCCAGGCGGTGACATGGCGATGACATGCACGACACTACCGGTCTAATAGGAACGGAGGGTTTGTGCAATTTAGGCAAGCCATAGAACCTGGGCGCTAACGGGTTCATTTGTAAAAGGTTCCTTTTTTCCCTTTCTTTAAAAATGACAGTTTTAGACACGGCACTTTTCACAGCACTTTGAAATAATTGTGTTGGGTCTTTCGGCAACATACAAATACTATTATTTAAAATGAAATCACAACACTTTTCCACATAATCACACTTGTTCAGGATGACCACACTATTTCCCTTGTCCGCTTTTTGTACGACAAGGTCCTCCTTTTCAACCACTTTCCGCAGGCTTCGAAGATCCTTCCGTTGCTTTGCCGTGGTGAGATCCCACAGTTTTGGGTGTGCAGCGGAGATGAAGTTAGAGATGCATTTAGCAAACATCTGTTTTGTAGCCAGTGATTCTTTACGTAAGGCCACCTCACAATCCGCAGCAAGATTTTTGATCACACTTTCACAAAGGTTAACTGGTGGCGAATATTTTAAGCCCTTGCTTAGTAGATCGAGGTGGTTCTCAGAAAAACAGTGACTTGAAAGATTAACCACACGTTCAGCGGGAACAAACGAATTCACTGTTGTGGGCAATATGGGACAAACAACTGTGGTATTTGAGTGACTGGCTTGAAGATTAGCCAGTTTCTTGTTTATTGTGTCTCGTTTCTTAAAAGATATTTTACTGACACACTCTTTCACACCATCCAAAAATGATACCCATTCCACAAAATGTAAACTTGATGAAAGTTCAGTATAAAGGAACAGCAAATAATGTGAAAAGGAGTCTCTTACAGCATACCAATATTTTAGCTCCCCTTTTAGCCACTGCAACTTTCCATGATGAACCGCTCTCTTCGCCGCCGGGGAAGATGATGTGGTCCGTATCTGGATGTAAGATGGAAAGATTCCCATCTTCAAGCACTTGCTGTTGAACAAAATGTTGAGCGATGCTAGTGTAGATTTGATCGAAAGCTTCAGAAATAACTTTGCCTGCACTGCCATACTCGCACAACGAATAAATTTAATTGTTTCAGGCTTGACTTCGTGGAAGTGATAGATATCCATAGTAACTGTCACTCCCCCACATCCTATTCCCTCTCCGGCCCTTCCACTCCTCTTCTCCCTCTCCCCACTTATGGTTGCTAGGAGTCCTTCCCTCCCCTCACAACCCTCCGTCCTTTTTCCATTCATAAACCCACCCGTGGTTCCTCTGGGGTCCTTTCTTTGCAGCTCCTCACTTCGCGGCCTTTTTTGAACCATTGTTTCGGCATATTTTAGCCTACTTTCCTTGCCCTTCAGTTACAGATGTTTGGGCTGGGGCTTTAACCAATCTTCCTTTTTTAAAAATAGAAAACAGTGTAACTTGGTGACCTTCTACTCCTCCCACTCTCTTCCCCCGATTCACTTTCCTTCCTTTCCTCTCGTTTTTTCCACTACCCCTTCTCACTCTGCCATGCCCCAATCGCCCTGCTCCTCTCTCCCCCATTTCAAACCCCCACCATTTTTAACTTTCTCTGGGTATATATTGTATGACCTAAGCTTCAGAATGTGCCAGAAGATGCCATATTATGGTGAAACCGGTCGCAGTTGTGAAATAAAGTGTGGAAAAGTACAAAGTTTTTTATTAAAAATGAAGAATAACCAAAGTTCGTCAATTTATGAATGAAATGTTTTTGGTCCACTCGATCAAACGCTTTACTTAAGTCGAAAAGAACTAGAACTATTACCATACATTTGTGCATTGCGAGTCGAATACCATCAGTGACTTTTAGTAAAGCCGTCTGTGCAGTGAATCCATGTGGAAAACATGAATTCAGGGGGTCAAATTTTCCATTAGAAATTAAATATTCCGTGACTTTTTGGAAAACGATTCTCTCTAGAACTTATGACATCGCACTGAGGGTGGAAATCGGTCGGAAGTCGGAAGGAAATTTCGGAATTTTTATCTTCTTTATTGGACGGATAGAGTTTTTTTCCAGGTTGAAGGAAATCCTGAGTGATCTAATTAAATATTTGTAGGATATACGGCAAGAGAGCATAATTTGAGAGTTGAATATGGGAATTTCATAAACTCCTGTTGCATTGGATTTATGAAGTGACAAATATTTTATCAAAGTCTCATGAGTTACATGTTTAAAGTAAAACCTGTTGAAAGGAAAAGTGCAATCTACTGCATAATTTGTTGGTGTATGATTGACCTGTTGACTGTACCTGATGTTGTACCTGATGTAAAGTACCTGTTCAGCTGATCAACATAAATATTTGGAGGTGAGGAGGGGTTCTGTCGGCGAACCAGTCTAAGTATGACGCCAGATAAACTTCGGGTCTTTCAATGCCGTTAGCTTGGAAGAGTAAAACAGACGTTTACTATCTTCGATGCATGATTATACGCGGTTCTTGAGTTCCTGGAATTTTTGGAACAGGGCTTGACAATCAGTATGACGAAAAGCTCTACGTACTTGGTTGCGTTCTTAAATCATTGCTCTTATAGTCTCATTCAGCCATGGGAGTGATGGGCTTTTAGGGCAGCATACGCGTTTAAGAAAAAAAGAGCTTGCGCATTTAGAAATAATTTGCATAAGATTATCGAGTTTTGAATTGGTAGAACAAGAGTTGAAAACACTACTCCGATTTACCGCGAGAAGAGCACGGAATCAATATTTTTAAAGTCACGAAAGCTGAGAGTGGCGAGCGTAAAAGGCCTTGGCAGAAAAAGGGAGGAATCAGGCGAGATGTTGTGGAATATGAACATAATAAGAACTTAAAAGTAGCAATTTTCCACAGATAAATAGTTTAATTCGACCCGGGTTTCAATGCACTGCATTATCATCAGGTGATGATGCAGTGCATCGAAACCCGGGTCGAATTAAAATATTTATCTGTGGAAAATTGCTACTTCTAAGTTCTTATTAGGCCTTGGCAGATTGAAATTATGTGTAACCGAAACTAAGTCGTGAGTAGAAAGGACGGAAATAGGTGTCTGAGAGTATTTGTACACTTTTCGAATCATTAGCTATACAGATATTCAAGAAGCCGTGACTTGTCCCTGCATGTTTCGTATGGTATAATACGTGGAGTGTTACAATACACAAAATTCTGTATATACCTAGTATCATAATTGTTACATAAAGGATCGGCATTAAAATCACCAAATATTAAATGTTTTTGAAGGTTGGGGCATATTGCAAAAAACATCAAAATTATTTGGAAGAGCCGTTTTACGAAGTCGATAAACAACACTTAACAGTAATTTAGAAGGGGAACAACAGATTTCCAAGTTAATGAATTCAGGTTTATGACTGTGTCTGGGAATGTGGTGAGGACATAAACACTACGAGTCTTGTGTACATATACGCCACATTTACTGGTTCTGCCATGTCTAAACAGATTAAACCCGTCCAATGTGACCATGTCAACAGTGATATGTTCTTTAGGCCAAGTTTCTGACTTACTGATAACATCAAAATAGCAGTCATGAAATAAGAAGTAAAACTCATAAAAATAGCGAAAGAACGAGTGGCAATACACGTGGCACATTAGTAATTTTCCTGAGCTCTTGGGGACGTTATTTGGCGTCAAACAGTAACCTCATCCCTATTCCCATTTCTTAATGTCTTCTTCGGACTTAATGGAAGAGCGATCACCACCATGACGTTCGCGAAAAATAATTCCCCCATTCCGGACCTAAAGGTGCTTAATTCATCCTTTATTTTTTAACTCCCTGGCCTTAGAGTAAAGTTTTCTATTCAGTGGACTCATTGACATAAATAGGTGAGTTATCAGAGTCTAAAAACCTAATATCTTTGAGGTATAGATTTCTTTTGATTCTACCCGAGTTAACGAAATTTAGGGCTAGTGAGGAGCGCAAAAATCGCACAATAATGTGGGCAGGCTTAACGGCACTATCAAACGACGCATGGCTCTTCGACCTATACAAGTAGTCGTTTTACTGGTTTCGAACTTCATCCCCAAAGCGAGGCCAACCCAGATGATTAAGGTGTCAAGCGATTCACCGGAAGTGTAAGAAATGTAAGGTGTGTATGGTGTAAGAAATTCCTATGAAATTTCACCACATTCTGCGGCTGATATTGTTCCATTTGGTTCATAAGGGATTTTATGGATGTCACTCGTGTTTCTAAAGCAGTATTGTCACTACAAACACTTGGCAATTTCCCATTTAATTTGCTAATAGAGGAATTTAGTTTACCTTACACGGTCGCGTGTTCAGTAATAACTACCTGCAACGAGGCCAGTTGACTCTTAAGGTCCTGTTGATTCTCCTGAATATACTTCACTCGTTGAAGTAGCTTGGCTAGTAGGATGAAATCTGTCTCTGGTTCGCTGGCTATGCTCACACATAGGAGCCTGATGGGGGTGGAGTCTTTTCGTCCTGACCGGATCCCCGAAGAGCAAAAGTCGCAGATCCAAGATATGTGGAGATCCTGCAGCGCTATCACATCAGTTTCAGTGATATTCAAGCAAGAAGGATGACACGAGGCCGGGAATTGCTCGCAGATAAGGCTGCGTTTGTTCCGCTTGATTGTGAGCTCACACTTAGGGTACACAACGCTAGTTTAACACGACAGAGAAAAGAGAACGCACAACCTGTCGGCACGAGAGCTGAGAGGTATGGTATTATATTATTAGTTTAGTACAAGTTATTATAGTCTCTAAAGCTCTTATAATCCACGAGGAGGCATAAAAATATATAGACAGGTGTTATGAGACCGGGTAGAAGAATTGATTAACGTCAAATAATGCATTCCCCTGAATGGGGATCCCATGATATAGTCGGGAAAGTTTTGGGGGTACCTAACAGTCAGAGAAGCAGGAAAGCCCCCCTCTCCTTCACTTTTGATTGCTCGTATGGCAACAATGGCGTGCGAGGAGGCCCAACAATAAGGGGATAGTAAAGGCAAACACGTGGAGGATTGATTATTATCGGAGTTCCTTTTTCAAGAGGCTTTTTCGATAGACGTGAAACAGGTAGGTCTGACGGTCGCAAACGTTTCTTTCTTTTTTTCTTTAATATCTCCACCACAAAGGGCTCTTGCGATAGTATCCCGCGCTCAGAAACCCGCATTATCACTTTCAATAGGTTAGGTGCGTGAAAAGTGAACAGAATGCTGTGAGAACCACGCGTTAATTTCATTCGAATCGCCGGTTGCGGTGATGAGCGAAATAAATCAAGGTCGCTTCCGGCGTCGTTACAAAAGCGCTGAGATTGTTCTATGAAGATATTTTGGCGAGTACTTCTCACGTCCTTTTTCCAATCTCTTTTTTTAATTGTAGCGGTAGTCACAGGGGAAGAAATTGGCGAAATTTACTCGCAGAGAATCCGGGAAGCTTGATTTATTGTCTTGGATACTTCAGCTTACCGACAGCTCAATATATCATGTTCTGGTTTAATAACATTCTTTTGAAAATTTTGTCGACATGATAACCGATGTGTATGCGTTCTTTCATCGGTTAAGTTCATAACAAGTAACCGGCAGCCTGATTAATTTACGCCACCCTAACTCTCAGTTCACAACATCACGTTGACGCTGAGTATTGTCCTTTGGTGGTTAAAGTTAACCAGACATTATAAAGCCGGGCCGAAGTGTTGGATTTTTTTATGCCTGGAGCTTTTTGGGTCCCCAGTACTTTGGCTGTAGATTATTATTTATGTTCACTGCCAGCCTAATAGATCAAGACACGGTTTAATATCCCTGTTTCCATGATTTTCTGTTCATGAATACTAAAGTTAATACGTCGATAACGCTCTTTGTCAAGTAACGGTGTCTGATGTAATGCACACAATCCAAACTATCAGCTCTTCAAGTTAACGGAAAGGGAAGGTCATCTTGCAGTTAACGTTGACCAGACATTTTCAAACAGGGCCCAGGTGTTGATGTTAAATGTCTGGAGTTTTTTGGGATACCTTTTGCTATAGATGATGCAGCTATAAATAAGTATGTGGACAGATAAAACATTTAGGCCCGGTTTTATAATGTCTAGTTAAGGTAAATATTTTCTCGATATTCAAACCGATGCTAATTATTTCACCCATCAATAATGCCTACGTCCACTCACCGACAATATTATATAGTTTAGCAACTCCAAACTCACAGGTAACATCATGTTAAATTAGGCTGTGTCACCTTTCGGTTAAAGTTAACCAGGCGTTATGAGTTCGCGCCCCTAAAGGCTTTCGAAAACTCCAAAGCCGGAAGGCAAAATACGGCCTTGTAAAGGTTTCTGCTCTATTATCCGGTTGCTGAGGTGACTTTTTAAAGTCACTGTAAAGGGTGTTTCAGAAGGAATATGCGTGACTTCTTGAGGTGATGCAATTTCCTTGTATTGGATATGGGGTGGCTACTCCTAACACACGGCCCTGTGGCTACGTAAACATTTTATTCAGCTTACTGTGCAGTTTCCACGAAAACGCCGAATAAGGGTGAGGTATACCGATTAAAAAGATCTGAAACTTGTTTATCCGCTATTCCGAACCATTTTTCTACCATTTCCTTCTGATAAATAAATCTTGAAATCACATCCACTACTAGACCAATAAATAGAGATTTTTCTCGACAGTTAATACTACCCATAAACCAACTCTGCCAGGTTTTAAAGGGCAATCTTTAGATGAAAATGCATATGATTTAAACGCATGAGCATTGTTTATGAATTTTTTAAACAATAAAAACAGTGAAAAATTGGGCAAAATAATGCTTTCGGTTTTTTTGCCTCTACAATGAAAAGTATTGAAGATATTGGAAAATATTTTATAGGAAAGTTGTAAAGAATTAAAAAAAACTTTAAAAGAGCCCTTATAAAGCTTGATTGATTCACTTGTTCCAGAAATAAATGGCAAAAACAAAAAAAGTAATTTTTAAAAAGTTCGTAACTTTTAAATTTTTTATGCTTTCATGTTCATCTTTTGCAAAATAATAGCTAATAATATGAAAATTAGTTTTGCAGAAGTTGGATACTGCCGAATGCATGACTTTTGTACAATTCCAGTTTAAATGATTTCATGTACTTTTTTGCAAAGTGCCTACCGTCTTGGTCCGATTTTAATTTATTTAACAAATTTTGGAGTTAAAAATATGATCTACTTACCATTTTTAAATTCACGTTTAAGTTCCGTTAACTTGATTAAAAATGAATCTGAACATCCCCTTACACGCCCAAATTCGCTTCAGATCGCGAGTCGCGGAGTGGCTCTTGCGTGGTAAACAAGAACGAGTACAAGTTTACTAGGGTTGGCGCCAACTAGCAGCAGCTAGGATGCCGTAATTCATAAAAAATACTCATGAGTTTAAATCATATACGTTTTCATCTAAGGATTTTCCTTTAAAACCTGGCCGAGATGGTCTGCGGGTAGTAGTAATTGTTGATAATCACAGTTTTTATTCTCTATTGACTGGCCTATACAGAATTTACCGGATTTATCCTGGAACATACTGCTTATTTTTTTATCTGGGATCCTATTACTGGTAACCTTTGCGCTTTTCCCCGATTCCACCTCACACTTACAACTCGATGACTTCGTGGAAGCTGTGTCCTAATCTGGTGGGATGACGTAAATGGGATTTTGCGTTTAAGTGTTCTGGAGTGTTGTTCTCTTCCGAACTAGGTGGAAGTTTGACACCGAACTAATAATTTCTGTGAAGATAATGATCACTGCTTGTGCTGTTACGGTAAGTCTCGTGCTTCCCTGTGTGATCGCATTTGAGGTGAATTCTTAGTACCTATGCATTCGCATTAACTCACTTCTCAATTAACTAGTCTTCGCAGAAATAAATTGACTCATTGTCTATCTAGGATAAAGCTGTCATTCGATCGGTGTGCCGACTCGAATTTATATTACATCACTATTTTTTTTACCTGTGCATAAATGTTTTAGTTGTGAGGTTGATTTCAAGGAAGTGAGTTTTTATTTTTGCCTAAAAATTATAGAAACTCTTCGTGTAGTTTTAACTTGTTGACTTTTCTTTTTAGTCAATTTTTTTTAATTTTGAGTTTTGCATTTAAAATTAATTGTTCCATTAAAGCAAAAGTAGCTGCAGTAAGGTTAGTAGGTGCTCGACGACTTTTATCATAACGTATGAAGAAACAGCATACAATATAGTTTGAAGCTTTGTTCTTATAAGCTTATTTTATTTCCAAAATTTTATTTCTTCACTTGGCCTTTTAGACTTGGATATTTGAGGGATCTTTGGTCATGAGCCGGGGAGAAATTAAGAAGAAACAATGGATCACCTGAATAATCATGGAATTTTTTTCCTTTTCCCCAGACATGATGACTTTATAATATTTGAAAATTATATTTATTTCTCTACCCACAGGAGAATAGAATGAGATTAAAGTTAATAATACTTTCTTTCGAAATCTAAGTCTTGCATTTTTAACTTGAAGCATTAGGCTTCGTTTGTCGCTGTATATAATGGGCTCAGAGTTTCAGGACCGAAAATAGGAGTTTTTAATATGAACATCAACCGATTTTTTAATTTTTATTTAATAGACCGTGGTAACTGTTGTGCAACGCCATGTTGGGATCCTAATGAAGCATTGTTTTTTTTATCATCCTACATCTTAGCGAACTTTCTATCGTGGTATTATTATATGTTGCCCAAGGCTTCTAAAATTCTTATTCCATTCTCTCCTATTCACCTTATCTTCTTACACTTTCTCTTTAAACTAAGTTATAAACTATCTTAGTCACTCCCCACTTATTATTCACCCACGAGTATTCATCCTTTGACGCTCGTTTAGCGAAGAATTTATTTTATTATACAGAAATTGGAATGATATTTCTGGTCAGCATTATGTCTTTAACTCTTCTGATATGATGCGTTCCGGTACTACAAACCAAATTGTGTCACCAACAGCCTTGGTACCTTGTCTGTCTTCCGTTTATGCGCAAAAATACGGCACGTGAAAAGAGAATACCTATCTGTGGCAATGTGATGGTATCCTTCTAAGGCGTATTCCTTGACTGAATGAAATATGAAGTCATTTCCGAACGATTTATTCGGTGGATCTCCGGGCTGAAAACTGGGAGCAATACACCATCATCGACGCTCGGATATCCCTGCAAATAGTGAGTACTGCCATAGTGTAAGGATTAATTGTCTAACAATAACTGACCTACATTTCTCACTAGCTCATTTTTATGGGATTGGCTGCGTAGGCAACTGAAATTTTCAGAAGAATTAAACTCCTTAAAGGCTACACAATATTTGGTTAATAAGGTCACTACATAACTGATGATTCTTTGAGCGACAGAAAGAGAACTATCTTTTCTTCTTATCCCATTGCTGTTTTCACTTTCTCTCAGGTTTGTGAAGAAATTTTATGACCAGTCTTGCAGTCTCACGAGGTTACTAAAATGATTTGGGATGGCAATCGCTATCGCAGAGGAGATTAAAGAATAGGATTTATCTCATGAGTAGATTTGAGGCGAGGCACTTCTCAAAACACGCGAAGAACACACTCAAAATTCCGTGTTACCATGGTAGGCTCGATCACATCCATAAAATTAAAGAGATTAATTGCAGAATTGACAGGTTTAAAATTTCATTTTTTCTGCGTACTATTAGGGATCACATTATATCGATGATCGAAGCCGCCAATAATATTTATGACAACGATAGGTAGCGTTGTTTTTATAGTATTTTTTACCCTATTTTTGTTCAGCTTTAATATCTATAAGGAATATTTAATAATTTTGCTTTACGTATCTGCAATTTTGAAATAAGCTTTACATGTTAGCATGACTGTAATTAACAGCATTGTAATTTTGTAATAATTTTTGCACGTCGGCATGACTGTAATTAGCAGCATTGTTATTTTGTCATAGCTTTACATTTTAGTATGACATAGCTATAACAAATGGCCCCCGTAATGTACGAGTGCTGTTTTAATCCCGCATGAGTAAAATAATAGGAAAGACACTGAATTGTTTATAAAATCTCCTTTCACATACATTGCCAATCAGAATCTTTGGTAAACATAGCAAATGACATTATGACAGTAAGTTTGACGGTCAGTTCATGCCTGGTACGGAGTCACCCCTTGCCACACACCCTTGAAGAGGCTTGCAAGGTACCCTGTAGATGTAGATTTATTCTTAGCTAAATTAGGTCTGGGTCGAGGCAGTTTATCACAGATAGGAACATATCTATTCTTTACTAAGGCAAAAGTCGCCTCGGTACATCAAACCGAAGTCTGACAGGTGTTTCTACAATTAAAAAAAAGCGTACCGTAGTTTTGCTGGCGAGATTTGAAGTGCCATGGAAGGGGATGAAACGTTTCCATCTCTCTCGGAAAAGAAGAAGAGGATTCCTCTGCAATGTAAACGCAACGGAGGTAATTTTGGGAATTCCTCCGAGGAATGCAAACAAGACATCGGGCGCGTACTGACTTATTTCCGTGGAAAAAGCGGATACCTTTGGATAACATATTGTCTGTGGAGATATTTGCGATTCCGAGTATATCCTTCTGGAAATCGATCGAATAGATAGCGCGGTGCAGCTGCTCCACTTTCGAGGAATACCGTAACGCGGAAGAAAACGGCAATTTCATAACTCCTGTCGATGTATTTTTCTTGTCCCTCTCCTCGTATCTACTCCATTTCTCCAGAAACGAGAGTGCATAAATCTTCAAGCCAGTGATAACCATCCATTTTCTCTCCGAAGATAGGCGTCTACCTCGTGGAAATGAAGCTTAGCATCTTTCCTTTCATTTCGCTACCACCCAGTCTCAAGAGGTCCCATTTATTTTATTTTAATAAAAAAAAGTATGAGAAAAATAGACGGAGCACTCTACGTTTTCCACGCAATTAAGTCTTCCATATTTTTTTCCAGGTAGGGGAGAAAAGCATTCTCTTCACGAGTCTTAATGCAACTTTTTGATTCTCTTCTTGAGACTTAATGCAACTTTTCAGCACCCAGGCGAAATGAAAGACGCGTTAATTCTTCGTCTCTGCCTCTCTCTAACACGCAGGGCTCCATTGTCTCCAGAGGGAGTGAAATTCTTTAGTTGAACGGTGTTTTAATATCTTTTATCTATCCACTTTAATATTCTATTTTTGCCAGATTAAAACGTTTTGCATTGCGTGAATACAGAAGCAAGAGGTAAATGTTCTCACTCTCCTATTTTTTACTTGAACTATGTATTTTTTCCTCCTATAATTTTCTCCTGTAATGGGAAAAGGTGAAGTGGGCAGGGATATCCATGGTACACATTAATCATGCATAATTTTTACTAGTATCATCTAGTATATAAATACTTGAAAACCAATTTCAAAACTATGTAAGTTTAGCACACGTTATAGTAATTACATCTGTAACAAACATGACATTCCATGTCCCAGTGATTTTCTTCTTCTTTCTTTGTGGTAGGCTGCTATGTCCTGTTTCTTCTTCATTAACAGCTTCCTCTAGTTCAGGTTGTCGCGCCATCCTTTTATTGGCCAACCGACTTTTCTTTTACCTGTGGTTAGCTTATTTCTAGCGATACGTACTTATTTGCCGCTTCTCATTCTGTTTATATCTGTTTGGTCCATTCTTGTTTCTGTTTAAGTGCCTTGTCATTTATTTTTTATTTAATTTCTTCATATTTTCACTTCTTTCCCTGTCTAACAGTGTTTTTCCTGCAATTCTTAGACGACTTTTCATCTCTATAGTCTGTAATAGTCTTGGTTATATCCGGTCCCGTCTCTGATATGAATGGCATAATTAGTCTAGTTGTTGTTTCATAGATTTTGGATTTTGTTTCTTGTCGTAGGTATTTATTGTATCATTAAGAAGCTGCTGCCTTTTTTGCCTTAATGACGTGCTAGCGTACCTCATCTACGATGTGTCCGTTTTGTTTCATAAATACCCAAAGATACTTTTTAACGATGGAGGTTAAATAGAGATGTTGCAGTTTTCCAGAAGTAACAGCTTTATTTCACGACTAGTTTCGACGTACTACGTCATTTACAAGTGACGAAGACATCAAGTGAGTAAGTCGAAACTAGTCGTGAAATTAACCTATTACTCCTGAAAAATTTCTTCATCTATGATTTACCTTCTCCATGGAACAGTTTCACCATTTCAGCCCTTAATTATTACACTATATATTTTATAATTTAACCTTAGGTAACTCATGTTACATGAAATGGACATGTTACATTACTCATGCAGTATCTATTCAAGTTGATCATCTCATAAATACTTACTGAATGCCATTGCTGTTTATCGCAAGCAAATTTATTAATAACAATATATCAGGTGCAAACAATAATATATTCTATAAATAAAAAATACTTAAGAAACAGAATAACCTGCTTGGTAGCTCACGTTATAATGTTTTCTCCTGATATTAATACAGAATATAAGTGTGTAATGTTATGTGCACAATAAAAATTGTTTGGTAAATATTTTTCTCTGGAAGAATTGAGAAATATTAATAATAATTTATAATTTCGCGGGTAAAAATTGATACGAATAAACATGCGTAAAACTTAAAGGCATAATAAACAAGATATAATTTAAGAAACTTAATATAGATAAGATACTGGAAAAATTCCAAAAGGTAGCGGGGTGATTGCAGACAAAAATTTTCCAATAGTTAGACAAAGAAATTATTAAAATATGGAGATGACATTTATAAAATGGATTTATAAATTAAATTAATTTAGTGAACTACACTTTGCTCCTTTTATATTCTGAACGACTTATGATATGCATCTCAGCAAAGATTTTATATTAAAATCCAATGTGTAGCACTGAGGTAAGGATAGATAACAATATTCTCATAAAGGTTTTTTAACTTCCCATAACTTAATATTTTTCTAAATCCCAATGTGTTCTTCCTATATTGAGATAGATTTTGAGACTATAAAACACAATAGTCAGGTTTTTAGATTCCTGCAGCAATCTAACAGCAAGTCTTTAAGGTGGCTGGAGCGGTAATCATGAGTCTTTGAGTGCACGTTTTAATAACTTTTCAAGTAAGTTGAAAAAATATTTTTGGACCACATTTCCCATAAATACATCTGTTTATATGGTGGAAATCACCATACATGGAGTAAGGTAAACAATGCAAGAATTATATTTTAAATATATCGCCTTTATTAAAACATTGGACTTGGATTTTCGGCGCGGAATTCGATTTTTAAGCGGAAATCAGATCTAAATACGCTTTGTTTACTAGGCATGTTACCTTAATATTTGTTAGCAACCATAATAATAATATTAAATGCATTATTTTGCCTTTAGGAGAAAAGCTGTTTATATGTAATCGAATTATTATGAAGTATATGTCATCTGCCATACGGCTACCGGTTAAAATAGAATTGAATTACCAAGAAACCAAATCGGTAGCATGCATTTTTTTAACTTCTCATCTACATCTACATATTACCCTGCAAGCCACCTCTAGGGTGTTTGGCAGGGGGTGACAAGTCACCAAAATGCAGCATGCAAGCGGACCGCCACATGCACACCGCACGGTCATGAATATTAAGGATACTAACCAATTCCATCATTAACTAAAAACCATCATGCAGCATGCAAGAGAATCCCCACATGCACGACACACATGTACGATGACACATAATATTCTACATGCTACTTAAGAGGGCAATCTGCCTATGAAGCTAGAACATGCAAAACATGCTGTAAGAAACACCATAAAACTCCGGAAACATGCTTTAAGAAATACATAAGTTAGTAAGCTACACTACCAGTCAACTAATCTATTTCTAAGTCCTTACACAGCCGTTATAGTCTCTTATCGCTCGCGGAAAAAACGACATTTTAAATCTATCTGTTCTACAGTCTATCTCTCTTATTTTATTTTTATGATCTAATCTACCATAGTTTTTATCTATAGGTGTTACTAATATCTAAGGACACTATATAAAGTTTCACGCAAATCTGTTCATGAACAAAAATCGCTCCTGCCACCTTAATTGACAATCGCAAAGCCAATGGTTGGCATCGTCTAATAGATACCCTACTGAAAGGGACCGGATTCCAGGGCCAGTGACGGTAGTTATTCCAGATTCACGATGCAGCGGAAATGGAAATGATTACGCCGTACAATTTCTGTGGGGTGGGAATATTAAATGCGGACCTCCAGATACGTTCCGTTTTAGATAGAGAATGGGTGAAACTAGATTTTTCGACACCCACCATTCTTTCAATTCCAAAAAAAAACCACTATCCCCTAAGTAGGAAGATACAACGAAAAGCACGAATAGGCGTAGCATTGTTTCGTTTTCTCCCGATATGATGTCTTTATAATATTGGAAAATAATAATAGCTATTCAACCCATAGGAGAAATGAATGAGCTGAAAGATGTTATGCTTCATTTCGAAATTAAAAGTCGCGTACTTTTAGTATAATGTCAGCATAGCAGTTTAGCATCTCTTTGTTACAGTATGCAATGTGTTAAGAATTTTAGGGGCGAAAATAGGGATTATTCTTATTAACATAGAGTCGATTTGTGATACATATATATATATATATATATATATATATATATATATATATATATATATATATATATATATATACACTCAATCATACGAAAATGACGCTCAAAGGCGCGAATAAATTCATACATTCATAGGAAAATGGAAATGGATAGGTACACATAAAAGGACGAACACAGGGTTTGGTGGGGAAGATGAAAATGAGTCAAATCCAGACAGAAAAAATTTCACCTTAGCCGGGATTCGAACCCGGATCTCCCAATTGCCGGTCAGGTGTGCTCCCAGTTACACTCCCAGAGATCCATGACGACACCGGTGTCCACTGCTTAGGGGTAGCTTTCGTGTGTGTGTATATATATATATATATATATATATATATATATATATATATATATATATAAAAGGATGATGGGCCGTGGTAATTGTTGCTGAACGCCATTTTTGGACCTTAATGACGCATTGTTGTTCTATTCATTCTTTATCTCGGCCTACTTTCTATCGTGGTATTATTATATGATTCTCATACATTCTAAAATTCCTATTCTATTCTTCCCTTTCCGCCTTCTCTCCCTTGCCTCTCCAGCATTTCATAGCATTAGGAGTCTCACTTTTTCTAATATGTATTCCTCGGTTGACTGCTTATGTTTTTGTTCGACTTCCTTAGTATGAATACCCTTTCTGTTGACAATAGTACGGTAGTGATTTTTGTCGACCGGTTTCTGAAGGTTATGACGATGAAACCTGATACAACGAAAAAATTAAATTTTCGAAAAAATGGAAGTCAAGGCAAGATTTCGCTCTAGCTTCATCGTTTTTTTATCTTAGGGTGGGTGCTAACCTGGCCTAATTGCTAGAACTCGGAAAGTTTTTCCATATTTTTGAAGTGGGATTTTTGTGGTTTTAACGAAAAATCTTCCCAAACTTCGCTAACTAGAGCATTTTTCAATTGCATTTTGAAGACTTTTATTACACATTTGGACATTATTTTCGAAAATAATGGAATTTTCTAGGAATTTTCATTTAAATAGCATTATTTAGCCTTTCATTACCATCTGATTGCGTATTTGCAGTAAGAGAAAATGGAAGATATGAGAATAATAAAACGACCGTCATGAGCTCTTAAGTTCAACTGGGTGTTGTCTAATTCAGTGTTTCTGAACCGGTACCTACTCCACGAAGTCCCATTGATTCCCAAATAATAGATTGGATCTTCCCTTAATTAGGGAAAAATTAATAACTGCTCTGGAGTAAATTATAATTTATTACCTCCGGAGTATAAAGTAAATATTCCTTCTGGTGCATTATGATAGGTACATCAAAGGCCTCTGGTCTAATGCACCAAATAATTTGAACCCTGGCGTTCTGTTGAAAAGCCGAGCGCTCTTGGTTGACAGACTGCACTTCTCGAGCGAATTGAGGAAAAAATTGCTACAATATCATCCTTGGTCATGAAAAATGTCCTACGAGGTTCACGCGAACTACGCACATGCTCCGTTTCTGGGACAATATTGTCCAGGGCAAGCAATATGGTCTGGGTACTTGACATTTAAGAGGACACATCAAGGATTAAGAAAGGCCGGTTTCAGATTGCACACGTGGTTTTATTTTCAACGCAAGCAAGCCACGTAAAGTCCGTGTCATTTGCTGATAAGTCAAAGTGTCATAATGGAATTGTTCAAGAGATACGGACAAGAAAATTTGGAGATAAAAATATAGGTGTCGTCAGGAGTTAATCTGATTGTGTATGCTTTTCTATTCAATTACCAGTATGTATTAAATGGTCACTGCTTTGAGTCCTCATCATGATTACCCAGCTATTCAATCCACCCTTTGTATCGTGAAGGAAGAATTTCTCACTTTTTTAACGATATCCAGCCCGAAATGAAAAACGCTGTGGGCTAAATGTAGCGCAAGATCCCCTATTTTTACATTCGGTCTGCTTGAAGAAGCTCTCCTTGATTTGTCAGTACTTGATATGTCTGCGCCGAGAGTCGCGATTCTTAATAAGTAGATATGAGATGCAATAGGGTTTGAAATAACATACACTTCTTCCTATCCTCAGTAATACTGCATAATGAGTTTTTTTGCCTTCAGTTATGGCTTTCATTGATAAATAACATTTCTAGATTTTTTTTAAATATCACGACGAACCCTGCCCGAAAAGGGCACGAATAATTAGTGATGTCGATGAGAAGAGAATATTAGGACGCGACCCCTTGGTACGTCTTCATTTACATTACTTGTTACTAGATACTCCTAAATTGTACATACCCTTTCCATATTGCATATCTTTTCTTAATACTAACTTGCCAGGAAACGGGTAACCCATTACGAGCGTTCAATTATTGTAATTCCTTTATTATAATTAAAAAAGTCTTTTGATTTATTCTTGATGCTCTGCCAATTTTTTTCTTTAATAGTATTGAGCAAAACGTGATCCTCTCCAGTTGCCGTAATTTATCTCCTATGGCAAAAAAAACTGTGCCTTGTATTTACATCACATTCACTCATTTATTTCGAATTTTACCGTATGTCTTCTCCCCATAGCTCTCACTTTGTCTGCGGTGCTATCTTAGCTGGATGAAGAGATCCTATATAAAAAACTACGAGAAAAACACTAAAAACACTTCTCCGCTCTAGTCTAATTTCATTTATTTGCCTAAATGTTAACTTACGCTTATTTTTTCTGAGAAAAATGGATTTAAGTTCTGGGAAAAAGGCTGCTTTTCCCTCCTCTGTTTATCATTCTATATTCGAATTCTCCACCCACAGCCTTTTACGTACTTATGGAGTCTGATACTTGCTAGAGGTTTTGAATGGGACGTTATCCGTTAAGTACACTCAAACATTCCGTAGTCCTATCATTTACTTTGTCAACATTACCGTCACGAGTGCCTTGCGGAAATCCAGAGCGCCAACAAGGACATCCTATGCTCCACATTCCTTTGTATTAATGCTCTCATTAATGCTACGACTGCGCGTTTGCTACCTCGTTCTACCGCCTTCCTCTACCTCAAACTGAATTAATGAGTGCACGACGTATTCCCCTGTTATCAAGCCTTTTCCTTGATGACTCTAAACCTTTACAGAATGAGACTTAAAAGTTATAAATCTATAGTCTTTATTTCGAGTATGTAATTGAGTTTATAATTTTTGGAATGTGTATAATAGTTTTTGTAGCAAATTCTTCTACTGCATAAATGTATGTGTATACTAGGGTGTCCCTTATTTGGCAAAAAAAATATTTTTTGCGAATGTTTTCGGGCTCACCCCCTAAATATTTTCCATTCGGTCAGGTGTCCTCAAAAACAAAATTTCATCTCAATAGGCCGATATTAACCCGTGCCGACTTGAGCGCAAAGTTTGAATTTTAGGAATTATAGGTTTTTGTAGTTTTAAGTCTGTGAAAAAGTTATTGATACATGTTTAATATGTAACTTTATGTTACAATTTAATACATCTTCACTCTTTAGACTGCATTATGGTAATAAGAACTTAGAAGATGCAATTTTCCACGGATAAAAATTTTTATTCGACCCAGGTTTCGATGCACTGCATTATCATGCAGTGCATCAAAACCCGGGTCGAATTAAAATTTTTATCTGTGGAAAATTGCTTTTTATAAGATCTTATTATATTCATATTCCATAACATCTCACCTGATTCCTCTCTTTTTCTGTATTATGGTTTATAATTTATTTTATGGTTCTTGTGGATACTTTCTTTTCAATGTTTCTTTCATGTAATCTGGGTACAGTATACGATTTTTTGAACACACACAATTTGCTTTTTCTCCTCATCTACAAGCAGTAGTCTATAAAAATCTTGTATAAATTTAACACACCTTTCAGCACGGTCATTCACAGCTGATAACTCCATAACTATCCTTTGAGCTTCTACATATCAAGTGTTGCTCATCAATGTCAAAGGACATTCTTGAATTAAACTATTGTCCATATTCAGGCAAGAGAACAGATCTCTGCTTTTGGTTGACAGAAAGTCGTCCTTTGTTTTCACCGAAATGAAAATAAGATTGAATTAGGAGATGTATGTATACTAACGAATAAAAAATTAAATAATGGCTATCAGGATAAAATTAAACTTACTATATAATTGTCTATCCAACTCTCTACAAACAGGAGTATATATCTCTTTTCCATGTGTAGATTCTCTCTTGCTAAATTTGCCTCCATTTTGATTTTGATTTGTATGTCTACTTCACTATTAAAGAGCGATAGGACAGACAAGTCTTCTGATAAATACCACATATGGTGACTAAACTTCTTTAGAGGTGCTTTTGAAAGTGTGGAATCTATCCTTTCATATGATTTTAGAACTTTTAAGAAGCAGAGATCTTGATAAGGAGCTTTTACAGCTGCTCTGCACTGAAGCCACGGTTTGACATAAATAGTTGTAATGAATAGAGAGAAATCTTATAAAGCATTTTTATTTGCACGGGATAGTTTAAGTTGCGATATTAGCAGAAATATTTTTAAAACAATAAATAGCTCTTGCCATCCATCGAGCTTGATGCATTGCCCCAGGAGGGCGTATTTTAAGTTTTTTCCAGAAAAAAGTATTTCTTCTCCCAAAAACATTAGAGAGAGCTCTATGAATTCACGATAATCACCTCTTAGTGTTGGTTTATCTAATTAACTTTCAAAAAAGTCTAACATTTCTTTAATTTTCGGCTCACAAAAAAACATTTCCACATTCTTTTTGCCACTTAGAAAATTATTGGCATTGACACTTTACCAGCTTTCCCTAAAATGTTTACAAAGTGGTATGTCAGGACTGCTTGTTACATCACATACTTTACATTGAAATACACATCGCTCAAATACAAGATCATTTATGTGATGATGGCATGGAAAAAAACTACAATTCCCTGAACAACTTTTGTTCAAGTAAGACGCATGCTCCATTAAAACGTCCAGATTTTGATGCAGTTGTGTCACAGCAGAGAATTTGTACAGTGTCTTCTATACCCCAATACCTTAATGCATTCCAAACAGCGTTGGGTTGCCCTTTACCAGGAGATTTTTGTTATTTTGGAACTCCAATGAACTGCTTACTGTCCCCAAATTTAACAAAAATTGGAAGTCATTCTTCATTTTGGTCGCTGAAATTTAATGCAGGCAACAGTTTTCCATCCCATTGAACAGTAAGAATTGCAGGTATATCATTCTTGAAAGCAGATTTAAATGTTTCAGAACGTTCTCTTCTCTTCTTCTGTCTGATTCGATGAGTAGGAGATTTATTAATAGAGTTCTTCGGTATTGTGACTAAGTGCCTCTGCTTTACCAAGAAGGATGTATACAGATTCTCTTACACTCAGCTGGCATCTATCCAAAACAGTCACTAATTTCTTATAATGTGTGATAAAATCTTTCGTGCCATGCCTTGCAGCATTCTGCATTGATGTACTCTCAGAAGTCACTCCTAAAAGTTTACAACATTGATTTCATCGGAACTTGCATGTGCGTTATCTGAATCTTCAGATGATGAAGAAGGAGGAACAGCAGAAGATGTAGATGCTGCACACTGCTTTTCTCTACTCCTAATTTTCTTTTCATCGCCCTTTCTTCTTTATCCGCGAGTTTTTGGTCTACTTCTGCAAGGTAGCTTTTACGTCCTGGCTCTCGCTGCCGAAGTAAAAGCATCCTGTCTACTCCCAACTTGATCATTTGATGAGCATTGGCATGTGCAATATCAAATAGATTGTCCAAATTATTTCTAAACTCCTCTTCACGATGCTTTAAAATATTTTCACACTTGATTGCGTATATTTGCAATTTTTTCCACTACGAATGCAAGTTAATTAGTATTTGTAGTAAACAATGCACAAACATATCTCTTGTCGGAATTTATGCTTTCTCCCCAAATATAATGCACTTATGAATCACAAGATTAGCAATTACACTGACAGTTAATTTTACCTCCCGTATGTTACAAAATAAAACTTTTGTCTATTTGATGGCAATTTATGCCCAGTTATTTGGTGTTTAATATATCCTATTAAAAACACACTTTCCCTGGCTCTGGGCAATTGATGTGACATTATGTTAGATGAACGACCCGAAAACACGTGTGACACGATGGATAACAAATAAAAAACTGACTGGAGTGCATGTAGTGACAGGCTGAGGCCAGACTCAGCGCCGGGTGGCAAGACAGGACTTTTCTTCATGCGAGTTCACGCTCAAGTCGGCACGGGTTAGAATGCTCCGATCTCAAAAAAATTTTGTATAGGCATGTTTTAGAGTCATTCAAACAAAATTGGAGGGTGAGCGTTCAAAAATTTCGGAGTCGGAAAATAAGGGACACCCTAGTGTATACCCATGAAAGCTAAATCCTATATCATCACCGGTTTGCGCATACTTTTTCGAAGTTAGTATTAAGATTGCCTGTCCCAATTTACTTTTTTGTCTCCATTTCGCGTATGACTCCATTGTTTATCTCTCTGACATACGCATACGATATCCTCATCGTGTACTATCTTTGTCGTGATACTTCAGGCTAGTTGCACACTTGGTCATTGATTTTTTCTTTCCCACTTATCCTAGCTTACTTTCACCCGTTATTATCAAACTTTTTCGATTTCATCGACAGCTTTCCCTTATTTATATATTTAGCAAGGTCTCTTTTTGACTCCGAATTTTCACCTTTTTTCATTGCGTTCTAGGTTTGAAGAAAGGTTTCTCGGTTATATCACTGGGTTATAGGCTCTATGTCTGCCGAAGTTTTTAAAAACGACTCGCTCTACTTTCAAAGAAGCCTTGATGATGATGAGCCAGTCGTTCTTCGAAACATCGGCAGATATGGATCCTCTAACCAGGTAAATAACCGAAAAACCTATCTTCGCAAGATTCGCCGGGAATACATCACATCATTCACCACGTTCCAGTAATCATTGCCTTCAGAGAATCTCGTCACTATTGATATGTCGATCTGCATGTGGTATCACTTAATTATTCACTCACATTAATTAATTATGTAATCCAACATACACTGTTACTCTTATACAAAACATTCGTGTAAAGTGTGGATCTCTATGAATCGGAAGCATGGACCAATGGAAAAGCAGAACGGAAATTATTAGAAGATTTAGAAACCTGGTGTTGGTGAAGGATGCTGAAGATCAATTGGACGGACAAAATAAGTTTTGAAGTTTACGGAAGAGTAGAATAGGAAAGGACCATATGGAAAAATCTACAGAAAAGAAGAGCTAGATGGATTAGGCGCACCCTGAGGCACAATGGGTTTGGGAGGAATCTAATTGAAGGAAAAATGGAGAGATAAGTCACTAGAAGGGATACATTATATAGACCTAGTAGAGAAGAAAGTATCATGGAGTAAGGGAACTAGTAGTAGATAGAGAAGGATGGAGGGCTGCTGTCAACCAATCTTAGGATTGAACGACCAATGATGATGTGATGGTATACACTTGGATTTCACTCGTGGTATCTGAGCGCATGATTTAGCATAATTTACTCAAAATACCTAGTATTAGTTTTATAATCACATACTTATCTTCTTGTCTTTAAATGAATTTTTTGTATGTTCCTGGCAGTGCTAGCGTAGTCAGCTTTCCTATTTGCCCCGAAGCGTTTGCGACGTAGCACTGGAAGCAACAGCGAATGGAAAAAAATTATCTACATGTAGGACTTAAGAAATCAATAATTATGATTCAGCAATTAAAGGCGATGTAGGTGAAAAATGTATTCAATAATGAATTTTGCATCTCTTTCAAATTCCTGCTAATATTTTACTAATCTCATTATTGTGGTTCCCTGTTGCTTTCTCTCTTCAAAGTGGACAAGATGCCACCTTTTCGTTCGCAAGGTAACATCCCAGTCTCAGTAAATACGTGTAGCGGGATATAATAGTAATATACCCTTGAAGAGATAGTGAATACATGAAACAAAAAGGGTTATTATATATTAATTAAAATCAAATAATTTTAAAGTCACTACCATTTTTGTGTCGTGCGTGAATTGAATAATTGAAAATTGAATATCAATGGAATCAGATGCAATCTTAGATATAGAAACAGGTAAAGTATATTTTTTAATGTATCTGACCTTTCGAGATGTTAATAGTTTTCCATCATTGGCGGATTTTCGCAAACCATAGCGAATTTTCTGTTCAGAGGAAAATTTGGTGAGTAAAATAAGCCTTTGCATTAAATGTTTATAATGGGCCGTAATTAGTGTTACCTTAGATATCTCTGCCAGCTGCCACGAAGATGTATGACCTGACCCATAGTTTACCTGGACTAGGAATCGACCCTGGGACCTCTGGGTAACCGGATCTATGCACAGACCATGACTATACCTAGGATTCCCTTTGAAAACTGTAAACATGTCGACATTATCCTAATAAATAGGTCACTACCAAGGATGGCGGGGAAGGTGTAGCCAGTGACGTTGATTATAATTGTCATATCCAGTTAGACTGAGGGTGGCGGTGAACTTATGGAAGAATGTGACGTCAACCTTGCAGTATTCCGGTTTGCTCCATTAGGAAAAGGAAATTTACTACGGGGGGTTCCCGTACGTGACGCACTCTACGGGGAAGATTGGAAAGCTTTACTCTGGAGGGATGGAAAAACTAAAAGGTCAGCAATAGAGTGATGGAATGTTTTAGCGGCGGAAATTTGCTATTGCGAGCCTCGGGCTTAATTGGAACGGGCTTCGAGGAAAAGTAATCAAGACAGGCATCACAAGTGATTTACTTAATAGTGTTTAACATCTTCAAATAATATTTTATTTGCGTTAAAAGTTCCTGGAACATCTCCTATTCTCTCTAAAGTTGAAATTATATTATTATTATCCTATTATACCCAGAAACAGGGTTACTCAAATTGGCCAGTATAGAATGCTTTGGATCAAGATGGCATCGAGGGGGGTCGATGGTTAAAGGTTAATTTAAAATAGCCAATATAATATTTAACTAGAGAGAGGTATAGATTTAGCAAGCATTATATCCTAAATCATATATTAACTAGCGTGATTGTTTGAGTTGGTATTTATAAATATATTTTCATTAATATTTTCAATTAAGGTCAAATACGCTACTTTTTACATTTAAAAATATGACGTACAAGACTATCTTGACTATGTTAGTCAATTTTACTAACTTATTAAGCATTACTGTAACGAATCTGATTAGTTATAGATGCGCCTACTAAATATAGTAAGCATTGTAAGATAACCTAAAATTCACAGAAGTGTCATTTTCTGCTTGTCCTATTTATAACTACGAAACAGTAGAGGTCCTCGATAAAAAATTAAGACATTCTTGAAGGGGTCAAAATAGTTTTGAACTACAGCCCTAAAAGGGCATTCAGAGATGAGTTGTAGGGTTCATTAATCAGTTTTTCAATCCTAAAATCGTTTAACTGCAGCCATCAATTTTTTTTCCATCTCTCGCTTATCCCTTTGGTTTTACGTAGTTCTTTCCCAGATCATAGTCCCTTAAATTAAAGATTAATTCAAATTTTCAATAGAAGCAGAGGAAGACACCTATGCATGCATTTCGGTTATCCAGGTGACCACAGGGCTTCCAATGACTCACTTTTCTCTCTTTTACTCACTTATTTGAAAACGGGTCACTTTTTTCACTATTTTGAAAAAATTCTCATTTTTCTGGCAAATACTGGAGCCTATCCTACAACAAAATCCACCCTTTTCGGGGAAATCAGTCGCCTTTGCGCAATTATTTTTTGTGCAATTTTCGGACTAATTTGGGCAATGAAATGTGTCCAGTCCAGCTTCGCAACCGCATCCTGTGATGACATCCTGGACACCGGACACCTTTACAGGAATATTCGGGACTGGTCACGTACCAAAGGGGATGTCTTTAGGAAGGATAATGGTGGCTTATTTGAGGACTGAAGTCCTCGGCCCTTACTTCCGGTATCTCATGCTATAAGATGCTCAAAATGCTGTTGGTTTCACTTTTTCTTATGACGAGACAACTAATGAGAAACGCTTTAAGGAACTGCAGGTTGGCATCAGGTTCTACTCTGAAAAGAAAAAAAGGTAGTTTTTCGACACTTACAGGCTTCATTCATTGGCAGGGCCACTTCTGAAATATTGTTTCAGTTAATTTGTTCTACTGCTGAAAATGGCTCACTGTTCTTTGGGAAAATGCTCATGGTCTCTTGTAATGTCCCCAATGTAAACATAGCCGTTGTTAGGCTTTTTTCTCAGAAACTCAAATCTGATTTTGACAGAGGACTTCTTTACATTGGTTTCTGCAACTGCACATCCTCCATACATCATTTCAGAAAGGGCTAGAAATTTTTGGAATGGAGATATCTGACGTAATTATTATTGTGTATGACTCTCTAGACTACCCAAGTCATTTTGAGGTGTTTGAAAAATCTCAAACAGAGAAGAAAGTACCTATGCATGAGTTGCTGAAGCATGTTGTTTCCCGGTGGCTCACCCTGTTCCCAGCAGCAGAGAGACTTCAAGAGCAATTTCCAGCTCTCAAACACTACATATTTTCTTAAAGTGTTACCCTGTCATAAAGGCAAAGACGTTGAGAAGCTCCTCGCATCTAAGTGCTATCAGGCTATTAGTAACGTCCTTAAGGATAAAACCTTCCCTGCAGAGATATCCTTTGTCCTGTATAGTGCTGAAGTATTTGAAAGATTTTCAAAACTTTTTCAACATGATTAGCCAATGATCCATGTTTTGGATGAAGAGGTTGAGAGTCTATATTTCCTATTGCGGTTCTGCAACCCAGAGCTGCTCACAAGCAAGCAAGAATACATGAAAGAAGCCTTCTTTCTCAATACCAACAATATTATGGAAAGGAGCAAAATTGACATTGGTTAGGATGCCGATCGGCCTCTTGTCGAACAGGAATGCTCGCCTTTCCAGAGGTTGAAGTTTTATCAAGAAGCTTTAAAACATCTGGCGGCTGCGATCCACCTTCTGCAGAAATCAGTCCAGGCGAAGGGAAGAGAGGCTCATCACCCGAAATGTTTGAAGCCTCAAAACAATAAGGAAAGCTCCTTGCAGAACATTGTATCCGTTTCAAGATGCTGCAGACACCGATGGAAGTTGACGAAGATGGCCTGCGAGGCGAATGGAGATTGTTGCAGCTGGAAACCTTTCCGCCATATGAACTTTTAACTAGGATTGACGATTACTGGACCCAGATATTTACTAAGACAGATGTTGCCAGTGATCCCAAGTATCCACTCGTAAGCAAAGTGGTGAAAGCTGCCCTCTGTGTGGCCCATGTCTTAATTTGGCTGTGATGTCGAGCGAGGATTCTCTCTTTCCAGAAATCACCTTCCTGATGACATGCCAGCTATGCTGGAGCATTCTATTAATGCCAGACTCAACATCAGGGATGGTCTTCGAGACTACAATGGCATCCCCGAACATGTGCTCATGATGTCGCAGCTGCTCAAGCACGCAGCAGCGGCACGTAGAAAGTATGAAAAGTAGCTGGAGGCTCAGCAGAAACTAAAAGAAGACGAGCTGAAGAGATTGCAAGAAGAGAAGAACGCTCGCTTGGAGAGGGAGAGGTGAGAGGCCACCCAGTTAAGGGAAATACAGGCGGTGGGCAAGCTGCAGGATGACCTGCATGCGACAATTAAGAAGGAGATTGAATGACGAAAAGCTTCTGATCAACTAGTCAACGAGGCAAAAAAGAAGCTGGAGGAGGCTATTACCAAAAACGATATGACAAAAGTTAAGATAGCCCAAGGTATGTTGGAGGGGGCACAAACTGCGGTCATGGGCTGACTTGCTGCAGAGAAAGGAGCCTTTGCAAAAGAAAGTAGAGAAGAGGACATCGTCTCTACTAGAGTAGCTTTTTATGAATCACAAAAAGCGGCAGGATGATGATCCCGATGCGTAGGCGGACCCTGCTTAGACTAAAATTATTGTTCTTTGTAATAATTGCTTTTAAAATTTGGTATCCTAATGAATGGTACATTATTTACCTCATTCTTATCTATTTTGTACCATTCATCTCTAATCGAGATGTTTATTTTTTGTTTATTCTTTATGCTTTCTAGAGTCTGAAATACAAGTTTTCATTGTCCAATTATTTGTATTTTAATATTTATCCTGTTACTACTGCTTTAAAAACGAGTATCAGCTTAAAATATTGCAAAATGTAGGGTTATTGTCATTGTCACCTGAAGTCTAACATGGGGTAAATTTTGCCAATTTTCTCACTTTTTCCTCACTTTTTTCCACATTTTCCCCTCACTTTTTTTTTTGGCAAAATCACTCACTTTCTCACTTTTCTCTATCAAAAAGTGAGTGGAAGCCCTGAGAGACCATCTACAGGGAGGATTTTGCTCTCGTGAACACGTGCGTGTTGCCCAAGGCTCAAGCTCCGAAAGAGACTGGGACTGTAAGACTCGGGCAACACGCACTTGTGCACGAGAGGTAAATCCTCCAGGTAGATGGTCACCAGGATGACCGAAATGCATTCATAGGAGTCTCTTTTCCTTTGCTTTTATTGACAATTTGGATTATTACATTATTTAATTTACTACTCAATTGCTCTTTTATTGAATTCCTTGTCCTTTTATACTTGCGTGTTTGTTGGGTATGCCAAGTAGGCCGTTTGTTCGTTCGCTTATACTGCTCCGTAGAGCCGTTTTTTCTTCGGCTTTTTTTGTGGGTGCAACTTCTTGTGTTTCACTTTGTCCGCCAATTTGATCTATAGCCTTCTTCTCCTTCTCCAAGTTTCGAGAGCTTCTGTTATCATCTGTTCCAATTTAAGTAGGGCCCACGTCTCTGTCATCCATAGTGTCGTATGTGGTACGATTGTTTTCTCCCACTGCTTTCCCTTATTAATTTTTATCTGTAGGCAGTAGCGTATCTTGATTTTAGCTCTGGACCCAGAATATTTTTGATAGGTTAAGTTCCGGGGAGTCTAAGACCAGCCTAATGGAAGACCTTCCCTCAGAAAACGTTTGAAAATTATAACAGCAAAACTGCATTTTCTAGCTCTTTTTTACATAGTTAAAGATATTTAGTTTGTTACTTTTTCAAAAGTATTAATTTTGGTACCCTTAAAAAAGTTGCCTCTAGGGGGTGGGGGGGGGGGGGGTGGGGGGGGGTCCTATTCGTCTCCACCCAATGTATGCCAATTAGGTGCATGTTGTACTGACGCAAATTTGATGAAAATTAAAAAAATTAAAACTATGGAAAATTGTGTGAAGTGACTCTAGCTGTTCCTCTCGTCCCATAAGGAAATGTAATAGAATTGGGTGTACCATGCTCCTTATAGTTAGACTGAGGGAACTTAAAAGTTATAGTCTAAGAAATCTTCACTAGCCTTTTCAAATGTGACTGCAGTTTTTTTTTCAACTACCTGGGTTTTTTCTTATCCTAAGAAGTTTCCGCCTCTATAAATTCTGATAACTGAGGTTCTACAGTGATTCCAAACTTAGACTAATGCTATTGTCAGGGGTATCTACTTTTACTCATTGCTTATTTTTTCGTACGACGGAGGAACCAATGACTAAATTTCCCCGCGTTTGGAACATATACCATCGGATTATTTATTAATTCGCATTAACTGATTCGAACTGGTTGTTTTTCATTAATATGTCAGTTCGCGAAACTTCCGTTTCGAATGAAAATTGACATCTGTACTACTGTCCACTTCATTTCACAAAGACAGCGCGTGATTCGGCGTTTTACGTCTCCATCATCAAGTACAATATTCCGATACAATTCCTGATACTATTCATCAGTCACAGTTTTCTGAATAACTCTTCCGAAGCGATAAAACGATTTCGTTCAAATAATATTAACCCGTGTTAAGGTGGTTTGCGCGAGATAGTTCCCTAGTCATAAAGGAGACCATATTCAAATTTTATTTTTCGATTTCAGCGTCTGTAAGAAGTATGAAATAAATATTATAATATTAATGGTGCATATATATAGTTATATATGACCAAAATTCTCAGTAATTAAATAAATAAAGCTATATAAGTCACTAACTTGACTCATTTTTACCCGCCGTACGGCTGAAAACCCTTCAAAACAGCAGGTTTTTTTGCGATTCTGTAAAAATTACTGGGGTATTACATTATCTTTTATAAATAGTTGAGAAAACATGCAATCTACACACCGTTAGTTTTTAACGAAATCTAGGTGCTAGAAGTTCCTAATTTGTTTAATATTCTCGCTCTGGAGCGCACAGCCATAATCTATCCCATGTAAAACAGCTTATATTTTTAGGCAAATTGGTGATACAAATAAGGTGATTTTTCGCTCAAACTACCTTAAACTTGAAATCTATGGTTCCAGACGAGTGTGTGTTTTTTGAAAGCTTGGAAAAAAAGGAAAGAGTTTGGCTGATTTTGGATGTCCCGCGATCCAAGCGAGGGAAAACTAACAATGAGATGGATTTTTTCTCTGACCACTATTCCTCTTTGAAATTCAAATCCCCCCCGAAAGCGGGAAACTGAGCGAGCGAACCTCGAAATTTCTCCCCGTGCAAGGTCAAGTGAGAGGAGAGGGAAGTAGTAGGATGAAGGTGTTGGTGCGTCTTAAAAATGGGGGCACGGGTGTTTTTTCGAAAGTGCAATCGGAGGAGGAACCAATGACTAAAATTTCCCCGCGTTTGGCACGTATGCTATCCTCTTCCTCCTCCTCCCCATCAAGCGTGAAGGGAGAGAGAGTGACTCTTCCAAGTGTGTGGGCGCGGGTGAGGTCGGGAAGGAAAACAGGGTCTCTTAGATTTTTCAAGGACAGGAAACCGGAGGCGGATGCAGTTCCCCGAACTCTTTGAGCATAAAGTTCCAAAGCGTTGGTATTTTTTTTTGGCCGGACCAAGCGAGTTTTACTTCGACGATGCGGTAGATGGGTTAAAACTTCGAAAAAACGTCATTACCTCTTGAAAAGGAGGTTTTTAAAGCATGAGATGGAAATGGTTTTTCATATTTCCACGTCACGTACTCCTTTATGAAAGTACGTACAAGAAGCCTTGGGTATTAAGATGATCTAACAGATAAGGATGCATTGCACTGGCTGCCCCAAGATGGTTCCGCTGCAAAACGTATACTGTTTTTCAAAACATACACTTACTGAATTCCACCTTTTCGCTTATATTGTTTGAAAAATATTTGCTTTCACTGATGACACTCCTTAGGTATTAGGAAACAAGATCAATATACAAAATATTTGTCCCGCTCTGTGTTGGTTATAGGTTATTGGTAACGCTAATGGTGCGTAGAAAGATGGACTTTTTGTATGAATCATTTTAGCAATGTTTCTCTTTTATAATGTCTCTTACAACAGTCCTAGAAATATTGTTTTAACCGCGTACTATGTCTCTAGAACCAATAGAAGCGATAAAATAAAAATTACATTGGCGAAATGATTGGCTAAAATTTATTCCCACTCACCATCAATGATTATAACAAAAAAGTGCGGAACAATGATAAACATTAAAAAACATGCAATTTACTTTTGTCATTTCCCTCTTCAAATTCGTTTTTCCTTGTCCCTCTTTTTTCATGTCTGATGTCCTAACACCCCCTGCCACACGCTCCTGCGTCGGCTCATAGAGTAACATGTTGATGTAGATGAAACATTCTAATCAAAGTAATTCTCGAGCCAAGGCAATGTCCGCGTTTTTTCGTATTCACGGAATCAGTTATCCAGGTTAATAATAAGAATATCTAGGTGAATATTTTTTTTTCCCCGTGGTGAAAGACTTAAAAATAATTATAATCTCTGATATAAACTACAGCACCTCTGACATAACCTGATTTTGATCTCGTGAATCCTTTTTCTTTTGCGTGATGACTTGCTTTTATGGTGAGAATAGTCGGTGAGCGTTTACCAAGGAATGCTCTTTGGCGCCAGAGAGTAATTTTTTGCCCTTATTTTCTCTGCTGCGGTATTTACTGTTGCGGTCCTTTGCCCTCCTACCTCACTCGCTCACCGGTCTTGAATCATGTTATATGTATGCAGTCTTCGTGATACATCGCCAGCGTATGACTTAGTAGGGTGTACGTACGTACTGTTTGCACAAGTTTTCGGATAGGATTATAGAGGCAATTTAGTGTTTTTATATTATGTACAATAGAGCCTCAGCTGTAATTTTGAGGATATAACATATATTCATGTTGCATTGATTTAACTTGTACATGTGCTCAATGTCTTCACCATCGGTGTGTTAATTGCTGGGATGCCGCTATTTTATTTAGAAATGAAGCCGTATTAATCTTTGTGAGACTTCGCGAGATTAATATATTCTTAGGAGTCTTGATGTGACCATTAGTTCTGTGTTTTATGCCATTTAAGGCTGTGTCTTTTTCCCTTATATCATTCCTAGCCATTTCAACTTCCAAAATTGACTATGAAATTCCTTCTTCCAATCCCAACTCGTTGCCGGCCATATAAATATCAATCATTTACTTGGTTGTAGGAGAGGTAGCTGTACGGTTGTATACATTTCCGAAATATCATTGTGATTCTCCAGGAAACCAAATTGAAGTAGAAAATGTCTTTCTTCCATAAAATGTGAGAAGAGCTAGATTTTTTAATACCAATCAGTTGTTTTCTGGAAAATTGTTTGGATGCTCCTAAATGTGGTGGCTCTTCTGACACGAATTCATTTGCACGTACCTGCGTGAAAGAATGGCTTTCTTTATGATCTGTGTGAGAGACATTAAAGATTAATTGTTCGTGCGACAGTGCATGGGACGTGATGGCAAGGAATGTTGTTGAGCGGAAAAGGGTCAAATGTCGAAAACAGCCCGTTGCAAAAGAAGCGTTTTTATGTATGCGGCCCGTTGTCGTAAATGTAAATCACCAATCGCCCTCCCTGCAATTTTTCGCTCCGAAAATGCGTTGTGAAATGGTTTATTGAAAAGTGCTCCCAGATCGACATATTTTTAATTTTTTCCCCATGGAATTACTTCCTATCTGAAAACTTGCGCAACAAATCACTGAGATAGGATTTGTTCAAAGTCAATGACCATTGATGCATTTCATCGGAACGACAATATTTTGCTATTTTCTAGACCAACTTTTCCATGATATCGTTTGCACGTTGCTCTTGCGGAAGAGGTTAAGGTTCCATTCCAGGTATTGAATGATGCTTTATTGGTGGCATTGTGAATAAGGGTTGAGTTTTTTCAGATTCAAATGAGCAATGTCCGGTAGATTAGTATCCGTTTATATTCGCTATTACTGCTTTTGCGGTTTCCTCACCATAGTTGTGTTAATTTCTTCTGTGCTACTGAAATAAAAGCAGTGTCTCAAATGATAATAATTTGGTAAATAACTTTTTTTGAGACACAGCTGGTCGCTTAAGGAAAGAAACAGCGTCCACTACCATGAATGTGAATTGTATGAGAATTGGTGAATAAGTGTGAATTAATGTGAAGTAAAAATTTAAAGGTGAAATGTTGGAACTGTTCTATGGTGGAGATAAAATATAGATATTGCAGTTTTCCACAAGTAGTAGGTTTATTTCACGACTAGTTTTGACACAGTACGTCAAAATAAACGAAATAAACCTACAAATTGTGGAAAACTATAACATCTGTGTTTTACTGGCAATGTGTGGTCTTTCTGGTATTCTACCGCGAACGTCTATATTTTTTGGAAAACAGTCTTCACAAGGATTTGTGTTTTACCTCCGTAATGTGAATACGGGTTAATAGTAGTTGTATAAAACGACATACATTCTATCTTTTAAATCTCCAATTGCGCCTATTTACATATACTACTGTTCTCATCTACTATAATTAAATGATGATAATTGAATCTGCCATAGTGATATTTTTTTCATGTTACATTTGGGTCATAAGGTATAGTTTGCTGAAGAACCAAAAGACCTATCTTGGAAATCTGTTTATAATTTGTCAGGAATTATTTTAAATGTTAAAAATTAGTTTTTCATTCTTGATTATGGCTTGTGGATTCCTCTTCCATTATGCACTCCTTTTCTGACTGGTCTCATTGAGAATTTCTTAAAAAGCTTCCTCAAGGCATTATGTACTTCTAGAATTCCTTACGCGGAGTTTGATTATTTCTCTCTTTTATTTATCGAAGTTCAACGGTGTAGCTTACTTCTCCATTCTTTCATGAGTTATTAGTGATAATGGTGGACAAATTTGGATGAACACGTGGTTATTAAAAGTGTGGAATAGTTCAATGCCATTCAAAATTAATATCTTTCCAAATATGAATGAAATAAATCACAGTCATTGATGTTACTGTTTGGGATTTGATTTATTTTGAGAAATAACCTCATTCTCTCAAAACTCGAGGCTATCGTTTGTTGCTGTCCGGACACGCGTGGTTCGCCGATCACGATTTGCTCGAGCACGATCTTGGGGATACTCGGTCGAAATTATCATTCGCCATGCACCATGTGAAAGTTATGCGCATTTTGGTTAAATTTATCCTTCTCCAAAATGGCGTAACAAAAAAATAATCTCCATTCTAGTGAAAAATGATTTGTGCTTTCATCTTAAATCATCTTTCATCCGCTCTACTGAAGTTTTTACATCCACTTCTCTTTAAATGTCATGATTGATTATTATAATATCTATTTATTGATTATTACTCAGAAAATTTTCTTCTTGTTCTTTAACGGTTATTTTCTATCTCAGAAACACACAGACTCTTTCATCAAGAAATTATTATTGTCTTCGGTTAAATAATTACTATCCTGCAAAATTTTCGAGGCATCCGGTGGGGATCATGCTACGGCGCATATCCTGTTTTGTCATGCACATTGTTAATTGATCGCAGTCATTGCAATGTGATATTATGTAGAGAAAATAATAACAAGCATGGATACATCAAATCGTTTTCATTTTGTAATGTCAGCTTAAACTTTAGAAGGTTCGCTCGAGAAAGGAGTATATGATAAGAATGCTAAACGTGTGGATGGATCGTAGTTGCGGATACATAATATTCTCCTACCACGTGTTGGTGGATTATGCAGTCCCTTTAGTGTCTATGTGTTACCTATCTACTATTTAAGTATCGATTTATGAATAATTTTAATCAACTGGGTCGCTGTGAGCCATATATGGGCTTGTAGCATTATGCTCGCTGCAGGTGAAAACTCGAATTCGGGAGAGGCAGAGTCAATTTATCTTATGGTTGCCACCGATGACTTTTCCATCAGAACATGACATGCTACTGATGAATGGCCTTAAATAATGTGAGGCAGCTTGTGATCATCAGTTGGTATTAATTTGCACAGTCTATCGTAAATTAACAGAATGCGAATACGTACCACAGATGTTTACGTTACATTTAGACTAATTATTTTTAAACTCCCACCCAGGCTGTTAAACTCAGATTTTTAACGTACAGATCTGGTGTCAACTCAATCTAGAGTCTAGGTGTTATGCTTGTCTTTAAATAAAGCTTAAGATCAAACGATGCAGCATCTTCGTAACATTTAACTGCATAATGTTCTCTACTGCACGTAAAGCCTACTGCTACTGCACCAAAGTAGGCAAGACTTTATTTCAGCCAAATTATTTTCTGCGACCCGAATTTTCAACCAATACTCATCTACTGATGAAATCCAATGCGTTGGTCGTTAAAACTATGTTAGGTGGTCGGTGGTTGCTGTCAAAAACGTTATTGCCATATCATGAACGGAATTTATTTTACTTGTGTGTTTTTAAGGTCATTACTAGCCCTCCCAATGGAGAAGTTGACTTGAAATCACATCATTAAGACATGGAGACGGTGTGGCGCGTAAAAGGAAATTCACTGCCAAAACTTAATTCGGAAGAGAACTTCATGAGGTGCCTTTTGCTTCCTTGTGCATATACCTTACATCGCGTTGTGCAAGGTCGGCACTTTCGTGAGCTAGCAATCATTGGCGTTCTCAAGAAAACCCGCGACTAACGTCTGAGTCACGTGATTGATCAATTTGGACGCGACCCAACGCGTGCATTGGTAGCGGAAGCGGTTATCGTTCACATTGGAATGCGGGAGTCAGCGAATATTGCGATATCCTACCGTCTGCGCGTTTTGAAATTTTGAGAGATTGCCATGTGTGGTTTTTTTGTTTGCTTTGTTGGAGTGCCCGATATGTATCGAATACATAAAATATTAGGTACTCGTGCTATGTTTGTGTTCCGCTCTACCGGCCTGATCGGAAATCTCTTACATTCATCCCCTATCCAAGTCAGCTCCAAAAGAAAATACCTTACCTTGGTATCAATTTTAAATATATTTTATTATATTAAGTATGATATTGATAATATATACGAGCCTCTTATCTTTAATTGACCTCAATATTTATACAGCAGAATATAATTTTTTAAGTATTGGTCTTCTTTTTAATAAATCACCACTCACATAAACATCACCGATGTTTCGTCATTTTTTACTACATTTTCAGGACTAAAATGTTACAAAATATGTATCAAATAAACAAAACCAGGATAATACGTATAAAAATGCCCTCAAACGCTCCCCTGTACCTTTGTAGTAGAATCTCTTAATTTTAATTTGAAAGACCGTTAAGAAGATTAATTTGGAAAATTGTTAATCGAAGTATCGTGAAAATAAATGAATTAGATGACTAGTTGTTGTACCTAAATTATATATAAAGAATAAGGTATTATTAAGGTATTATAAAGAATAAGGAGTTATTCTTTATAATTTGGAGAACGATTTATTGAACTTAAGGTCTTAAAAAGACTCCCGGGCACTATCATACCGTCTTGTACGAAGCGCATTAATCGTTTGAATGTATGATGTCGTATGATTTTTTCCAGAAACTATCGGGTTTTTAGAGGAAAACCAAGCCAAAGAAAACGAATTTTTCTTATATTTTAATTTATGAAGGGTTTATGTATTAAATATCATAAGCCCCTATATTGTAAGGTTTACGTCACCTCCGTTATATTTTACATTTACATATTATAAAAGCTATACATTCGAACCCAACTCCTAGTGACTCCACGGCATTCGTCTACGAATTACATTCCGTATAATAACCTGAGATGTTTTCATGAAAATGGCGTCAGATTTCTGTGAAAGACAATTCTTCAGCGAGGCAGAGTAAACGCTCGTAACAGCATTTTACCTCATCCCCAAGGTGAGGAAACATGTGCGTCAACTTATGTAAGGGATCGTCCCAGACGGTTGCGTAAGAAGTCGATAATTGTGGCCACGTGACTTGTATTCGCCTTTGCCTCGAGAGCGGTCCGACTTAACGCATTTCATTAAGAACTCGGGAATGTATTTATTTTTTTATTTTATAAGTCTTAAATGTCAAAACAAACTGGTGAGCGATTGAGGCTTAACCGTCGAGCGCTAAGAAGAAGAATAAGTGGTGATGAAAAATCTTTCAAAGTGGCTTGAGAGCCTGTTTATTCTCTTCAAAAATGTTATTTTTCCCTCTCATGTACATACATACCTAAGGGATACCTTTTTACTTAGGTATCTCTCCGGTGGATTATCATGCGACGCAATACGATCCTCAGCTCTTTCGAACGAATGCTAACCTTTCTCGTGGACGTGATTAGCGACAGGAGAGAAAGTGATGTCATCGTCGTTCCCGAGTGGCGGTAGTGTCATATGACTTGGGGCCCTTCAATATTTTTTTTCATTTTTTTCTCGTACCTCGCCAAATTAAAATGGAGAATGCTTGTAACGTTTGCATGCAGGAATGCATGCGCTTGCTGACATGAGCCACGTGCCCCGGTGAGTAGCTTTCACTTAAATTCCTCAAAAAAGAAAAGAAACGACGTGTTGTTCTTTGGGTGGAGTTCAGTTCACGGAAAAACGCTTCGCATGACACTATTATTAGATACCTGGCTGGAGGATGAGAGGGTGTTAGTTGGAATAAACCAAAAGCTAGACAGTGCAGTTTCCTTCATTGGGGAGGTGATGCAACCTAAGTAATCTGTTCAAAGGAGAAGAATATATACTACGGTTTGAAGTGTAACTTGGAGGAAATTTTCTTTCTCCCTAAATGGTTATTATTTGCTCCCATTTCGTTCAAGTGCATAATCTTCTGGCCAGAGTACCATGCACTGTATTAAACATTTGCATCCTTGCGCGTGGCTGCATACCAAATCATTTGTACATTCTGATATCAACATTGATCTCATTAAATAATCATTTGCGATGCTATAGATACAGATATTTTCAGTCAAATATTTGGCACCTTGATGCATCAGAAGATATGCTTGACTAAACAAATTTTTACAAAGTGTCTGCCACGTTCATGAAGCATTCGCAATAAGAACTGACCATCAGCTTTCACTTTGCATGTTTCAACATTACAATATAACAATCTAATGCCGTTGCGAATGAATTGCATTTGCTTTGATTTGATTTGGGTTTAATCGAAGTGAAATTGATTCTGGCGAACACGTGTTTTGATTTATTTTGTTTCTTGAAATAATTATTTTCAATTCCGAAAAGATTTCTTTCTCATTAACGCCATATATTAGAGGTAACAGAAACAGCATTAAGTACCTACTGCTTAAAGTATTTTAAAAATTTGTGAATATTTTATTTTGTTCGTTAATAGTTAGTATCGAATTCGGCCAATTATAAATGAACTGAGATGACTTAAGAGGTACCCGCCGAATTTGGAACATTTGATATTGAAGGGTTTTATACATACGATTTACGATAAAACATTGCTTCTTGAATTAGATTTGAATGCGGACTTCGACCGTGTAAAACACGAGGGAGAGATTGTACTCCTGGCGTTTTAAAGAAAACAACTCAGTTGCTTTTGCATTTGATTTTTTTCTCGATTTTTACACCTTCAAGTTGTGGAGACTGTGCCCATGCCAAACCCAGTCATAATAATCATCTCACTAAATTTAAAATATGGATACGGTTGTGCGTTCCGGAGACATATGATTGAGTTGACAAGTTTTGACGCAAATATCGTATCAGAAATGTAACAGTGGGTTGCTAGATTTTTCATCATTTATTTTTAAGAATGAATTAATTACTCAATTTATTACTTTTTCTAAAATAGCAAAAAAAACCTTCCGTTGTAAATTTATTCTCAGGCTTGAAAAAAATAGTCTACTTAAATATTCAGTGATGAATATTTAGATAATTAGTAAGAAGTTCAGTCTAAGAAAACAAAGTTTTTGATTAATTAATATTACCAAATTTACTTCATGCTTATCACAACGGCTTAAATTTAAAAATAAAATTCGAATAAGGTCTCTATTGTGGCTCGGGAAAAATCTCGCTCAAACTATTTTTAAATGTATTTTTTAAATCTTAAATGGATGTTTTCGTGCAAATTATTTGTATAATTCATTTACCCCAGAGACTTCCTTTCTCCCCTTGCTCTGCCTCAGTGAGCTTTTGAGCGATTGGCATTTGAATCTACTTATTCGTCCCGCGTGCCTGTCGGTATGGCTTGCTTGGAAACTGAGGAGTATGGTAACAATGCGGAACCTTTTAAGTGCGGACAAAAATTCTAAAATTATGCGGATAAATTGCGCTCGAGCGTGGAGAATTCCTATACGTGAAGGTTTCCATGCAAATTAGTACCTCTACTCATTGCTCCTTACCATAGTATAATGTTGATGGACCAAAATTATCTTAATTTTTTTCATGTTGGTGAGAACCCGTTGAAAATTCGTGCTCGTGAAATTTAAAGCGCATTTTTCTAATGGGTAGGTTACAGCGCTAGCACATTCAATTCACATTTTCAATTAGGCAGCCTTACGTACGTATTCATTCATGCTCATAGGAAGGTGAATCGTTGTTTTTTTTCAGTGTAAGTAATAGTTGGTTAACTATTTGGCCTCGGTTGGCATAATTGGCTAAGCATTGACTGAGGGTTGCTGATGTATATGGGTAAAAGTCTTTTTAGAGGAAAATTGTTGAGGTTAGTCTACTGACTGCCGAAGTAACGCGCCATTATTTGCTGAAGTGGATCGTTACATTGTTTGGAATCAGAGAAATGGTGTTAAGAAATATTGCGTCGATATTAATCAACTTTTAACCGAAAACTCAGATGTTCCTGCCGTTGGTTGGAGTATCATCTTTGCGTGTTCAACCAACTGATTGGTAGGTTTTGGAGAGTTCTTTCCTTCCTTCTGGGACTTTTTTTTCACTTTCATGCTCATTCCTAGCTCGTCATCAGGCCTCTCTTAAGTTTATCATACCCTCCGCCTCTCATTTTATTCTTCCTACATTTCTATCCTCATCCTTCCTATTCTACGCTTCACAAGCCTTCTCTTCAGAATGCCATAACCTCTCTACACGTCCTCCAACAATCTTCTTTGGTTTCCCCGAATCTCCGCCGCCGAATTTATTTCCTCTGCCACGATATCAAAAACTTCCTCCTTCGTTATTTATGCCTTCCCCGAATCTCCGCCACAAACGTATTTTCCTCAACCGCCGTATCCAAAATTCCCTTCGTTTTCCTCGCAAGCCAGCTCACCCTCTCCATTCCTCTTTAATCCCACATCTCAAATGCCTCCTATCTACAACCCCCCTCTCTCTCTGCAACGACCACGTTTCCGACCCATGATAGATAGAGTATTGCTCTGGAGAATTTTTGTAAACGTCGGTCGTCGGAAATTTTATCCTGCTAAGTATTTCACCCTTGTCGCGAATTTACATTTAGTTACTGTTTTGAAATTATTCACTTAGTGTTTCGTGATATTCCCTTAGTATGTACATTCTTTCTCGGTATGTATAACCTTTCACCTACATGCTTTTATTCTTTGCATTGCTACTCATTGCTACTTTATTCACGAAGCTTGCTCATTTATTTTCTTGGAGAATGTATAGTGTGGATCATTTCTTTTCAAAATCGGAAACATTTCCTTCTATTTGCCAAATGTTACATACTTTTTACAAAGCTATTATTTATTTATCGCGATATAACCTGAAATTTTATTACCATTTGGAATTTGTGTTGAACTATGCTGTGAAAATCGCGTCAAAAATTGATGAGGCAGTCTTGAGAAGGAGCCCATGAGTTATTGTTATTAGAATTGCATAATTTTGTGAATCCTCATAATGTTGAGTGTGAAAAAACATTGTAGACTCCACAGAATTTATAGTAATAAATAAGTATTGTTTTCATTGATTAGTCGTCACCATCTTCTTTTTCTCCTCTGTTCACGTGTGAATTAAAGGCTCAGGTAATGGGCATGTACAGAGTTAGTGCGTTTCTTTGGTTTGCTTATATCAATATAATCGCTGAACTAGTGTACTGAACGGGAGGGGTTTACCGAAATGTATTAGGGTGGTTTTGGGCGGAGGGACATTCAAGACTAGAAGAATCAGGAGTCCGAGAATTATTTGCGTGAATTATAGAGACTCCTTATACATGGGTCCGAATTTGATGGTGATGATGCTAAAATATTCGGTGGTACCAAAGAAAGTAATTAAATGGATACATTATTCTGATCTTACATCTAAAAATCTTTTACTCTTTTACGAGCAATAATAATATCTTATCTCTTATATTATGCGTATGTAAAATTAATCTCGAAAACGACGATGTTGATGAGATACCATATGGTCTAATTACGAGAAATTCAATGGGATAGGTCTGATCTTCGGGAAAATTCGTGAAGGGACATATTTGGAGCCGAGAGAAGATTTTTGAGCCTAATCATTAAAAGCATAGGAAGGAATGGTGGCTAAAAAATGCAGTAAACTCGGTGGCGGCCGGGTATCCTGCTCGTAGGCAAACCCTAATGTAGTGGGTTCAAATCCCTTTAGGGAGGTTTTACACCGTTTAGGACATGGTTATGTGTGTTCGTCGAAATGTGCATTTTGAATAGATTGTAAAATGCGAATTGATGGCGAAAAGCTGCAACAAAAAAATTATTTTTTAGTTATTTTATGTCACGCATTTAAACTATGATACAATACCTTTATGAAAATGAGACTTGGATTAAATAGAGGTCCAAAGAAGCGAGCGATTAAGTGACTGTCGAGAACGTGATTTTCAGCGATGCTCGACGTATTAATTGGCGCTGCACGTGTGATTTTTTACTCATGAATCGCTTTAAGTAATAAAGTAGGTAATAAAGATTCGCTTAATCGCAATTACCATTCGATCGTAGATTGATCTCCATATATTGGGCTCTAAACAGTATTTTTAAGAGCTAATTATTTTGATAAACTTTGTCTTTCCAGATGATACCTTACGAAAGAAGCCATTGAGATCCGCCTCAACAGGAGAAACTTCAACCTGGATTCAGGCTTCCAACTAAGCACCACATCAAAGCCCATTCTGCGGGTGATTAAAAAAGTGCCGGAAATCTGCAGGGGAGGAGGGCAACAATTGGCCAATCAGTAGTCACATGAACACCCAGGATGGTATGTAAATGGGTCAATTTTTTACACAGGATGAATGTGGTCAATTTTCACGGTGAATTATCATAACCCTGATGATGATGAGTGAGACGCCCATCGTAACGTTGGATTAAATGAAAGAGTTGACCCGGTGTGCAACCCGAGAAGAGTTCATGCATAGTATTTTTTTCCTGAATGGAAACAACATGAAAGGAATCAGCTTGGTGTATTGGATAGAGTAATGGCTCCCCATCTCTAGGGCTTAGGTTCGAATCCCGGAAGTGTCGAAACATCGATCCATACATGGGTGTTATTTGTAGAGTACTTTGTGGTAGTTCTCCAACGGTCAGGTTACGACGTTCAACTCTGGACTTGAGCGCGCCTTTCCATAAGAGCATGCTATTACCGACTTCAGGTTTCTCTGCAACCTCCCACCATTCCCCAGATAAACCCTTACCTATCTATTCTAAAAGGAGCGAATTGGGCAGTCACGTCCCCTATTAATCCAACCAAACAACTGAAATATTTGTGCTCTGCTACTCCTACCGTACATATTGTATTTTAAACTCAGAGCTTCTTTGCTTGGCACGTATAGCTTGGCACCTTTTTTATCACTTAGCAGTGCCGTCCCTAGGGTAGTGCGACAGGTGTCGCTGCACAGCGTCCCGCGCATATGGGGTTGCTTTATTCAGACGGCGCGGGGAAGCCCGCCTTTTACCCGAAATTACCTACTTCTTAGTACATATGTATATTTCTTGAAATCAACTAGCCAGTTTGCCGATTAATTTCCCTTTTCCATGAAATAAGCTTAAAAAATGGTACTATGTTAATAAGGGAATGTAAAGTTCGACTTTCGTTTACTTATGGCAAATCCCTCGGGACGGCCCTGATGCTTAGAGAACATACAATGTGAATGTCTTCGTACTAACGTGAGGATAATTATTTCTCGTACTTGAAGTTGGATTGCTTGTTGGGATAATGTGTGAAAGAATAAGAAAAATATCCACTTTCTAGAAAACTGGCCGCTACATCATATTCAATGCTGGAAGGAGTGACAAAACGTCGTAGGTAGTATGAGGAGCATATCAAAGAATTAATGTTTATCTAAGGAAGCAAATATCGCAGTATACAAACTGTACTACTCCACACTTCATTTTGTGGCATTGAAACTTGTTTTTTCCAAGATAAGAATAATTGTAGTCGAAATGCAGTGGGTGTGTGTTATCTGAGAAGTGTTTAGAATAATTGTATGACTAGGAATGAGCGGGTGATGAAATGATGTTCCGGTAATGGGCGCATCTGAAAGGAGCGTACTTATGGTGTGGGAGGAATGAGTAGACCGAGGAAGTCATTTGTGAATGTGGTGAAATTGGCTTGTGAAGAGGAAGAACTAACAAGGGAGCTTGTAGAAAGCAATGCGTGAATATGGCCGAAGCAAAAGTGGTTTGCAACGATACGGTAATGTGGAGGAAATCATTAAAACGGAATCAGTTCCCTAGGTATAACGCCGAGAATTCACCTCTTTTCACAATACCTATCTCAAAAGGGAACGGCGTGATGGGGTATGTATATATGTAACTTCAAAAAATTAAGTAAGTTTTGATCCATGAATCAATGCCGAAATGATAAGCTCGATACCATTATTATATCTGCATCTACATAATTCCCTGAAAGCCACCTCAAGGGTGTGTGGTGCGGGGTGAGTTATCACGAACATTCATTACACTATCCCCTTATAACTTTAATGTAACTACTATTAATGAATTAGCAAAAACCTGCTAATACTTTGTAATAATCATTTATTGCGAATTATTTATTTTACAGTCGGTAGAGCACGAGACTTAAATTTACATACTAATACGATTAAACACATTTACATAAGATGGTACATTTAATCAATACCTTGCCCTCCACTTATTATCTGTCTTCTTGGCTCATTTAAAAAGGCCATAGGACCCTTGTGCACACTTGAGCCATCACTTTTCACACATTTATAATGGACTCACTTATTTTCACTGTTCACTTTTTATACAGAGAAACATAAAATATGTACATACATTAGGCCACTCCTATTACGCACAGGTACGAAAGGCGATTCCCTGCCACGCTCCTCCTCGGTCACTCCTTTCTCCTCTCACAAAAAACAACGAAGGATGGTTGCTCTGATGCGCGATCCTCCTCCGTATTTCACTCTGCTCCCAACTTAATCAGCATAGGTGGTGATCTCCATTACTATATGTCACTCCCCATACTTAAGTTTTAACTTCCCCCCGGAATCCATCTTGACCGCGTGCGTTATTCCCAATCCCTCCTCCTTCTTTTCTTGTTTAAAACTCTCCCCGTTACTAGGTGTTGGTGCTTCACTCTTACTGCTCCGCTTGCCCTATTGGATGTTGTTTTTCACCACTCCTCATTATTGTGTATTCGCCACGAGTTCGTGCTACACACGCCCAATATGGCGTACCTATTCAATTCCCTCGATTTTTGACAACAATGGCCCAAGCTGTTATGTTACAACTTGTTAGGAGGCAAAATTTGACAAACATGTACTACACCATAGGTGTGCTGCCAAAGTTTGTGTTAATGTTTTTTGCAACTACATAAATGCACAGAGATACAAGAGTTATACTGAAAACATGCAAGACGTGCTGTTAGCACTAGGTAGCAGATAAGGATACAAGCATTACGGAGAAAATCAACTAAGTAGCTAGTCTACCTATCGACAACTCAATCTAAAAGCCTCATTGGCTGCTGTGATTGCCTCTTATCGTTCGCGGGAAAAGGAACATTTTAAACCTGTCCATTCTGCAGTCTATAATTTCCATTTAATTTATTCTCATGATCTAATCAACCGTGATATGTTGGGTTCCTTAAGATTTTATTAATGTTGTCAGAGAGTAAAACAGTTTGGAACTTACATAAAAGATTTAGCCCAAATTTGTATTATGGTCTGAAAGGAATTCCTATCCCAGTTGTTGCAGAAGGCCCTGTAACACTAATGAAATTATCATAGCAGCCTTTTTGCCGATCTTCGCTTGAGGCGTGTTACATCTGGTTCGGAGTGTTGTTATTAAGTCGCCGTTTCGCCGAGTAAAAACGTTAATGTTAAATTTTGATGTTGAAAAGTGCATTACACAACCTTGGGTGGAGAAATTCACATCCGCGCGGAATATCATCTGTGTTTCCTTGCCTCAGATGCACGGATATGTATACGGAAAGAGGTCGATCTCAGGTTGTGCTTCTCCTTTCATCTGATTTTTCCGAGTGTCTATGCGCCAGTGCCGTCGCGTTTGCTTCTTTGAACCATGAAAAAGGAAACACCTCAGTTATCTTCTGCTCATCGTAGGACGCGAAAGATTTGTAAGGATTTTTACCCATCTGTAGAGAGAGGGAGAGAATAAATGCTTTTTCGTTTGAAACGCACCAGGAGGCTTTTCTTTTTGACGCGATTTAGTCGTCCACGTGTTTTATTATTTTTGTTTTTTAATTTCGCGCCTGCCTTCAAAATTTTATGCATCCTCTTTTAAAATTGCGAAACCTGGTACCAACCGGTATCTATAGTATCACCAATAATTACCTTTAGGGCCCGTCGTACGTACATGCGTTTCACAACGCATTGCGACAAGACTCACAAATCACGAGAATCAACTGATCCTCCCTTTTGAAATGCTACTTTTTTTTCTTTATTTATTTATTTTTTAAATTTCAATCCCGCGAAGTGTTGGAGGCTTTACTTGATTTCATAAAGAGTGGGCATCCGAAAGAGACCTAGATTTGCAAATACCGCGAAGCAGCATTGCCACTTTTTTCCCCGGGTAGTGATGGTTTCGAATGTTTGCCCTGATGGAGTTCCTTCTGAATCGATGATGAAATTATGTGTGCTGGTTACCTTCTCACAAAATATTGTTGAATTCGTCCTGCCCGGTTTTACGAGATATTTTAAATTTATCATTTGCATACCATTCTTAAACCCGTTTGAAGGCTTAATTGGAAAACGGGGCCTGAGCTCAAGGAACTTGTTAGGAGACGTACTACCGATTCAGTCTTGCGGGAATTCATGGAAATATTGAACAATGGTCATATGGGAGGGCCAATAGTTATGTGCCGTAAAAAAACTAAGAACCTTGAAGTGGGCTCATTTAACCAGTTTCCATCTCTGTAATCCAATACTTTTAGTTCGGCTACCTGTTTGGTACCAATTGTTGTAGATATTATGATGACAGATGAATTAATATATATGTAACTGTTCTCTCTGGTGTCAAAAGTAGGTTTTAATAATCGTTATGTGCAGGGGCAGTCTGGCTAGGCCGGCGATCGCCGAGGGCCTCCGGCTCCGGCTTAGGGGGGCCCCTACAGGGGGTGTCAACAATGTTAGCAAGGACAGATGTTAGCCTAACATCGCGCCTCACGACCGCTGACTCAACAGCTAATTACCCTCCAACCAGACTATATCAACTGTGAGTTGTTGAAAAGTGAAGTTTATCGTACTTGGATTGCTACGCTCCTCATAAATATTTCACTGCAGGGCCCCAATATAGTTAAAATTACTAATTTAAAAAATAAATATATCTACTTGTAGTCTATGCTCTCGATTTTTATATATCATTAACGGTTAAAGAAATTGCTGTTTCTGTTTTTACGCGAAAGTGATGCAAAATTTTGGAATAGGTACTGAGCGCTAGGAAAATCAGTGACTATCACCAATATGCAAGATTTTGTTGTTTGAAATGAAGAGGTGTACTCTTCTGTGGATTCCGAAATATACCTTCAAATTCCTATATCACCTCCGGTTTTTCCACAAATCACGAAAACTTGAAAATTAGAAAAGGCAATTTTTTAATATTATTGCGTAAGCGAAATCTTATAGCGGGTAAAAATGTTCTCTACGTGGACATAATTTGTTTAAGATGTTTTTATATATTAGTAAAATTAAATAGTTAAACACAAAACTATATTCCCAAAAAAGGATGGCGTCTAGGTTTTCTACGCATTTGAAAACATTTTTATGTTTTTTGTTTTTTTAAATATATTTTTGTTACCTCTCCTGTGCCTAAATACCTTCAGAGTAAGAATATAGACTACGTTACGGCCTGGAATATGGTGGATTGTTTGTTGCAGCAACTCAATTATAAAAGATGTGATGAGCACTTTGAATTTCTTTACGTACCTAAGAACGAAGAAGTATGCTGGAAGAGTGAGAAGTGACCTAGATGGCTCATTTGACGAGGAAGTGGAATTGTATTTTAAAACCAAGTACTTCAAGAAAGAAAACAATGTCAGGAGCAAAAGCCAAAGAAGAAGCACCTGAAATTGCTGCAACTCAAAAGTATAAATTGATCTACTTTAGCATTATTGATCGCACCAGTGTTGAAATAAGTATTGAAGACCCAATAGAGACATTTTAAAAGATTGCTCTTGGCTTGATCCTAAAACATTTCCCGAAATAGCAAAGGTAGATACTTTTCCTCCCGGCATTATGTGCGCCATTCCAAATTTGTGTAAAGTAGAAAGAAGTTCTTTACTTATAGAACTGAAACAGTTTGCAGGTCAGTATTTAAGTTTTACCAAGACAGAAAAAGCTGAATATGATGAAGGAGAAGACATGCCTAATCTGAGAAAAATTCGAAAAGGCAGTGAAGATGATGAAGTTAACTTTGAAGAAAAGGAGTTTATTCATTGCACCCAAAATAGAAAATGCTACAAATGTTTCACCTGTACTTTCCCATTGTCTATGAACTGTCTCAATCTGGGCTTTTTATTAACTTGTACACAGCATGTAAGTTTGTTGTTACCCTTCCTTGCACTCAGGTAAAATGTGAAAGAGTATTTTCTAAATTTAAAATCGTCAAGGACAGACTTAGATCAACACTGACTCAGGATACTCTGTCCAATTTACTTCTTATGAATGTGGAACGATATTTGTTTTTCAATTTAGATAGTGACATTATAATTATTACAATATTTAATACTTGTGAGGAGCTAAGGAAAAAGTTATTGATTTAATTGTTCATTGGTTTACAAGATATTTTTTCAGGATGATAATTCAAAAAAATATTTTTCCAACTAATTTCTGTCTTTAATTTATTTTTGGTAATCATTTAGGTTTTACAGAATGAACATCATTAATATTTATATAACAATGTATTGGTTTGGTGATTTGGCGATTTTTCAGATCAACGAGTTTGTAAAAAAAAACAGAAATTCAGGGAATCATAATCATGTGCTTTTGAAATTTCTTTTCTTCTTGAATTATTTATACTAATGTCTGTTTTTTCACTGTAATCTATGACAAAATCTACTGTAAGTACAATTCATATAAACAATTTAAGTATTATACCTAGTTGTAGAACTATTAATTAGTGCCCTTTCTACCTGATATACATGAAGAATTAGGTTTCAGGGTTTTCATGATAAACATAACGTCCAAGTTTTGATACGCCAGGCCCACAATTACAAGTAGGCTATTGGGCCTGCAGTACAAAAACATATTCTGATGTTCCAGTATTGCGGTGCGGGCGCATAATAAAATAATAATTTTTGAGGTTGTTTAATACGATCGTGGACACAGTTGATTGGTGCCCACTAATTCGGAAAAACTCAAGCAGCGGCGCATGTGCCACAACTTGCGAGATCGTTTTGCTATTTGAACTGTCTCCACCCTTTCAACGCAGCGCTATTAACGCCCGGTCGATTGATTTTTATTACCTATTAGTTGAATAGTCTCCATATTGTGTAATTATAAATAGTTCAATTTATTTATCGATGGAACAGTAGACGCACCAGTATTTGGAAACCAGTTTGTCGCACTGCCTCTCATGTTAAATATTTATAAATAAATACATACCTATCTGTATAATATTTATCTGGTTTATTTCGCAATAAAACAAACATATTTTATTTGCGAGTTCTTCTGGTGTCCAAATAGCATGATAACAGCTCTTTTCTTGCAACAACAGCCCACCCAAGTACATGTACCCACCCAAGTATTTTTCTAGCTACGGCCTTGCCATTCACCAATCAAATAAGGGGCCCCAAATTCGTTTTCAGCCTAGTGCCCCCGATGATGCCAGACCGCCCCTGGTTATTTGCCTGTTCAGAGTCGTTTTCACGGCACGTTGTAGGAGTGCTAGTTAACTATTTTACTTAAGAAATATAAGAGGATAAGCGAAATCAATTAATTTATATATTTGAATTGTAAGAATAAGGACCGTGTGGTTTAAATCTTTTACCTGATTGTCAAGCCTGTGGCAATGCCTTGGCAATGATGTCATTTAAACCGGTCGCATTAAACATTTATCAGTCGGAAACTGCAATGAGATCTTATTTCGCCATGTGTAAGTTCCATCACATCAATCCTGAGACGACATACCTAATTAAAGAGATAACAGACCACGTTCGGTCATTTATAACCAAATTTCAACTTATTACAAGATTACCAAGTGTTGAAGTAGGTACCTAGTAAAACTTCCCGGGGCTATTTTAACATTTAAATTCTTATCTAAAATGCATAATTTTATGTTTCCAAGAATATTTACATTGCTCCTTCGTCATTGCTTTCCTTTCCTCCTAACTCCTTATTCCAAAACCCCTTTTTCAGGTTCCATTGGCAGTCTTCTACTACCCTCTTTCTACCGCTTGCGTAACTTTTTTTCCATTCCTCGCAATTTCCAAATTTTCGCTCGCAGCGATATTTTATCTAGATATTGTGCAAGGCGGGCGACCCGGATCGCACAACGGAGAATGAAAGCTGCTGTTGACGGAAGTGTGGGTGAACGCATACTGTTCCGTAGTCGTCTTTAAATAGGATCTCCATCCTCTTCATGAAGGATAGCGGCGCGAAGAAAATATGTCTTCACACCCGAAGTGTCGTCTGGTTTGGGGACGTAGTGGAATGTCGTCGGTCGTGATTATGAACGAGGCAATGGGAAATACGTTAGAGGCTCAGGTTCGAACACCGGTACTCTTTTTTGGGCTGGATTTACCCATTCACTCGGGTGAAATATGCCCGAGTTTAACTGTAGCTGGCGTGGATAAGCGAGAGTCTCTCTTAGATTCCTTCGTGTGAATGTGTACGTAATTGCTTTCACCTGGATGGAGGAAATCGAAGATAGAGTATTTCAATCAGTGGGATATATTAAAATTTCTTCTTTATGATGACCTGGTTGAGCCGTATGTTATGTGCCTCTTCCCATTGACAAACGTGACAAAGACAGCGCGAAAAAGATCTCATTTCCCGCTGAAGGATTTATTTTGCACTGCATGTTTCGATGGTTATCATATCACCTTCTACGTGGTACATACCCTGAAAGCCACCTCAAGTGTGTGTGGTAAGGGGTGACTCCTTACTTCAAACTGACTATAATAATCTTATGCACTATTTTTACTAAATATACTGTTAAAAACGCAAGCAACGTATGTGTAAGGAGATTTTACATTCAATACGGTGACTTAACTATCATCGTACTAATGCGGGATGGACTTTGCAGCTACTTAAACATCACGGGAAACATTAGTTAAGCCTTTTTGACATGCAAATCTGTTTCTATATTACAATTGTTTTAATTAAAGTCCTACTGACATGCAAATATGATTACAAAATGAAAAAAACGAAAAAAAATAATTAATATCCCATACAGAAAAAAAGCTGAGGAAAAATGAAAGCAAACTATATAAACCACAATATCTCTCGTTACCATCAACATTATTGGAGGCTTCTTTCGTCGATATATTGTGATCCCTAATCTTACGCATAAAAAATGGCATTTTTAACCTGTGCGTCGTGCAGTCTATCTCTCCGATATGCATGTAGTTGAACCTACCGCAGCACGGAGTTTTTAATGTGTTCTTTGCGTGTTCGGAGAAGTAAGTGGCTCGCTTCAAATTTTCTCAGGAGGTGAAGCCTGTTCTGTAATATTCTCTGTGATTGCACTACTAAACTTTTAATAGCCTCGTCACGGTGCTAGACTTACCACAAAGCTTACATACCTAGCTTTAAGCAAGTAAAAACAGTAATGGGAAAAGGAGGAAAGAAAGCTCTCTTTCTGTAAAAATTAAAATGCTCTTAATTACAGTCATGCTAGCATGCAAAAATTATTATAAAATTACCGGCACATGGGGTGTAGCACTAGTATGGGATTCCGCCATAATAGGCATGTTCTAACTTTGCAAACACAGTATATTAGTTTCACTAGCAATTTTATTAAATGCACTGTTATATAACGTATGCGCAAGGAAATTTCACATGCATTACGGCTTATAACTATCATTCTACTCTTTATACATAGACACTGTATTCGTATATCACGGGAACCATTTACTCAGTCATGCTAGCATGCAAAATATGCAAAAGTTCATCAAGTTCAACTCAACGTATAACGGCGGGAAGCCGGTCTTCATTCAAACTTTTGAATTGGCTATCAGACTGGAAAAATGTCATGAAGGATATGGCAATGGAGAGGGTAGTTGAAATTCGGCTTTTAAGATGTTGAAGGTAGTCTGGTATCATCATCCCATAGACAGGTATATAAGGTCAAGTAGAATAAGGATGGATACCTAACGAATGAGATTTCATTCATTAAGTCTTCCTTCTTTTGTTATTTATTTTGTAGTTTAGTTGTGTAATTCCATATCGTTCCAAAGATCCTTACCGTTTGATCTTCTGTTTAAAATGCTGTTCTGTTTGGAATGAAGTTGAAACTGCGCTATTTATCCCATAATGACTGCCTAGCAAGTTCGTAGGAAAAGAATTCTTCCACTGAAATGAGCTTTCTGCGCAACTACCACAATATTTCGTTACCTGTTTATATTGCATATTGCACTGGATACATTGATATATCAGTCAGCTCATCGGCTCTAGATCGTGCTTCAGTGCCATTCTCACCTGCATACGTGTGCTCTCTCTTGGAATATCATCGTCCCACAAGTTCCTTGTTACTCCGTAATCCACACAGCCTCCACTTTGTGATAAAACATGAATATCTCCTTGCAGTAATGCTGTCTCCTTGGAGACCTTTAGATCTCTTTCCACTACATCTTCCTCTCCTCTCTATCATCCACATCAACCGGTCGTCAAGGTTACCCAGCGTGTTTAACCTCCGCGACTGCCAAGACCACGGCACTTTCTATTAAGATTTCCCGTTATTATTTGCGCTTTTCTCCAATTACGCTGCCCTTAGCTCAGAAGACTTAACGTGAGACAGCCGCTCTCGCCTTCCCGGTTAAGCGCGTTCCTGTTTCCTCGGAGGAGAGTCGAGGTGATTTGCGAACATTTTCATGTCTTTTTTTCGATCAATACGTGTAATTGGGAATCGTTAGCTCGGCGAAAATTCTTCGTATTCTGCTTGGGTTGATTACAGGCCTAGAGATCCACCTTGGGCCATATTTCTACTTTCATCAGTCGCGGATCAATTATTGGAGCCGTCAATTTAGTCTTAACGCTCTCCTTCAATAGAATACTTCCATCGGTTATATTGTCATCGAATTCTGACGTAGACTTCCACGGGACTTGGATGGAGGATATTTCCGGTTTCCAGGGATTCCGCCTTGTAGTTCCATTTCTTCTGGACGATATTTCACCTTGCTATCCTGCTTCTTCAGGTCAACCGTCGGTTGGGCAATAATATTGGTCTTGAACCAAAGCCAACTGGAACAAGTGAAAACCGTGAATAATTTCATGGTATGAACGTTGTGAGTCAATAGAATTGCATTCCTAAATTTTCAGACTGTCACGTACCGTAGCATACCATGTGATATTTGTAATTCGTTTTCGATTTTCTTAAGAATTGACCGTGTTCCTTCACTCGCTGAGATTCTAAAACTAGGCATAAATAGAAAATATCTGAGATGAAATTTAGAAAATGCGTGATAAGTCATTGGTCATAACAACAAAAGCAATATTAAAAGCCTGATCGCCAGAGTTGACCGGAAAACAGCAAAAAATGGCAGTATTTCTAAAGTTTTAGTGCGATGCGGCATGTCTTTTCCTTTATACGGATTAGACAAAAAATTTAACGGTTATTCTTATAACCAATTGGGACATTTTTATGGGGTGTCCCATAAAAAATTCGAATTTATAAAAATTAGGATCACCCTAACGCTACAGCCAGCGCATTTTATACGTATGCATGTAAACTGGTGGCTCTGTAGTAGAATCAAGATTAGTTTTATCACAAAGGAAACAGTTGTTGGCGTAATTTGGTGGAATTTATCCATTGCGGCAGAATTAAAATAACTGAGTTAACTCCACTAGTATTTATTATCACGACCCTGGTTTCAACACTTGGTGTTGAAACCCGAGTCGTGATAATAAATACTAGTGGAGTTAACTAAGTTATTTTAATTCTTCTGCTTAGTTTTTTTGCTGCTTTTCACCGTCGGTAACGAGAGAATACAACAAAGAGTGCGCGCTGTAACCGTGCTGTACATCCCTCATGTGGCCAGAGCGAACCGATATTTGTGACGTCGCGTCGGTCACGTTAAGGATCGTGGCTTTTACATGGTCAAGTTTTTTTTACCTCGCGGAATATCCAAATGAGATCACTTTCATTGTATGGGAATTGTATTAATGAAGATGTTATAAAGTGTAGCTTTACTGCAAGATATGTTATTTCGTTCAGAAAGGTTAGATAGTTGGTTATTCGTTACTTTGCCTCAAATGAATGACGAGGGCATGGAGCATTAAAAAAAAAAATGTTGGGCACTCGAACTCTGTTGTTTGAACTATCCCTGGGAAATCATTTTAGCCAGTAGGAGAGCGGAGGCTTTTCGAGTCATATCTTCTGATTTCCCGTGTCTAACGTCAAATGTCTCGTAGTTGCTGTGGAGACAACTTGTGGCTCTGCCGAGGGTGTATATGGCGTACACATTATCCAAGATGGGTAGTATCAACAAAACCGGGTGTGACGTGCGGCACCGCTCTAGAGCAAACACATTGTAATGTGTATCTACATCAACATAATACCCTGCGAGCCCCCTCAAGGGTGTGTGGCAGGGGTTGGATTTTCACCAATATGCACTACACTATATCCTACTAACTTAAACGAAATCGCAACTATTAATGCATTAGCAAAGCCCTACAAATAGGGCACGCCGGGGCACGTTTGCCCACATTTTGTTATATGATTTTAAATTCTTTTTACATTAGGTATTATAAAACATTCTTTTGGATTTCACTATCAGTGTAAGTTCAAGAATAGTGTTCTGTTTATTAAACTACGGCTATTAATGCATTAGCAAAAACCTACAAATACCTTTCGGTCAGCGTGTGAAATGTAATCAACTCTCACTATACTTGAGGAATACTACTAATGCTTTAGAAACTGCGAGTAATAGAGTATTTGCAACTTTATAAATGCTCAGAGATACAACAGTGATAGGGGAAGCATTCGAAACTTGCTGTTAGTATTACGTAGCAAATTAAGAAACAAGAATTAGAGAGCAAATTAAATAATTAGCTAATCTTCCTAAAACTATACGTATGAATGTAACTTGGTGACTCTGCAATAGATATTTAGTTTTTATTTTTTACCGATATCGATAACATGTAGGGCCATTTTTCTGTGTTGTTTTTACTGGAATGACGGGTACACAGTTTTTATTTTTTCAAAGTACCAGGAAAGATGGTGTAAAGGGTAGAATTTCAGTTTTAGAAGTTATTGCATTCTTAAATTTCCGGCTTTCATCAGCAATGTTCAACTATAATGGTTTTCTCATATATTTCCTTTTCATCCAAAAACATCAAAGGAAATAGTTTAAGTAATGCGCTCTCCTCAGAAGATTAACTTAAAAAAGCGCTCGCGCACTTTAGAGTTCCAGGAGCCCTATTCTGGATCTGAGCTCGCTATTCCACGATCGAGCTATTCCACACCTCATTATAGCTCATGTCCGTATTCTGAATCGAGCCGAGCAATAAATTGCGCGGTTCCGAGTGGCTATAATAGATACCGCCCCTTCCGGTATGAGAGGCAAGAGGAACAGAAAGCAGGAATTCCGGAAACCAATGGCAAGCAATGTTTACATATACAGCTGGAACAGCTTTCAACATGGCCACCTCAATCGCGATCATTCCCTCTTATAATCTATGAATTATTTTTCCTCTTAAATAGATAAAATTATAAATATAATACTTTTTTATGTATTATAAGCTATAACTTTTAACTTACAAGCTTGAAGCAATATATTCCACATATTCTATAAAATGATTTACCATAATATTATGGCGGAGCGGTGTATGCTAATGTGAGTTCTGCTTTTAAAAGATTTTATCATTACATTTTTAAAGTTATTCATGTAAATAATGCCTGCGATCCCAAGTATTAAATAATGTATGGAGTTTCCTCTTTCCCTGTACCAATTTTGTGATAGTAGTGAACCTTATTATGCTATCAGCGAGTCGTATAGGTATCTCATGTTGACATATGTATTTTTGTGACTGGCTGTTTTGACATGCAAGTATCGCAAGTAGTCCTTCGGTCGAGAACTATCATTATTGTAATACATGTTATTCTACTCTGTGATTTCTTATTCAACTGGCGGTAATGGTCTGGGAGCTCCCATGGACTGTAGTTTAAAGTTTGTAGTGGCATTGACGCGAAGGTAAATGTAAGCGAGCGATGGGCATAGAAAAATGTTAATATCGGTCTCAGTTGAAATGATACAGAAATAATTTTACTGTCTTTATAATCGTTGAGGATTGGCTATTTAGTAAACACCTGAGGTTTTTGTCGGTAATGAAAAGTTAATGAATTAATTTCCCTGAAGAAGACCCCATGTAGGAGATGTCATTGGACTTGTTGTTGATGTTTACTTAAGTTTGCCATTACGATACACGAAAGTGGTGTGCTCTTTTTATTTCAACCCTAGTATACTTGTTCATACATATGCTTGGGAAATTCTAAAATTATAACCAAGATATTTGTAGTGTTCGTCTTCCCTATAAGTAGGAATAAGCGATGGGAAACATGCCTTTCTGCTGGCAAATTGCATTACGGAGTATGAAATTATTGTATTGTATATGATAATGTCATCCTATGGCCAGTAGCTATTAAAATAATTTCAATTCATAATGGGAAATAATCCGCAACTGAAGGGCAGATAGACGATAGTTCTCTCATCGTAAGTATATCGGTCTCCATTGAAATGATGCAGAAACAATTTTACTGCCTTTATAATTGTTGAAGATTAGCTATTACGTAAACAACTAAGGTTTTAGTGGGTAATGACAACTTAATGCATTATTTTGAAGAACCCAATTTAAGTGAATTTTTACCATTTTCATGGGGTGAAATTGTACTTGTTTGAGTTGATTTTTACTTAAGTTTACCGTTACGATTCGTCAAAGCGAATGACGTTTGAATAAATATAGCGTGCTGTTTTAAATTAAACCCTCGTATACTTGTGCGTACATATATGCTCGGAAATATCTTTGATTTTAGCGGAGTCACACTCTAAACTATCGTGGTTAATGTCCCCTTTCGTCACACCAGCCTGAACGTCTTTTTCACTCAGTTAAAACTAACGTATTACCATGAAATCCATATCAGTCATCATGCCAAGTATGCGCAATTATAAAGACTTTTCACTCTGCGAATTAACCCATTTCTCTTGAAATAGTAATGTGTCAAGCCGGAGAAGTGCCATTTTTTCTCTCCGCCGTACGTGAGATAGGGTAGAGCTATTGAGAATAGCCCGGTATCAAAGGCCGAGCAATAATAATTCGACCCTCACCGGTGCTATCCGCCGCTCAGAATACCGAATAGCCACCGCGCTGTTGTCATCTTTAGAATATATGCTGAAAATAGCCACTTATATTCAGAATATATTCAGCCAAATTTCAGAATATATTCAGCCAAATATATTCACTTATATTCAGCCAAATATATTCAGAAAAATCTGAATGCTGAAATAGCCACTTCCTGTGGCTATTTCAGCATTCAGAATACCGAATAGCCACTGGGTCTCCATAATCGTGAAAAGAGCCACTTTTCGCGCTATTCTGACGAATATTTCGGCCTTATTTTCATTCAGAATAGGCCTCCAGAAGGCATTAATTTAGCGCATCGGCACTTGAGGCTACGCAATGGATATAGTGCTTGGTTTAAAGCCTTGAGTTTTGTTGTTGTCCCAAAAATGATATGTTTTGAAAGGCAAGCTCGATAGATTTGTTTAATTTTAATCGTGCAAGGGGAAAAGGCAACAATTCAATTTGTCACGTATGTATTTACCTGTTGGTTTTCGTGAGAGCCCGCCTAATATTCTTTCAAGTTAAAAAATTAATAATCGTATCCCGGTCGCATATGCCTTTTTCAGATGGTAAAATTTGATAGGTCCCACCGAGATTTGAACTCGGATCGCTGGATTCAAAGTCCAGAGTGCTAACCATTACACCATGGGACCCCTTACTGAGAAATGGTTGAGACTAGACAATAGCGTGTTGACTGTTGTAATAAGAAGGGGCACGTTCGATATAAAATATGTGAAGACTAATGGGCTCATTGACATAGTCGTAAATTTCAAATGAAACGACTTTTGCGGGTTAATTAATTCCCTTGTGGCCGATTCCATAACTTTACGTTCGATCGTTAAAGAGTCATTCCCGCTGGATTATGGGAATTCTATCGAGAACAATTGCCGATCGCGATTCTATAACTCACGTTCGAACGTTTTTTGCCTCACGCACGACTCCTCGGCTTCGACGTCAAAATACTTGTCGAAGCGGCCATGGTCGATCGAAGAACAGTTTGTTTTGGTTTTTCATTTGAATGATATTTGAAGAAGTATCGCAGTGTGATGTATTCTGTGAGCTACAAATCACTTAAAACATATTATTCTTGGACTTCAAATGTGAATTATGGTATAGAATGCTGTGTGTCGTTATATTGGAAGATAGTTTCGAACGGACGTCTTGTGTTGTGTTTTTAGCTGTGGCGATTTAAAGAAAATTATCCCAGTGGAGCATTTAATTTAAAGTTTTAAATGAAGTTTGCATCACTAAGGTTTCGATTTACAAGAAACAACCGTGTCATTTTTTGTGATAACTTTTAAACGAAGGTTTATCGAGTGTTTAGACTGTGTACATTGAGACATGCCAGTGGTGACAATTGTTATTTATGTTCTGCGCTGGATTGCGTGTGTCTAAGTGGTGATATATTTACGTTAATTAGCTAGACTTGTTCTCTTTAAATAATGTGTTATGACAGAAATGGTATTACAAATGTTACAAATACGTAGTAAGTGTTGGAGAAGACGTAACAGCAATCATTTCGTTGTTTTCACATATTGACTAAAGACGTGTTATCTATGTGAATTGAAGTTGGTGACTCGTGTATTGCTCTTGACTTGTAAATGTGGTTATTTACGTCTCAGTGAAATGATAAACAGTGTAGTGTTTCATTATTCTTCATTCAGGGAATTGTGGCACCCTAAGTGATTTCATTGCATTGTTGTGTTCAATGTGATTTTTTTGAAATAATTAATCCGTTTGCGTTTAAAGCAGGTAATGACTAATTAGCAATAGGCATTTTGATTTGTCCTGGGCAGGGATTACTGTGTTATTTTAGAGTATCTTAAATTGTGAGTGTGGTTGTTTACGTCCAAGTGAAAGGGTGATGATTGTTTTGTCTACTCATGCAATGTATCTCGTTTCATTATGCTTCATTTAGTAAATTTTGCCATCTCAAAATTTATCTTTTCATTTACTCGACGTGATGTCATTAGCAAGTATTGTTCCTTTATTTGAGTTCTGCTGTGTGTGCCTTGAGATCTCGAAATAGTGGAAGTAATTAAAAGCTGACAATTGTATATCTCAAGGTAGGTAATCATATATGCTGCATGTAAGCTCTAGACAGACGGTGACCGGTCTTGTAAAAGTGAGTTATATACTATTTCTATTCGATTTCATGGGAAGAAAGTTGTGTTTAAATGGTATTGAAGGTTGAGTAGTAGGTACGTTAATTATGGGAACTAGCTAGATGATAGTATTTAAGTATCAATGAATATCCTTATCAATTCATGTCCGAAGTTATATACCAAGGTGTCATATATACGTCTGAGTGTTGTTTTGGAACATTATCTTTGAAGTGAACCATAGAGCATTAATTTATTTAGATGACGAGAAGTTTCAGCCGTGATTTCGTGGACTTTCAACATAGTAAAGGCAGAAATTGAAATTTTCCACTAATAAAAATGCACTGGTCTGTCAGTGGAAAATGTCAATTTCAGTCTTCATTATTTAGATAACTACTATTTATCTTGTAATCCGCGACAAGGTTCATTTACGAGAGAAAGCGTTGTATTTGTAGTGGAATACGAAATGTTTCGAACGAAAGGAGACCGATGTCATTGAAATACATTATTTTTTAGAATTTTGCTAATGATAAGCTTGTAAATTTTGACCACCCGTCTGAAATATATAGTGTTTCAGAATCCAGTAAAGACGATTGGAGTGTAATTGAAATATAAGAGGCAATTCAAGCTGACGTCTATGCCAATCTAAGCAGACGACATTACATCCGTAGAAGTCACAAAATGACAAGTAATTAGGAAATAATTAATCCAATGAGAACGCATTTAGGGTGTTTATAGTACTCGTGAGGAAGAAATGTTCAATTATTCAGACATTGCAATGCTTATTTAAATTAATATTTTTCAAAATTATTCAAAACAAGTGCAGTCACTCCAATGTCAGCTCATTGCGCATGCGTAGAAGAGAAACAAGTGCGAACTATGCTGTAAATCCGACAACGCCGCAACGTTCGACGTTCTGCTGAACGATCGCCCTATAGAATCGCTCGTTGGTCATCACTCGAATAAATTGAGCTCGACCGAAGGTGAACGGATCCCTAACGTTCGAACGTCAGCCAAGTTATAGAATCGGCCCCCTTGGGACTGACTATAAAACCTTACCAAGGATGACGACTCTTTCAATCATCGATCCGGTCATTGCTCGGGTTCGCAGTTGGCACTGGACAAACCTGATTATTCGCACGTATCTCGCTTTTGAAAGCCAACTGTTGCTCGTTTTGCTTTCATCACAATCACCCTTATAATCCCTCCTTCTGGCCGCTACTTGTATTAAAAATGTTGTTAATCAGATTTTTATTATTATCATTAGTTTTTCAATCGGAAGTGTGTTTTTATGGGCTCATTCTGAGTTCTAGGGTTCTAAAACCGGCAATGGCGTAATTTCTTTTTCCGTGGAATCCAAACCCCTACTGGAATTTGGAATGTAGAGCACTTCAAGTACATATAAGTAGTAATCCGTCCATCGGATGGGGCATGAAACTACATTCCTCGGCACCGTTGGTTAAGGGTTGGCTGGCGTTGCAGCGCTAAAATCCTGGACGCCAAGAAAAGTAAAAGCAACCAAATTAATTACTCATTGTTATGTATTCCCTTTGTTACCTGTTAATTTATTGTTAGCCTAGGATTCTACCGTTATTCTACTTTGATCCACCGAATATTTAAGACATTCTGAAAAAGTCGAATTGTGGGATTTTGTCAAGTCCAATTTGTAATCTGGACCACTGTGCGCTGGGTTTCTCTCCAGCCTTGTTACTCACCTACCCTTGATAGGACATGTCCTTGATAGGACATGTCCATAGGACACACCCTTGTCAGTCGCCTCCCCAAATAACCAACCATTTTTATTGATAGAGCCATCGAATCCTTCCTGTTCTTAGCTAAATTTATAACATCCTGATAGTGTTCCCTTCCTTAGAAGCTCTGGTTTTGGTGCATGTATTCGTTATTTTGTCTTTCTTGCTTGGCCTTCTCTTGTTCATAATTTACCCCGTGGTGTATTTCGAACGAATTCTTACAACGCTCTTAATTTGGTCAATATATCTGTAGCTTCCTCTCCTTCGTGAGGTATTCCCTTCTGCTTTGCTTTCCGTTTCATTTTCTGAAAATTCGACGCGTGTAAATGCCGTTATACATCGATATAAACGTTATATGCAGATTCTGATGTGAGAATGTATTATTATTTTATCCTTTGAGGCGGTCTACCGGTAAAGTAGGGTTTTTTATAGAAGTAGGAATATCTACGTTTATTAATCTTATACAGCTGAAGGTTCTTGTCTGAAAAATCTACTCCATTCTTCAGCTTGGCATGCGTCCTTACCTCTTTTCATCCCATTCAATGAGCAAATTCTCATTTTTCCCCTCCCGCGCTAACACAACATTCTCCCCTCTGTCACGGCCTTCCCTGTCCATTGACCTCTTATTATCTGGGTCAACCACCTACTCTGCCTTCTTCTAATATTCTCAAGTAATTTTATTTCCTCAATCACCATTCAAAGCTCCTCTTTTGTCTTCCTTTCGGTCCATCGTGCCTTCTCCATTCTCCTCCATACCCCCATCTCTAACGCCTGCTGTCTATTCTCATCCTCTTTCCTCAGAATGCATGTTTCTGCAACATACAACGCTACACTCCATATTACTGACCATTACTCCGTACTAATGATGCAAAAATGTAAAGACTCTTCGACAGTCTTTACATTCTTGCATCAGTTCCCCGTATTTACTTATCTCCTATTTGTGAATGAATCCTTAGCTAACGTTATTCTCCTTTTAAAATCTTCATTACTTTACCGATTTCCCTCCTACTGCTCCGGTAATTAAGTTGTTTTACCTGGTCTAAGTTGTGCTCTCCTCCTAATATGGTCATCCTCGCTTTCATTTTCCCAGAGACTCTCATCACCTTCGTTTTATTTCTATTGATCTTCATTCCGTATTTCCCGCGCCGATTTTCTGATGCACCTACCTTATCATGCAATTCTTTGGGTTGATGTGCTGTGATAATTTCATCGTCTAAAGTGCAGGATTACCAGAATTGCTGAACAAATCCAGGAACGAGAGGTAGGAAAATACCTCCTGCTCTAATTCCGTGCCCTCGTTCTCACAATTTTTGTTCGTGGAACTGCGCAATAATGTGACTTGTGTAAAACAGCCTTAAAGGTGTGTCTTATCTAGCTTTTAATTTTGTTATCGTACTCAGCATTTTCCTGCCCTTTTCTGCATATTTCATCCTTATTCAACACGTTCACTTGATCTTAGGGTCCACTTGCAGGGTTAGGAAAAAAAGAATCTTTGCCATTCTATGGTGCACTTAATCATTAATATTAATTCCGCATTTCTCGCATTGTACCGAAGAAATAAAAATATATATTTTTGGCATAGTAAACGTAGATAAATACTTGAAGAAGAATATAGAACAGGATAATCATTGTCCGCCAAATGAAGTGTTGTGTACGAAGATGCTTTGGTTGCTCCTATGGATTAAAGAAGAGAATAAATATCATCTTTACCCATGCAAGTGAAGTCTATGTTTACAAAACTTTTACCCTGTGTCCATTTTGAATTTTCAAAACCTTGTACCTTTCCACACATTATTTAAAAACTGCGACCGATTTCACCTTAATAAGGCACAAGATGCCTTATTAAGGTGATGCATTTTATTCAAAATGGATATCTATCACTTCCACGAAGTCAAGCCTGAAACAATCAAATTTATTTTACCCTATGATATGGTATTGAAAGGTTCCTTTATTTTCTTCTCTATTCTCCGGTTATATTCTCGAAAGGATTGTGGGTATAATGGGTATAGTGGAGGGGTAGTACTCCATTGTTCAGGTGTTCAAAGTACCTACACCTGCTGACCCTCTGTTTGTCACGCTAATTCCTTGACTTACCGACGAGAGCATCAACTGAAATATACTTGATAGAAAAATAGATATATCAACGTAGTAATGAGAGGATGGAATATATAAATAGTAAAGCTTAAATACTGTCAACGATAAATTACGGGCAACCAGATATATGACAGCACGTGAAAATTGGTGTATGGAGGTGACAAGAATGGTAGAAGGGTTCAAGAATTTAGCATCGTGGGAGAAAATTTTGAATTAGTCATTTTCCTGGACTATCGTCTAATATTAAATGATTTATCACTTAGTAAATTCCTCACTTTTTAATTTTCACTGGCCATGGATTCGACACACATAATGTTATCATGCTATAATGATATGAATAATACTTTAATAATGACATTATATATGTGGAAACCATGGGGTCAGTGTAGTAACACAAGCCTGGAAGTAAAGAAGGACTTCATTAATACGTATATTTGGAGAATGCTGATGGAAGTGAAGCATGGATTACAGCTGTAGAGCAAAAGAGATTGGAAGCAATGGAGATGTGGTGTTATTGATGAATGGTGAAGATCAAATTGACTGAGAGAAGCAACAACGAAGAAATTCTACGAAGTGTTGAGGAGAAAAGAAGTATTATGAAAACCTTTGAGGAGAAGTGACAAACTTATTGGACGCATTTGCGACGTAATAGTCTGTTTAAAACAAAAATGGAAGGTGAAATTAATGGGAAAAAGTTATATAGGTGGACCATGAATGAAGTTCATCGGTCAAGCTATGAAGGGCGTGAAAGTAAAGAATAATGTAGGAATTCTGAGGTTGGGGGAGAGGAGAGTAGATTGGAGAGCTGCAGCAAACCAATCTTCGGATTGATGACTGTTGATGATGATGGTCGGAGATAATATATGTGTGGAACTTACAAAGTGATGAATCATTTTGTGTGATTTAGTTTCGAAAAGTAAGCCCTGAAACATGAACTACGTCTAATTACTAGGCTCCAATGAATAGCCAGCCCTTAAAGGCACGGTGCTTAGTGGATTGTTTGCACTTATTAACTTTTTTTTAAATTCCCTCTGTGCGATCGTGTCGTATGGTTCCATATATTCTCTTCATTTAATCTATGTTTTCTACTGGCAATATTCTTCAATTGTCCCATAATTGACTGTCGAAAGACCTTCAGTCGTTCTGTATAACTGTGATGACCAAGAATGTGGAAGGAAGTGGAGAGGTTGAACTTAAGGCACGCATTTATTATTTCTCTCCCCGCAAGGACTCCGCAGGATTGTCTGGAGTGAAAGGGGGAAGAACGTCTGGCCGAAAATGCGGCCTTGGTATTTCAGGTACCGTCGTCTGATCTAGCGGCATTAATTTTTTTCCTCGCGAATTTCGCGCCAGTAAATAAAGGGGCAATAAAAGGCGAAGGTGGTCTCGTGAAAAGGGCACGTATTTTTCCTCGATGGAGGTCAGAGTGCGTCACCGCCATGAGTGACTACCTCACAAAACAGAAGATAAAAAAGAACGAATTTTGGTTGACTGGATCACGAGAGATAGGGAAAGCTGTGAGTTTCAGAGCATTTGTATTGGTATACATTTTACGTTCTTGCTTTCGGTTTCTCTGATTGTAATTTTTATAAAGCGCGAGCTTTCGCCGACCCTTCTGCCGGCTTCGTCAGGTAGTAATGACTGACGTCAGTCATGACTAACGCGCCATTATTGCCTGGCGAAGTCGGCAGAAGGGTCGGCGAAAGATCGCGCTTAACTTAAAATAGAATCAATGTAACCAAAAGCAAGAACGTGAAATCATGCAACACACTGAAAAGCTAAAAATAAAAAGTGTTAAACATTGTTGCAGCTATGAATAAGCTTCCATTTAAGGTCCGATTTACGATCGACGTATCCTGACGTGACAATAACGGACGGTGGCGTTTAGTTTTCCGTCGTCTCCCCGTCACGGAGAAGTGTATCACGATTCACGGGATTACCAGCACCCATTGTTGGCCGTTTTTGCAAACGGAGTTCCAAGCGGTTGCAAATCAGCTGTTTATTAGAAAATTTTAAAATCAAAATGCAATTATCCGAAAGTTTACCGACAAATATTGATTCATGAAGTTGAATTATGTTTCATTGCAACGTTAAAAATGTGAGATGGACAATCTAAAGATAAAGTTTGTTATTGGGTATTGAAGAAATGCTCTCTTTCAATTGAAATTCACGTAGCGTCGCGACAAAGTTAGATTTTTATAAGGTTCGCTCATTTTCCTTTGACGGCGCGGCGCCGTCAACGTCCGGCAATCGTGATTAATGGGTTCCACTATATCGGAATCATCAAGCAGCGTGAACGCTAATCTCCGATTCCACCACGTTGGGAAACGTCGATCGTAATGCCACCCTTAGATTAGATTAGATTGCTTTAGCGGCAGGACCCCTATGGAGTCCTGGGGCACTTAGACCTAACGGTCCATTGTGCCATCCGCAAGATTGGCATCACCCATAGAGTCCTATGGCCTTGCTAAAGGCCAGAATATCTCTGATGGGGATGTCCCTGATTTCCTTGGGGTCCATGTGTGCAGCCCCTAGGTGTCTCATGCGAGTCCTGGAAATTACAGGGCACTCACAGAGAATGTGAGATGTGGTTTCATCTTCTTCTTCGCACCATCGACAACTTGGTGAGTTAATCAGTCCCAGGAGGTTGAGGTGCCTATTGACACGATAGTGGCCTGTCAACAGTCCAACTATTGTTCTGAGTTGGCTTCTATCCAGGGATAGAAGTTTTCTCGTCAAGCTAGGCTTAGGTCCCGCTATGTGGAGCCTAGCTTGTCTTAGTCCCTGTGTGGAGTTCCAGATCTCAGAGTGTCTGCCAGATGTCCATTCTCTGACCTCTGCTCTCCCAAAAGCAGGGGTGATTGGTAGAACTGGTTCCGGTCCAGTTGGATTGTGACTAGCGCCAGCTTTGGCGAGCTCGTCCGCCTTTTCATTTCCGGGTATGCCTTTGTGACCAGGTACCCAGAAAAGCTTGACTCTACAATGCCTAGCTATCTCCGATAGTGCCTCTCGACACTCTTGTAGTAGGCGTGATGTACACCAAGGTGAGTTAAGCGCCTTGATCGCAGCTTGACTGTCGGTGCATATGTGGATTGGTCCTTTTTTGAGGTCTCGATCCTTGATAATATAGGCACAGGTCAGAATCGCAAAGATTTCAGCCTGGAACACTGTGGCGTACTTCCCTAAGGAGAAGTGATACGAACTTGAAGGGCTACCTCCGTAGATGCCTGCCCCTGCTTTATTGTCTTTTCTGGAGCCATCTGTATACCACACAGAGGCTCCGATGTGGAGATGTTTACCCCCTCTCTCCCACTGTTCCCTAGAGGGAATAACTGTTTTGAAAGGAGGATCCTTACAATAGAACCTTGCCGACATGTGGTCGCTGCCCATCAGAAAGATTGGGCTGGACCTGCCCATCTCGGTCCATATCTGTCTATGGCCAGAGAGATTTCCCTTGCCATTCCATTGGCCTGTGTAATTTAGGCGATAAGCAGTGGCCCTGGCTTGACTCTCCACCACCACATGAAGGGGGGGGAGTTCAAGAAGAGTTTCCAGGGCCAGAGTTGGAGCAGTTCGCATGGCTCCCGTGATGCCTAAGCAGGCCATTCTCTGAATGTGGTTGAGTTCCTTTATAGCACCAGACTGCCGGGCTCTCTTCCACCATACTATTGAGCAGTATGTAAGACTGGGTCTGACCACTGCTGTATAGAGCCAGTGTAACACTTTTGGTTTGAGTCCCCAAGTATTTCCAAAGGCTCGACGGCATGTCCAAAGGTTTGCACATGCTTTTTTTGTTCTCGAATCTAAGTGTTCTTTCCAGATTAGCTTAGAGTCCAAGATTGTTCCCAGATATTTCACTGATGATGAGAGCCTAAGGGTCTTTCCGTGTAAAATGGGAAGGGTAAGCCCCTCCCTTTTCCTCTTTTTTGTGAAAAGTATCATAACAGTCTTGTCCGGATTCACCGTTAGCCCTGTGCTCTGGCACCAGTCCTGAGTCATATCCAGGGCCTTCTGCATGAGTCCGGAGACGGTGTCCAGATACTTCCCACTGATGAGTATGGCTAGATCGTCAGCATACCCTTGTGTGTAGAGGCCAACATTGTTCAGCTGTGTGATGAGGCTGTTGACCACCAAATTCCAAAGAAGAGGGGATAAAACCCCTCCCTGGGGGCAGCCCCTGGACACTGCCACCCTCATTGAGCACCCCCTTAGGCTGGAAGTGATAGTGCGCTGAGCCAGCATGCACCTGATCCATCTCACAATGTGAGGGTGGACTCCGTGACTTTCAGCTGCCCAGCAGATCTGATAGAAGGTGGTATTGTTAAATGCCCCCTCTATGTCCAGAAAAGCTCCCATACTGTATATCCCATGGTCAAGAGCGCTCTCGATACGGGAAACCAGACCATGAAGAGCAGAGTCCACAGACTTGCCTTTCTGGTAAGCGTGTTGGTTCAGATGCAAAGGATGCTCCTTAAGAGGCCCATCTCTGATGTATCTGTCGATTATCTTCTCTAGAGTCTTTAAGAAAAAGGACATAAGGCTAATTCCTCTGAAGGAATTTGCTTTGGTGTAGTCTGTCTTCCCAGGTTTAGGAATGAACACTACTTTGGTCGGCCGCCATGCTTTTGGAACATATCCATGTGCCAGGCAGGATCGGAATATTCGTAGCAGAGGAAGCAGTAGTTGCTCTCTTCCCTCTTGAAGGAGGGCAGGAAACACCCCATCCACCCCTGCAGATTTGTATGGAGCAAAGCTGGACAAGGCCCAGTCAGTTGCTTCATAAGTAATGATGCTGGAGGCCAGTCTCCAGTCCATCCTGACCGGATGAGTGGGAGGACTCCTAGAGTGCATCTCATGTTCTTCTTCCGAGCCAGGGAAGTGTGTCTCTAACAGAAGTTTTAATGCTTCCTGGTCCGAAGACGTGTAGTCTCCCGAGGGAAGCAAAAGAGTCCCCACTCCGGCTCCAGGGTCCTTGGAGAGGATTTTATGGAGTCTTGCGGTCTCAGAAACTCCTTCTACATTCTCGCAAAACATCCTCCATGCCTCTCTTTTGGAACGTTTAATTGTCGTTTTATACCTGCGCTGGGCCTCCTTGTAGAGGGTCCAGTGTTCTGGCTTTTTAGTGCGTTGAGCTTTATTAAAAAGTCTTCTGGTTAATTTCCGGAGCCTTTCAAGTTCAGATCCCCACCAAGGAAGATTCTGTTTTCCCTTCCTGATTTTGAGGGGGCAGCTTTTTTCGTAGGCTGAGATGATGGCTTCCTGTAGAAACACCACGGATGCCTCAATCTCTTCCTCTCTGTGAAACTTGAATGAAGGGCTCTTTGAGATTGTCCATTCAAGTTCTTTCCTATAGGACTGCCAGTTAGTTGATCTGGGATTCCTATATACTGCTGTAGGGTTTTCACCCTCCCTGATAGTAAATTGGATGTACCGGTGGTCAGACAGAGATATCTCGTCAGACACCCTCCATCTATTTATCCTATGCACTAAGTTTTTGGAGCATAGTGTGATGTCTATCACTTCCTGCCTAGCTCTGTTCATGAAGGTCGGTTGTGATCCTTTGTTGAGTACAAACAACTCAGTGGTCATTAGGAATTCCAAAAGGGATCTGCCCCTGGAGTTAACATCCGAACTCCCCCACGCAGTGTGATGGGAGTTGGCATCGCATCCAACCAGCAGTTCCCAATTCCTAAAGTGACATTCTCTGACCAGTCCCTCAAGTTCCAAAGATGGTGGAGGTTCTGGTGAGTCGTATGGGAGGTATGTGGAGCAAACCACCACCTCCCTCCATCTCTCCTGATCTCTAAGAGATAACACAACTGCAGTGAGGTCTCTAGAGCAAAATTGGGGTAGAAGCCTAGCATGTACCCCTTTCACATATATGCTAGACCTAGGTGTTTCAGCCGAGGCACAGAAAAAGAGTTTGCCTCCTGTCATACCTAGTCCTCTAATTTTTCCCTTGTGGACCCAGGGTTCCTGAATCAGGGCCACTTTTGACTTACCTTCTGAGAGTTTCTTCTGAAGAACTCCCGAGGCAGCTCTGCAATGCTGCAGATTAATCTGCAAGAAGGGCAGCTCCGCCATCGTCGGTCCTCCCCTACTGCAGCTGATCCTCTTCTGGTTGGGGCGGAGCTTCGGGCTTACTTGACCCACCAGCTGGGTCCATTTTCAGCTCCGCCTTCCCCAGAAGCTTGTAGTCGGCCCTTTGGAGACCGACTGATTTGATGAAATCCGGGCCCGAGATCTTCTCTGCAGAGGGCTCGTCCACACCTAGAACAAAGCGAGTGCCCTTTTCGGCCTCGCTTCGCTCGTATACCCTCCACAGATCTGTTCTTAGGCCCGGATTCACCTTGGTGATCCGGCTGAATAGGTCCCCGGTACTCACACGCGTTGGTCCTGGGACCCAGATCCTAAGCCGCCTCCTTTTAATGAGAGAGTCCGCGTCCACTACTAGGAAGGAGACTCCCTCGATCACCCCCAGGTAATCAGACATGCCTTTTACCCAGTCAGCTGACTTGGCGTTGGCACACTGTATTTCCATTGCCCCGTTGAGCAGACGTGTCCCCTCCAGGATGGGCACGTCCGGCCCCGGTGCAATGGCATCCCAGGACTCAGTAAGTCTGTTGTCCATCATCTCGTACCAGCCCTGAGACATAGTTGTCTCAGGGTAATCTACGGGGATGATGGCCATTTTTTTGCCTCCCTTAGCCGTCTCCGCATAAGAGCGGCCGGCCTTGGAGGGTTTGGCCTTTTTGAGTTCTAAGGCCTTAGGGGTGTCCCCGGGTGTCCTAGACCTCTTACTAGGTCTATTGCGAACCCCCCCCCCCTTCGCCTCCGTCAGGGCTCTGTGAGTGACCTCTTTGAGCCACAGACGGGGGTCTTCTGTTATCTCCAGCAGCTAGGGCCCGTTTCCTCTCCCTTTGCTTCCTCTTCTTGGATGCCCCGCTACTTTTGGAGAGAGTGGAGAGACTTAGCATCTTCGATGCCATGCTCCCCACAGTGTTGTTGGAGGCATCAGAATCGTTGTCCTCCCCTTTGGGGAATCCACCGCCCGACGCCTCCTTTAACGTGGAAGTCGAACTTCCAGAAGATGAAGACTCCTCTCCGGATTCAGTGAGGGGTTTGAGGAAACTGGCCTTCCCTGCGATAGGGCCTGCCAGTGTAGGGTGTACGGAGGGCCCCAATCCAGGGCCCTCCGAGGGTGTAGGTATGGAGGCCCCATGGGAGGGGCCTGCCGGGGTTTTCACCGAAGAGGAGTGTGGACCTAAAGGGTCACGAGGTGAGGGGCCCCTTGCGGGGCCCTTCTTTTTTGGGTTTGTTAAAGGTTCCATATTTGATCCCACGAGAAGCTAGGGAAATAAAGGTCCACCCATGCAGAGCCCCGCATACATGGGTAAGGCTAAATAAAACCGGATTTCGCCTGGTCTCCGGAGTTTCACCTGTTAGCGACTTCTTACCCTCCGCCCCGCGGATGCGGTCATCCTTGGCACAGGGACGCACCGTGATGATGGGAGCATTTTTTCGACCGCCAGGTCTAGATCCGTCATGTTCAGCGTGACCCAGGAGCACCTCAGGGAGGATGTGGCTTTTCACCACGCATGACGATCTTGGTGGGAGAGAGGCTATGTATTCGCTTCATCCCACCCTGGGATACACTCCCTCGCCCCCAATGCCACCCTTAGCGAGGTGGCTTGCGAACATGCGCATTCTTTCAATAACAGGATAGTCTGTAGTCATCTCGGTGGGACCTAAAAAAATTTATATTTGAAAGACGCAAGTGCGATGAATGTTTATTCATTTTTTAACTTAAAAGAATATTAGACTGCCTCTCAATCCAAACAATTGGCATGATTAAATAACAGGATACATGCGCATGTGCCAAATGTAATTGCACCTTTCGCACCATCGCACGATTAGGACTCCCACGACTAGGAAGCAATGCTAACCAACCTAAAGGTTAAGAATAAACTTATCTCTCCAGCTTGCCTTGTAGAACCCATCATTTTTGTGATAACTACAAAACTCAAGGCTTGTGCTCAAACACCACTGACCAGCGTATCCAAGTCTAGAGTCAATGCGCTATGGAGGGCTTTTTGAACTTGAAAGTGCGTTAGCGCGTTTTTTACGTCAAACTTCCGAATGTAGCGCAATGGTTATCACTCTGGACTATGTATCCAGCGATCCGAGTTCAAGTCTCGGTGTGACCTGAATTGTTTTACCTTTTGAAAGTGGTAAATGCAACTTGGATATGTTTATTCAAACGTAGAAGAATATTACCCCCCGGTTCACAAAACACACAATAGGCATAGTTGAAAAACAGGATACACTAAGCCATAGGGGTCCCAAATTTATTCTAACTAGTCTCCTAGGGATCCTCTGTGTAATGATTTAAAGGTCAATCAATACAATATGTGGTTTCGTATAAAAAACGCAATCTTTTTTTATATGAGCTACAAAATCCTACCTCTTTTCGCTATTGTTTTTCGCAAAATACACTTGAAATTTACAGGCTGTTAAATTCGAGAATGGGATAAGCATGAGGTAAAAGTGTTATTCCATTTAATAGCAAAGATAATATCGTAAAAACTGCTCTTTAGAAGCAAATTCTTCCAGTGAATTGAATGGTGAAAAACTTATGTCACAAAACCATCTTAGTTTTTGAAGAAATTAGGAATTAATGACGGGAACGTTGGTCCAAATGCGTAGTTGAAAAAAATTGAAGGCGCTGCAGTATTTTCTTATTTCACGGAAAAAGTGTTAATTGAAAATATATGTTGAAGGAAAACCATGCCTTGTATCTAATGTTTTTTCTAATCACCGAGGTAAGTTATTAGAGAAGCAGAATATTTGTAACAGCAAATGCGGATTATTTTTTGTATTCACACCATTGTGGTAGAGCATCCTTAAAAACGATGAGTTTGGGGCAATCAAAGAAGAATTTCCTTTTCAATCCTTCTCATATGTAAAACTGTGGTTTCAAAAAATATTAGGTATACATCTCAAATTAAGGAGGTACCGCAGTGTCATTTGTGTTATTTTTTACCTTTTCATGTTGCTTATTACTGAAGGTATCCTATATACAGAGTGGTTCACGAAGAACATGCAATACTTAGGGACGTGATATGGTTGGCGATCGTATTTTTTGTCCTCTGAAAATGTGGTCAAAACTACTTAGTTACAATTTCTATGACAACGTAAACATTTTTCCAGAAGAATTTTTGTGGTCAATAAATAATGATAATTACCTCGTAAATCAAAAGTTGTTTACTGTCATAGTTCTCTATCATGGAATTCATGCAAAATCAAGATACTCTCACACCTCACAGTTATTATTATTGGGTATCATATGTTACCACCACGTAAAACGTAAGATAAGATTTTTTAATCTTTAGCTGGAGGAATTAAACATCCATATCCTCCGCCGGCACGCTAGTATTTATGCTTAAGTTTAATGCATGCTAAATCCCTGATCCAGCAGGAATTACTGCTTGCTTTTCCCGTCGGTGTTTTTGCCAAGGACCTTACAATGGTTTTTGCTTCCTTGCGTCTTTAAAAACTTTTATTCGAAGGAAACTTCGCGCTCCTTGCTGTGCTGCAATTGAGATTTTATTTTCGATGATAATTAAAAAATGAAATAAATACAGTCTTGCGACTTACTATAATCTTATTTTAGATGACATTGGGCCCCTCATCCTCCTACGGAAGACAATTTAAAATCAGCCCAACCTCTCTCCCCACCAAACGTCTCTCGTAATACCATAGAGTAACCATGTCCTTACTTTTTGGTAATACTGGTAATACGTACTTGAAAGACCCCGTAACGCTGAACATATACCACAGTTGAGGAGGAACTGCTTGCGTTCAGATACTTGCCAACGTTTTAGCTTGTCCGGGTCGTTTTACTTGAGGATTGAGGATGTGACCCAAAATGCGAAGAGAAACGATTAGCTGGTAAACTTTTGGTAAATATTTTAACGGAGCGAAACACTAATTTTGCGCGGTGAAAAAGATTGGTCAAGTCTACGGCTCTTCAGTTTCCTTGCTATGCTCTCACTCATACTTCTTGTTTGGGAAAAAATATTCATCAATTATAATTCCCTTGGAGTCGGATTTCAAGTTTTAAGTTTTTCATTTTTTCATGTTTCGCAACTCGAAACTGAAGCAAGTTCTCTTCTTCGGTTCCCATCCTAAGTAGGTTTGTAATTAACCCTGTGGCGTTCTCTTTCGTTCTCATCAGTTGGTTGGTTATTTTCTCAATATAATTGTAAATCACACGCCGTAATATTTCAACCAGGCGCCCGAAACGCTAAAAGTGTATTCAAAATGCGATCTACGGAATGAATTCCTTGTGACAGCTCTCCGTAACGTCTTAGTTTGAGCGTTTCCCATCCCTTGGTTTAATGAAACCTAGTTTCTTCATCGCAGCCCCACGAGCATTTCGCATACTGTTTCCGCAGCGCTCGCTCTGTGGAAACGCCTCGCTGTTTGCATGAACGTTATTAAATTCGAGCCCAGAGTGTGATGAATTCATAAGTAGTCCTTTTGAATTCTTCATAGACGTGAAAATTGGCGTTGCGAGAATGTACTGTAGAATCCACGAACGATCATTCTACATGTTTTCATTACTAGCATGAGATGATAGAATAAATACTTAATCTTTATACCTTAATAGAAATAGGGCGAACGCATTAGTGAGGATTCGGACAGGATTATTTAGATTCTGCCATGAATAATTTGGTACCCATTGCTGCCGCTGGATTAGCAAAGAGGCGCTGTTTTGTTTTGCCTAAATTTCGGGGGCGTGTACATCTAGAGTCACAATCTTCAATTCGTGATCTCCTTTAATTTTTTTTACCAAATTTTGATTTGTTAATTACCAAGTCACAATTATCATAGCAATACACTTTATATGTGCCTAGCCGGAAACTCTTCAAATGGGCACTTCATAGAGGCAAATCAAACGTTATTTGGTTGAATTTCTTGCAAAAGAACCAATCCATAGTTTTAAACTCACTTTCTTATTTATTTTCGTATTTCAATTCACTTGTGGGTGTCTTTATTAATTTTGCCTCGAAAATTTTATTCGTATCTCTTTTATCATGATTTCTAAATTTAAATGTTATGCTGCAATAAATTCTGAAATATGGTACTAAGAGAATGTAGTGGGTTGTGAAACAAGTTTTTTTTTCAAATGTAATCTGGCGGACTCTTTTGAGTTCTTAAATTAGGGACTCAAACATCAGAGATTTTATCTCCAGCATCCTAGTAAAGAATTTGTGCATGCGTTGCTTAGGTCGTATGAATGTTATAGTTTAATGTTATTCGAATAAGTAAATGATTTCCATAATTTTTTCCCAGAACATCAGAAAATTGGAGATTTGTTTACGTATGTGTGAGCATATTTTTCATTTGTTCTTCCTTCATTAGAAAACATTTTGTTAAATGCAATATTATTTCGCTGTCAAAAAAATGCCTTTCCTTAGTTTATGTTATACGTGTAACTTGACAATATTATGTAGAGGGGAAAGAATTTGTGAAAACAGAGAGCATACCTACCCCTAGGTTGTGCAGTCATGACTCAGATATAATATTTCAATTACTGGCCAAAGTTTGGATATTTGAATGGTTTTTAATTGATATTAATTTGAATAATAACTCTTATGTAAATTCATTGACAGGCAATTCGTTCATTTACAATTATTTAACTACACTGAATCAATGGGGAAAATCCAACTTCACTGGGGATCAAAACCGCTGACAATCGACTTACCTGGCCTGTGCGCAGGCCACCATACTATCCAAGCCTCCAAATTCCCAATGGAGTAGGTATTTAAGGGAGTAGTAGTTGCCGCCTTAGCGGTCGATCACATATCGTACTCATATAAGGAAAGATTGTTTTAAATTAGCCACTATCCACATGCCTGAATCCGTTACATCACTTATGGCCGGTAGCAGAAATATTACATATGCACCCAACAGAGTTGTAAGATCAATAAGAAAAGGCATTCGTTCAATATGCGTTACAGAATCATGGCATTAGTTTATCGGTTATTGTCACGTCGTCAAGTTATTGGACCTGATAGGTGGTGTTAGCTTACGATCTCCATAGGTAATGAAAATAGAGGATTTGTAATGAAACGTTTAAAGGAGTAATTTATTGATAAAAGAATAGTTTTACGGTGATTATCGAGTTTATTAATTTATACAGACTACTTGTAGTGTGCATAAATTACATATAACATGGATTTTAGCTAGCTAATGGTAATAGCCAACTAATAGCGAAGTAATTACTATTGTTACAACTGTTAGCGTTAGACAAGTTACGAATACGGTAGTTCCTGCTACCCGAGTTTTGCTATGATTTTCGTAGCGTTATGGTTTTTTGTAACTATTGATTCCGTAGCTAAAGTTGAGTCCAACCGGCCATAAATACCTTCGAAGATATCCGTGAAGATATCCGTGCCGGAAATACGGCGATGAAATGCGTTGATTATTTTATCCTTGCAATTCCTATGCATGATGACATTATTTCCACTGTTTTCATTTGAAAAAATTGGGATTCGAGTTAGGGCCAGGATGCGAAAATATGGATGGATGATTGAATGGATGGGTCTGAAAGATGAAATTCGCCTAAAAAATCACTTGACTTCACCGGGATTCGAAGCCGAATCTTTCTATTGCCAGTCAGGCTTGTTCATCTCATAGATAAGAGTTTCTCAACCTATTTTAACTATCAACCCTTAAAGCGTTTTTAGACAAAAAATATCGTAACCACCCCTATTAAATGATAATGAATTGGTTTATGTATAATTTCTTTCGTATAACATGGCATATATCTGCAAAAAATCCCCAAATTTCCATTTTCGACCGAGATAGATTGATAGGTGAAAATGTAAACACGCCTTGACTCAGGACCATAATCCCCATGTAACATTTACATTGCAGCTACCGTCAGCGTTGCACTTGAGCAGAGATGTTTATATTTTGAAAACATTAGTAACGGCCTCCAATTATTACACTAATAACAGCGAAATAACCTTCACAATTAATTAATAAATAAAATCTATACCTACTATAAAGATTGGCATGACTGGGTATTTTGCCCGACAATTTTGACGGGTTGGCAGCTAGTTATAATAAAATATTGTTAATTATTTTGTGATATACTTGTATTCGTAAAGTAAAAAATGTAAAAATTTATGCGTATAAAAATGAGGAAAATTGCATAAAACTTGAAAATAAAATATTGTTGAGATATTTCCGTGCACTTAGCAGGGTCGAGCGCTCCGAAACAGGATTTCCCTAAAACGCGAATACTATTCGACATTTCGCGTCGTGTTATCGAGGTACTGTGGCGATTCATCAACCGGTTACACAAACGTGGTGATGCGCGGCTACAGACGCGGAATATTTTTCTCCACTGTCCGAGCGCTTGTGTCTCTTCTCTGCCGAAAAGCGGCGGATATAAGCCCTTAGCGTGTAATTGCTTCCGGGCCTGGTATTTCCAGCGGTTTTAATATGGTCTCCTTTTTTTAGAAACCACCCGGTGTCAATCCGAACAAGAGAGCAGTAAATATCGTTTCTCTGCCGTTCGAGGGAAAAAGTGAAAGTTCTATTAAGGTAGTTCGTGTAAAGTATTTCCATAGCCGTAATGGAGACAATATTCGAATTTTATACTTTAATCTCAGCGTCTTTAAGATGTGTGAAGTAAATATTGTAATATTAATGGCGCAAAAATACATTTATATATGACCGAAATTCTCAGTAATTAAATAAATATAACTACTAAATATATTCTAAGTCTCTAACTTGGCTCATTTTTTCACGCCGTACGGCTAAAAAGCCTTCAAAAAGCAGGTTTTTTTTGCGATTCTATAAAAATTACTGCGGTGATTAATAGATTAATTTTCATGAATAGTTGAGAAAAAATACAATCTACACACCATGAGTTTTTGACGAAATCTCGGTGTTAAAAAATACTAATTTTTTCATTATTCTCCCTCTGGAGCTCACAGCCTTAAATATGTAAAGACATCTTGTTTTTTTCAGGAAAATTGCTCGAAATGTACTTCCGTATGGGGTTAATATTTTGATACCATTGGAAAGATGAGAGTTTTTTTCTTTAAAATTAAGTCAAATTTATAAAATTCTAGGTGAAATGAGTTTTCGCTCAAACTACCGGGGGAGAGACGCAGAAACTTATCCAAATGGTAAAACGGTAGCCAGAAGGTTAAGAGAGAGGTAGATGCTCCGGGCGCCGGTGGGGTAAGGGTGGGATTACGACCAACGTTTCCTGACGTTACGGAGACGGGCGGTGGCGTTCGCAGAGCTTAGTGATTGTAATGTTGTGGAACTTATTACGATGGCCGGACGTTGACGGTGTGTCATCGGACGATGATCGATTCAAGCTACGTCAACGGCAACCAATCGGAGGAGAGCCTTTTTTTCAATATTTACTTCATTTCTAAATAGTCCATATTACTTTTTTAGCTTCACAATGAAACATAATTCACCTTCTTGAAGTATTACTTGTCAGGATTGTTTGTGGATTCTATATATTTTGTTTATAAAATATGAAAATAGAGTAATTTTGCAACCAAGGGGACTATGTCCCCTGACTGCCTTCGTGCAGCCACCACTCGTACTAAGCGAGAAAAATAATACTCTCATAATACCTACTTAACATTACTTCATTATATCGAGTCGGAAACAAAATTATATGTGCATTAAACCAAATGGAAGTTTGTGTGCATGATCTGAAGTCGAACCCAGTTCTTAATGTGTGCATAAAGTAGCAGTAGCTTGCGGAGCCGGGACATTTAATGGATTTAAAAAGTGTGATGATTGTTCACCTTCTGCTTCATGAAACAACTGAGCGTGCGAAAGAAGGTTGCGGTTACAGGCTTACCTATTTATTGGATACATATTGTGTAAATTTTAATAGTTTTTTCTTCCCTTTCTGCGTTATTTCCCTTTTTGCTAATTCATTTCCATTCTCTCGCAGCCAGACGCGTTCGAAACGGTGTGAGACATGGAAGGTACTCGTGTTCAAGGTAGGGAATCCCGCTTGGGTTTTCAAATATATTTAATTTTCTTTTTTTTAAGATCTTATTTTTTTAATCAATACCCGCCTCTCGACGCTTATAGCATCTATCTTTTCTGAGTGAGTGAGAGGCGTATCCTCCGCTTTCAACTATCATCCCCTTTCACTGAAGGTGCTCGGCGCTTGGAAGTGAGTCTTTTGTTTTTTAAGTAATTATTATTCGCATTATCCTACCACTGGAAAGAAAACAAATGCAACTGGGATCGTGATGGGGAATCAGATCTCTTGTCGTACCATTTTGGGATAGCATTTGAACGTGCAGATTAGTAATGTAGCGTAGAAATTCTAAAAACAAATTGAAATATAAAAGTACGATAAAAGGTAAACGGGGATCTGTTTACTGTGGTGTCTTGAGTACTGCATTTCCATCTCGTGAGTTCGGATTAAAATCCCGGCGGTGGCGGAGATGTTATAAGTGAATCTCCATCCCAATCGCTGTCATTTTGCGATAAAAAAGCCTTATACACTCCTATGACCTGATGTCATTTCACGAAAAAATAACCTACCACCTCATTTTCCTTGATTTCCTCCTGTTTTCCCCTAAATATACCGCAAGTTAATTCGCAATTCCATATTCATTGCATCTTTTGTGAGTTTATTAGTCCGTACATATTATCTGGAGGTCGCGGGTTTGAGTCCCCTTAGTTGACTACTTTTACTTGGGGATCAAGTTCGTGTAGTGACCAGGGTACTTACTTCCCATCTCCGGGGGCCTGGGTTTGAATTCTTGCCGTAGGAGATAATTATTAGTTTAATTTCTTCCTCTTGGAAACCCAATTTTACATTGTGTGCTAAGTGTAGACCACTTCAGGTATAGTGCATCGTCTCTTGGATGGATCTAGAACTGTGGAGCTGAAGCTTTGGAAGTGGAAATGTGAATCTCGTGGAGCCTGTTAATAGGCATTTGTTCGAGCCTGAGCTCCCTTTTCAGTAATTTAACAAAACGCAAACTTTATTTTTTATTTATTAAAAGTTCTTTGATTTTATAAAATGTACAAGCTGACTTAGAATTGTTATGAACAAACACGAACTACAATTTTTTATTACAAAAATAAATAATACGATCCCATTGCTGTTTCTGGAATTGTGAAAAAACTAACTATGGTCAACTATTTTTTATTTCATTCAGAAAATTTGACATTATTTCCCGTCTACGGAGTCCTCAATTTGTACTACTTTGTCCCTTACCTTCCCTTACCCTTCGTTTCTTACCTTGGGGCCCCCTCCTAGTTTGAGGCCCCAAGGCTGCTGCCCATTTTTTTGGGCAGAAATTCGCCTCTATCTGTCCGGGTTTAAGAAAATTTCGTGAGACTCCTTGAGATCCAGTCAGCCTTCTTGTGCGATTCCATATATCCCCCACCCTCCCCCTCTGTCTCTCCCTCTCTGTCTTCTCGACCCTAAACCTTTTGAAAAAATGATAAGTAATGATTATGAAAGCGGAGTTACCGTCAAAGAGGAGACGCCCCTCCGACACGACCCCTCATACCCCATCTTATCCCCACATCATCTCATGGGGGGTAATCCTTCGCTCCATCAATAATTCCGCGCTTCAAGGGATGAGACGCACACTTTTCCTTGCCTCCCTCCGCTGCTACTCCTCCTTGAGATGCCATCGGTATCTCTTGAGAAGCGCTGCCTGCCCCGTGTGCTCGGATCGTTTTGAGGCGTGCGCCTTCCTCCCCGTGCCCAAGAATGAGCGGTTTTCCGCAAAGGTCACGGCCGACGACCGTTTCGAAAGGCCACGACGCGACGGTTTCATTGCTTCGATCCTTTCCATGAAGTTGGTTCTACCGTAAAATGGCTTTAGTCCGTTTCAAAATTATGTAGACCTGAGTTATGAAGCGTAAGATCTCGAAAACCGGAGAAAATTATTTCAGTCAATTGAACATCGAATTAAAGCTCAATAATTGCCAAAGTTGATTAATTGTAAAATATTGTAGAATACCAAATTTGTATATAATTATTATGCTAATATTGGAAAAATTGCACATTTATTGAGCTCGTAAACGAATGAAACGTATTTGCTTGGTGCTATCGGCGATTTCCTTTGGGACGCGGTGTGAACTTATAGCTGTATGGATAAAGTCAATGGTATGTAATTTCATACGAGTACTTGCAAATGCGTCAGCCTCAAAGTTTATTCAGGACATTTGGTCCACTTTCCTAGTTTTGTTAAAATGAAGCACCAATCGCTCTTCATTGGTTTAGGCGGTGGAAAAATGGGCAGTTTTTCCATACAGAACATCGTTATGAAAAAAATCTATCCTTTACGAAAGAGTTAACTATCAATCAACGCAGAAAATAATTAGCTTTAATTTAATTTGCAATGGGCTGAAATAGCTTCTACGCGAATTGAGATATTAAGCTTCAAACTCGAGGTACACAATTTTTTAAAGTGCATCAATTTTATTCATATACTTGCAGCCTATTTTTAAAAATTTATTCTTTGTTTGATTATTATTAAGGTGCCCTACTGGTTAAGATAGGTTTGAATGAGAGAGTAAAAAAATATTAGACTTTTGCGAGCGCAGACCCGCAAGGTGTTGAACATGAAATGTGATAATTAACGTCTTTGAATGGTTATAAGTTTTGGGAAAATGTTTAATCCGGACCTTTAAATACTTTTGAAACAAGTAAAAGATAAAGGTGCTAATAACACATGTTGACGTGCCAATTATCCCACGGCCAATGTGTCTCTCATATCGTTAACGTATCTGTCGCGTACGTGTTGGGTGATGCTCATTTGAAATAAAGCGGCTCATAAAAGAATTTGGCTTGAAAAAGTGGGCCAGCAGGTTTCAGTACTTTAATCACCTAAATGAAGTGCTCCTCAATCACAGACTAATCCAAAATAATTTTAGTGCACACGTAAGAACTTTATAAAAGTTGTAGTTTCCTTGATAGATTTATTGGAACGGGCCTGGAACCATTAGGGGCTTGACGTGCCTTCATGCAAGGGCGATGACCCGACCCTTGGAAAACTTTTCTCTTAGCGTTGCCGTTACTCCGTGGACCTGCTCATTCTAAATTGTTTCAGTTCGCCCCAATTCGGCGCCCAGTGGTGGCGCCTACCACCAATGGCGCCGGCTGGCTCTTTCGAAGTGTTGCGCTCTGGGAGACCGCTCAATTCGTTTATAAGGCCCACCCGCTTGTTCCAGGGGATAGATTGTAGTTAAATTGTGCGAATAAGTATTTTTTCTTTTCTAAATATGCTTAAAAATTAAAATAAATATTCAGAAAAATGTGCGGAACCATGGAGATTGTCCTCTTTTATATTCTGTCAGTACGGAATATTAATTTGTTTTCAAGACTACAATTTCTCATCCTGTGCATTTGTATTTGGGAGATAAATGATAGAATTGTTATTTTTAAGATTTTTAATAAATTCACATTAAGGTGTAACAAAACTACGTTGACTGCGTTACTCTTCTATTATGATATTCTGTATCGTTTGTCTTCATCGGACATCTGAGTTATTGCGTCAATTATTCCGTATTTCATTTGCTTACTCTAAATAATGGTCTTGGAATAGTTAAACTAATATATTTACGCAAATAAATTTGCTAACAGTATTGCAAGAACGCTTAAAGACTAGCTAACGATTTAATTGCATTTTTATAGCACTTTTTTTATTTTTTTTATGTGTTTGTTTAAGCTCTGCAGTAGTTCTCATCAATATTGGCAGCCAATGCAGTTAGGTACAAAAGCAATGCAGTTTTTGTAAGTCAGTTGTTTATTTTATCAATCTGTCTCATGTTCACGCAGGCTATGTGATATCGATTCAGTTGAAGGTTAAGGTTTATAGTATTAATTTGTTGAGCCCGACCGTCCCACATATTTTCTTTTGCATGAAATGGCATCCTATATTATATCCTGCTAAGTGAAGCTACCGGTCTGCCAAAATGAAGCCTACTAATTGACAAAGGAGACCAATACACTGAAATATGACAATGGTAGTTATGATATTTGTACTAAAAATATTTCATGGATATGACCGGCATTTCGTCTCAGGACTATTCCATTTGTTTGCAAGTCAGTTGTTTATTTTATCAATTTGTCTCATGTTCACGCACGAAAATTAGATTGTTGATGAAAACTACGGTTCCGACTCACAAACATTATTAAAACCTAGTATATTGTGGGAGTTGTACACAGCTTTGTCAGGAGTTAAAATTAAAAATGAACTTTCGTTACAAGTTATTCAAGAAAAAAGTCAGGGGAAGATTTTAAAAGATGATAACTCTACTTACACTGTTAATCGTGTTTACTCTGAATTATTATAAATTATTTGTTGCGGTGTAGATATTTAAAGTAATTAGGAGCATGACTGCTTATACGTTTATATTTACTAATTTAAAATTTACTTTGATATATTGTGTGATAGTTGAGATTTAAATATTTGCATAGAATAAATATTTGCAGTTTAAATTTATCAATTATATTTGAAGTCATTTAGTCATTTAATTTACTGTTTTAAGCAGGATGAGTATGCTAATTTCTCTAGTCTCAGTGTTCATGAGTTATTGGTCATTGTAATACTGACCAGTAGTAGTATTGCCTCTTAACCGGTCTACTGCATGTTAGCATGTTCGCCAACGACATATTCCCATAATTCCTGATTTGGCCGCGTATTATGCTCCTGCCTGCTTTCTGGTCTGTGACTAGCGGCCGGGTGACGTGTGGGGTCGACCTAAGACTGGGAAGAGTATTGCATGCCTGGTGTGGAATCACCCTGTGCCACACACCCCGGAGGTGGCTTGCACGGTACTTCGTAGCTGTGGATAGATAAGCGTGCAAACACTTTATCCGATGACCTTTCTTAGTTTACTCTATCCTTTGCAAATTTCAATTCATATCCTCTCTTATAGTGTGTCCCTTCTGCGATTTTTCGTTCACCCTTATAGTCAGCATACCTAAGAAAAAAATGGAGTCTTCAAGTTTTCACTTGGAGAATCCCTTCCTAATGACATTATTTCATGGTCCTTTCGTCCTATTCATATACCTACTCTATGATGTATAGCCTACATTTACCGCAGATGCATTGAAATCACTCCCTTTTAAATGAAACTAAGATATTCATCATCTTTGCTCAGTAATGTTTCTCTCTCGTAAAATGAGGAGTACTCTCTACGGTACTGCAACAGCTTTAGATTTTGAAGCTTTTGCATGCTATTACTTTATCAGTTGCTCCATGATTAAATTTTCATGAAAATACTTGTGATATTTGTATCCGAAGTTGTTGGTGTCAAGACACTTGCTCCTATCATCTTCTTAAATGAATAATTTTACAATTTCAGGTATGCTGGATGCGGCATGAACGTTTTTTCCTGTCGCGATGACCTTGACTGCACACACCTCTGATTTCCGCCAGCCATAATGAGTTCATTGTTGATTTTTGTTCGGTAAGTTCTGCTTAAATATTTTTGCCCCTTAAAAGCTGTCATATGTACATGTGAAATTAAACGAAATCATCGCAGAAGTGCCGATGGCCGATGTGCAATGGAAGAATTTTAGACTGTAAGGGGATATCATCTGAAATTCAGTAACGCCAAGTGAATATGTGGTAGTTGTGTGACCATGTTCACTTCATTTTTAATAATAATAAACACTTGGTTATTATTCCACACTTTATTGGAAACAAAACGACCCGGGTTTCAGCATGTCATGCCATCATCAGGCAGACCTGATGATGGCATGACATGCTGAAACCCGGGTCGTTTTGTTTCGAATAAAGTGTGGAATAACAACCAAGTGTTTATTATTATTAAAAATGAAGGAGTTCCACAAAGTAACGCCGGAGACAGTGTCTTATATGTTCACTTCAGACTACTCTACATATACAATGCGACTACCACTCTACTTCCGGTGCAAGTAAGACTTTCAGATGTAAAGACTTTACCTCTTCAACTTCCTTAATCCTTTCACTGCGTGAACGAAGTTCAATTCCATTAACTATTTGTGTAAATTATACACAGAAATGAAAGCAATATTTAACGTGTCAATGGCAATTTTTATTTATGAGGGCAAATAAAACACTGAAATTCCGCAGTAAATGTATATTTAATCACTTCCGGCCTTGGATTTGATGTTGTTTATCATCATCAAGTGAATGTACATAAAATGGAGGTCCTTATATATAAATTGACTAGCAATGGGGAGAAAAGGTGGAAAGGTTGGTGGAGGGACGGGAAGGAAGGAAACGTATTATTTCGGGGAATTTTTGGGCTTTGCAGTCAAATGCTGTGCGTTTTAGTTGCGTTGGGAGAATGTAGTGGGACATTCAAATCACATTAAAAAATTTGTATCTTTTTGCACAGGCATGACGTAATTATTAGTTCAAACCACTGTCATTTTGCAGTAAATTTACCATCACATATTTTCGCAAATCCATCAACTGTAAATTTGACGAGTGATGGTTGTTGTGAGTTGGAATTGAGAATGGTATTCAACTGTCTCTTGTGTGTATAGTGCTTGGAATGTCTTGTACTGCTTTGCCGTACGCTTACTTTATTACGAGTGCTAAGTTTTGGGTTTATCTGCATCCGAAGTGTGATCTGGTCGATTTGTTTATGAAGATAAAATTATTTCGATGTGAATAGTTTTTATATGCATAAATGTTTTTGAATAGATCTGTTTTTTTGTAATGGAAGGTTTGGTATGAAATTTCTGACATTGATTTCTGATTTCGCAGTTAGCAATAATTTTTCTTTTTTAAATCATTATTGCATATTTTTCTTATTTTGTAAATGTATTTTAATTTTTACAAATAAATGTGTTACTTTGGCATGTACTCAAAATCTGAGAGGCCGTTGTCGGCCTACGACAATTAACGTTTAATATTATCTATATATGAGCATGAGCATAGGATCGATTTTTGGAGTAGTAGCTACATATTTTTGAGCCTGTTGGTTCAAGTTGAAGTCCATAGTCAGTGGATGGAAATATTCTTTCGGATGTACCCGAAAGTCGCAGTGATAGAGTTAATTTAAGCCGTGTCCAAACTCGCCAGTTAGATACCTAAATCCGGAAATTTAGGGAGGACGCCATCTTGAAGTGTGTCCAAACTTGTTAGGCAGCATAAGGGAGCGGATTTGGGCAGCCAAATCTGTCGCCAAATTTAGGGAACAACAAGTCCTTCCTAAATCTGCCACCATTTGGAATTTCCCAGAATTCCGAGTGGTAAAAGCGTGAAAAGTAGCGGAATGAGTGGAATTGCAGTAAATATGGCGGGCAGGTAATTTGTTTTGAATGGAAAGGCGTGAGTTCTTATTAATATATTTAATGAATGATAAATGTTAAATTGATTTATCTTATAAATTTTATCTTCGGAAGCAACGAACAGACAGAGACCTTCATATCAAGGAGTGAGACAGAATATACAAGTGTCATAGCGGGGAAGTATTTTGAGTGTTTACAAATCAGATTTTTTATATTGTCTTGCGCATGTTAGGTATTTTTTAAATTAAAATTTCGTTTTTGGTAGTAACGAATCAATCAACCGAACAGTTAATTATACCAAGAAAGGATAAGGCGGATCTGGACTAATAATATAAACTAACAAAAAACTACCACTACGCGTCTAAATAAAGTCTACAATGTTGCAAGTTTTTAACGAAACTAAAAAGTAAATACAATACAAAAGAAAAACTAAAAAAACGGCAAGCTATAATAGTTCTTCCCCACAATAGTTAGTCTTCAAACACCATTTACCTACAACCAAAACCTAGCACTTCAATTATAGTATGCAAAATATAGTTTAATGCTGTAGACGATCAAGTTCCTGTACCATTGAGAAATTGTACACAGATGTAATTAATATTATTATTTAAGATTTATTTTACATCATGTCCATTGGACATCATTTCGTGGCCTCCATATGGATGTCACTGCATGAACTTTATAGGATCTCATCCTATGAACATCCAAAGGATGTCCAGTACTAACTGGACATCATTCGGTGGCTGGGTATCACCGTAAACAGACTTAGCTATTAATAATGCACGCAAAAGGAAAGAACAGTACAGGGATAATATAAAATTCGAATTGACGCAATTACCTACACGATCACAAATCCAATTAACTGCTCAGTCTTCCACGAATCGTTATCTGCCATAGCTGCGAAAGTTAATACATAAACAACGAACAAAAACTAAAAATACGTACTTTATACTGCTAAAAGACAGGGATAAATACACAATCACTAATTTAATACTGTGCTCAGTCCAACACGATTCGCTATCTACCAAAAGGAAACATTGATACAAACCACGAACTTAAAAAGATACAAACGCATTGAACAAAAGCTATAAGTACGTCCCATACTGTACCTACTCTGTAAGTCATGGAATCTAACTATATAAATGTCAGTGTTACGAATTAACTACATAATATTGCGAAACTAAGAAAATAATGAGGAAATGTATAAAATCGCAATCCAATTTCAAACAGCACTAGTCATGAGGGTCATATGTTCAAAACATTATCGTATTCCGTATTTCCCTTGTCCTTCGTTTGCTTCCAGCTCAGCAGATGGCGACCCTTGCGAAGGGCGTCCAAATTCAAGCTTCCTTTCAGTTAGCTGCCCAAAATTTAGGTAGCCAAATCCATGCTCCCCAATGCCTAACGAGTTTGGACACGGCTTTACTCTGTTACTGAGCGTTATGGCACCAGCAGATTTTGAGAGCAGCGATCCTTGGAGAGCGTTTTTTTTTAAGACCGGTGACGTCATTTAGCATGAAGAACCTTCGGTCACGATCGTTCAAGGTATCTCAATGGACTCCTCTCAATTTAGTTTCCGGAGCGAATACCTCCGAACATTCGGTATGGTTCGCAGTCCGTCTTCCCTCACCCTACCCGTTTCAACTCCTTCACGTCACTCGGTGGGGGACGAGGTGAGTGAAAGTGTTCTTATTGAAGTAGCTGACCCAGGCGAAAATCCCATTCCAGTATGTATTATCCGGTATGCCCGGGAACGGATTTGTGGAGGTCCCGGATTTCCAATACGAAGTGCTGATTCGGCCCGCAGCAGCGACGACGCTCGGCGGCTGAATATAGGCGGGAGTGTGGGCATTCATTTCATGTGTGGGTCGGAGAGAGGGCGAGACGGTGAATGAAAGGGGAAGGGGAAAGAAGTGGACTAATATTGGGATTAAACCGAATGGGAAATGGGAATGGGATTCGCGTCACAATGGGGAACGTGCGTTAAATCTACTTTTCATATCTAAGTGGTAGTAGTACTTTGGTTTAACGTGCTTCGATGGCTAAGGTTATTTGGCAAATAATGTCTGCCACTTGCAGACAGGAGCTACAGCACTAGGGTGAAACGCCCCTCCAAATTCGTGCCGAGCCAAACGATACTAAACTTCGGTGACTGATCGGGAACCCCTGTTTCCATCGTGGTGGGCCGTCCCCCATATTTAAGTGCTTTTTACGATGAAATGACAAACTCTGTATATTCTACGAAAATATTTTAATTAACTAGCCGACCAAGGTTTCGACTTACGAAGTCATCAGCATTAAGATTTAATAATTTTCAATAAAATTATCTCGTGGACCACACAGAGTTTTTTCATGTAATAATCGAGTATCACAAAGTAACGCCTGAAGTCTATGGTGCGCACGGTAGATATTTCAACGAACTAAAATACATAACCCACATGTCCCAGCGCCGGCCAAATGTATTAATAATTGCTCCTAAAATGCGCATGCCATTTTAAAAAAATCACATGATACAAAACAGCATCTAAATGTCTGACGTCACCCACGGTAAGCCCTACTCTCTTCTACGTGTACCTACTTCATATAAGAAGGATCTACTCATACTAGTTAGAACTGCCTTCCTTTAAGGAAATAGCAACGATTTATTTTGTTAATTCGGTCAGCCAGCTGAACTTCGCATGGAAATACGTCGTATTAAGTTGCAAGAACACCTTTCCGTGACGTCATTCGCCGGGTTTCCGATGACGTAGTATTTTTAAAGCTCGGAGCGCAAAATTTTGGCACTGTGTATTTTAGATTGTAACCTTCGAATACAAATAGTTTTTTTAAATCGCGTATGTTCCCCATTGCTTGCAATTCAAACAATAAATCTTGCGCTTATACAAAATCATACGTTATTAATTTCTATTTACCTCTCTCTATTGCATAATAATTAAGGTATTCTGTTGTAATGAACTGTGGATATTTGAGCCTGAATTACTGATTGAAGTGGCATTTCAGGGCCACAATGAAATAGGCTTAAAATTAGGTTAAAGAACTGGCGCGTTGAAAATCTGACATTGAAACTACGCTAATTGGATTAAATGTGATGAGTAAAACTGTGAAATTCTAGTATTATTTAAAAAAATATATTAGCCATTTAAATTTCCTGTGGAGTATTCAAGCGCGTGTAGTCTGCTATATTTATAGCTGTCGGCATTGTCAACATCATGACCACGCGTTGAAATTCTGACATTGATACTACGCTAATGAGATTAAATGCAGTGAGTAAAAGTGGCACATTCTAGTACATTTTTCAAAATTATGAAAGTCATTTTTATTACCATTGGAGTAATCAAGCGCGAGTAGGGTGCTTTATTTATAGCTGTCGGGATTGTGAACATCATGACCACTCCACGCCAAAGGTTTATTTAATGGATGGAGTAATTGAATTATCCTAGTTTGCTTATTTACTTCAGCGTGAAGTCTGTGTGAATTCAAAAACTTGATATGACTTTAAATTAATGGATAAATTAATTGGTTGTATGTATGCTGAGACGTGACAATGTATTTTGGAAAGTAGAGGAAGTTGATATGAGTGGAAAAAGGAGGACGTGAGATTGTAGACAAGTAATAGATATACGATGACTCGAGAGTTTTTGGGTTTAACCGCGGAAGCCTTCGTAGCAACAGAAACCGTTATCAGAAACGCTGAAGAATGCAAAACCACCTGCAGGAGTTTTCTAGTGATAACATTATTGTTGAGGCGGGCGGATCATGTTCTATGGTTAAGAAAACTCGCATCACTCTAAATATTGAATTAGCTGAGCAGGTGAGTAAAAGAGATCTCACTCGGGCCGCCCAGATTTAATTCTCGAATTCTCTTGAATAATGTATCGCACAGTCTTATCTGGTTTTCCACCAAGTCTTGTGGCCTTCAAGTTAGATAATATACCCTGAAGACAGTGCTCTAATCAAGTTTTAAAAAGTTGGTTGACGGATTGTAGTATTTGACCCGATGGGAGACCCGAGAAGGCTTTCTTCAACTGGGAAGTCCCCAGATCTTTCTATGCATAATACATTGTTGTTGCTCAGTGACTAAGACGATGTACATTTATAAACTTGGTGGTCGCTTCTCAATCTCCGCTCGAGTTCCGCCTTGAAATTTGTCATTTGACGCGAGCTTCCAAGAAACTGAATGAGTAATGGGAAAGTGATTTGGCTTGCAAGCAAGGTGAACTGACATTGTTGAGCAATCAGTAAAAGCGAGAGAAGAAAAAGAATAGAGAGAGGCACAGAGTACTGGGGCCCGATTCTGATCTTCCACCAGTCATTGACTGGTGGAAAGTTCCACCATTCGTTCATTGAACGACTCTTGATCCGTTCAATGAACGGCTCAATGACCCCCTCTGGAGAGCCGAACGTCACAGACTTATGCCGATTTCCAACTTACCTCGAAACCGCGAACAAAAAAATGTCTACCTTCCGCACGCTTACTTCCGTCGGAAAGTTTCCACCACGACACTAGCGCTGTTCCACCAAGTGGATGACGGGTGGAAGGGAAGCTTGACTTTCCACCAGTCATTGAACGATGAAGGATGTAGTGAACGATTCTCTGGTGGAAGGTGGAACATGTGACGTAGTGTCGGAAAGTCATGACGTTTTGGTGGAAACTAATGACGTTTTGGTGGAAACTAATGACGTTTTGGTGGAAACTAATGACGTTTTGGTGGAAGTGTTGAACATCGGGAAAGCATCAGAATCAGGCCCCTGGGGTGAGTGTGGCCTCGCCTACATTGGAGAGACTGCACGCACGGTGGAAACCAGGATCAAGGAACACAAGAGGCATATAAGACTTTTTCAACCCGGAAAATCGGCCCTGGCAGAGCATAGTCTAGATAATGCGCACTCCATCAATTTTAACGGCACCAAAATCCTTTGCCGTTCAAATGGATACTGGGATCGTTTGATGAAAGAGGCTATCGAAATAAGTTTGGAGGAGAAGTTAAATCGTGACTCTGGGCAGTACATCAGCGAAATATGGAGACCGCTACTCACTAAATCAAACGGTCGCGGTTACAATGTAAATTCAAACCGCCTTGAACGAGCCGGTCAACAATGGGTTTTTTCAACCGCCGTTGGCCAGCTATAAAAACCCCGGAATGGACCAACTCGGCAATCAGTCTCAGCCCTGATGACGATGAGGGAGTCACTCGTCGAAACGTTGGCCTTTAAAAGCCTTACCCGGTGGCAAACCCGAGAAGATTTTACTATTATTATTATTTCTTCCTTGAACATCCATGGTAGTACTTATCCCATTCGTCATTCATTCCGTTCTCCGTTTTCGGGATCCTGTTTGTCTCTGAATATATCCAATGTATTTGTCTCTCCTGCTTCACAATTTTTAAGTGCCTTTTCTCGCCAGTACTTCATAGAGCGTCCTTCGTTAGTGATTCTCTCCGCCCATTAAACCTTCATCTTTCTTCTCCAGCAACACATTTTCTTGGCTTCCAATCTTCTTTTGTTCTGCTGCTATTTATGTCTTAGCTTCTTTGCTCACTATACCTTTCTTTCTTCTTCAATCGCTGTAATATGTATCCGTCTTTTGAAAAAGAAATTCATACGAAATTGTGGAATCAGGACTGGGCATTTCCCAGTAGGGAACTTCGTCACAGATCGCCACTTGTGGAGAAATTTTATTTTCCATGCATCCGTATTTAATGCAATAAGAATTAACGCATGATTTTTGGCAACTTGCAACAAAATGCGAAATTGTCTGCATAGTTTTAATAGTCATTTCAAAAGTAATCATTTTCGTGATTTTTTTATCAAGCAAGTAATCATTAAGTTTCCAGATGTTGTGTTGAATTTAATTTATAGCATTCGTACCAGCTGTAGCTCCTTCCCAATACAATTTTCCTCTTTTAAAAATTAGAGTCAAAATTAAATTATCTTTCTCTAAAAATGTTGTGAATAAAACACTCCTCAGCTCCTTTATAAGGTTAGGAAAATTAGCTAAATTCTTTGGCTTCTACAAAATTCCTGCAATAGAAAAACAGCAAAGCGATATAAATGCTGCATTAGTCTCAGTTCCTGCGAGGTATGTTAATGCTATATGAGCTTTGCATATTTAAATTGCTACATAACACCGATGTGCAGAAATTCATCGTGAAGAAATCATTTGGTGCGATGGGATTAGAACTTCACCATAAAGAACCAGGTTCAAGGTGTTTTCAGTTCTGTTGGTCAAAAGCGAGATGGCTGTTGGAATCTAAACAATCAATATTTTGTGAATCTTAGGCATGAATGAACTTCAGGTATCCATACAGAATTATTGGGCGGAAAAAATACTTGAAAGGCATGGATGTAACGCCATTCACGACTCAAGTTGCTATAGTATAATGTTCGAGCATTTAAAAGGAACTCAAGCGCGTGAATATTTAACTCACATTGATAATATGATGTTCAGAATCCAAGTTGACTTTCAATTATTCTTTTTTCCCTCAACTGTAATACCATCCAGCTTCGTTGGAAGTTTTGCTGAGCAACCATTTATCTGATGTCATGCCTTGACATCTTTCATTTAAGGTCGGAAAACATCAGATTAGAACCGGGGAATTTTGACGGACGGTTTTGCCGGTTGTGATTTGAGCGTTGGAGATGGGAAACGTCAGCAAGGAGGAACTTAGTACTGATTCATTGATCATCGAACGTGAGGGGTCGCGTATTTGCTCCTCCATTGCCCAAAAAGCTTTTATTTCTATCAAAATTTATTTTGGATTTCTGGAATTTTGAAGGTTTTTCATTGGTCGCCTTATGTGCTTAGCTTGTCTTCTAGATTCTCATAACTTAAAGCGCGCTTTGTTGCGAACAAGATGAACTTAAAGTTATTACGATTTAGCAATTATTATATGCACCAAAAAATAAGGTGAACAAAGACGTTCTAGGAATGGTAAGAAAGGCTAAATAAGATTGAGAAAACAAAAGTGAAGAAAAAGGTGAATGAAGGAAGTAATGAGAGGCGATGGGATGTTGAAGGCCTTTATGGAAGCCAGAAGAATAGGTTAGCTTTGACGGGAATGGAATTATTGATGTTAACTTGGTGTTTTGATAAACTGAAGGGAAAAATCCGTATGAGGAAATACGCATTAAAAAGGGAGACATTTGTCCAAAAAAACCTTTCTCGACCAACTGAGCAATAAAATAAAGCGAGTACGTTTTTGTTGTGTGTTCCCGAGATCCATACATTTATTCTATCACTTTGAACGTAATTAAACATTTAAAATCAGGCTAAACTTCGATTGCCTTTTCTAATCACTCAAGAGAGGCCAAAGCTCGGAAACATAGCGTGCATTTCATGAATTATTCAACACCTTTCATCAATTTTTTTCCCAATTTTAGAACGACGCGAAAAATAGTGACGCTTTGAAAAAGACGAGGTTTATGAGCTTATCCCGTGCATTTTAACATGCGATTCTTCCCAAAAATATTATCAGTCACCAAATTGAAATGCGCGTGATAAATGGAACAAAATCGTAATTCATCCGTTGCTTGGAAACTAGTTTACTCCGGAACCAAGTGAAATATTTATTCCCACGAACGATTTCCTCCTCCAGGAGGGATCTACAAGTTAAAAACATTTCACTAGAGGATACGGTGTGTGTCAATATAATGTGCTTTAGGTTCATTGTGGTAACTTTTTTCACACGTCCTTTGTGATTGAAAATTACTGAAGTTAATAATGTTTCCTCTGTTCTAAAATAGTGAATCTTATAAAGATGAGTTTTTTTTGCAGTTTTATTATTAAAATTAGAAATATTTGATGCGAGTGTTGTCGATGTTTCACATAATTATCAATCTTTGGACTTTATAATAATGTAAAACGTTGAAAACGGTCGCATTGAATATTTTTCAGTGGAGAACTTGGAAGAAGTTTTCTTTCGACTAGTACTAGTGTTGGGATGGGTGATTCTTGCGCCGTTAAAAACATATTACTACGAGGATTGCGAAAGAATGCCGGGATGTTTTTTTTCCTCCTACAAGTTATGACTTTCGTTCGTGGAGCCGGTGTAACATATGAGTCTGTTAGTCTTAGTAACCTGCATCCAGGTTATTGTTTACAAGTTTTTTGTTTTGTTGATTGTCAGAGGCTTCTAAAATAAATGTCTTACCTGAATAGTAACTGAACTTTACAGCCAGAGCTTTATTGAAGTTGTCTACCATATTTATTCTCTCCTACTAGATATGCGCTGCTCCCATTTTCCTCTTACATGTCGAATTCAACCAGGACTCACCTATTATTCAGGAGGCGGAAATCAATATTTCCGTTTGTATTCTATGCCCTTTCTTCCCCAAAAAATCACTCTTTCTCCCCATATTTCTCCCCTGTATTACTTGTCCCCACCCACCCACCTCCCACCCTCTCCCTATTTGCTCTTCCCTACTCTCCCCCGAAAGGAGCAGAGTGGGCCCCTTCTGTTGCTTTCCCCCCGTTTCAGAAATCTTTTATACCCACCCTCCCCCTTTTGCCATGGGTGCACACACACAATCCAGGGACGCGTGAGTGTTTGATGGATATTTTTTGGGAACGCGTCGGGAAGTAGAGAGCAAACGGATTGGGTCTGGAGCCGGAGGAACCGTAGGTAGAAGGTCGGGGGTGGATGGAGGTGGGGTTGTGGATTATCTCTCTCTCTCATACTCACTCCTACTCCGGGAAGGAAGGGAAAATCTGGAGATTGATAGATTCATGTACGAAAGAATTCAAGTATCGGTCGTTCGGGGGGTTACGCAGAACATGGAAACACGTGTTTGGTGAAGGGTCGCGGAGCAAAGTTGGATGACTCATAAGTGTTTAAACCTAGGATTTAATAGATAAAGAAATCACTTAGTGTGGAATTTTCATAGTTGGTGTTCATGTCCATTCTTGATTCCACATTTTTAAACTTCGAAGCGTTAATTCAGTTTGAAATTTACCGTTTAATTTCTCAATAATGCGTAGTTAAGATAAATATTTCCTAACCCAGGTAAATGTAGCAGAACTTTCCACAAATAAAGAAACGGGTGTTACGTCAATACTAGGCAGTAATGGCGTAGTACGACCTTATGTTTGTTCACATTTTTGACGACGTATCTACTAGTTTCACTGCAAAGTGATGTCCCAGTCAAATCCAACGTGGTCACGTGCGTTTTACATCATTGCTTCAAGAAGTATCCTTCTATATTGTTTTGTAGTTAACGTAGCGTTTTAAATAATAACACTGGTTATCATTAAAATTTCTTTTTCGACATGAGTATTCTCTTCCAAAAAAGTATACGCCACCGAATTGTCGTATTTAGTTAAGCATTACTGACTGATTATCCGCATCCGGCGAAAAGCACCGAAACAGAGGAATGTAGATATTGATTGGTAGATATAAATATTTATATGATTCGGGTATTAATAGACGATCACTCAAAATTGGGGAACACATGGCGGTATTTTTGTATTCGGACAAGAATTGCGGAACGCATAGATACCTCAAATCCATATGTACGAAGATACACAGAAAAACCTAGTGATCGCCAGGTGAAATGATATTAATGATTCGGGTGTTGCGAGGCAAGACATATTTCATATGAATGTCCTATTTTTGACAACCGTTCTGGCAAGGTGCATCCTCATGTAATAATAATGTGTTATAAAACTACCACCGTGTATTCTGCTCTCGTTCAATATTGATTCTCATAAGAAAATATTGCTCGCAAAATGATTAAGTACACTGTAAACAAGTCTGTTATGAGTTTAACATGCTTTCAGAAAAGATGGGAGATGATAAACAGCAGGAGCCCTTGGAAAAAAGATAATTCGAAGCGGTGGAAATTCTCGGAGGAACAAGAGCGGAATGATGAAGATTAAATAGATCGAAAACGAGTGAGTGACGTCGAAATTTACGGTAAGTGCGAGGTAGAATAAGCCTCAGGGAAATACTCAAAAAGCTTAGGGGTTATAATTTCTTCGGGCATATTTTGAGGTATTATGGCTTGATGGACACCAATGTGTAAGTCAGAGGGATAGGGGAGAGCTGTAGAGGATGGAAACGCATTTGATGCATATAACATGTAGTTGAAGGCAGAAATATGATTGAGTGAAGATATAAGCTGAAAGGATAGTAGAACAGCTCACTTAGTCATTGCCATTCCAAGATAGATGATCACTAAATGTAGTGATGGCAGTGGCATTAGTTAGTAGTGTTACTTGCGTTGGAGTGAGTGAAAATTACTTGAATGGGCACTTTCCTCCCATCCTGACGGGCCTGAAATACATTGATAAGCCAAAATAAGCATATTTTACCTTATAATATATTCCAAACTCTGTTACGAAAAAAGTCATGCCTATCTTGGCTTTTTTAAATAAACTGGATATATTTGCCTGAAATTTTACATCTTTTCCTTTAGGCTTTCACGGTATACCCTAATAACACGAAGTGCCAAGTTCAGCAGATTTACTGATAGTTACATTAGTATTCTCAAGCGAGCGTGGTGTACCTATCAGTTGGGTCCTCAATGCCAACGCGTGTAGCTGAGTGTAAAGTGTAATTGAATGACGTAACTTTAGCGTTTTCTTTAAGATATTGTAATGGATATTGGCCAGGCTAGCGTCAACGTAACGTAAAAGTGAATTTAATGCATAACTGGAAAACTTACAATCGAGGTCTTGTTAAATTTGTATTGCAGTTAATTCTCGTCGAACAAAACATATATGTTGTACACCGGAGACGTTGAAATTCGCCATGAAAAAATCATTTAACTTGACCGGGATTCGAACCCGGATCTCCCAATTGCCGGTCAGTCATGTCAACCAGTTACACCACCAAGCCATCTTAGAATTAAGATGGCTTGGTGGTGTAACTGGTTGAAATTATGTAACTGGCTAACATGATGTAACTGGCTAACATGATGTAACTGGCTAACACACCGGACCTGCAATTAGGAGATCCGGGTTCGAATCCCGGTCAAGTCAAATGATTTTTTCATGGCGAATTTCACCGTATTCGGTGTATAACTTCGTACTCGTACTGACTGCGTACTACATCATTTGTTTAATGCAATGATTGAAAAAGTTAGATGGATACACCACCGATCTTTCTGGCACTTGCTCCCTTTGGTATTTATCTCTGGATCGTAATCGTTCGTGGTACATTAGTTTTCCCATTTTTAATGATTTTGTTGAGTGAAAATTGAGGGCAACTCGTTTGCTTCACATTCGTGTCGTGATATCAGGAAAGGTGAAGAATGAATGTTTAAACGAGGCCGTTGAAACGAAGTAAATTTGAAAATTACGGAAGTAGCAGCGTGGCTTGTTCTCCTCAGTTGTCAAGCCAAGAATAAGTGCAAGTCATAATTGATTCTGTCACCCTGACACATTTTTCGCTGGTGTGTTACCCGTGAGTTTGGTGTGGTCATGTTCTAATTTTGGTAAGTGTTCCATGTTTTATTCTAATGAATTCCTGCTATCTATATATAGGGTTACGGCTGATTTCTTTTTTCTGTAATATATGTGATTCATGTGCATTCTTGTGAGATCATTTTTATCTAATTTTTGTTTGCGGAATTTCTGTCATCCAAATAAAACGATACGCCTTATACCTAATTTTTCACAGATATTTGATCCGTGTTCGTCCTGGTAAAATCGTTTTACTATCCTATATCGTGCAAGCTAGACTTAAATTCAAGAATTACTTCATTTATGTCGGATTTAAAAAAAAATCACCAGTATTCCTAGTTTTAAGTAGAATTCCATTTCTTGATGAACTTTATCCTCAAGTATTACCGCATTTAATTCATGATCATTCATTACGGCATTTCTTGAAATAGATTCTTTCAATCCTTTCCCGGTAATTCTACGTAGTAGCGCGCTTATTAATCTAACCTTAATTTCATATTGTCAGAAAAACATCCCTCACTCATCTCACCTTCATTCTACCTATGCGTGATTTTCAGTCCCTCGTCCCCGCAGCGTGTTGACCCATATTCTTTTTCTTTCTGTGGTAACAACCCTTTCATTCTCCGCCCGAAGTGTTTTAAAATCATTACTCCGGGGTTTTACCGGTGTCATCATGTCAGGATTATTTAGGATTTTATGTCATTACATGGCAGCCCTCCTTCTTGAGGTCCTTGAAAGTCGGGAATATTCCTTGAAATTCTGTGGACTTTGAGATAAAATTGATCTTACCCCTCGATTTTGAAATTTGTACTTGTTCCTCATAAACTTTGAAATGTTTTTCTCTTTAAATCTTCATACCTTTACTCAGGCTCACTATTTTGACCATTATGCTTAATACCTATTTATTTCCTGAAACGCCATGGTAAAGACAGGAGGTGCGGACACCCCCCGAAACTTTGAATATTATTTTTTTACAGAGTGCTGAAATAAAACAATATTTTTCAAATAAATAATGTTGAATTCATTAGTTCTTCTGTTGAACAATTTTCAAATAAATATGGTTGTAATTTTTAAAATCATAAAATACTATGGATTTTGTATTCTTTTAGAAGTTTGCACTGGTAAAATCTTTCAATATGATAAATAAAGTTTGTTGCTCCTCAGTTGCAGTTGCAACCGTAATTGCCTCAACATACAGATCTGCTCCTAATTTGAAATGTTATTTTTCTAAGTAAAAAAAATTAAATAAAATATTTAATAGTTTCATTTTCTGCATATCTAGTATGATAATTTGACGAGTATACTTCTAAATTTAGAATTCCGAGTTTACCAATTTTATTATGTGCTTAGTTTTAATAGTGTTTTTCTTAGCGTGAGGAAAGCATGCGGATAAAAGTTTGGTTGACGAATTTACAAATATTATTTTTCAGGTGTCGTAGAATACATACTTCCTTTCTATGCCTTGGAAATACATTTCATAGCATTTTACAAGTATTGACATGAAATCCTGGCTACGTCACTCTCCCTGGTTTTAATTTATTCTGCTTACTTCTGCGTCAGAGAAGCTCAACTGCTTCGTAGATAAACTTTTTTTTATTATCCTTACCGAGGAAAATACATTTTCTACAACATCTACGAATGTTGTCAAATCAAGGTTATTATGAAAAAACAGCATTCAATTTTCCAAAAATTGAGAAATATTATTACAGTTTGAGTTATTGAGTAATAATTTATTGCCGTTAGGCCACTCGCAATACTTCATTTTGCAATTTTCCTCACGGTACCTCGTATTCACTTTTTCCGGGCTACAATGTTGCCTACGGTTGTGGTGACATTTGCCCTGTTTGCAGAATTGTAATTTTCATGTGATCACGAATGAAAAAATATCATGTTTCAAACTATCATATTAAAAAAAAAAAAATTCGATTATTTCATTAGCCATTGGAGAAAGTGGAGTTAATTTCGCCCGAAATACAGATTGTTATGAATCATCCTAAGTAATAATTTTTCCATTGAGACATCTCGTCTCTCTCTTCTTATGCCTCCAATTTATAAGGGAATCCCTCTCCTCTTCTTCAAAATGTCATTCAGAAATTGATGTACCCTTTGTTTTTACTCCTGCTAAAGCCTTACTCTGTGGAAAAACTCTAGGCTTACTCAGTTCCATTTGAATGTGGGCTGAAGATTATCTCAACCAAAAAATCCCTAGAGCATGATATTTAATCTCAATGCGCTGTGCTGCGGATATTTCAAAAATCGCGGAACCCGGGGAATATTTACGTGGCATTTGGTTAGAGAATTTTATATTTTTTCCAAGAAGACTATATACTATGTGCTAATTGTTTATAAATTATTATTTTTTCCTAATTTTTTCTTGTTCAAAACTATGCAAGTTCGTATCAATTTTTATCCTTATAAAGCAATAACCCCCCCGGAACGAAAACATTTCATGCAATGGAGCTGCAAATGGCATGACTTGTATGCGATCTAAATCACTGAATTTGAGGTGAGTTCGGTTCGCAAAAATGCTTCGCGGTGAAAGTGCCTTATATTATTTAGGAAAGAGAGCTGGAAAATTGATTGGGAACATGAGATGCGTGATCTTGAGGATTGCGAATTGACTAATAGGTTTTTGGTAAGAACCGTTCTCGATCGGTTAATAATTTTTCTGGCTTCATTTATTTCTTCTCTCTTTGTAACGTTAGCGTACCATTGCTTGCCCTAAGTAGTCTCTTAATCCAACTTACTTTGCGTCAATATTATTGTGCAGGTACCACTGATCCAGTTGGAAGAAAATGTGATTACGTTCTCATTTGTTAATCTTTTTCTTCTGCTAATCCATTCAACTTATATTTCCTTTCTCTTCTATTATATGTATAGTCCTTCTGAGTTTTCCCTACGTAGCAGTAAAACTCGCTTTTCACCCGTTGTCTGTAATCACAGATACCTTTTCTCCGGATGATTTCTCCTGAAGACTTTTGGAATACCTTCCTTAAATTCTTTATTACGATTATTCTGTTTACATCATACGCTCTTTGAAACCATAAACCCATTTGAATTGCGACAGATATTGAGTGTGCATTACATCACTCTAAGAATGATTGCACGTTTGACGGGTTGCATCAATTTTAATTGCTTGGAATGAGCCGCAGAAAATGAAAAATGAATGTATTTAACAGTTGGAGACATTCAGGTTTTAATATCAAGGGAACTTACTGAGATTAATGGCGAAAGGATTTCATGACGGAAGACCATTAAGCAAAGAGTTGAGGCTTGGCTCTTTGGCGAGCGACATGGTATGGATAGGAGGCTTTGAGGTAAAAGCCCTCTAAATGCAGACACGGAGGAAAATGGAATCAAGAGAGTAAGTAAGTATCTGAGAGTAAGAGAGTAAATCACTGAGTAAGAAGTAGGGACTAAAGAAAGTGGGCGAGGAAGTGTCTGTGAATAAAACGATCAGAATAAAAAAGAATTCTTTACAGAAAGAAATCATTAAAGGATCGGAATTCCACTGGAAATTCTTTAACTCTTAGTGTAGGTAGTAGTATATTGTAAAATAGGTCGTTATTAGCTTTGAACTGCTTGCGCTCTTTCGAAACTATTAGAGTACGCTAAATGCATTCCTTCTCGTGACGAAAGACCTCTAAGGACGTCCCTTGCAACTGACTGTGCCTTTGAAATGCTACCCCCATACGTAGTTCTCCTTTGGGAATTGCACTGTAAAATCTCCCCCACTGCCAGAGTTAGTGCTATTCTATTCTATCCCCCCAGTATGTTTATGTTAAATCTGCTAATAATAACTAATCTTTTGTTAATAGAATTAAAATGATAAAATTTACTCTATTTATTAGTTTAGTATTGTTAAACAATTAAAATTTAAATGGCATAAATTATAGAACCTTTTACAAGTCCTACATGCCAACAATTATCTACCATTAATTGCTAACCACATTTAGGAGTACTTCCTGGCTTTCAACATTTAATATGTAGAAGAAACTCGAGTAGATCTTTTATAAATGGATGGCTATGCCTTCGCGATGAATTCTTCAATCAAACGAATCAGGGGCCTTTCCTGCGCGTTTTCGCTGTTGACATCCAAAACGGGAACGTTCGTTGTTGAGAACTGTTCGCAGCATTGAGGTGTTCCTCAATGTTTCGCAGTCAAAGTCCGTGCGACTCGCTCTACAAATAAGAGAACAGTGATCATTTAAAAAACAGGCATAGTTTGAAGAACGCTCATAACATTTTTCTCATTATTTAGAGTTGTAAGAAAATTACGATTACGGGAGCGCACATTCTGTGAAGATCTGTAACACACCTCAGATTTATTTTGGAATTCGAACTCGATAAACAATAACATAGCGACAGCATAGCAACTTTAACAACTCGCGCTACAAGGCAGATTTCAACTGACTGCTGGGAAGGGGATGAACAGTACCCCATAATTCGATTCCTGACTTTCAGGGTGGGAAGTCTGTTCTCTAATCTTGAAATTGGAGTATTCTATGGCAGAGCGTTTTACATGCCGTGAAGCGTAGATGTGCCAATATAATCAAACGTGGTAAAATGTGGTTAAAGTGTAATGTGCTGAATCTCTTCATTTTTCGGTTTCTCTCGCGCTAGAATACCGCGTGCATAACATGTGAAAGGCAGTATACCCTGTAACCAACCAATTGGAGTTAAGTGCAAACGAAGAAGGCACTGTATATTAATGTCCAAAACAGTGGTCCAGCATCTTCGACCTGAAGACGTCGGCAAGAGTACCAGCGAAACTGTAGTCGTCAATTCAAGCAACAGACGCGGGATAAGACGCTAAAAATTAAGATATTTAATGAAGAACTCCGCAGAAGCCTACGATTATAATTTGCTGGTCTAATCAGAAGGTATCGTAAGCGGTGTTACCTTGCGTCAAAAATGTTCCACGCGAGCGTTTTCTTCTTGAAAATGTCTCCTCTTCTTGTCTCTTTTCACTCCTTCCTCACTATAATCTTTACCGTAAGCCCCCTCTCTCTCCCCCTTCATACCCAAAGAATCGTCATCTCCAGCCGTCATCTCTCTTGTATATCTCTTCCCCAGCTGGCCCCGCCCACTTTCTCTCCCATCACCCACCGGGAATCCCTTGCAATTCCCCCGGCGTTCCTCTCTCAATCCTTTCCCTGTCCGCTGAGACCCCTGTCCCATTCCCCCTTCCCCTCCACCCCTCTCTCTCCTACCGAGGCAACCACCAGTCGTCCCCCTACGGTTCAGAGTCGAGAGTGACGTGCAATCCAGCCGCCGTGTAAGCTATCGCTCTCCTTTTTCACGGTCCAGCACGTTTTCCCTGAGTCCGTATTTGCGTATCCCCCAAGAGAGATTTCCTCTCGATACGAATAAAAATACAAAGTCCCAGGGTCGCCAAAAATTCGGGAATCCTGCTAGGGGAAAAAGGTTGGTAGGACGTCGAGCCCTCGCTTGGATGTCCGCCCCCTATCCGAATTATTCTCATTCCACTCCCATGTGTGTTTCCGCTACGCCCGTGCGATTTAATGTGAAGGTCGCACCCGTCTCTCTGTCCTATTCCTCCACCGCCGCTTCCTTGTGCTTTCCAGTCCACTCTAATCCAGTCCCGTCCCCTGAGCACATCGCGTCGCCGTTGTATGTGAATGCTAGCGACTTGGAAAAGGTCGGTGCGCAGATGTCCTAGAAAGGTATTGTCGGTTCGATGTTCCCCGATAGTCCGTTCGGTGTTCTGTATTTTGATTATGAGCTTATTGTACTCTGCCTGTTCCTCGCACTTCTGCATATGTACTGTTACGTGTTAAAAGTCACTTTGTGTCATCTTTAAGTCCTACAAGATGACGCAAAGTGTCGAAACCCGGGTCATGGTAATAAATATTACAAGTGGAGTTGACTAAGTTATTTTAAATCTTCCATAATGGATAACTTCCACAAAATCAAGCCTACAGCCGTTTCCTTTGTTAATTGACGAGTTTGAACGTGAGAGGAATATCTTAGAGATATGTAAAAGGTCGTTACGGTAATACAATTAGAGTTTCAAGCTTTCTTCAACAATTAGGACGGAAATTGTAATCAGGCCGTCTCTTATAATACTTATAGACTTAATCTAATTAGTAAGTTCCAAGCCGATATATTTTCTGTCGATGTGAAAAACATTTTGCGAAACCTAAAATATCGCGGTACATACGTCAAGAGTATAAAATTAAAGAAATGTACTGCCGTCTGGTTTAAAATATTTTTGCCGCCAACAAACCAATACATATGTCGTCGACTTTAAAAGTAGGTTTTTTATAGGAGGCGTAGATAATTATCTGTTTTTCTCTCTAATGCTCTTGTCCTAATTTCGTAACTAGTTCCAACAGTATTTCCCGCATGCTTCTTTTATGGCTCTTGTATATCTATGAATTGTGTGTGCAAAATAGATTATAACTCATAGTTTTCATGACACTGGTAGCATATAATGTGATGTATGTCGGTAAAAATTCACCCCCTGAAACGTATTTGCAAGTTTTTGCTAATGCATCAATAATCGTGTTTTCAATAACACTTGTAGGATACCAAGTAGTTCATATTGGTGAAGACCTACCTCCTGCCACACGCCCTTGAGTTAGCTTGCATGGTATTTAGTTGATATATATGCAGATACAATCGTATATACTTAATTATTAATGCGTCAGGTATGTATCAAACCCCGTGCTTTTATTAGTATTTTCCTTCTTTTTTATTGGAATTATTTCGCATTTCCCATTGTCGAGATGGATAGGAAAATCGAATTGTAAAAATCTGAACACTGAATTAAACGCAAAGATGTAGAAGAGCTGTTATATTGGCCTTCGATGAAACACTATTCGTAGTTGCGAAAACAACATCTATTTAGATAATGGAGACTTCCTTCCTCGTGAACAGATAAATGTTTAATATACCTACGTAAACAATGCCGTCCATGTAAAACGATCATCACGCAAACTTCATTCATGGTACAGGATGACTGGAAATTTGGAAGTTCCTGGCCTCTTTGCCCCGAAGGATAAATATTTTTCATTAGATATCTTTCACTGCAACAAACGAAGAGTTTTTTTCATTTCAACAGCATGGGTGATTTTCAAATAAGTATATGCAGTTCGATATCGTTCAGTGAGGCTAAGTTCAAACTGTTAAGTTCCCTTGATATTTTGCTGCTGAGGGACGAGAACTTGTCATACCAATGGTAAAAAATCGATTAGTTTATGCAGGCTTGCCTATATAAAAAACCTCAAATTTCATCGACTACTGACTCAGGAATCCATGCAGGCAGTCTAAAGACTTCTGCTGATGGCAGTGTGCTGAAGTAATTTTAAAAGTACGCCTTTAGTTTGTTAAGGAATTATTCATATTCTTCTGTCTGAATGTCTGTGTGAAGAAGCTCTCTTAAAAATCAATCAAGGTGTTCCATTGAGTAAATGGTTTGTCCATGAGAGGCCCTGTCTTTGAGGTGTACGACCACGGTGAGCCTTCTAAGATGTTCCTTTGATTAGACTATCAACTTTCCAATATCGCATTATTTTCATTATTTCAGAAAATGTGAAAGAATAATTTAAAATTCAACTAGGAATCAGAATCTTTATTAAACATAATGAATTCACAAGTCCATTTCCACACTGTTTTAATCAACCGACCATGGTTTCGGCACGTAGTGCCATTTTCAAGACTTTGAAAATGGCACTACGTGCCGAAACCATGGTCGGTTGATTAAAACAGTGTGGAAATAAGACTTGTGAATTCAGGTCTTGAAAATGGCACTACGTGCCGAAACCATGGTCGGTTGATTAAAAGAGTGTGGAAATAGACTTGTGAATTCATTATGTTTAATATCAAAGATTTCCACCGAATTACGCCGGAAACTGTATTTTTTACAGAATCTTTATTCCTGATTGCCAATACGTACGCCATTCCCTGAGGCACTTCGTCCTCAAACTATTAAGTTTGAAATTCCCATGTCCTGAAATAGTTCAATCCGTCCTGTTGCCTACACTATATCAGAGAGACAGGGTTGCTACAGGCCTGAAAAACCTGGGATACCTGAAAAAGTCATGGGAAATGAAAATTTGCCTGGAAAAGTTATGGAAAATGAGAAATTAGACTGGAAATTTGCTTTTCCAAGTCAAAATCTGTTTGTTTTTTTAATAAGTAAGGAGTACCATTTTTTAGCACTGTCTGTTAATGTGTCGACATAGGTTTTCTAATAGGAATGAGGTAGTGGAGCTCTCATATGGTGTTTAGCAATTAATTATGCCCCTAAATATGAGAAGAACAAGAGAGGTGGATGGAACGTTTCAAATGCATATATACAAGGTTTTCTGATGTGCCTCAATTTGGTGGCCAGAGCGAATAATACTTGGGGAGGCAAGAGACCGATAATCCGTCACCGACTTGGACGATGAGTCCACCACCTTGCTGTCCTTGAATTTCCCTGGTCGTGGATGAGGCCTTAGATTAACATACTATCAGAAAGGATGCCGATTATTCCCCCATTCCGATAATGGTGGCGCTCCCTTCATAGAACGAGCGTTTATGTGTTGTGCATATATTCTTGCGCCTTCTGTCAGATGCTCATTTACATAAAACAGATGTTTTCAACCTCAGAGTAAATATATGAAGAGCGCTTATTGTAGCTGCGCAGTAGCCGGAATATGAGGACAACATTGAAACCACGTGACTTCGGGGAAAATTGCGGGAATTTTGAATACGCGAATCCGTAATAACTCATTTTTTGAAAAATTTCCACGTACGACTGTGCAGGCTATTTTAAATTATTACGTCAAGCCACTACTACGATAACTATAGTATTATTAGAATACTTATCGAAGAACATTTTTTCCCAGGTGGACTTAAATATTAGTGATGAAGTCGAGGTACATACGATTGGGCAACTCGTGCACTTAGAAAGAATAAATGAATACGCAGAGAAAATTAAAACTGCGAATTATGGTTACTAATAACAAAATAAGGGAGATCAAAAACATCACCACGGTCTTAAGAATCTGGATTAGTATAAAGGAGGTAAGCCTAACAGAAAATCCAAGGCATTAAACATTGGACAAAACATCAACCCTAATCTGAAAATATCACACTCAAGTTATGGCATTCAGCCATTTAAGACCCAGGAAATGAGTTACAAAAAAATACGAATAATGAAATAAGTACACAAATTACATTAAAGAGTGAGAAATAGATTTTTGCAATGATAAAAATTAATAGAAAAAGCACATTTTTATTTTGGTGAACATAGAAATTGGAGAAATATGGGAACGTCGCACAGTGGTCCGGATCGCGAAAAAGAGGGACAAAAATCAGATTTTTGTCAGATTACTTTGAAAATTGTCATATACATGTTTCAAGACGCGTTTAGTTTATTTCTGCTGTTACTTTTAACAAAAAATAATTATTTTAGAAAATATTGAGAATTTTAATGCTAATTAACCGATAACGAGGAGGCTGCATAGAAAACGCCTGTTATTATTAAATATGCAAATATATAAAAAGTATTTGCATAATATGACTTCTAGACTTTTAAATTAGTAAATAATTAAAATTATTTATAATTTTTAATTTAATGTCCCAACATAAGCATAAGGTTAGAAGAAAAGTAAAGAGTATTCGCATTGAACATTTATAGAGGGATTAAACTTTTAAGTAGCTTCATGAAAGATAAGATGTAGAATAAAATGGAGTTAAAAGTGCTCTAAAGGTCCACAAATACATTCAGTATTCTTGATATATATACTAGGGTGTACGCCTACGATGAATAATGAGATTTTTAGACGTCCAAAATGGTGTATATACTAAAGCCCATAAGGTCAACAGGTTGCTTTTTTTGGCCTTCGGCTAGCGGTGAACCCTTAAAGAGATATTAGTTGGGTTCAAGCAACAATGGATTTGCGGGATTTGCGAGCCAGGAAACACAAGAAATACGAAATCCAAATCAAGACAAAATGGAGAAATCAGGAGAAATAAATCCGTATGTAATAAAACTTGACCGTAACATAATATAAAGGATAAAAAACTAATCACACTAGTCACAAAATAAGTTCAACTAGTCTACAAGGCGTTGGGAAACCGAATGACAAATGAAACTCTCTAAATGGACGAGGCACAACTTTCGTATAACGCATGAAAATAATTTACAATGCATAATTAAATTAATAAATTAAGTACACCCTAAACAAAAACAACAGTGTATGACTATTAATAAAATGCAGAAGAACCGCTGTAGGAATTTATTCAAGGATTATTATTTTTTTTTAAATATCTAGCATCTTCAATGCCTTAAAGCGATAAATAAAACTTAACTAACATCCAATCACAGTTAAGGTACTATGGAAAAAATAGAGTGCTTTTGCGATGAAGGGACTATTTATTTATGAAAAGGAACAGCTACAGCTAATGCCGACGTGTTATACCAAGCACGTAGTATCACATAACACGAAAAATACCTAACACAACTACCGTAACGTGAACAAATTAAGCACATAGCACGCAGTATTACGATTCGCCCATTAAGAAAATAGTAAATTATCAAAAATTGTATAATTCTAAGAACATGAGCGCACAGTTTAAATATTAAGAAGCAATCAACATAATCCGCGAAAAAATGGATCATCAAATCTCGTGGGATAAAGGTAGCTCAGTACTGAGATCCCATGATCTATCTAAATCGTTGATCTATCTAAACAAAAGCATGAATGAATCCGAATGCTACACCATTACCAACACTGAAATGTGTAATATGCACCTGGGTGCTTTGCTCGGCACATTTTTGATCGTGAAATCACTACCATCATCCAACTATATATCCACTTAAACAACAACATGAAGCATAAGCTCTGCACAATAGAAAATGTATCTTCTACGCTAACAACACGTAATTTTCAATAGTAAACATTAATTGCACACTAACCTCAGATTTATAATACAGGCATAGAATTGCACTAATTTCCTCGGAAAAATAATGATAAACTCTTATAACAATGTCACGTATCGTCATATTGATAAATTGAAACACAAATCTTTATTATTAAACACGAATCGTTCCTTGCAATACAAGGCAAATTTTACGTAAAATACAAACCAACATTGGAAACCGGGGCTAATAAATAACAAATACACACGCACAAATCACATAAACCAAATGGAATCGAACACAGAATGACAAAATTAAGTGCAATAATTTAATAACTTCTCAACTCCTAAATTGGAATGCGTGTTTACAAACAACTGATTAATTTGCGCTGCGTAACCAAGGACTTCAAACGCAGTAAATGAAACTCAATTTTCTCGAAGAGCGTAAGTGCGTAAGCTCAATTTCTTGCATTACTTTTGAATCCGACTGTACCTACTGACTAATGGATCAGAGGTCAGGATCAGTCTCCGGAAAACGTCCTCAGTCGTGTGGAATTTGAAATTTTTCTTGCGTGATGCTCGCGATAAGTTCTTGTATCTTTATTCCGCGATTCCTGAGCCTCCTCCGAAAGCTCTCCAATTGAAAGAAGAGCTGACTCAATCACATCTGCACCATGCAGCAGAACTTTATGTACTGTGGGTGACATGTAGAACCACTCATAATATTTAACATAAAATTTTGCAGTGTCCATAAAATATTCTTTAAATTTTGGGGGATCAATTAGAAGGCCGCATGACGAAGCTCTCAAAATATTTGACAATTTAATGATAAGTTCTTCTTCTACCCCTGAATATCAATTTTATATTTTATTTCATGTAAAAAGCGTTGAAGTAAAAGAAGATTTTTGTAAAATAAATGGATCCTTACCAGTAATTTCAGCTGATAGGCGGGCATTTTGGGAGAAGCGCCTAGCTGTGTTGTCATCATTCGATGTGCCATATTTTGGCTTTGGTAAATCAACTAATAGACCCATTCTACTTTTGAATTTATCCTGAAGTACCTTCTTTCTTTTCCTTCTTTTACTTTTTCAATATTCGCTTTGCCCGTGTAGGGGGGTCATCGTATTAACTAGAGACGCTTCTGCGCGCCATGTCCTCTCTCTCTTAGATTCATGGCTGTAGCAGTAGACAGTTCTCCAGGGAAAGTATTTTCTCTAAGGAATTTAGTTTTCCTTCTTTTTGATCGGATAGTGACATCCGAAAATTGTTTGTTTGGCCTACCCTTTCTTTTATTAGATATGCTAGATAAAAAAGGCTTATTATTTAGACAATAGCCCAAGGGATGTCATATCACAATTAAAACACAGGGAAAATACGAACCTGAGGTGCTTGGAAAGTTACGATACATAATATCAGGGAAATCAACGATTTGATCCAACCAAGTCGCATACCTCTATTCTAAAAAAAAGTTCGTTCGAGAGCAAGCTCGCCATCTTTTCTCATAACCAACAAAATTATTTACTTTCAAAACATTTTTGGGCTCATTTTTTTGCGTGCTCATCTCCGTGTAAAATGTAGGCAATCCTCAAGAAGTCCCGTCAAATTACATTTCCGGTCGTCCATTGACTCTCCTTTTTTCTCCTGCATTTTACCGTGAAGTTGCTTCCGTGGAAATGTTAACGACATAGATGTGAGTTAAAAATTAGAATCATTGGTTCGTTAAATACTGAACAATATTCTTTATTCTAGAAAGTTAGGAGTTTAAACGGAAGCAAAAACAATACAAAATTTAGTGTGGTACCCCGTAATAGATCAACTTCAAAAACGGAAATAAAAGAGAAATAGCATACCTGTTTATTTATCCTTATCGCTGTGGTAGCCAGGAACAAAAAAATCATTGAATCACAACACTATTCCGAATTATCACAACACTAACACTTACTTCAGAGATCACTTCGAATCACGAAAACTATTCCCAACCTAGTACCAAACGACTAAGAACTGGCATGTGTACACATCGATGGATAAGGACCAACTGAAGAGCACCAAAATGTTTCGACTGAAGCATGGAGGAGGTTAAGAAGAGAAGTTACCACCACCCCCAAGAACCTGGGTCTACCCCTGAGGATAACCAGGAGGGTTTTTGGTGGACCGCATAAAGAGAAATGTGCAATGCCTGAATTTTGTGCGAAAATGCCTACCATCGGCAGCTCTCTAATAAAACCCATCTGGAAAGATGCACCTGGAGGGTAAATACCACATCTGTTAACACGTGCAATTTCACTTGCAGGTCAAAGAAACCGCCTTTAAGGCAATAAACACAAGTTGGGTGGTGCGCTAAGTAGGGATAGTAAAATATCCCGACTAAGGACCCTTGGGTCCGGCACGTGTGCGGGTAAAGGGTCTCCTGTCACTTAGGCTTTGAGGAAAGGGACAGCCAGAGGTGGGTTTTCCCAGCAGCAGCGCATACAACCAGTCTTATATACTTCCAACGATTAACAAAATTCTATGGGAATCGTACTGAGAAGCGATCGAAGAAAATAGTTTCCTCCTCTTCCAGCGTCACAATTTCGCTTAGTATCGCAGTCTGAAATTCATTCTCTCGCTCTTTCTAGAGTAAATTCGGCCAAGAACAGAATATAATAGATAAAAATCATAGTAAACTTCTACATTTTTTAAATCCTAATCAATAAAACATTGGAAAATACGTATTTTACAATGTGTCTCCACTGTGACGAAGCTCGCGTGTCTAGTCCCGACGTTCACGTCCGCGGCAGAGAGTCATATAAGTCGTTGTCATTCTCTTATTTGTAAATACTTGCAACTAAATCCTTTACTAATATCTTTCTAATATAACCCACTCTTGCCACTATAAGAATCTCCATGTCACTCGCTGTCACTCTTTTTATAATCCAACGTTTATGCGAAATTTGCGAGAAAAAATGATTTTTCTTGAAGAACTCCTTCAGCGATCATCACAACGACTACAAGATTGACACCTAGTTTTTCTCATGGTAAAATGTCCATATAATTATAGTCCACACTCATTTTACCAATTTTTAATACGAAATAGAGCAAAAAAATTGTTAAAAATGTGTATTTTTCGAAAAAATTAAAAGAGCGCGGTTTAGCTAAAATTAGCTCTACTTTGAAGCAATTTACTAAACTTAACAAAACTTTTTATGCAAAACTAAGTTTGCGGTAGGATTGCCCGGACATTTTGCTACAAGAACTGCATATTTAAAGTGAGTTTCAAGAAAGTCGAAAAAATGACTTTTGTCCGCCTTTTTTCGGATCCGGACCACTGTGCGTCGTGGGGAAAGTATAATCAACTACACACGGTAAACATAAAGTTAATCTTCGAGGAAATAATTTTTAAAGTAAACTACAATAGAATTGATGCTCATCAAATCATTTATTTAATAATTGTCAGTCAGCAGTAGATAATGAACTAAGTAAGCGATGAACATTCATGTTACAACCATAGAACCTCATAGGTACAATGTACAATTAACACAAAATTATGCCATGTATTAACAGAAATAGACAATTTCTACTTCATAACACCTAAGGTGCGATGGACTCCAGCCCCGAAAGCACAGAGAATTTGAAATATTAAACAAAATTCATCACTGAAAACCACAGAGGTTAAGCTAATCGAATTGTAGAATATAAAGTACAAGGTTATAATACTTTGAGCCATAAAAATTCAGGGCCGGTTCATGAAAAATATCCATAGGAAACCCAGAAAATGAAGCACAAAGCTAAGCAACTACATGCCGGAAGTAACACAAGCAACTATCTGATGGCAAAAATGTAATAAACAGCATGAAATCATGCATAAATTAAAGTAATTATTATTAGGCATGTTAAAATGTTCATTTTCTCAGCAGATACTTCTTGAGAAAGGTGAAGAATCTAGTGAAAAGAATAAAATAAAACTGTCAAGTCCAAACTGATAAGCTACTGAAAACACTTACTGTTACAGAAGCCAGCAATGAAGCAATAAGTAAAGAAATGATATTGTGGAAGATGTTCCAATAAGAATCAGGCAAAAAACATGGAGTTCAAGGAGAAACAGCTTGATGAAGAAAAGCCAGATTTAAGAAATAAAATTCAATGATGTCCATAAACACAATTTTCAGAGAAAATATTGCTCTAAAAGCACAATGCTAACTAATAAGACCAGACAAGATTTAGGACAAGAAAAGTACCTGAAGGCACAAATTAATGTAGTAAAAAAATAAGCAATATCAATATAAATGTTATGAATCCACAAATACAACAGCACTGAAAGTAATGCCATATACAAATGGTAATAGGCACTTCGTGATGGCAATTACAAGAGCGTCCCTGAGCACTTAAAAGAAAATCACAAGCACAAAATAAAAGGCAGCTTCTAGTAAATGTCAAAAGCATCCCCCAATAGGTACTCAGCACTAAAAGCAATACTATGAACAAGTGGAAATGGACAGTTCGTGATGGCAATTACAAGAGCGTCCCTCAGCACTTAAAAGAAAATCACAAGCACAATATAACAGGCAGCTTCAAATTAAATGGCAAGAGCATCCCCCAAGAGTATTTCTTTGGAGGTGTGGTCGGTTCTCAATCTTCATCTGGGGTGAAAGCAACAACATCCGAGGCCACCACTGAAGGCACAGGATCACAAGAGTGGGGGACACCTGAAAGAATAATCAGTTAAGACAAGTAAAAAAATTAAACCAATTAAAAGGAAATCCATCACAATCATTAAAACAGACAACATTATGTTTATTCCCAAGTGGTCTCCTCAATATAACACAGCCACGGAAATATATGCTAATTATTAATTGAGTAAAATAGGAGTGGTAATAGTAGCTCTTTCCACCACTTCATTGCAAACCCTTGTCACATTTCCATTAATCCAAAAACATAGTTCTTTGTAGGACAAAGAAGATCACAGAAAAATGGCTACACATTCATCCTTCTTCTAACTTGTTTTAGAGGCCTATTCTGAATGAAAATAAGGCCGAGCTATTCGTCAGAAAGGCACATTTTATCTGTATAATTCCACGAAATGAATGCATTAAGTTCTGGTATCAAAATAATAGCAACGGATTAAGTACAATTCTAAATATACATCTATCTATGCACAAAAGGAAACTCCTATTTATCAAAAATAATTATGTATAAATACGTATGAACGATAAATGCCAAGTTTTTATAGGTATTATACCTGCTTTCCATTAAGTTCTTCCTGGGTGAGTTTCTGGGTTTACAAGTAGCTCTCATCAGTGTTCCGGACAAGAATCATGTGAGAAAGGTATATTTTCAAGTTAATGCTGAAGTGATCAAGTTTCAGGTAGGCAAATGAAAATGACTTAATATTAGGCAGTTAATAAAAGCAGAGTCCAAAAATCAACAAGTTGAAAGGTTTAATATTTGAAGTTAATTCCCACAGGAGTGCTCATTCGCGGGAAAGTAACTACCGAACGAATTAACGAAAGATATTAATTTCCTTCGGATTACAGAACCTCTCAACGTAAAACAGAACTCTCTACTATAAAAAGAATTTCTTTTCAGCACTTCATACTCGGTTTCACTCCAGTACCTCATTGTCTTGGGGGTGGAAAGAAATATTCAAAGAAAGACACCAAAACAGCAAATTTACCGAGGAGCCATAAAAAATACTACGCAATCCTTATATTATTGACGAGTAATAATTTCACAGTAGTAGGAACATCGGTCTGATGTAGCAAATCAATTTTCCCCAGGATTCAATACTAAATTCCATTTATTCAAAAAACATCAATTAGATGTCACTTACTTGCAAACACTGGCTCCACATTTTCATCCCTACATTTCCTTTTCAAGGGAAATTTCCTTTTCTTCTCCTTGGACTGAAGATGATCTGGAAAATCAAACACAGTTGGCACAGCAGTGGCATTAAGCCAGTGCCCGCCGAATTTCTCCCTGTCAAAGGAGTCCTCCGTAAAATGCTTGGAGCATATCTTGCTGTGTTTACTGGGGACGAAGTTCTCCCTCCTCACGTTTCTCACCCATTCCTTCCGTCGCTCCTCATTAACTGGGAATCTAAAGACAGTAAAGAGGAAGGCATCATTTTAAATATCAGCAACCAAGGTTATGGATAGAAGCACACATTATTATAACCACGTGCTTTTATCACCAAACTAGCTAAACAATGCATTACAACTTATTTCTAGCAGGGCAGTTCAAGCAGAAAGAAATAAAACGTATAGGTATAGATAGAAAAGAAATACTTACGAGTGGAAAGTAACTTTTCCACCTTTCACGTACGACTCCGTGCAATTCCATGCACAGCAATGTATCACCATCTTGCCGGTGCACTTGATCTGAATTTATAGACGAAATACGCTGTGTTTAGCCTCAAAGCTTCTTCTAATAGAAGAGCCAATACTTCTTCTTCAACGTGAGGGCCCTCGAATCACCTTGATAGGAATATTGCTGCCGAATTAACCGCAAAATTAATCCAACCGCACAGAAATCCTATACACACATATGGCAGATTTCAGCAAAACGTCCCGAGGTCACGTGGTCTACCCCCACCCTGACCCTTTCAATGTTGTCCGCATGCGCAGAAACCAAAAATCCCTCTCCCCTATCCTTACTCTGAGTTTTCAACTGGAAAAAATGAAAATTTTGGCCTTGAAAACCTGTAAATGTCCTGGAATTTCATAATATCTCATCTGTAGCAAGTCGGAGATATGTAATGCTCAGAAAATCACCTAGCTGTGCTTTTTTTTATCTATTTTCGATTTTTAATAATATTTTTTGAATTCGTATCTAGTTGATGACTATTCATGAATTATGTGGAACGGCTAAGGTGATCAACACATATGAGCGGAACCTTTTAGTTGGAGCTCACGTGCATGGAGAACAAATATGCAAGCTATGCTTTCTTGATGACGTGGCAATTCTGGCGGAGAAGAGAGAAGACACGACGAGAATGCTGAAGTGAATGAACAAATCAACTATATAGAAATACATCATAGATCAAAGATTAATGTAAAGAAAAATATAATCGTTTGTGGAATAGCTCAAGGAGACTGAGTCACCGTTATACTCGTCCAGCAAACATCTGCGTAGTGGATGCTCTACGGAAGAAGGATCGCCAGATGTGGAAGAAACAAGGAAGCTACTGTAGGCAAAATATCTTAGGAAAAGAAGGCACTCTACCAGGAATATGAACAACCTGCAACACCGGCTTCTAAACAAGGAAGAACGTCATTACAGCATATGTATTGAGTATTCTCCTATATAGTAGTGAAGTCTGGACATAAATAGCTGCAGAACTAAACGTACATGTTAGAAACAATGGATATCGGTGTTCTTTGAGAACGATGATGATTCAATGGACGGAGTGAATCAGCAATGGAGAAGTCCTGCGCATAATTTGAGATAAATGCTATATTAATAAAAATCTGAAAAGAAGGGAATAACTTAGTGGGCACATTGGGCTACGCAACAGCCTGTTGAAAACAGTAACGGAAGGAAAAATGAATGGAAAGAATTACAGAGAAAAGCCAAAGGTGGACTACGTCGTGAATAACCATAATGGGGGTCAAAGTAAAGACGTAGGAATAAAAATGGATAGCCAAGAGGAGAGAGTATTGGAGAGCTGCAGCGAACCAATCTTTATATTTTATAGCTGCTGATGATTTTATGGCCGAACATTTTTAGGGCAAGTGTACGCGCTATTAGCTCTCTCTTCCATTACCGCTGGGTACCAATACGTTGGCTAGAAAACAAGGTATTGATGTTTTTTTTCGTGAATGGGGATGTAGAACTGAGTCTGTAGAGTGAGGAAAGTGCAGTATCTGGCGCCATCGCTATTGATTGCAGGGAATATTCCTGCTTGAGATTTAACGTTTTGGCGTCGCGGAATGTAATGTCTCTTCTTGAGTACACAGCTCGACAGCTCCGAAACTAGTGCCTCTCTCCAGAAAATAAACAACACCAATATCACTATCTTGTAGTAATTAAGGATGGAGTAATGGAGGTGCCTCGGTGGAAGCTACTATTTACTTGTTGGCATCGGTGGACGCAGAAATATGATGGGATAGTAAAAGCTTTTCGAGTTAACTGAGTTTGATGGGCAATGGGATAACCCTGGCGAGAAGAATATTTTTCGTCATTTGTTCGAGCTCGTTGATTCCCGTCCTTTCGGGGGGAAATTGAGATGCTATGGCCATCGAAAGCAAAATAACCTCCCTCTTGTGATGCTGCCATAGCTGTGGCGAAAGGATGAAATGTGTTTTAAGTGGCCCATAAATAAATAGGCTGGTGGAATACTGCTGGCAGTTGGAAGTGAAAAATTGTACCCTATTCCGTGTTGTTCGCGATCGTGTTCCACGTCGTGCATTCGTGCGACTTTCAGCCTTGGGCATGGAAGAACCAATCGACATTTTTCCCCCATTTTTGGCGAATGGTGATGTTCGAGCGCTGAATAAGGAACGGAAGATACTCTTCATTAGAGAGTTACAGGGTTAAGTGGCCAGCTCTTCGAAAACTGTTGGCTCTCGGGTAGGTCGACTGTTAAGGCTAAATCAATGGTGAATGAGGATAAATATAAGACGAATTCATTCTCCCAGAAAGACGTAATTCCCGCTTTCGTAGCAGCGATCTCTTGGTTTTTTTTAAGCCTTGAGGTGTGAGCATGAGGTGAGCATATCCCGTTCATGTATCTAGTCTAGGGTTTTTGACTATGTGTGAAAGCGTCAGTTCCCGACAGTGTTTTGATCCTTGCTCTGCTCTCAATAAAACGTAATGATTATGGTTATGCATAGAGGTGTTTGTTTTTCGTAATACGCGATAAAAACTACAAATAACGCTAATTTTGGTCGTTATAACGAAATAACGCTAATTCCGGCAGTTTTAATAAGCAACTCGGAGTTTGTGGTTTTCGTAACATTCATCGTTTTTAAAATGAGCGAAATTTGTTTTCGGTTTTATTTAATAAATGTTCAATACATAATTTTATAGTTTACGTAGTTATTGTCATATTGTTGTTCACTCATGACATCTTTGCCTACGCGTATTCGGCTTGAAGGTTTTTCTAATAATTTCGCGAAATTAAATTACTGTCTAAAATACATGTTCAGAAAGGCGCTGGCCATCGGCAGTGTTTCAACGATATAATGTTTCCTCCAAGTTTCCTACTGCCGCCACTACGAAGTTACAATATGTATGTACGTGCGATACATTGTGGAAAGACGCGCTATCGGTTTACCAGAAAGCGGATGAATACTAAATATTCTTTAAAATTGAGTAGAGTTGCACAAGTGTGTCTTGACTCTGTCTCCCGCAGAATGTGGCAGTCAGTTAGTTCAAGTCAGAGCGAACTAAACGAGAGACAATGCCGAAACAACAGATTAATTTTTCGGACCGAGCAAACGAATTTAAATCAGAAGGACTAGTAGTATTGGGCAATGTGTTACTGTGTAAATACTGTGATTTCCGGTTGAATTACGAAAGGAAAGATGTACTCGATAAACACTGTAAGGCCGAAAAGCATTATAACGCAAAAGGGTCAGCCAAGTGGTCTGATTTTAGAGAAGTGCCCCGCTCGACCATCACGGATTTCAATGACATTATATAAGGACATTTACATATACCTCCAATGAACAACTGTAAATTTTTACGTTCGCTGATGGTATACTAGCTGAGATATTGTACTTTGTTTCCCCCCGTGTCGCAGCCTTCTTCAATAAGACTATGAGATTTCGGTAACTTTGAACTTATTTTTTTCATGTGAATATCATTTTTTGTTGATCTTCAGGTGTGAAGATTTTTATATAGGTGTAAACAGCACATTTCCTTGTTTAAAAAAATTAAATTTATAGCTATTAATATCTCGAATGCTTTCGATGTCCATGCTTTAGTGTGTCTAATATAACTCCTTTGCTTACATCCCATAAGTGGAAATTAGTAACACCAAAATTAGAAAACATATTAAAAACACAAAACACCACAGTTTGGTTTTCAAATCAACAAATTTCAGAAGAAAAGAAACATTTTCAAACACCTCTAGTTATGCATAAGAGTTTCGGATCGAAAGAATTACATTTTCCCCCTGCAAATTTCATAGAGGAAAAAATAGTTTCGTATCAAATTGCGATAAAGAGCTGAGTAATTTCTCATTTCATCGCTCGTGATTAGTTCACTGCACGATTCTTCAAAGATCTAAGTAAGAAATAATTATTGTATGTTGATTCAGTTATTCCATAAAAAAAGAATCAGGAAATCTATCCGTGATATAAATGAGGCCATGGGTACAAGGATATGTCTATTATTTTAATAATATGGCGATGCATTTTATTTAGGAAATGGACTCATTCCCGTGTTGAGTGAAGGAAACAAAGGACAGTGATTAAAAATAATGGTGCATAGTGAATATTCTTACAGGTTACAGAACGTTACTATGTATCAATTTTTGTTTGAAAAATTGCCTATCTCAGCATGCGTATTTTGTAAAATTTAAAGAAATTGGATTCTCCCTCTTGATATACTTATTTAAGCGTTAATGTACGTTATAATGAATTGTATGAAAATTTAATCAAGCCAAACATTCCATTTTAAAACTCATCTTAAGATCAGTAAATTTTCTTTAAGAGTAATATTGCAGAAATCTTTTTAAGAGTACTTATTTTTTTATTTTTTTAGGGTTAAATCGTGTAGAAACAATATCATCTGTGCACTGCACATCAACGAGAGCTGTTTTTGAGCACCTGTTTTTGACAGTGTCTGTTAAAATATAATTTTCCTTATGATCATATACCTATAGATTGATATGAATATAAAAATATTTCAATTGTGCATTGTATTTTAATAATCAGTTTCATATGTGATCTCGGGTGAGGCCAATTCGACCGCCTGACATTTCCGTCAATGATTATGCCTGCATGACGAAATATTAATTTTTTCTGATAGACGTTTATGATAAAAATGCTGTTGTAATTTACTTCAACGTTTTTTGATTAACCAACAGTGTGCATTTCCATTTTTATTATGCGTAACATTTTAAGGCTTATTGTAAATACTCCTTCTGCGTTTCATCATTGTGAAATATTGTTGAAAACTGCTGAAATTAAAAATTACACGCATTGTCCCGTGATGCGGCTTTGTTTATTTAATGAAGTGGATTTTTATTCCCATTTTGTTGATTACAGTGCTTTCACCAATGGATATATACATTCTGAGAACTTATGAATATCAAATTAGAACGAAATAATGCGTTTAATAATATGGAATTGATTTAAAGGATATTAAAGAGGATAACTTAAAGGTTTGACCGGATCACTAAAAAAACTTAAAGTAAAAATTTTTCCCTTAGCTCAAGGCATCAGAGTCTAGAATTAAATGAATGGGAAAATATTGATTCAAAAATTAGTATATTTAGGTAATTATTTATTCTATTTTTGTTTTTGGTCGGTGAAAAAGCATTTGCTTTGACTTCAACAAGAGATCGCTCATTAAACTGCAACGTGTACATTTGTCTGCCTTAGATCTCGTATGCAACTCTCTCTCTCTCTCTGTCTGCCTCGTATATATCTTCAAGTGATAACACGTGATGTAGTTCCTTGGCTAGAGATATGTAGCTGATACTTGCTTCTCTGTTCTCTTCTTAAGCATCTTGTTTACCGTGAAGCGTTGGCTGAATTGTTGTACAAGTGGGAATATATGTATTTATTATTATTTGATTAATTAAGCTATTTTATTTATTAGGTACGTGACAAGTGGGAAACACGCTGTATGTCAGCGAAAAGGCTGAACTAATTTGATTTAGTGCGGTTACTTACAAGTATTGATATTAACATTAACTTAGTTACATGTAATAAATACTGGATGAGGTGAATCACCTCTAATTAACAGAATATCAATAGACATTACTCTATCAGCTTATTTATACTGAAATCAGTATTGATAAGCTTCGCCAAACCAATGAAAAAATAAATGTAACATACAAAATATAGTTTAATTAAAATAAAACTGACAATTGCTTTAAATCTCATCCTAAATGTATGTACACTTTTGGTTTGGCAAAGGGCTCAAAAAGTGCCTCAGGTTGGCTGTTCCTCTATTTGATTCCTTTGATTGATTGTGAATGCTTGGCAGAGGTCGTCCTTTGCAACTGTTTTTACGGTTTTTTTCGTTTCCTCTCCGCTCCGTTTTCGCTTCGCTTCCGCTTTGCTTCCGCTTCACCGACCGTTCCGTCCGCTCCGTAATCCGCTTTGTTACGCTTCCATTTTCACCAGGGTGCTTGCTCGCAGCGATATGAATACATTTATATCCATGTCAATATATTTCCGCATTACAGTTAATTTTTCCGAAAATAAGTACTTAATTCACCTGTTAAAGATCCGGGTTCGAATCTCGGCAGTATAGGCATAGCGAGACTTGATGTCACTCGACAGCGGAGAGTTTGAGGTTCCAGATGGTGAATTAAGGTGGTTTGAGCGAGCTAGTTCCCTAGTCATAATGGAGACCATATTCAAATTTTATTTTTTTATTTCAGCCTCTGTAAGAAGTATGAAATAAATATTGTAATATTAATGACGCAAAGATATAGTTATATATGACCAAAATTCTCAGTAATTAAATAAATAAAGCTACATAAGTCTCTACCCTGACTAATTTTTCCCCACCGTACGGCTGAAAATCCTTCAAAACAGCAGATTTTTATGCGATTCTGTAAAAATTACTGTGGTGAGTAATACATTATTTTTTTATAAATAGTTGAGAAAACATGAAATCTACACACCGTTAGTTTTTTGACGAAATCTAAGTGCTAGAAGTTCCTAATTTGTTTAATATTCTTCCTCTGGAGTGCACAGCTTCTATCTATCCCATGTAAAACGGCTTATATTTTTAGATAAAATGCTCTAAAAGTAGTTCGGCAAGGGGTTTATATTTTTATATCATTGGAAAGATGAGTTTTTTTTAAATGAGGCCAAATTCATCAAATTCTAGGTGAAGTGATTTTTCGCTCAAACTACCTTAAGTATTTAAGAGCGGGTAGGGGTACCGCAGGGCTCAGGTGGGGACCTTTAGAGAGAACCTAAGCATCTTCATTCTTCCTCTCTTGTATGTACTCTTCTCCTTGACGTCATTTTCTGTACAAGCGAGTGCCACCAAGTTTTGCTGTACTAGTGATTTTTCATTGGAATTGGAATTAGGGGTTATTTTCCTGGGTTAAGTAGCTCGTTTCAGTCGTTTACCTATTTTCCTGTGGTAGTCTCCCCGTGATGCTTAGGACTTGCAGTATTTTTTCCTCTATACATGAAGAATCGTATGTTGCTATGATTGGAATAATTTTCTCGTAAAGTGTTTTCTTTATAATTTAAAAAATTGGTAAAATTCCAATATTTTTTTGTAATAATACGGGGGAAGGTGGGAAATTAAGAATCCAGAACGAGGATGTTCAATCCACTCAGAGCGAAGACTGGTCCTTTAATCGACGGATAGCAATCGACGGATATTGATGCTGTTGTCATATTGAGACCATAGCGAGAAACATTGTTCGAACCTTCATAGCGCTCTGCGGGCGTGATCCGAGGAAGAATGGCGAGCGAGGATGGCATTGATGGAGCCCGTCGACGGCCGCTTAATTTTTTTCACCACCTCCTTCACGGTTTAAATCAACCATACTTACACTTCTGGCCCCCCGCTTGGCGACGACCGTTGAATTTGAGGTGGTTCCGAAATAATTAGCCGCCTCAACCACCGTCCTCCTTCGTGACTACTTCGTTAAAAACAGCAACGAGGTAAAACAAAGTGTCACACAGTTTGTGGAAGGACTAGGGGGTGTGCGTTTGAACCGTTCGAGATAACGGTCACGTAGTGCAACAACGAACTGGTCGAGATTTTGGCGTTTTTCCCATGTTGTTTATTGCGTCTTTATTCGGGATATTCACCTCCATCAACAATATCTCGGTGAAAAAAACCCGATCGGTAAGGATGAGTGAGATTTTTTCGAGTGGTTTAATGCGCCAAAATCTCTAACAAATCGTGATTGTACCTCGTGACTCCTTAGTTACGTGATCTGAATGTCGAACGGTTCATACGCAACCCCCCAGGTTGAGAATCGCTAAGGTCTCGGAGGCTTCTCGCCAGACTTATTGTTAGATTACTAAAAAAATATCAGATCAGGCGAGTTTCAGTAAGACACTGAGGACATTAATTTTACCTTGTGCTATATTTCTTCATATTCATACTACTGCTGGTAAGTTCTTCTCGGGTTTCCCACCGGGGTTAGGCTCTCCATGATCGCTTCACTCCGGCAGGAAAGTGTTCGATCAGAACACTTTCCTGCCGAAACGTCGGCGATCATGGAGAGCCAAACTAGGTGGAAAACCCGAGAAGAACTTATCAGTATCATTCACCGGGAAAGCCTGAAATCATTCATAATATCGTGCGAGCCGCCGCAGAGGCATATGGCAGGGGTTGTTAGGATAACAGCCATGGAAGAGGAGGGAATTGCGAAAAGAGGAAGGGACAGGGGTGAATTGCATGTTATCGATGTGTCTTATGTTAGTGTCCCGCTGTTTTCGTTTTAATCACCAATGGCGCGTAGGATGAGGGATTTTTTTATCTTTCATTTTATTACATCAATATTATCACTTGTGACCTCAGGGTGGTTATTGTACAGCATTTATGTAAGTGCCTATGTAAATATTCAATTAATAGTCATATTTTGTGGTAAAGGTTTTAATCCACCTTAATCGAGTATTATATTACAAATTTGCAACATACTGACGTAGATGTTTTGCAATAATAACTTTGAGGTAATAACAGGTTACAATATTAATGTAAAATTTTGATGATACTTAATTGCTGGACTTTATGTATCTTGAATAGTCCTGAAGAAGGAATGATTTAATTCCGAAAAGTTAGTCAGGATTAGCTGAGTTTTTAGCCTCCAACCAAACCTCGTTACTACAAATACTGCCAAAAATAATGAGTTCGTAATCTTTTCGTATTTTCTTTTAGTAGATTGCCGTGCAGAATGTCGGAACTGAAGGGAATGTTAATAAATTTAATACTCTTTAAAGTCGTCTTATTGAAAGTTCAGTGTACATCGGTGAAGGTTCTCGAAGAATTAGGAAAATCCTCAGAAGCCTTTTCCACTCAGGTTGGAGAATAAATTAAGAATACCTGGACTGTTTTAATACTTCGCAGCTATTTCTGTCGCGTCCCATCGCTCGTCGTTTGCATCCAAACGGAGGCCACGGTACGAATCCGGGGAAAATTCAGTTCCTCTCCTCGACGCGGCGCATTCGAATTAATGAGGGATGAAACTTCAAATGTCTCGCTTCGGATCGCCCATTCGTGGGCATGTGTGATAGGTTGCGAATTCTTTTTTTAATGCCCTTTTGGAGAGGAGGGGATTTGTTACTCCGCCGCTCGGAGGCGCCAGTGTACAATTTCTCCACTTAAGTTCGTGTCGAGTGGGTGGAGGCGATGCTCAACTCTTTCATTTATTTCCGTCTTTTTTTGTGTGAATCCACGTCCCTGCTCGTATTTCCCCTCTCCGTACCCTTCCGGCCGAAGCAAAGTGTCCCACCACCCCTTGTGGAAATGGCTCTCTGGAGTACCCACTTGACTTCAGAGCTACCTACGCGACATTGCAGTTTCAATGTTCCTATTCACTTTTTTTCTTTCGATTCTGCAATTTCTAGGGGTTAAACTGAGCGTTTCTGAAACGTGCGAGCTTAAAAGTGCTATAGGTGTAGCAAATGAGCGTGCTGTGCAATTTCGCGATTCAGGAGCGATGGTAATGTCGTTCACGGTGTAAACACGATGGAAATGTAACTTTTCAATGTGATCGCGAACTGCGATACGGATTAGATGTTATAAAGGCAACATTCGCTTCCGTGTGAATGTTTTGAAATCAGCACGTACATGTTCATAACTAATTGGACGCGTTCTATAAAACGGATGTCTCTTGGAAACGAAATTGGAAGATTTACCGGGGACTGGCTGGAATAATACTAATGTATAATACTAACAATTTTTATCCGACCTTTACAATTTTTGCATATACTGTATTGGTCAACATAATTTACATGGGTGCATGTCTGTGGAATATTGGCTCTCCAGGGTAAAATCCTCTTTCGGGGTTGCCATCTTTTCAACAAATTTCACAAGAGATTTAACTGGTGTGTTTGTTCATTTTTTGCAATAATTATTCGTATATATTCCATGCATTAACTATTTCGTTTCTAGGGGCATTCAGAGCGAAGAGAATTCTATAGTTCCTTTCTAGCACACATTTATGAATAAAATCTAATCATTTACTATTATTTAATTTTATTAATAAAAATAGAATAAAATGAAATTAGAATATTTTTCGAGGGGTGTACGATATAAATTTTGGAGAGAAGCCAATGTTTCAAGTTTCGTTGAATATTACTTGTAGAGCAACTTTTAGCCTACTCATCTGGGAGGGAGCAGAGAGAATTTGGCGAAATATACGCGTATATTTCTTTCAAGTCTTCATTGTTGGGCTTAGGAATCACGACGCAAAGCGTCGCTATTAATTTACTTATATATTTGCTCAAATTTCCCTTCGGATAAAAATATGGTGGACACCTTGTATATAAAAGTAGACAATTAGTAACCTACGAGAAATGTAAAACAGGAAAAGACTTTTGAAGGAATGAAGCAATTGGCTAAAAACATAGTGAAGTGGAGGGATGTAGCTAACCAGTCTTAGAAGTGATGACTGATGGTGAAATTTATTGCAATAGTAATATTACCCTTGCATTAATATGGGGAATAAGGTGAGTGAGAAATGAGGTACCCACAAATAAATAAAGAGGACTTATGACGATAAAGTGATGCTATATGATACACGATGGTGTCTCGACTCACTAGTGAATGTGACATAGGGTGTAACTCCTGGAAGGCAGTATGTAGAAAGAATTTTTGTGATATGTATGCGATGTCGCAATGTCAATATATATATGTCAAGAAAGCTATGTCAAGAGAAGCCTCATTATATATTCTGAAACTATAAAATGCAGATGAACTATCATCACGGGTGAAATGGACGTGATGAGACGTATGAATGGATAGCAATGAAAATCAGTGTTAAAGATATGCTGAGATCGAATGTGATGCAGCTATGTCATTTCGGTAATCTAAGGAGGTACATTGTGCGGTGATAATTTATATCTATAACAATGTTAATTTGACTTTCGATGTTGCAACGTGTGATGTAAATGTTTACACAAATGAAATCGATGGTGATACAAGAAATCGATCTTGAGATACCTTAACTTTCATACGAAATGAAATTAGCATTATTACGCAATAATTAATGTAGTTTGAGAGAGATATCGCCACCATTAATTAAGTATATTATGTCGCATCATAAAGAAAGAGATCTCATCTTTCTAACGACATTGAAATATTTGCCGCTTATTGTCCTTCTTGTCGACATATTTGCCGAAAAATAGAAGCAGTTTTCCATGGGAAATGGGACAGCTTCAGGATTCGACTTTTGGCATTCATATTCTTATATTGGAGCTTTTTTTGCAATTTTTCCTAAAATGAACACATTTTGCTATTCTTGACAAATCAAATTTCTCATTTTTTCCCCTATTTACAGGGGTTGCTGTCCCTCCTGGAGCGCGCTGATTATCTGTTTATTGTCTAACAACTCTTTTCCAAGTTGAAATGTGAAGATATATGTCCTCTCGATTGTCATTTTCCTAATTCGTTACTATTTCTATTGAGTCGAGGAAAATAGCGATTTTCTCTCGGCAGTACTCTTGCCCTGTCAAATTCGATTTGATGCCCTAGTTCCGACTGTGCATGTTCTGCGATTGCGGAGAAGCGGAATTGTTTCTTTTCCGTGACCTTCTGATGCTCCTTAATCCTACATTTTACAACTCTCTCTGTTTGGCCAATGTACCCAACATTAGCACTTGGGTTTCATATACTCCTTTGTTAATATGATCGGGAATCCTGTCTTAAGAACTCGTAGGCTTCCGCGGAGTCGTTCAGATGGCAGTGAAGGCCTTTCGGGCTTTCTTCCGCGTGCTTCCATTGTCGTTGACGACAGTTTCGATAGCATTGCAGCTATCTTCTTCAGGTCTGAAGTGAAGTTGCAGGCATCATATGAGACGTTCACGGACATCTGCATCTTCACTTCAGATCTGAAGAAGATAGCTGCAATGCTATCGAAACTGTCGTCAAAGACAATGGAAGCACGCGGAAGAAAGCCCGAAAAGTCTTCACTGACAACCCTGTCTTAAGGTTTAGGGACGGTTTCTCCTATTTTCTTGGCGGCAGAGAACCTCGTCGTTGTGTTATGTTTCCGGAGGAGCTTGCTTGTCTTCAATCGACAGGACGGATATCCTCTCACTTCATCTTGGAGTAGAGTTATTAGACCAAAACAACGAACAGCCAATCAGCTCCCTCAAGGGCAGACAGCGACCCCTGTAAATAGCGGCAAAAATGCGACGCTATCCCTTCGACCTGAAGTCGCCCCCTGGATGTTGTCAATAAAACAACCTATAATATGGAGTTTCCCGGAAGCAGAATAGAGTTAAATGCCAGACGTCGCGGAAACCTCAAGACGAATTAAGTTTATTTTGTTGTTTTGTCCTTAAAACGCGATCTAAAAGCTTTCAAATGAACCCGCTCACGATGTATTTGTACGATATTACCTCGAACCAAACTATTTTTGCGCTGGCGGCGAGACATGATTTTTATACCCTTACTTGGCGGCTGTATTATTTTGAGTGATGTCTTCATTAGTTTTTTTTAGGACGGACAAGTGCTTTACTCGTTCAATTTTCCTCTTTCGAATGACACATGCCACGTTAAGATATCCATTTTGATTTGAGAGTAATGAACATATTTGTGTACATAATTTTGTTGCATCGCCGCCCTCAAAAAATTACCCCCCTACCCGTACCGATCCAAAGCCTTGTTTAGCCTAGATACGCTTTTGACGGAGAAAATAGCTTGCACCGTAGCTACGAGGCGGGTGACGTCAGGCTCGGGCAGTTAGTCGATGTTGCCTGAAAAGCCTCTTTCATGTGTAATCATTCCGAATAAAATTATTTGCGTTCCTGGCGTATTTTTTTATGCTTCCGAGTTCGTGTGCTTGAAAGGAGAAAACAGATGATATCTCTACGTGAGTACGCGTCACAAATACGTAGCTCGGTAAAACGAAAAAGTGCACATTTCTGATTCTGTTAGATTTTAAATTCTGTAAAGTAAAGCGACATTTGATATTAGATTTAATATCACGATTCCTATACGATGAGAGTGATTTTAATACGATATTCAACGACGCGTAGGGGTTCCACCAAGCTGAAGTCACGAATCTCACCTTATCTGACGTCACAACATTCGGCTTTCTCTGATCCCATAAGCAATAAATTGCTTGGATAGCGCGCCCGTCCTCTATAGTATAGGCTAGAAGGTGCCGATTAAGGTGGTTGGTGGCACACGTGTCCTAATTAGTAATGTCTATAGATACAAGTGAAATAAAGCTGCATGTTACGGATTTGGTTTTTAGGCACTTCAATACTTTTTTAACTTTTAGCCTTATAGCACATGACATTTATTTTGTAATAATTTTGATTACATGTGAAGAGATTTTCTCCTAAACGCAAAATATTACGTTTCATATTATTATGGTCAATAAAAATATATTGTTATCATCCCGAGTAAAAAAGAGCGTATTTAGATATGATTTTCGCTTAAATTTCGAATTCCACGCCGAAAATCCCAGTCATACCAATGCTTTAATGAAGGAAACATATTTTAAATATGATTCTTGTATTATTTACGTTACTCCATGCATGGTTATTCCTACCGGATAAACAGATGTACTTACGTGTATTGTGATCCAAGAATTGTTTTTTCGACTTGAAAAATTATTAAAATATGCACTCAATGACTCACAATTACCACTCCAGCTACCTAAATCCAACCATGGGTTCTACTTGATTATTAGTACATCTGCGATTGCGAGCAATATTTCGTGACCATCGAGGCGCTAGCACTGTTTTTTGTAGCGCATATCGCGTAGATTAACCGACGTTCCGATCAGAGATGTGTGTGTCTGTCAAGAATGTCTACTACTCTATAGCATTTGTACTTTGTATTACTCGTTGTAATAAGTGTAAAAAAATAGCTTTACTCGATAAATCCTTAAATTGATTTCTGTGCAACATTTTTGCCTTGCTTTTAACTGGAAAAGATTCAGGAGTGTTCCTGAAAGCAGTATTTTTTCAAAACTATATGAATATTTTCAGATTATCTCTTTCCTGAATGACGCTGATACGGTCAAATCTCAAGCCACTACTGTAGATTATTAGTATTTTTACTAAGGATGCTGCTACAGAGCAAATGACGGAAAAAGTCGATCGCGAACTACCGTTAGTTCTGGGAAATATTTATGGTAGCATGTATTAAACGACGTACTTTCATTCTATGTTTGGTAGTGTGCCACATAATTTCATATTTTGAGAGTTACACTCTGGGTTGGGGAGTTTGTTGACCCCTGATCTAGAGCATCGAGCTCAATATGGTTATTTTTCTGAAATTTAAAATCTCAACAATGAAAATAATTAATGTGGCCCGTCATTTGAAAGTTGCTTAGCGCATTCAATGTAATGACCGTAATTGTTGATGCTGCTTACCCATCGAAACCAGGAACGTGTGTTGTTAATTTGTTTGCTAAGGTCATTTAATGCTGTGGTAATGAACGTGCGGATAACGAATGTAACGACGGAAAAAAGCAAATTTTAATGAGCAAGAAATTAATTTCATCTCTGCAAAAGAAATTATATGAAAGGCGTTTTTTCCCCCATGAAATACCATGGCCATAAAATGAAATGACCTTTCCTTCTTTTTTTACTCATGTGCGAATATCAGTCTGTGATTAATGCTTGTAAATTTGGTTGGCTTATTTATTTTGTCGGCAGTATAGTTTGAAAACAGCTTAGCTAACAATGTGGAATGTCTTTTTCTGAATCAAGATGTCTCGGTAGAAACTCATACTACTAGATTTCAAGGGAAGATTTCAGCAAGGATGCCATATGCAATTTTTGGGTAAAGGGTGTCGAATCGAAAGTACCCCTTATCGGAAGTGTTTCCCTTTGCAGAAGGGCAGTTAATTCTCCATGGCCATGCGACTGACAACCAACTCAGGCCATACTACCCCTTTAATCCAACTTGCAGATTGATTCAGAGATCCCGAATCCCGTGAATCAAGTTGCGCTCGGGATCCCTTAATTTCTCCCTTCGGTAGATAATGCCGGGCCAACATTCAATCAAACTTCCGAGCAAACATCATACGATGGGCAATGGGCTCAGTGAAATAGAGTAGGTGAGAGGAACCGGACGAGCTCGGCCAATTAAATCGAGATATACCTATATGCATTGTCGCATCCCGACTCCAGTTATTTATATCCCTTTGCTACCCGGCCGATGAAGTCCGGGGCTTTAGTCCTCGCGACCAGCGACGAAGTGACACATTTTAGAGAGGGGTCAAGGATTTAACCCCGTGTGCGATATCCCTTCCGATACTATCCTCCCCCCCCCCCCATTCGATCAAACGTGGATGTTCGTCATGCTGTGAAGCTAATTATCACAGAGGTGGTTCAAATGAAAAAAGATGTGTTCGGTTATAGAATCGTTAATTTCCGATGTTCAACCCATTAATGACTTGGATATAACGCTCATATGATTCAATTTTCTGCGCTAATAAACCCGGGTGATTTTCAGCCGTGAGGAACCGATTGAGGATAGAGGCTGTGGAGCATTAAAAGCTTTCATTAATGAATTTGTACTCGTTCCATAATTTAATATTATGTTTTCAATAATTGGGTGCTTGGAGAGCCAACCAAAAACTGAGTTTAATCATGCCGTAGAGGAAATGTGAGTTTGGGAAGGTTTATATGAGGAATGGAGGAAGGGTGGAGAGAAACCCGGAGTCAGCTTTCAGTCATTCGATGGACGAAATACTGCATCTGAAGTGCTCTCAACAGAGCACCCTTTTAGGGGTCGGGATTTCGTTGAAAAAATATCCGCCAATGCAGTCGATTTAAACCCTGGCTCACGGGATGGGAAGCCAGTACCTACAACAGCCACCTCACCAACCCTGTTTCAACCATGGCGATAAAAACACAATTCTTACTTCCACACTTTTAATGCTACAAATACATACCGACACACTGTGCCATTATCAAGGTTGCCGCACACTGTGTGTCGAAACCTGGGTCGGTCTGTATTTGTAACATAAAAGTGTGGAAGTTACTATTGTGTTTTTATCGCCATAGATGTATCTTTCTTCCACAAAATTAAGCCTAATTAACTTTAATACGTTCTGTTCCAACGTTTAAAGTAAATATGTTTCCATGATAATTACTCGTCGTAAGGAGAGCTCCACAGCCTTATTAAGTGAGTTCCTTCATGAGGCTCCTTTTATATTACAATCCTGATTAAAATACTAATTATCAGGACTAACCAGAGGGCACCTGTATGGTTATTATACTCCATGTCATACTTGAAATGATTTTGCAATGAAAAATCGAGTACAAAGCATTTTCTGCGCGTGCGGGAATGAAAGAGAGTGCCTCCTGTAACTTGAAAATTTTAAGAATTTTTCTTACTAGGCTAATGAATAATTGCCATGGAAACTCAATCTTAGGAGAAATAGTGTTTGCACTAGGAGAGAGTTTCATTACCATAGCGTTATTATTAGGTGTTCACAAACGCATGAAAATCCCGGTATATATCATTCAGCAAGTAAAGGGGGTAGTAATAGGAGACGGGGGATTAGGTATGGATGAGAAAGAGTGAGGGAAATGTCCATTTTGTAAAAGCCGAGAGGATGGGACCTGGCGGGGAACAGGGACTAATCGAGAAGATAAATTACACGGTCACGATTTCTTTTTAGAAAAAAATGTTATCTATTTTCAAACACGTGATGATGTTGCTTAAGTTTTTAAACCCTGGTTGTTAAGTTTTCTTGCCTCCGTGGGCTGTAAATACGAAGATATATTTATTAATGAAATTTTGCAAAGTTTCAGAATAACGTGTTTCATTAATCTGTGAGCCTATATTTTTTTTAGATGGAAATAGTATTATTTTTTCGATATTTTTTTAATTACAGCCTCAGGTACTTGGGAAGACAGCGTGTATCTCCTTCACTTCATCTTTGGAGTGCGTTCGGAAACTCTGTCCCATCAACGAAAACAACTAAAAGGCACATTGTTTTCATTTCATCAAATGGACTGCGTAGTTCAAATGGATCGTGGGAGCGCTTGAGGGCCCGCAGTTCTATACCGGTGCCATATTGGCTTAGGGCGTGATTTTCCCATTTCGTCCGAATTCGCTGAGATCGGTTTTCCCCGATCTAAAGATAAGCTTTTTCCACGTATTGAGAATTACCCCTAATGTTTACTCCACCGAACCGCTTGTTATTCTTTCAGTAGTTAGTTACCTTACGATGCAATTCCCACGTCTGCGATTTCCAGGCTGGTCTGGAGAGAAAAGTAAAGTGGACAACTTGAAGCAATATTGAGGACGTCCGTAATTTTGATTCTATCGATTTGGAAACGAAGGAAAGGCCAGTGCAGTAATTTAGAGAAACTCTTCTCTTGAGTGTCTGAGAGGAAATATCTCGGTTTCTAAGGAGATTATATTTAGCAAGTTACGGACGCACGAAGCCACGGTGATTTAATTCCCTGAGAACTTGAGAGAATGAAAAGGCGGCTGCTCAGACATGAAACAGAAAATCTGTAAATATGTCGGTCATTTATTTGAAGGATGTTACTTGGAAACAGTTGTGTTTGCTATTGTATCAGGGATAGGGAATTTATGTTTGCTTGTAACTATGGTCCCCGGTATCTTTGAGCGCCATATTTTAAATGGTTATTGAATGTGAAATAGACATAAGTTATCGGAAGAAGATATGTATAAGTATCATTTTTTTAGCCAAAATTTAACGAAATCTGCAAGTGTTATTTGCGCTGCACTGATAAAGAATTTGAATTTTTTTATTCTCATCGAATACATGAAGGATATCGTTTTATTCTTTAATCACCTAAAATACTATTTCACGTTATATATTTGCTCTATGCCCTTCTCACTCATCTACGCTCTACCGTGCGAGCCGCTGCGTGGAGGTGTGGAGCAGGGGATGGACACCAGCCACGAAATGGGAGGGAATAGGGGAATAGGGAGGGGAAGAGAACAGGTGAATTGTATGTTAGCGATGTGCCTTATGTTAGTGTAATGCTGTTTTGTTGTAATCACTAAGGATGTGTAGAAAGAAGTATTTTTTTGGAATTTTATCGAGTAATCCTAGCCTTTCGAGTAATCGAAAGCCTAGTGTGTTGCCTTTCGAGACTCAAACGGCTCCCAAACTAGTCCTTCCATCAGATGTGTGATACTTTTCATTCGCTCTTAGAAGTTTTTAACGATGCGTGCAGCCTTCGATTGTATTTTATTTACTTCGCGAATGAAATCTTTCTGTCCAGGGTCCCAAATGCTCGCGGCGTATTCAAGGTTTGTCCTAACCAGGGCAAAGTAGCATCTCTCTTTCACTATTTCACGTCAGCGCTGTTTCCTCTACAAAGTGACACTCACTCCTGTAGTGACAATTTGAAAAGATCACATATCTGAGAAGCTGTGCTTGAAACGCCATATGGTTGAATGGGCTAGATAAATTCCGTAAAAGCCCATGGTAAAATTAACACTTGGAACGCACTTTGACTTTCATTTGCCACTTTAATAAGTACCGCAGGAAACCACGTTAATGGTTCTTCTGATTAGATCTATTTCACGCTTAAAACTATGTTCGATGCAAGGAAGCCCTCTTCAACGCGACAAAAGTTTACGAACAATGGTGGCAGGCTTTTGACCACGTGAAAATTCCCTACTATAGATAGCGCATCCAGTGTATTTCATTGGTATAAACTTTTTTGCTTTTGATCATTTAGCTTCTAAGAAATTCATTTAGGTGAAATTACACTGTTACGTGTAATCTGAGGATGAACGAGCTGGGCAAACGACGCTTGATGAATGTAATCCGGGGCACGGCACGCGAGCGGAATAATTAAAACGACCATCGTCGGTGATATAATCTTTTTCGCCGCTTGAGCTTCGTAATTGCCCCCCTTCCCCTGCGCCGGTGGAGAGGATGGGTCGAAATTTTGCCTCCCGTACTCTCGTCTGGCCCAACAGGGCGGAATGGGAGGCGAGTTATCGCGAGATATATCGCATAATGTGGATACAACGTTTGACTTCCCCTGGTGTGTTTCCCTCACCTCATGCATTAACCATCGGGAAGTCGACTCACGCGCCGTAGCCACCCCGCGCCCAGCCTTACCCTCTTCTTCCAACAACCATCCCCGCCGTCGAGATACACCGCGATGTTTTGTTTATTCCTATACTACGTTCCACGTTTTCAATTTGCGACAGCGCTTGTTCATTCCACATTTTCTACAGTGTTGCCGGCTCTACGACATTCTATCTCTCTGTTTTATTCAATTCGTTTTTTTTTTTAGAATTTTTTTGGTGAAGGGTTAGAGGCAAATCCTGAATTTTTCCCCCAAAAGGGATTTTATCTTTCTACTTTTTGTTCATATTTCCTATGATATATCATGTGAATTCATAGTTTATAAACTTAACGACATGTAGGACTATTCGTTAATCAAATTCATATATTTTCTGACTGTAAATACTTCTGCTGACAAAATTGAAACTGCTGAACTTCTTTTACTCTGTACTTGATAGTAAATATTCTTTTCTTTTGCCTCAATGTTTAAGGCCTGTATTTTATGATTTTATTGGATCTGTTTCGTTTCAATTTCGCCTAACTAAATAGTCATATATCTATCCATCTACCACATTCCTCGTGCGTAGAACTTATAAAAGAATAAGAAACTAACAATGTAGAATATTTTGTTCAATGTAGGTTCTTACTAAATGAGGATGTTTCCCCTACACATTGATATTTTTCCACTCATGTACTGGCAACGCTTTGCTTGAAACGCCCTACGCTAATGCAATAGTCGTATAACGCCATACGAGCCCATAGTGAAATGAAAACTTCGAACGTTCTTTAGCCTTATAAAGTTTCAAATACCGTATGTCTTTCAATATCGTTTTCTGTTTTTCAGTGTTATCGGGAATGGTGTTCTAAATCGGAATGGAATCAGAATGCAGGTTCGTCCAGCCTAAGGCAATCCGTCCGACTGTACTTAAAATCGCTATTTTTTGTCCCTCGGTCCATTCTCTAAATACTTTATTGGATGATCGAGATTGTAACGGACCTGTGGAGATTTTTCGAATACTACTGGTGCAACTTCCTTAAATTATGAGTTTAGAGCAGGTGTACCCAAAGCCCATCAATCTTCTTGACCGCGAAGCAACTTAAATAGACAGACACGAATTTGAGATAAGGATTCGATCGCAGCGCCGCATCGGAAAAAACAAGGCATCTGAGGAATTTATTCGTGCATTGCAAGGATGGATATATTGTGATGTGAATAGCTTTAAGCGATACCAAGTACTTTTTATATGTATGCCTAACATTTATGACGCGTAATTACTCGAATTCAACTATAATGTGTCCAGTCGTTTTTTATTTCACGATGATGCAATCGTTTAATCGCTGAGTGAGGCCCGCATAAGGAGGCACTGGCATTTATTATTAAAAGAGAAATTTGGTAGGATTTGGCAAGTGGCCCATTGTGGACGTCCTTTGACTTAACTTGACAGAAAACCTACCGAGAACTCTCTCAATGGTCTGACCCAAATACACTCGTCCTCAGTTTCCAATTCCTTCTCAGTAAATTAACGCCATGGATGTAATCCCATGCATTGATAAACTTTAAGTCAGTTAACGGCATAGGTATCGTAGTATTTCACGGCTCTCATAGTTCCCCAAACATGTACCCGAGGACGCGTGGCAGCATTTCGCATTCTACGAAATGGATTAGATTTGTATACCCTGTCTCTCTCAAACGACTGATCGAATGAACTAAAGTCAGGTAAGTTTGAAATATAATCTGCCTTTTGAGCAAGGAAAACATCTGACAACGTAATCACGCCTCATTTCCTTTTTGTTTCGTATATCCTTAATATATCATATCTGGAGAAAATCTGAAATACTGTACGCGTTGTAAGAAAGTGAAAGCGCTTTTGATTAGCCTCAATTTTTATGATATAGCTTGCTTTAATATTATATATAAGCATGTCTATAAAGATGATATTCTTCCATTTTTTTGTACCTTTTCTTAAATTTGGCTGGATTGAAGGTATGAGTAAGTTAAGAGTATGACGCTGAGCTTAGCTGTGAAATATGCGGAGTTAGAAAAAGATATCACATACAAATAGTATTTGCAACAAGAGAGCTTTTGGTGAACTGAATTGAAATTTCAGATTTTGTTTCATTTTGTGAGTTTCTAAAATGACTTTGCTGAACAAGAAAAGCAGCAACTGACTTGAGAGACTCTATATAAAACAATGCTGGAGGAAACACTGTCACTGGGTAAACTTTGGAGCCAGGAGATTCTAGAGAGTGGAGGCGGTAACTATACATGTTCCCATTAAGATAGGGAGAGTCGACGCACTTGGATTCATCCTTACCGTAAAAAAGAAATATAATGCTGCAATTGGTAGGGATACGTATGCTTTCTCACGCGACACTTCGATAAATTTTTACCCGGGAGCTGTTCCAAGTTATATTTCGGTAGGCAGTATTGAGGAACCAAAGTGATCTTATGTAGGCAGGTATACAGAAAAATAAATTCTGAAACTTTTTTTTGTACATTTTTGCAGCGAACTGTATTTTGGAGATATTTGGAATAACAATGTAAAATAAATAATCGAACTTCGGCGTTTATTATGTTGGAGAATTACTGAATACTTTATTTTTCCATAAAAAGCCTGGCGAAACCGACAGAATTGCATGGCGAAACTGTGGCTGAACTGAAAATAAAGGAAAATATTCCGCAGATACCAACATATATTTATAAAAAAATAACTTTGTTGTTTATATTTGTATACGAATATGTATCCATTGGAAATTTTTCGCCAATTGGCCACAAATATATATAAAATAAACTTACAGGAGGTGAGAGAAAGAGAAATAAAACAGATTTGTTCTTACAGAACGTTTCGGCACGGTTGGTCCTTCTTCAGCTTAAGAAGCACTTCTAAAGCTGAGGAAGGACCAACCGGTCCGAAACAATCTGTAAGAACAAATCTGTTTTATTTCTCTTTCTCTCACCTCTTGTAAGTTTATTTTATACATATAAATAACGTCAAATCATCAAAATATCCTTTGAGATACTATGCCTCAAAGTTACCGAAATCTCATAGTCGTACTGAAGAAGGCTGCGACTCGGGGAGAAACAAAGTACTATATTTCAGCAAGCATACCATCGGCGAACGTAAAAATCTACAATTGTTCATTGGAGTTATATGTGAACGCCCTTATATAATTTCATTGAAATCCGTGAGGGCACTTCTCTAAAATCAGACCACTTGGCATGTAGTGACCCTTAGTAGTTGCATTTTAAATGCTTTTCGGCCTTACAGTGTTATGGAGTACATCTTTCCTTTCGTGATTCAACCGGCAATCACAGTATTTACACAGTAACACATTGCCCGATACTACTAGTCCTTCTAATTTAAATTTGTTTGCTCGGTCCGAAAAATTAATATGTTGTTTCGGCAGTCTCTCGTTTAGTTCGCTCTAACTTGAACTGACTGCCACATTCTGCGGGAGACAGAGTAAATACACACTTGTGCAACTCTACTCTATTTAAAAGAATATTTAGTAGACATCCGTTTTCTGGTAAACCGATAGCGCGTCTTTCTTCAATGTATCGCACGTAAATACATTGTAACTTCGTAGTGGCGGCAGAAGGAAACTTGGAGGAAACTTTATATCGTTGCAACACTGCCGATGGCCAGAGCCTTGCTGAACATGTATTTTAGACAGTAATTAAATTTCTCGAAATTATTAGAAAAACATTCAAGCCAAATACGCGTAGGCAAAGATGTCATGAGTGAACAAAAATATGACAATAACTACGTAAATTATAAAATTATGTATTGGACATTTATTAAATAAAACGAAAACAAATTTCGCTCAATTTAAAAACGATGAATGTAACGAGAACCACAAATCCGTGTTGCCTGTTAAAACTGCCGGAATTAGCGTTATTTCGTTAAAACGACCAAAATTAGCGTTATTTCTGGTTGTTCTCGCGTATTACGAAAAACAAACACCTTTACTAATGGAGTTTCCACCGGGACTGTTTTCGTCAATATAATCACTAAATTTAATCTTTTATTTTGTTTTATTTAAAAATTCTGCTTTTGTTGGTTATATGGGCTACCTATAGAAAACCAAAATTAAGACACAAAATATGCAGATTATTCCACGAATATATTTCTAATGAACACTTTTTTCCAGCCATAAAAGCCTACTACAATTTTTATGAAATTACCGCATTTTGACTTCAATTATAACGTCAATTAGCTAGCAAGTCGAAAAATAAGTTTTTAAGATATATCTAAGATTTATATACCATTTACCGTTATTTATCGGGATTTTTCCCTTGATATAAATACTTTTCCGCAAAAATGGCATTTATTTCAACTTTAAAAATGATTTTTCGCCTGTTTTTCCCATTCTTAATAATAATACCATGTAATTTCAAGTTCCATTTGCGAGAAAAATAGCGTATAAATGTGTGATTTCTTGTCCGTATGAGTTAAAGGCTCGTTTTTCTATAGGTAGCCAAAATTGAATTAAATGACATTTAATGCCCACCCCCGGGTTACTTTTCCTAGACACCTTTCAATGTCCTATCTTTTAGGGGTTTATCTCATTCACCTTTGGGTTTTGAGCTACGTGACCGGACTGGGCGCAAATAAATTGGTCATTAAGCCTCCCCCACCCCACATTTCCATTTTCGCATGTCGTGCTTCTTTTTTTTTTAGAGGTCTAAATTTGGACACTCTCGTCGCGTACGTGTAATATTTCGGGATACCCTCGCAGTGCTTCGCTTCTGTATCATTGTCGTTTGTATCAGCAGCAAAATTTTAAAGTTTTTCCTTTTTTTATAGCACAAAAGCACGTTCTTACGTGCAATGAATGGAAATTAGGTTGGATTCTTTGGGGGTCTTTTAAGAGGAGGCCTTTGGGACTAATTGCTGAGACCGGGTGATGTTTATTACGGAGACCTCTCTAACTTATTCCTATGTCTGTCGACCTATGAAAGCTAATGATTTTACACCCTCATTTTCTATGGTGAGTTCTTGATGAATTGTTTTTCGCTCCCGAAGTATGATATTTCAACTGGATCACAGCGATAGAACGGCTGGGAGAAAGGTATTAATGACCACAGGGAGTAATCCTAAGTCGAAGGGAATCGGGTTGGAGTGATGGCTGGAGTAGTTACTGGCTCCCCACTCATATGATTCGAGTTTGATTCCCGGCAGTGACGGTGGTTTTTCTGCGGCACCCTGGTTCCTTCTTGAGTGGTTTGTCATTTCCGCTTACCTCAAGTACCTCGCAATTTGTCTTCTTCCTTTTCCATTCTTCTGCACACATGTCTCAAACGCCTCCACCCGTTGTCATGATCTATTCCTCGGTTTCCAAGTTTCTTCGCTGCACATCGTTAGCAGCCGAATCAAATCTTAATTTTTCTTATCCTGCTTACGCATGTACTAAGTCACTTCAAGCCAAATGAGTAAAAGCAATATGGCCTCCCCCTTACCAATCTCGACCTAGCTCCCTTGACATCTTTTTTCGACTACATTGGTTGCGAAGTCAACCTCGTAGTAAGATTGAGCTCGCCCTGTAAGTTTGGTCAACATCGGTTAGGTTAATGGGCACTCACTGGTCCAATTAGTGTAGAATGACCCTGTAACCTACGTTTTTGGGAACGATTGTTTGTCAAATTCAGATATTTTTCTCTGAATCTCAATCAGTGCCAACTGAATATTAATTTAGTCTCTTCAATTTATTCTGTGTTTTTAATGTTTCTTCCAACAATCAAAACTAAATCGTGACCCATTCGCGGGATTGCTTTGGGGAATATCAAAACTTTCCCGAGAAATTCTTTTTGCCACCCGAAGTGAACTTCTGCACAATGTTTTGTTTTCCATCGTCATGCTGAACGTTACCGGAGTCCCAGTGGTTATTTCTCAGGGGCTCGTAACCTTGTTCGCCTCTTGGTGAAACGAGGACGGCACAGCTTCGTCGTTTTCCTTGCTCCGGACGTTGGTCCCTTTCCGGAAGTTGAAAAAAATAGGAGTGGAAAAGAAAGATCTTTCCCTGCCGAGGGACAGGCGGACAAGGTTTGGTGGGCGTATATCTCGTAGCAGCAAGAGGGACGAGCTTGCAAAACGACATTCTGGAGGAAGAGGGATGAAGTGTGTGGGAGGCAGTCCTGCTAGGTCTTGTCGAGGCGCTGACCTCGGGTGGAAAGGGTGGGAGGGAGGGCAGGAGTTGGAAGTGCAGTTTGAATTTGCATTTAATTCTTCCTCCGATCCATGTTCCTCCTCCGGCTCCGGGATTAGGGTGACTTCGTTAGCTTCGCGAGCAGAACGGGATTAGCTCCCTGCCAGGATTTCTCTTACGACGAAACAAGAGAACCAACAAGAATGAATATTCTGAAGAATGTTTTCGGCTTATCTGTCATTTTATGAATTATCATAAGTGACGTAGGTCGAGGAAAGGGATTTGAAGTAGACGATAGGAATGGAGAAACAATGGAGAACTGCCGCTCGCTAGGTGCTTGATATGTATGGATAGCCCTCCACACCACACATTATTCCTCGCAAAGCACCCAGCAGAATATTCGAAACGTTGAATGATTGTCTAAACCACAAAGAAGCCGAAAAAGTCTTCAGAATATGAATGAAAATTTCTCTGAAAACCTTCAAAGTAAACTAGAATGAATGTAGAAAACGTTTTAAATCCATTCAAACCCTTTTGTTGTCTATATAAAACTTAGCACGTGTATTAGTTTTGTTGCTTTGCGTTACTTTTATCCAAAGTGCGGTTTCATGTTACTGCTCTACGATTTGTTTTATTTTAGCAGTGCAGTCTTCCTTCTGTCCAATTTTATCAGAGATGTCGTTGGAGAAATTTTTTTCCCGTCGGTTGTTTCGCTGCTCACTCAATGCTTTGGGCACAAATTATTCTCACATTATTCTAGCCCGCTAAAGCCATTGGTGATGTTATGAGAGTTAAAAGAGCAACCATATTGCTTTCCTGCCAACCCAAAATATGGAATGTGGTTTTGGGGACTACGTGGTGCAAGTGCCTATCCATAAAGAAGATGACACCGCAGTTCAGGTTCTTGGCAAAATAACATGTTCGCACTGCTATCAGAAGCGTTCAGGTTTTAAAAGGCTCCATGAGTAGTCATATTAAAGAAGTTGCAGTGATGCACGACTGGGTTTAACGAATCGAAAGGCATTTCGTGAAATACACACTTAAGGCTAAATTCCGACCCAGGTTTCTACTGCTTACAGCCATATTTAAGGTCCAGTTTAAACTGTTGAAACCTGGGTCGGAATTGAAAGTTTCATTATGGGCTGTGCGAAGGGCTTTTCATTTAATATCTAATGCAGTTCCACCAAGTCACGCCACCCAGCATTAAGTTCAACACTGACTTTCTTAAAAGAAAAATTTTAACAAAAGTTCGATTCTATCAATTTTGTAATCTATGGCATTTCAAGCCAAAAATGTGGGTTATAGTCCTCCGTGGTGCATCACGTTCATACCTGCAAAGAGTCTAATCCGAAATTGTACGCTTGAGAATTATCCTAGATACATTTTATTCCGATTTTCTTCCTACTTACAGACTTCGCCCAGAGTCTTTTGGTACAACTTGTTTCATATCAACTCTTTTCTGGAAATCATTCCACCCATTTAAACACTCGGGGCTTATCACCTAATCAAACTATAGCTTGTTATTGCATTTGAGACAGACAGCAACAAAATCGTCACACGAGATGACTAAGATACGACGTCAATCCTTTCGTGGTTATTTAATTCAAGGATTTACTGTCTAACAATTAATTTATTTATTGACGACGTATAAATAATCTATTCTTTTATTTTATTGAGGTTTGGTCAATTAAAATTCCTTTATTTCACTGCCAACGTTTCGGCAAATTTATTGCCATCCTCAGAGCTAATTGACAACCATAAAACAAAAGTAGCAACATAAACAGGTTGAAACAGAAAAAAATAACAAGTGTTAGAACAACTTTGGTGATAACTACACTAATTCTTTTCTTTTCTAAATTTTGTTAATCGGGCACACTAATTTAACAAATATCAACAAACCTGTGAAATTTTAACTTCACTAACATGATGGTTAAAGATATGACAACCATTCCAACATTCATCTCCATTGGAATGGTTGACATCTCTTTAACCATCATGTTAGTGCAGTTAAAATTTCACAGGTTAGTTGATATTTGTTAAATTAGTGTGCCGGATAAAAAAAGTTTACAGTGTAGTTATCACCAAATTTGTTATAGCAATTGTTATTTTTTCTGTTTCTACCTGTTTATGTTGTTCATTTTGTTTTATGGTTGTCAATTAGCTCTGAGGACGGCAATGAATTTGCCGAAACGAGATTACTGTCAAACATACGTGCGTCTGGCTTTTTTAAAAACCAACGTTTAATCTTCTTCCCTACATGTGCTCTTTAGATTTGATTTCTTGCCTCTGTTGCACAGTTTCTTGTGAGATTTTGTTATCGTCAGAGCCATTGTCTTGCATCTATGATGAATTGCGCATAAAAGGCAAGAATTGAACCCTGAGGACTTCTCCGGAAATGGCGAATAAACATTTTTTTCACAGAAAAGACGGAGTGCAACATTTTCTAGTGGGCAGGTTTTCGCAGCTGTTGACAGATGCTGATGAGGCTTTCGAATTATGCTGTGATTGGAGCATTTTTAGCTCAACGTTTCACTCGCGTTACAGTGAGCGTCTTCAGGAGCAAATTGATCACTCGTAGCTTAACTCGAAAGCCTCCTCTGTATCTTTTTCTCTCTGATACATGGAAAGTTGTTTGCAGTTGAAAATTTAAAATACGAAATCGTAGGTTTGATCTTACTTTATTCTTGTTGTTGAAGTTATCTGTGTACCATGTCGTTTTTGTGTCTTGGTCTCTCTAAATTATTTGTCTAGAATTTTGAAAATTGTATTCAAGTTTGGTGTTGCTCGGTATTTTCTTATGGATTTGGTTAGCTTTTTAAGCCGCTAAAGGTGTTTTCTTGCGTTTTCCGAGGGGTGTCTTCTGGCGTTGGGATCAAGTCCTCGCCTGCTAGCCTTCGCGTGGTGGTGTGGGTTCGTGCCCCGCGTGGGTGTACTTTTTCACCTCTCCCATTTTTGCTTTTGTTCGTTCTTTGCCAATTGTAAAACACCCCAACATTAAAGGCCTTATGATGTGTTTTTGGTGGTTTTGGATAATAAATTGATAAATTATCAGCAAGTTCTTATGCTAAAAATGAATAATCGAGATGTTTCACCGCTCCAATTTAATGTGTCACAATTTTTAGAAGTTTAACTTTCCTCCAATGTTTCTCAGCCAAAGGGTTGCTGAACGATATTTGGAGTAAACGTTTTTTAATTCAAATGTGCATTGTGGTTTCTTGTGCATTAGGTCTCGTAGCCAGAAAATTGTTTAATTTAATTGCACTCCAAGTAATGTGCTCATACATTAAGTATCTTGCCAATATTGTACTCATTGAATGATCTTCGTGTCTCAACTTTTACCTTTCTCTTATTTTATGGAATATCCCAGTAGAATGCGTGTAGACTGATAATAGATCACTGGTATTCTTTAAGAATGGCATAAATGCTCATGAATTTAATTCCAAAGATCAATATTTTATCAATGTCGCGATGATAAGCTGGAAACTACGGATAGAAAACTCTTATTTATATGGATATGGATCCGTTAAAATAATCAAAGTTACTAATGTTCTCCAGCTAAAGATTTGGGGTGAACTAAGCATATTATAAAAGTTATACTCTGAATAAATTTCATGGTTTCTGGCGTGACCTCGTGAAAGTGAAGGATATCAATCGTAATGACACAGCTTTGCACTTTTTCCAGAGTATATTTCTCCGACCAGTTTCACCTAGATAATGCCATGTTATGGTGAAGCTGGTCGGAAAAATAAATAAACCTTGGAAAAGTACGAAGTTATGTTATTAAGATTTAAGTATTGTGTTTTTATTTACATTGGCTGATACATACTTGTTCAGAATATTTCGGGACCGAATGCAACTATTTAGTTTTACATTTATACTGCATCAGTGAACCGATTAAAAAGAGTTGGACATTGCCAGAAGGAGAGGGTTTAATGAATGTGAAATCAAGCCTACATAAATTCAACTTTCCGGACCTTTGTACTGGCTAGTCGAGTCCATCACGGATGACACTCGTTAGGCTGAGTTTTGCTTCAAATAAACCACTGCCTACGAGGAAGGAAATCTGAAGATCGAGGACTCGATTCCCGAATCAAGAGACCTTATTCCCCTGGCTTTAAAAAAATGTTTTGTTGGTTGTATCAACTTTTATTAAAATGTAAAGCATTCATTCCGCTATGAACTCTCTTAACCGGCAAAAACTAAAACAGGAAGACACTGTGTGGTTTTTTTTTTCGGGAAACCTTACTAGTTAGTTTGCGTTATATCCGGCGAAAATGTGGCCCGAGGAGCAGATTTCCCTGTTCGCTCTCCCAGCTAACAAAGCTTCAGGGATTTAATCCTTCTGAAAGGGTGGAGAAGAAGTGAGTGGAAAGGGGAAGGGAATTGGATGAGCGTGGAAAACTAACCAAGCCGCGTCGGTTTGTTTAGGCAAAGATAAGAGCAATAATAGATGCAAAATCTTGTCGCTTGAATCTCGAAAAATATTAAAAGCGAGGCTGGAGTCATAATCGTGAAATTTCGTAATCCTGTCCCTGCTTTCCCTCTTGCTAACTTCGCTGCCGAAGCGGTACAGACGTATGTGTTCGTTCATATTCTTGGTGATTGTATTTTTGAATGATCTTTTTTTTCAGATACTTTTATGCAAACAAATATTTTTGCACGACGAACACACTAACGCCCTTACTCGGAAAACATCTTATTTATGAATCCATTTATTTTTTTTTAAACAGAACGAAAAGCGTCAAATGAAAGCACATCTTCATAAAAAATATGTGGAGAGTACCTCATCTTCTCGGCTATTCTCAAGTTTCAACTCAAGTTGAAGAAAATCCTAAGACATTAATGTGCGACAATTTTATGCGTACGACGCGACGTTTATGTTCAACAGTGCTGGTATTGTTGTACACCATAGGGAGGAAATTTTCAATGAAAATCTTTGGTTTATACCTTTGCACCTGAACGCGTGACTGAGTACCAAGTCATCTGTGTAATGTTTGCTATGAATGTGGTTTATGTGAGTATTAAGTGAAATGAGTTATCTTTTTTTACACTCAGTGGTTTTATTTGAGTGATTATTTGTAGGGAAACGCTCATGCCTGTATTTATATATTGCGTCTATAACTACGCAATTTTAATACGGTAAGGGAATATGATCCCATTACTGTCGTGGTCTCCTGGTCGTAATTCTCAGACTCCGCTAGATTTATTTATGTAATATACCAAACCGTTCCTTTCACCACGTACACTAGCGCCAGAGACGATCAACGGCTTGGAGTGTTCGTAAATTCTCCCGGGGTAAAAATGATGAGGAGAGGGAGCCATCTCCCTTCATTTCAGGAACAACTTCTTACGATGACGACCGACTCACACAAAAAAATATTTACAACATGCGTGCATGCAAACTTCCCTCGCAACTGGCATGAGGATCTCTTCTCCTCCTTGAGCATTCTTCTTTTTTTAAGGCTCAAAAATTTAATTTCACCTCATGGAAGATAGAGAAGGGAAGGAGACACAAAGGGAGTATGGAGGGAGACCGAGGGGGGGGGGGAGTAGTTGCGGGCGAAGGAAATGAAAAAGACAAGGGGGCAAAATAAAGTCTTTTTGAGCTCTCGTAAAGAGGATGAAACTCCACCCTCCTCCCTCCCCTTACGCTTTGGAATTAAAACGGAGAAAAGGTTTTCTCGCAAGGGGCGGGGAGGGGTGGACAGAAATTGTGGTGTTCAAGGGATTGGGAGGGGGTGGGCAGGGAGGAATAATGAAAAGAGCAGGGTTTTTGTGAGGGGGGAGTGAAAGTGGAGGAAGACGACGGGAGGATTGTTACCCTTAAGGGGTACTGGTCGCCGTTGAGGGTACGCAGGGGACAATAAAACCGCTCCCCCACCCTGACGGCATCGCCGGCTGCATAATTCCCCTTATCTTACTCTCTCTCTCTCCTTATTTCTTTCCCTTCATATCTCCCTCTCTTTTCTCCTTTTGTCTCACTCTCTCTCCCATGCTTGTTTCTGTTGGCATTTTACGTCGTTAGGTGATGTTGGCATTGCGGGCGTGAGCGGGACGTCGTCACCGAGGGAACGTTTTATATCCCGAGGCGCAGCAACTCTCTCTCTCCCTTTACCTCTCTTTGCCCTGGACCACCTCTCCCCACTTATGGATAGCTGAAGGGGAGAAATGTAGGCTTTTTCACGGATCCGACTGAGCATTTTGATTATCTGAGATTCGTCTGATTTCTGGAGTTATTTCGCTCTGACATCGACGTTTTGATGTGATACTTGAGAGGTTGTCAAATGTTTCAGGCGTTACTTAGTGGAATTTCAACACATTAAAAAAATAAGATAATACTTTGCATTTCCTTACGATATTCTGATTCCTCGATTTTCCGATACTTGAGACACCTGCAATGCAATACGAGGTGAGGAAATGTTTTATATACCAGGACGCAGCAACTCTCTCTCATTCCGCCTCCCTTTCCCCTGGACCACTTTCCACTCAAGAATAGCATAAGAGGAAAAATCTGGGCTTAACACGGACGGAAAATCTTAATTCTCAGAGGTTTATCTAATTTATCTGCATGTTTTTTCTCAATTTCATCCAATGTCGATGTAATGATGTGAAACTTGAGAAACCTCCAAACTAAGAGGTGGAATTAACTTTTCGTAGTCCCGAATGAATGAATCTCGGCAAGTCCAAACTGAATTCATTTCCAACCCCGGTTTCCGTTGTATCGCAGTAATTTTTAAGGTCTTGAGATACTATCTCATGGCCCTTCAAGGACCTTTGACCCATCCATGTTCAAATGGTACTTCTCTACCCATAATATGTCCAAATGCTCCTACCGTGTGGCCTAACGACCGAATATTTAAACTTTTAGTTCTCCGAAGAAATCCGTCGTATTTCTGCTTCGCCGCGCTTTCTTTTTTGTAGTAAATTAAGTCAAATACAGCATGAATACTTGCATAGTGTACCTAAAACATAAACCTGGAACATAAAGAACAATTACTTTTTTTCGAAGTACGCTCAGCTGCTGTTAAATGATACGGTAGTTAATGTCGTATAGCATTAATGTTTAGTGCGCCTCTACCAGGATTTTTGCCCATTTGGCACGTTGATACCCACCGAGCATCTTAAAAACTACTAAAGAGTTCGAAAAACGGGATTCACATCTGTAGAATGAGAGTTATCCTATAAGCTTTACTAAATATAGGTATACTCTTTGCAAAAAAACTGGAAAAAATAGCTGTGGGTATGAATTTGATCATGTAATTGAATGACTGCTTATGTTAACAATATATGGCTGTACTGGCTTATAAAACAGTATCGTATGGCAACAGCTGTATGGTTGAGTCAAGGGAAATAGGCTTAGCATAGATTCGACAGATACTGTACAGTGTACAACATGCTGAGAAGTTCTTGATTACCTGGTTATTTTACAAATTTCCAGAATGAAATTGACACCTTATTGTTTTACTAGATAAACCTCTCAATAGATTAAGCTAGCAGCTTGATCTATTCCGAACATAGTGTTTTTGACCATTTCGTATAGTCTGCATGGAATATCAAGAACCTTCAAAAAGGTTGTATGACAATTGAATTATTTTTACATTTAAGATAGTGAACATAACGTTGATCATACGAATTTGCATTTATTTCCTGTGTGTCGGCATCCTTAATGCTTGAAATTCAGTTACTTATTTAACTTTTTTACTTTAAAGCATTTCTGTCTATTTAAGGAAAAATGTTGGCATTCAACTTCTATTATTCTAGAGGAGACTGAAATTTGGATCATACGAATTTGCACCAATAATCATTGTTTCGGCGTCCTAAATGCTTGAAATTCGGTTCCTATTGTCATCTTTTTCTACTCTAAAACATTTCTATTTTCTTAAGGGAAAATTGCGCTATTCAACTTAAATTATTCTTGAGGTGAGTGAAATTAAGCCCATTAAAATGACGTTTCCCAAATTCCTGTATAAAAACACTAATCTTCGAAAAAAAATGAAAATATAGTGTTTTAATTCATCAATATAGTTTTTTTTACAACTATTTGAATAATATGTGACGATTTAGTTTGGATTTTTTCTATTATTCCGTCGCCACTGGTGTGTATAGCGCGTTGAAACTTCAGTCTAAGTGTCGTTCACCCTAATTCCCACCACCCTTGCTTTCTATCCCCATTCTTTACTCCATATTCTTCCATTAAACTCTCCCCCTGCCACCGTCTACGCCACAGTTAGGCTTTTTGCATGCTTGTTATGCCCGCCTTTCCCAAACCTCCCTCGCGTGTCCAACCCCATTTCTCTTCCTTTTTTACTCTCTCCCCCAGTGGCCGTTCTCGACGTGGCCTTCCCGCCGGACGCGAATGTTAATCCCGTGGAAACGTCAAATAATAACACCCCTCTCTTCTGAGCGCAGGGATGTAGCTATAGGTACATAGGATATATATATATATATATCTCTTTCTTTCTCTCTTACTCTTGCTGCCTCCTCCCTTCCCTATAACTCAGCGGCTGCTGCGCTGGGAATTCTCCGGTTTTGTTCTCGCTTCTGCACCGGCGTGTAATTCCTTTTTAAGCCATCCTAGACACTCCCCGAACGGCTACGCCCCCCCCTCTCTGCACCCCTGCCGTTCTTCGTATGTTCTTTTTTCATCCCCTTGTGGCTCCCTACTGTGACGTTGACTTCGTTTCTTTCTCTTTATTGCTTACAAAGCCTAGTATTATACAGTCGCGACGCACATTGTTAATTTCTCCAATACATCGGTCGTTGGTAGTGCCTTTATAACCCAATAAGTAATACTTAACCGCGTATAGTTTCTGATAGTAAAATTCATTGGGGTGTATAAGCATCCTGTCAAAATATTATTCATTCTATTTTTTAGAAAACTGCACTCCTTATTAATAACTTTACTTCAGTAATTCTGCTACTTGTGTTTATTGTTCCTCCGTCTCAAACTCGCATCTTCGTCAAATTGTGATGAAATGATATTTCAATGTACCACTGTGCTGAAGTTAAATGCTGTAACTGCATGAATACTTTAAAGGCGTGTGTAGAAAACATATCTAGGATGTAATGACTCTTATAAAACAACTAAAAACTCCATGATTACCTATAAACTGTGTTTTGCTTTAAGGCCACTTGCTAGCCATCTCTTGGCATCATCATGCGCCGAGTTTCTAGTTTCTGGTTGTTTTCGATGTTGAGGCGATAACACTACACTACTTTGTCAATAATAAATCATCATACCCTAAGGTGAAAACCGCTGCCAACACTGCTTTTTATATATTGTGTGTTGTAGTTAAATTACAAAAAATGCGCAAGTAATTATTGTCTATGTAACACGGACGGTTGCGGTTTGATGAATAACATTAAGGGTTAGTTTCATAAAGTCAGTTCATAGCCGCTTAACACATTGACATATATGATGCGAAATCCATTAGCATGAACGATTACGATTTTTAAGCGACGATGTAGGTCGAAATTAATAAATACCCTATGCGAAAATAATCTTTGTGGATATCCTTTGTGAATTAAGAAAGTTTCAAATTAAAAACCTTGTGTTCCACAGATCATATTTATTACTTCAACTTCTATAGCAATGAACAAGAAGCAGTTTTTCTCTTAAGTTATATTTAATGGCGCTAAATATTGATATTAATTTAGCGGAAAATGGCCAACTCTATCAACGAATCATCTGATAGCGCATTGCTCAGTTTACTTTAACTTGGGATGATAATAATACCCCCATATGAAGCATTTCGTTTGCTATCCCGGACGATTCTGTTGGTCCGTATGTCCCTGTAATACCGATAAGGCATTTTGACATTTCATCAGGTTTCTCAGGGGCCGAACCACCAGAACTTGACAGAAACACCCATGCCCTAGGGCAGGGAAAAACCGACCCAGGCGGGACTCGAACCTGCGACACTCGGATTAGCAGGTGAGGAATTCACCCCGCCGCCACACCGGACCCGGCTCGTGTAATTTTCTTCGTTGTATTTAGTGGCAAATTTAGCATTTATAAACTTTTTCCCTCAAACATTTGAAGATTTATAATCTTTTGATGTATTTTACGTGATGAAAGACATCCTTTGTGAGTTTAGATCTTGGACACTGCTATGGAATAAGGCAGTTAGTTCATTAATTAATCGATTTGTCCCCCATGCAAACGCAGTGGCTTTCTTACTCATTCTTTGAACTTAATTTTCCCGTATATTCTTTAGTGACATTCATATAAATGTTAATTATTATAGTTTTGATTCGTTTTGTATCCGTGGATTCCGATAACAGCAGTTTCTCGAAATATGTCTACGTTTTCCTTCGTATCATCAATAAACAATGTTTCCTCCATTGCTCAGAGTGTCTTTTCCATATTTAAAATTAACCAAAATTGCATATATAACTAATTCCTGTGTTAATGAAACTATTCACTCACCGCTGTGCTGTAGCAATTGCTATATCATTACTTTTGTTTTAATTTAGCTTCCCAAAACAGCCATGCTGCTTTATAAAACTGAGCAATCGTAGCTGGGGAGTCGTATGTAAATGAGAGTGAGAATGTGTTGGTAAAAATTTTAATGAAAGCTAGTGCGATATATCAGGTAAAAAATTTGTCCTTACAGGTATATGTATCCATAGCTCAGAACATACCAGCCATTATCTTGACATTTTGCAGTCTAGATAATGGCAGCTTGGAAACATTGTGGTGTAAATTATTTTCCTGAATTTTAAAACCCTCAAATAAAAAAACTATTTTTCATACTTGTGGGCACAATTTTTTCATTAACATTTATAATATTTAATTTTCCTTAAATGCCTATTAAATTTTATGTAGCCAGTTCAATGATATTTTTATATCTTCAAAAAGAAAATGTTATTTTCTGTGAAAGTGACTTACACCACTCTATGTTTCTCAGCCCCTTATGAAAAATCTGCTTGACCAATATTGCTATTCTGCATTGAAGAATTATTGGTTTAAAATTGTTTATTTTTGTGTCTTTTACCCTTTATTTTCGAAGTCAAAATCAATTTTATTCGCGAAATATAAGTTAAGAAATCGTTAGTGGTTTTAGGGAAGTGGATTCTTTGGTGTAGTGCATGCGATATATTTTGATTGCATCTCGTTTTATTTTTTATGTTAATAATTAAATAGTTGTTTATCGCTGATCTTCAGTGATTCCAAATGCTGTAAATAATTTTAACATCGCACACATCCTTGTTCCCGTCCACTTCTATGGTATATTTAGACGCCCTCTTTTTTATTTCTTAGCCACCTCCTTCCCTAGCGTACCTATATTGCCTCTCGTGGATTTCGGTCATCATGCTGTTATTTTACTTTTCTATATCTCGTGTGACGACGCATGTGAGGAAACAGATGAAGTGTGTGATGCGCTTTGGGTGACAGTTATTGGGAAAGAAATGTTTCTTAAGAACTCCCATCCCGTCCCGGGCACAATTTTGTTTGACACCGTATAGGGGAAGTGGAAGAGCAAGAGTGTTCCCTCCGATGAGATGTGTCTTTTAATTTCTCCGCTGGAAGAGAGATGTTGACTGTTGCGGGCTTATGGGAGTATACTTATCTCTGTAGACGTTTTTATGACCGCAAAAGTTTAGTGAGTTCGAAGCTTGGAAATGCAGCTTATTATGACAGTGGGGTTAACGCCTCTCAGTGCGACGGAAATGAGAGTAAAATAACTGCTCAGATGAAGTCTGATGTGGGGGTTGCTATGTCGTCAGATAAGATGAAGTAGGGACCGTCGTTAGAGGAGGGGTTTCCAAGAGCCACTGCAAAGAACGATGGGGGAAAAGATTGAAATGATGGACAAGATGGTAGGGGAATTTCTCCTTCCTCGAAAATCGCGCAAGAAAAGCACATATTTCTGCGTTTCGCTGTCAGGGCAGTTTTATGATAATATACGACTCGTATTTAATATCACTAGTACCTATAAGTGAGATTCATTTAGGAAATGGAATAAATAATGTTGCTTTTTAAATCATTGGGGGTTTGGCTCTTTAATTTTGAATAAACTGTCCTGTTTTGTGTGCTTTAAATGTTATTTTGAAATTAACATTTTTATAAATTTTGGATAGTTTTTCAGATAATCCCTGAACGTAGACAATGCTCCTTTAGTTGTTGGTGGTTGTTTGTGGTTCTGTGTTAAATGTGTTGTCTTGTGCCGATAATGGTTGGGTTGCTGTAATGCTTGATAGTTGTTGGTTTAATGGCGGTGGATTTTGAGCTGTCATATTATGTATGGGTGGATTTTGAGTTGTCATATTATGTGTGGGTCGATTGCTACTACTATATAAGATTGATTTAATAAGTTTTCTTGGGAAATTGTTCTTAATAAAGATATCTTCTATGATTTTCAAATTTTTATTGTGATATTCTGGATCACTGAGTTGTATGACCCTATATTTCATGGCTAAGGCGTTGTTAATTTTCTTTTTAAAGGGATGGCCGCTGGTAAAATTTAAAAGTCTGTTGCTTTTCATTTTTTTCCTATACCAGACATTTGATACTGTACCATCCAAGTTCCGTTTTGCAATAGTATCAAGAAAAGGTACTGTATGTTATGCAGTAGTTTAAACTCCATAAATTAACCAATGTATTATTAAAGTGGTCAATAACTATTCAAAGATGTAATAGTGTACTCTACCTAATAGGTATTGCCATGCTTAGTTTATTTGCCATCATTTTGCCTACTTAAAATGAGATATATGAAGCACTTTTCACAAGTTAATATACCTAAGTGAAGTATTTCCTTCTCTTTTATTGTCTTATTTATATCTTTTCACGAAATTCCTTGCAACTCTTTTGTTTGGGTACTATCAGTTAGATATTGCGATGCACCGTTCTCCACTATTTTCATTTAATTTTCCGTCATCGTAAGCACTCATCAATCCGAAGATTGGTTTGCAACAGCTTTACTCTCGTCTACCCGCTTTATTCTTGCGTTATTCGTGACTAAGACGTATTTTTCCATAAATTCAGTGTTTTTCTAAAATATTACTAGACATAGTTTATTTTATATTGAGTCAGACGTATTTAGACAATACACCTAGAGTAGTAGTACACCTGCCACTATATCAAAGTGTGAATAAACGACATCACTTCAAACAGTAGTTTAAAGAACGAATTATAACAATTCAATGCGATGAACGACGTGTTTTCATGGCTTATATAACATCCCAGCGTAAAAAAAAAACTAATAACTTGTCTGAGACGGTTAGCATCGTCTCTAAGGTCCACTGATACATCCCCAGCAATGTTATGATTGTCGTTCGCAGCCCGACATTTCCGGCATTGAGTTCCAGGTGCTTTTTGGCCAAAGGGCAGACGCATGCTTCACAGACTGGAGATTCATAACTTTCCGTGAAATGGTATGCGTTCCTTTGGGCAAAATGCCCTAACCTCAGCCTTCGGACTACGAATTTCTCCCTGCGAGTCATACTTATATGTTATATGACGGTAGAGAAACATGATGACAGTTGTGCGAGGCAGAACCCTTTTCAGTGGAAGAGTCCATTCCCTGCGATCTTGCCCCTCACGAGGGAGTTGAATGAACTTCGCGTTTGACAACCAGGGTTTCCAAGGTTGAAAATCTTTATTGCCAGCTTCAAAATGCTTGATCACCTCAACCTTCTGGCTCTCAAAGGCTCTTCATCCAATATCAATGTATTTTGATCCAGATTTGTTGGGATCATAAAAATTGTCGTGAAACGCGCTACTGACATTTCCTCCACCCTCTCCATTTAATTGCAGTTATGTTGGCAGTGTTGCCTACCAAGCCTCTCTTTTCTGCTCCTTATCTGACCCCTTCCACTGCCGCCTTCCTCTGCAAAACGTCACGCTTCATTGAGGCGACAGCCACCATGTTTTGGCGCCACTATAAAGAAAAGTCATGCCACTAAAATAGGTTTGATTTATTTCTCAGCCCGTGTCTTGTATTCTTTATGGAACAGCCAATTTTCTTACCTGTTTCTAAAGTCTTTTTTCTGCAGATCCTTTCTTCTTTTTATTTCAAGAGGAAGTAACGTCTCCGAATTTCTACGCGTTTCCTTCTTTTTGTACTGCTTTCAGCAGCATTTCTTTTTTACATAGCATGTCCCTCTTTGTAGAGTTTTATCGCTAGTGATTAACATCTTGCCACCCATATTTTTTAATCTAGCGTTTTCTTCAAAAGGCTACTATTCCCTAAAATAATTTGATGGATTTTTATCTCTTCTGTGTGAAGTTCCTCCCAGAATCCTCGTAGGACTTCCTCATTGAGAACGCACTTCGTTTAATTAATATTCTCAATTTTCACGTTTTGTTCTCATTTAAACTGTTAATCTTTATGGCAGCTTAGATCGAAACTTACTTCCCAGCTTTCGGACGTGTCTGCATTCGGAATCCTTTGAATATGTTCTTTATTCCTGTCATACTGCACTGCGTATTTCCTTACTGAAGCTGAATCGGTAGAATTTGAGTTCTAGATGTCTCGTTTCGTTGATGCTTATTTTTTCAGATATTTCCCACGGATTCCTAATCATTCTTTGATTCATGCTTATGTCGCATTTTTTTTGAATACTTGATTTGTATTTGACCTCCAAGGACATGGCCCTCAACCACGTTGCCAAAATTTATTGCCATTTTAAATGTCCATCCAAACTGTGCCACTACTTGGTAAATTGCCGCTTACGTTAATGTGAAATACTCATTCTATGAGTTATACCTACTTCTTGACATTAGTGACTTCTTACGTATTGTTTTCAATTTGTCTGACATAAGTGGTACTCATTAGATTATCACTTCTTGTGCTGGATATCTACTCGTACAATAAGTCTCTCCAATTGTTTTCTTGAGATGAGGCAGTAACGGTTGAGCCTTAAGCTTGTTTTTGCCTTTCAAGTCAATTTAGATTGAGAGGGGAGGGGGCTGAGGAATGTAGAGAGTTGGGGCATGCCATGTTCATGTTATTCTTTATAGTACTGGCCACACTGCCTCAGTTACTTTTTTCGTGACTTTTCCACTGTCTTACAAAATAATCTGATTTGAGTATTTCAGTGATAATGTGTCGCAACAAATTAATGCACAGGTATGTCAAGCATGGCGTTCAGGTGCGTCGCTATAATTAATTTTTTAAGTGTCAAGATATTTCGCAATAATTTAAAATTAACTTAATACCAGTGAGTTTTATTATTTGGTACTAATGTTAGTCTGTGACGAATGAAAATACAATTAAAGTTTTGTTGTTGTGTTGATAAAGGAAACATTCTCTTTCTTATGGCTACACTGCTCGAGAAAAGCCATTTAAAATGTGAGCTACAACCTTGGCGAAAATATCCTGCTTCCCGGAGCGTAACCCGAGCGAAACCAAGCGTAAATCCGCATTAGGAAACGGTAATTCGCTTCGTATACGCTTCCATGCTTCTTGCTTTTGCGTAAACGAAGCGGAAGGAAGCGATAACTTCCGATTCCGCTCCCCTACGCTTCGTATACCGTTCCTTGCTTTCTTGCTTTAGCGTAAACGTAGCGGAAGAAAGCAACTTCTCCGCTTCCACTCCCCTCCGCTTCGTTTAAGCTTCCTTGCCTTTGCGTAAACGATGGTAAAGGAAGCACAAGGATACGGCACCCTCCACTTCGTATTCCGGTTCTGCTTCTTCCTTTAGCGTAAATGTAGCGGAAGAAAGCGACTCTTCCGCTTCCGCTCCCCTCCGCTTCGTATAACCTTCCTTTCCATTGCGGATAAGAAGGTAATGGATGTCTTAGGAGGAGGTACCCTCTGAGTCTGCTCCCCTCCGCTTCGTATACGCCTACTTACATTTTCGTTTAGCATAAACGAAGAAGAAGGAAGCAACAACTTCCTCTTCCGCTCCCCTCCGCTTCGAATACCGTTTCTTGCTTCCTTTCATAAGCCTAAACGGAAAGGAAGGAAGCGACTCCTCAGGTTCCGCTCCCCTACGCTTCCTTTAAGCTCCCTTGCCTTTTCGTAAACGAAGGTAATGGAATCGTAAGGATGCGGAACACTCCGCTTCCGCTCCCCTCCGCTTCGCATACGCCTCCTTTCTTCTTTGTTTAGCGTAAGCAAAGCGGAAGGAAGCGACTCCTACTCTTCCTCACCTCTCCGCTTCGTTTAAGCTTCCTTGCCTTAGCGTAAACGAAGTTAAAAGGAGGGTAAGGAAGCAACTTCCACCACTTCCGCTCCCCTTCGCTTCAAAAAATCTTTCTTTTCTTTGCGTAAACGATTATTAAGGGAATGTTAGGAAGCGGAACTCTCCGCTTTCGCTTCCTTCAGTGTGGTAATTGGAAAAAACCTTTTTTATTGTCATTGACATTAACTTTAACTTCATCCTATGTGGCAACTTAGTTTTCAATTAATTAAAGCCTGATAACTGTTATCGTGATTGGATGGTATTTCCTCAAACTATCACGGCATTGACATTTTTAAAAATTTGTTCTCGCAGTTACTTTGACTGACGGGAATGACCTAGTGTGTACGATTTTCTTGAAGCTTGACTTTCGGTTGCGAGTTAGAAATTAAGTAGGTAGATATGAGATTTAAGTTGAACTTTGCGGTCGGGTAGGTAGTTGGTAGGAAGTAGGAGATCGTCCATGACTTTACTCTGTAATAATGCAGAAAACAGTTCCTTTATTTACATGGTCGTTACTGAAACACCTTACACCTCGTTTTCCGCTTCATGAATTCCCCCTTACGGTTCATTTTCCGCTTAGTGAGAGCTTCCATTCGGTAAGTTTTAAGCTACCATACGATTCATTTTCCGTTTCCTTACGGTTCATTCTCTGCTTCCTTACGGTTCATCCTCCGGTTCCACACGGTTAATTCTCTGCTTCCTTACGGTTCATTCTCCGTTTCAATACGGTTCGTTCTTCACTCCGTTATGGCTCCTTTCTTCCGCTTTCTTGGCTCAATCTACGGTTTTTTCCGTTTCCTCTCCGCTTCGCTGACCGTTCCGTCCACTCCTTAATCCGATTTGTTGACGCTTCCATTTTCACCAGGGTACACGAAAAAGGCTGAGGAACACTTATTTTATTCCTTCCTAATCCCCTCTTTCCCTCTCCTGATTCCCTTTCTGCACCTTCAAATATTGTTAAAAACAACTATCGTCTCAAATCCAGTTCACGTAAGAACTAACGGAGAATAAAGGTCAGCGTACCCTTAGCGTGAGATACCGATTCCTTACTCAGTATTAATGGCGTATATAGAAACGTTATCGTGAAACCCTTTGCTTTTATCGCAAAAATTAGCGTCGGAATCGGTCGAATTTCAATTAGCCTCAAATAACTTAGTAACGTGGTGCCATAGTTATTTCTTTAGGTATTTTCAGTTAGTTGCTTTTGGCTGGTGTGCACCATGGGAAGAAAGTGAGAGTTGTAAGGAAAAAGAATTCACGGTGTCCGCTGAAGGTAAAAAGTCTTCCACTTCATAGCAAACGAGGCAAACACCTTTAATGGGAACTTATTTTCTTTGCATCGACGATATTATATTAGGTAAAACATAGTACTTACTATCCTTCGTGATTTCCTTGTAGCTATTGAAGTCAATTATGGCAATATTGTCGTTCAAAACTGTGACTTCAAATTCGTTTGGTCTACAGTTTACTGTATCACGAAAATGTCTCCTTCTTTACCATTCTGAAACGAGAGTTAAGATCGATGGCTATTGTCGCTTGAACTTAATCGTGAGCCTCTGATTTCAAGGTTGTTTTGATTATAAAATACATAGCATGGTAGAAACTCAAAATCTTGTTTTTTAACTAGAGTGGTTTGCTACAGGCCTGGAAATTCTGCAAAACCTGGGAAAGGCATGGAAATTGAATATGAGCCAGGCAAACTTGTAAATTTCGTGGAAAATGAGAAATTAGAATGGAAATTCCGTGTCAAAATCTGATTGTTTCCAAGTCAAGAGCTTTAGGAGTATCATTTTAGGCAATTTTAGTATCTTCATTGAATGATGCAGTGGAGCTCTTGTTTCGGGTATAGCAATTAATCATGCTCCTTAAATAAACTTTCAGGTCCTATTCTTCAAATACTGTTGAAGATGGACTATTTGTTTCTCCTCAGAATCTGTACAAGTAATTCGTAGCCCTCATTGTTGTCCATGACCCAAAAATAATATTCCATGTAAAGGGAAGCCGATTTTCCCTCCGAAAAATCCTTTTGTTGGGAAAGTTTATTCCCCTTACATAGAAGATGCGTTAATGTGTGGTACTCCTATTCTTGCGCCTCCTTTGAAGTACACGCTAACCAAAGAACAGATATTTTCACCTGGAAAATGAATATTTCGGCATTAAAAACCTGGAAAAGTCCTGGAATTTCATTATCTCTGGTCTATAGCCACCCTGCAAAGAGGAAATACATGAAATTTGTTTCCAGAAAATAGTCCTTTGACCTTTATGTGGGAGTATATTCTTTTGAGGGTGCATCCCACCTGAATAATTGCGTGATTGGGAAGGAAACTACGCTCGCGTTCAAATGTTTAACACTTCCGTGAATACGTGAAGGGTTTAAATGAGAGGCTAATTGTGATTTTCGGCTCAGAAATTAAGAAAGAACGCTGCAAGGAAGTGACACAAAACTTTTTATTTTCATCTCTTTGAGGCGCTCTCGGAATTGTAATGAGACTCATCCAACGCGCCAGCCCTGAGGGAACTTCAAAGCCAAACGCAACACTGGGGAAAGGGAGCTATCCCTGCAGAAAGGGGAGAATGCATTTACTTCTCTGACGTTAAAAATAATAGTGAAAATTTAACTTAACTTTGCATCCTACCTCTGAATGCAGATTTTTCATTATTATAAGTAATTTTTTAATGAATCTCTGTAGTAAACACGATAAATTAATTTTAAATGCGCTTATCATAGCATCAATTCGTTAAGTTCGGGCATAGTTGAATATATTAGCTTTAAATTATAAAACAAATTTTAATGAGGATGACTTACAAATGGAATTGCCGTGACACCGTGTAATTGGATCAGTGCTCAAATATTTTGATGATTATTATCATTGAAATAGCTTCTTTCCATTCACTTGCATCGTAATATTAGTAAATTTGGGTTTGTAGTGCACCAGTTTCTAATTCTGAATTACACTTTCTAACTTGCAACTTAAACCCTAAGACAAACGTACTATCCATGCTCGAGGCGGTATACGAACCCACAACCTTTGGGTTTCTATGTCAGCGCGTGACCAACCTTTCTGCTCAGTCCTGACCGTTTGGATATCCGCCAAATAATATTAAGATTTACATCACTCGAAGTACGATACCTGTAAAAATGGGGTTTTAAACGCTAAAACAAATATTTATTTATTGCTGCACCTACCTCAGAACCTAATATGCACATTTTCCTTAGCTTGTGAAAGTCGCTCTTGCTTGTCTTTTTGTGTATGGTGGATGCATATAGTTCCCCACTTCTTCGGAAAATTTCTGCTTAAAATAAGAGTGGGCACACTGAGCATAAGTTACTCCCTTCAATTTTGTTGTACGTCCCTTTCCTCTTCTAAATCCTTTTCCTTATTCCTCCCTTATTCATGGCTGGTTAAGCAACAGACCCTGCCACACGCCCTTTCGACGGGTCTTGAAATAGTGCAGTCAAGCCTCCTTGTAGTGAAATACCATGTATAGTGAAATTTAGATGTGGTGAAATAACAAAGGTCCCGCCCGTCAATTGAAAATTGATTCATTATTGACGAAACCTATTAAAAGAGAAAGTTTTGCGAAAATATTTTTCATTGAGTTGCAACTGCTAGATATTTTCCGCTACGTAAACGAATAAAAACATTCGTTTTCGACAAATATTTTAAGACTCGTGGTTTTTCGGTTAATAAATAAACCGAGGTGAATGACGTCATCACACCGGTAAAATTTCGTTACGGTGCGGTGTAGCGAAATATTCAAGACTCTAGCCACAGGGTTCACGTCTTTTTCGGGGGCAGCCTTTATGCGTCACGAGCATGCGTCATTTTACGCAACAATGCATGTACGCCCGCCCTTTTTTAACTCCATACTGTCGCGGCCTTACCTTCTCTACTCTAATAAAAATGGAGACCGCGCTAGAGGTTGTAAAAGCCTCTGAAAGACTCATCCTGAGTCTCCTTGAAGACGCGCCATGACATTGGCAAGAGTTTCCCTTGTTCCACAAGACGCACGCCTGCTTAAAACACAGACTTAAATTACTTCCCCAACGCAAGAACTTGGATCATGTTTTTGCAACTATGATCCATCTTCAAAGATAATTGTTTATTCCGGACGTGTTTAATGCATTTTTTGGTTGAAATGTATCGTGAACTTCTAATTTATCACTCTGAGTGTGTCTCTGACACCAAAAGTAACCAAATGCCAATAGTGCAGTGTATACAAGATGAATGAACTTGGAAATGTCTTGCCTATTTAAGTTTTACTAAATATCTTACTTCTAAACTCTTAAATTTGCTTTCTTAGCTATTACCTAAGGGTGGTTTGATATGCAGCGTTTATAGCTCTCCTATTTACTAATTATAACTTAAATCGAAGGCGGGAGTAAATCGCGCATACTAGTAAAGGGCCGATCAAGTACGGCGATATTGGCCACTTTTTAACACCCTCCATCTAAGGTTTCATGAACTCGCCTCCCCTCTCAAACCTACGTAAGTTGTATTTATTTTTTGGGGATTTTTATAACCTTGCGCATAGCTAAACATTTCGATAAAACTGTTATGCCCATTTTTGACTACCCATTGGAATACTGAACATATGATATTGAAGGCTCTTGGTAGAACTGAGAGGCAATGTTACAAGCGTTTGTCTGTCTGTCGTTGGGAAACAATTTGGCGGCCAAAAGTGCGTAGAACTACTTGTGCCGCTGGGAGAATTTGGTTCTGGGGCGGTTTCGTGGAATAAACTAAACCACCATTCAAGATGTAAAAGATGTTTTTGCAGTGCTAGTAACTGAGATGTAACCGCCGACGATAACTCTAAAGTGGATACAAATTTAATCTCACTATAAACTAAAATTGTACGTAGGATGACATCGGACCCCCCCTCTCCTACGTAAGACAATGTATCAAGCCATATTTCTCCTCTGTACAAAACGTCTCGATACTTGAATGGTCCTTAAATAATGTTATGGTGGTATAGGAAGATAATTTTCTCGGCATCGTCGATGAATTTATCAATTTCCTTATCACAGGGGTTCTAATAATTATTCTTTCACGCGGTCCTAAACACGCGACGTTATATACTTGTATCAGCCCGACACACAAAAGGTACCCTTCACTTTATCACTTCTTACCTTGAGAGAGATCCTTTCCTTTCGGTAGTCCTTGGCGGCAAAGGTTAATGGATTAATTCATGCACTAAAATGATACACTTGAACAGTACATATATTTATAATAACCCATTTATTATTTACTTATGAAACAAATTCACTTTAGTTACTCAATTAATCAATATATGTTCCCTTCTCAAATATATTCGTATTAATTTATAATGTTTGTTCTACTTCACCGGATATTGTACAAAGTGAATTTCGCCGATACTCTATGTCCCAGTATCTGTTTATCGGATTCCTGGATCCTTCCTTAACACAGGACACTGGCGTTGGTAATTGCTGTCCAAAGCTGCTTACTCCCGGCAAATTATCACTGCAAAAACTCTCGTATGACTTTCACTCGATAAACGTCTCTTGTGGCTCCCTTGTTAAGAAGAAGCAGAAGAAGAAGCCCCCTTCCTTGTTTGACAATCCCTTTTATACTCTCTCATCTCCCCTCCTGTATGTTCTAGAACATTCTAGGTTTTCTCCCCTTCTCTCGTATCTGATAGGCTATTCCCCTTTCATTATTATAAGTTTGTTTACGTAAACAGAAAATGGTATTGTTTAAAGTTGTTTTCATAACATAGACGGCATTGTTATAGTCTGTTTACGTAAACAGAAAATGGTATTGTTTAAAGTTGTTTTCATAACATAGACGATATTGTTGCCTCGCGGTAGCACGTGTTCCCAAAATATACACAATGGCGTCCTTAATCGTATACTTATGCCAACACGGCCAAAATGGCGTGTTACAACTGTTATGCCCATTTTTGACTACCCATTGGAATACTGAACATATGATATTGAAGGCTCTTGGTAGAACTGAGAGGCAATGTTACAAGCGTTTGTCTGTCTGTCGTTGGGAAACAATTTGGCGGCCAAAAGTGCGTAGAACTACTTGTGCCGCTGGGAGAATTTGGTTCTGGGGCGGTTTCGTGGAATAAACTAAACCACCATTCAAGATGTAAAAGATGTTTTTGCAGTGCTAGTAACTGAGATGTAACCGCCGACGATAACTCTAAAGTGGATACAAATTTAATCTCACTATAAACTAAAATTGTACGTAGGATGACATCGGACCCCCCCTCTCCTACGTAAGACAATGTATCAAGCCATATTTCTCCTCTGTACAAAACGTCTCGATACTTGAATGGTCCTTAAATAATGTTATGGTGGTATAGGAAGATAATTTTCTCGGCATCGTCGATGAATTTCCGTTATTTTTTCTCAATCTCTCAAGAAAATGTAAACTATCATGTTTTGGTTTAGGAAGGCTTTCATATGTGTTTGACCCTGGGACCCTCTTATCCTAAATCGATCGCCTTACCCTAATGGACATGCCTATGCCGAATAATGCGAACTTTGCTCAGCCAAATCATTTCATAATGCTAATTTTGCTATAAAATGCTGCTTGTCATATAATAATCTGAATCATGCAGCTCCAAATTCGTTGTACATTTTTCAAAACCTCATTTCCTTACTATTGAAAAGCGTGAAAATTATACCGTTGAGCAAATTATTTCTTATATTCAAATTCCTTGGGCGTGGAAATTATTTTTTGTGCATTTAAATCCTTTATGCATGGAAATTATTTTGCGATGTTTTCTGTTTTTTTCTCCTCCTTCCTTCTTAACCGTTTAAAAAAATTTCTTCTGCCATAGTATTTCTCCGGTCATCCTATCTCATCACTTGGGAGATAAGGAGTTTTCCATCAGTCCCAGACTCTGCACCCTAGGCAGCGCCGTTCTAAATAAAACGGGAGGAGAGATGATTTTCGCCAGAAAACGCAAGAACTTGGATTATAACGTCTGAGATTGCTGTCTTGTGTTGATTTTCAATATAAGTACCGAGCTTAGATAATTTAATGCTTTCGATTACTCTGTGGTGAAAAGCTTAGGTTTTTTAAGTAGTAGTGTTGAACGAATTCGAGAACTATGCACTAAACTTTCTGCTGTGGCTATTGTGAACCTACAGAACGTAAATTTGTATGGGAAGAAAAACTTAGCTAACCTAATCAGATTATGACCTGATTAACTAACCTGATTTTGACGTACAAACAACGTTGAATCCAAGGTCGGATGTTCAATAAATTTATGTGGAAACAAAAAATTTTTTCTTCTCATGTCAAAAAGTTCTGCGAATTCCATATAACTACGCCCGCGCCGGTGTCAACAAATTTCTACAGAATTTACCATCCGGTAAGTTACCGAAAGTTTTGCTGGGGCATATCGTTCCATTTATCTTCGTTCGTGTGCGTCTAGCGATGACGTGATATGCACTGACTTAAGCACCCTTGAATAGAAAGTTCCCAATAGCTTTACACGTTCTGAATTGATCCTCTTAAAGGCAGTTGCAACTATCCCAATTCCGGTTTTGAGCGATTCAATAATAACTTCATAGTCACATGCCGGCCGACAGTTTGCGATTCAATTTAAACATATCTTCCGGGTGCATGGTGGAGTGAATAAATAGCGTTGGCGAAATTAGAAATGCTTCAGTGTACACGAATTTCTCTGTGAGTACATTTCTTTGTGTCAAACGCGCAGCTGTCTTAAGTACTTCAGAGTCGTAAACTGCTTACCGTTTCCGAAGGAAATTGGATTTTGAAGCCTCGAGGAAATCCTTTTGAAACACGGCCGATGGTGAAATAGCATGGACCTTTTATACGTAGTAAGAACTACATTAACAGAGAACTGCAGAAGTTGGCTTAGCCTTTACTTGAAACCTATTTCTTTGAGTCAAATGCATAACAAAGTATTCCATTGTATAGCATCATCCGCTCTAAGATACGCGTTTTGTGTTTTTTGCGTTGTTTCTCATTTTTTATAATTATTTACTCGTCAAATGGCATTTCTCCTTTCTGGGAAAAATCTTCATGGTGAACCTAATTGAAAATTAGGATTAGATGAAAAAAAATAAGTTTAAATCTCCTAAAAATTCTCCTTGAGAAAAATTCTTTATTCTTTTAAAATTCTATACAAAACAATCGTTAACCTACCAATGTTCTCCGCTTTTTACATCGAATTAAACCCTTGTCTTGGAGGTAATTAGAAACACCGAAAGTTGCTCATAAATTTTGGTCAAATCTCTCTGAGAGCCTGCTTAAACGGCTGGGTGTTCCCTCAATCCTTCAAGAATGGCTGCTACTAATTTCGAGAATATTTAATCTGTCACTTCAGCTTAAGAGAGAGTTCACGGCTCTTGTTTTTAGACGATTACTGTAGGATATTATTTTCATGCCTCTGCCTCCATGGCAGGTATGGGTTAGGTTACCCTGAAGTGGGTAATTACTTACCATGAGTTTGCTTTGAAATCCCATGGTTGCATGGAGGAAATTATTTTCCGCTCAGGCACAGTTTTAGAATTTGGTAATATTTGGAAAAAAACACATGTGAACATTTTTTATGCGGCAAAAAACCTGCGAAATCAAAGAATACGTGTCTGCTTTCTCGCTTCATGAAGGCTTTGTTGGAATACTCCACCAAAAAATTATCAAAAAAAATAAATATAATTTATTCATGTAGCAGCGTAAAATAACTGTGCGATAAAAGTTTTTTATCATGATAAAATTTAGCCTGGGATACCATCTAATTATCAATCCTACCTGTTGTTTGCCGGGTACATTCATTGGTCATGCACTACCCTCGGTTATCATTTTCATCCATCCATTATGTATGTCCTTCATTTTTGTATTTTTGAAGGTGTGGGATTTGGTGTTTATATTAAACGAGGGAAAAGTTAATTTGATGGAATTTCAGCCTTCTTGCTGGAGACATTGATTGAACTGACCACATCCCCGTCAGGTGTTGATCATTCTCTTTACGGAAGCAAGCTGCTGGATAATCTCATAAAATCTCTTTAGCTTCAGCTCTGAGAACACTTCTGGGCAAGTCTTCCCTTTAATAGTTATTCCTTTTGTTTTTACTTGGTTACCCAAAAAGGAAGACACAAAATCTGTATTCGTATTCTGTATGGGGTCGCCTTTAATTTGAAATTAGAGGTTGCAACGAAAACTAAAAAGGGTACGAAATAATCTATCGGTCAAAAAATCCTACACCGAATCGTCGGATGTGAGAAAAGGGAACGGATTTTCTTTAGGCTTTAATTAGTGAATGTGTCATTGCAAGTGTCCACTTAAAAACGTATCTTATAAACGTATTTCTTATATGAACCTTTGCTAACATATTCCTTGTTTGTTCCTGCAGTCGAGGCTGTCTTCTCTGCCAAATGAAAACGCAAAATCAAGGCAACATAGTGATATGCGAATTTCTTTCTCCTCTTACGAATAGATTGGAGTGGAAGCTCGGATACTAGCATCCCATTCTATCGTCGGGTTTCGCATCTCAGCGGTACAAGTGATTTAACAGTGAAATCCCATTCCAATATCTGTGTGTGAACATTTAAAAGAAAATAATCACAAATAAACGTATGAAAAGCACGATAGCAAAGGATACGGGAATGCCGGAAGCGTTCGCCAATATTGCGAAGCGACGCGAAACCACCTGGAATTAAAAATCTAATATACGAGAAATTTATCAGGCTAACAATCTTGTGTGGCGCACCAATCTGGGAAGATCTAATAGACATGGGGTCATTAAGTAAATTAGAAACCACTCAAAGAAAACTGTTAATAACTATCATAATGTTAAAGGTGGGCCAAGACATAGATAATTACTGGCACAACCTCACCAAAGGAGGTAATCAAAACGCGGTCGGAAAATTATTTATAAACACATAATAACACTGCGATCTCTAATCATATGAAAACTTGGATGAAGAGCGGTAAGAATTTGAGGTTAAATACACCAATAATTTTGATCTATTATAGCATACCAAATGATGTTGTATAACGGATCAGATTATGAGAAAACGGCAGGCACAAGCCAGAACGGACGGAGTGATTAAGTGTGTGATAGGAAATGTCCTTCAAGAATAGCTGACAAGCAGCAACCTCCGGAAATGATATTTGTGTGTCATGTAGAGAGCACTTCAGAAGCAGTACTATGCTATTCGATTGGGACTCTAAAAAATTTGGCCTCCCTTCTTTGGGTACTTTTGATTTAGAGCTGATTTTCTCTCTACCTGTCTACCATAGCCATAATATTCCAACAATAACCAAACAACTACCCTTGCCAAAACGGTGGAAACGACCTCAACCGACAGTCGTTTTGTCTATTTCGGCCACCACGATTCCCTGGATACCAGAAGTCATATGTCATGAGACAAAATTCCCTGAGTAGCATAAGACCATTCAACTGCATTTGGTCGGAACATAAAAAAATGCCACTACCTACAGCCGTAGTAATCGGAAATAAGTTTTACTTCATTTTTGAGCTAAAAGGCAGAATTAGCATCCTTTAGCATTCATGCTACTGCAGATGTAACGTATAGAAATGAAACTACCTAGAGCCACGAAAATCAAAGATAAATTTGATTTCATCGATGAGCTATAAGGCAGAATTAGCATTCTTGTGAAACTCAAGGATCGGTATACATGAATGGCTGTGTTGTTACTTATTCCTGTCTTCGGAATTGTGATTTTTTTAAATTACATTTAAACCAATAATATACCCTTCATTTATAATTAAATCACATTAGCGCTCATTTTTTTATGTCATACACTGGAACACTATGCCCCGTCGCCACTTTTTTTTAGAGGTAATCAATGATGGATGGCTCTTTAGAGATGGAACTTATTCTTCTTCGAAGTGGCTGGTTCAATAGCCTTATCTTCGCATCTGTATTTAGCGTGTGGTCGTGGGCGTAGATTCTTAAAGAAGGAATATGAAGGGAGGAGTAAGAGACAAGCAGAGGTCGTTGTATCACCAACTCTGTGGATGAGGAGGAAAAGGAAGAGAACGAGGTGGCAGTCGCACTTTTCAGAGGTCAACGGTGAGTAAGGGTCATCAATCCGTCGTATTGTGCCCACTTCCAGAGAGACACCGGCGGTTTGCGTTGGCGTCGCGATAGGGAAAAGTGGGTTGTGTTGGGAGAAGAGGAATGCCACAGGGTACGTGCGTGGGTGCGGTGTATTTTTCCCTTCGCGGAGATGTGGGAGGAAGTGGAGGCGACAGAGCGATTCCTCAAGTGAACTCGCGCGGATCGCTTTTTCTGTTGTCCACTTTCGATAATAGTTTAACTTCAATGCTCATTTTCATTTGGGGCCATTCAAATATTGCGTGAGACGACTTTCGATGCTTTTTGACTCCCCTTTATAAGACGACGTAAGATTTCATTGAAACCCCCATCACTCCCATCCCACTGTTACGTAAGTTACCAAAGATTTTGGACGGATGCGCCTAACTTTTCGATGAACGCTGTTTTGCGCAATTTATTGAAATTACGCACAATCAGGAGAAACTGAAAATACGCCAGGTAATATTGTGGGGTATTGTTGGTGCTCACTACGCAAAACAAATTATTGTAGTTTTTCGGCCTCGAGGGATACACTAAATACCTCGTCGGTACGCCGGTATTCATACTAAAGTTGAATCTTGATCCTGTAACCACCGCTCCTTTTTTATTTACGGTACTTCCACAAGATAAATACTTACGCTTTTAGAAACCTTTTTCCTTTCCTTAGAAGGGAAAAATTCGCGATATATGCAGCATCTAAAACTTCATTTTTTCGTCTGACGATTATTTAATTAGAATGCAAGTATGATGCTATGAGTAGATAAAATCTTACGAAAGATGACCTCAGACCTCCATACCCCTCTACTTAAGAAGTTGTAAAAAGAGCCTTTTCCCCCTTGAACGATTTACTTAGTATTCGAGTTTCCCCTTTTCCAGCAAGAATTGCCAAAAAGACCGAAGGGGAAAAATGAGTAATAAATGAAACACTCACTGCTATTCATTACGACAGCACAAAGTCTTGTGTTTTTCTACACTTTATTAGTATCTGCGACTGGTTACACCTTCGTCAGTTTCTTCTGGCTGGCTCATAAGCTTCAGACAGTCTACTTATACAGACAGGAAAATCGTTCACAAGAAGGGGGGGCATGTGAGGTGGGGATATAACGGAGGGGGGTGTGGATAAGAGACGTAGGGGAGAGTTTTGTCGCTTTCAGGGTACGATCAACTTCAAGAGAATTAAAAAAACAGCAGGTATACGGGGGAATCTATACGAAAATTACATACAGGAGGAAGAGGAGTAGTTATATTCCACGCTTAGTTTTCATTTGTCGGCCATTCTTACGGCAGGTAAACAGTCGTTATCTAAGTACAAGTACCGTTATGTTTCACCTGATCTTCACTCTATAGCAGCAATTGGAGTTTTACGTGCTTCGAATGCTAAGATCATTCCGCACTTTGTCTGCCAATTTAAGACTGAAGCAACAGCACTCGGGCGAATAAATGGATCACTGCTCCGTGATCGATCCGAGCCCAACGATACTTACCTTCGGTGACTAAGTGGGAACCGGTGTTACCATCGTGGCAAGCCGTTTCCCCTATTCGCTATATGCCATTTTAGATTTTAGGCCTTGAATAAGTTAGGCTTCATGTCTTGATACCCAACATTAAGACTGAATCGATATGTTTTATAAAAGGTCCCTCATGTACTGTATGGATGCCGAACTATAAATTGTGTACTATACATTTATGCGGCTAAATGTGAGATTCAGATATGTGCCTTCAGAGACAAATGAAAAGAATAACAATGTCAAAAAATACAAGAGTATATTGCGAGATCATGATGTAAGATGAAGGAGACTCATCAAAAAGGTCCCGTCTATGCTCAGTCGTGGGATAGGGGACTACGGTGGGTGAAAGAGTATAGGTTTAAAACGGACTCAAAAAAAGCGATGATCACGGAAGGCGGGAGGCTTATAGCTTGCATACGGTAGAAGGCGCATGTTGTACCCTTTCAATGCATTGCTAGTGTTCCCAGAGCAAGCTGGTACATGTGACATCAGACATGGTAACCCACTGAGGTGTTTACTCGCCGGAGCCCGGAGATCGCGTATTTTCAGGTAGTTTGTATCCCAAGCTTGTTTCATCTGTCTAAAGGATAAGTGGTAACGAACTCGTAATGCTCTTTTCAATAGGGGAGAAAAGTTAGTTTTAAAGGTAAATTTTATCTTATGCCGGTAAGGTAACGTCCATGTGCTTTCCCGTTAAAAACATTCATATTGTAACGCTAATGGCGTTTTCTGCGTCAGTAATCCTTTCCTATAATCAACCGCTTTCGTGTGAAATTTCGCATTCACAACAATAACGACAAAGATGAGATTTATTTAAATAATCAAAGATGCTTCTTCAGATATTATAAAACTGGACCTTAACCAGAGGCTGGTGCACCGGCACTGTCTGCATTGTATTTTTGCGCGAAAATTCCAGTTTATTCTCAGCGCCAGAGGGGACCATGATATGTGGAGGAGTAGAGGTTTAAATTATACGTCGAAAAAAGTGACGATCGCGGAAGGCGTAGGATGTAGCACATGAAAGGCGTCCTTGGTCTGCCGAGCACGGTGGCGTGAATTATAGCGGAAGGCGTTTTGGGTTGAAGTTGAATGAAAATGGTTGTTTTGAGAAAAAACTCACCGGCAGAAAGAGCTCTCGGAGCGAAAAAAATAATTGGAGAACAAATTAGTATTTCTGGCTCGCTCCGCGTGGGAGGATGATATCACCTACTACACGCGTGTGTATCCGTTCGTCGCGCGGTTTTTCAGACTTGTGGACGTCCGGATGACGGCGAAAATCATGAGTTTCTTTCTGCAGATGCTTTCCGCTCCTCTGTTCGCTGTTCAATTCATATTAATTTTTTAAAATTCCTTTTGCAGGAAGTGGTCCCGGCGGCCTTTTGGGGCAGCCAATTTAGTGAAAGAAAACAATGGTTTTCGGAAAAAAATGTATTAAATGCGCCGTCGAATTGAAACGCACGAAGGACCAGCCAAAAAAGGTAGGTGTAATTTCCTTTGGAGACGATCTGATGGTTACGAAAGAGAGAGGGAGAAAAATTATTGGTTGCGTTTTGCTTTGAAAGCTTTTGAAAATTGGCTTCCGGTGATGAGTTTTTCCTCCAGCGAACCAGAATCAGGGAGGAAAATAAAGAATCTATAAAGGTAACGGGAAGCCAGTTTTCAGGGAAACCAGTCCGGCGGAGATCCTGTGTTGACGAAAAATATACTTACCTCCTGTAAACATTTTAACTGCGCTTTTTACTGATAAGTTATCGATTTGAGCCGTAGGTGCTTGCTAAAGAAAATAGTAACGCTATTCGAAACGATTCAATTGGGTATCAGATATCCGTGACAATTGTCATTCGTTAGTACACGAAAGGATTGACTACATACACTGACTAGGTTGAACTTAGCGAGCATACTTACTTACCGACCAGGTTGAGCTTAGTATGGCCGTTTCAAACGATACTTGGTCAAGCTCGAGGATTCTCGTAAGTACAGATAGCTTTCCTGTATCGCGTGATACAGAACCAGCATGCTCGCTAACGAACATGATCACTATCATACTCGCTGAGCTGCTTGATTTCATAATTGATACGGTATTAGTGTTCTAATTGCTCCCATAAGGATCGGTAGTAGCTGTCGACCAATCACGCTAGCTTTCACAGTCTAAGTACGTTCACCTAGGCCTCCTTGCGGTAATTAGATTTTTTTTCTAATAATAAATAGATACGTTGTCTCGTCAGCATAGAACACCAAAGCCCGTTTCACATGATAATTGATAAAGCACATGTTCCAGGACAGTCGATAGTCTGATAGCTTTCCGGTATCGTGTGTTACTGAACCAGCATGTTGGCTATCAAGCATGATCGCTGTCATCCTCACTGATTTGATTCTATTGATGCGGTACTAGCCTGCTACTCGCTTCCAGTAGGATCTCGTAACTGTCGACCAATCACGTTTGCTCTTACAAGTGCTGCGCGATCTTTACTTGCTAAAATCATTGCCATCTATTCCTCCTGTGGCTATTAGCAATTTTCTGGCCGCGAAATCAAAAATTGATGAACATTTTCCAACAGATGTTTTGGCCGCCTGTTGCCATGGATTGATTATATTAAAATTATAGAAGGCATGCGCTACGATATGAATGAACGGCTTTGAATGAATGAACGAGGAGCAGACCGTAATTAGATATATATATCTTAGCGCTATCATGCGGTATTTGATATTATCCGATGAACAGTAGTTGTAATATCCTGCTGTAGAATGAGTTATTTCATGTTTCGGGATACAGCATTTTGTTCCCAGTGTTATATTGGAATTCGAATAACCATTAGCCCTTGTTACTACGAAACGGCTGAAATCAAGGAGATATACATTGAGAACTATTAAATTGTATATTACCAGTGGCGATGGCTAAAAAAAATGTGTTCATTTGGCCGTTAACAAAACTATTACACTTACATTAAAAACAAATTTTCTCCCACGTTGTATTAAATCAGGATTTTTAACATCCGTCCGAGAAAGGAGGCAAGCTGTAGCACAATTTGAATGTGAGAGATTTGTGACGTTTGAAGCTGAAAAAGCCGAATGAAGCATGTTACTTCGCATAGTCGAATTGAAATTCGTATGCTGTAAGTTAAATCTGATCACCATTAACTGGCGATTTCCAAATCTCTGCGTGGTGCCCAAATGATAGGGTACGCAGTCACGCGCACGGGTGCTAAGATATACTCCAAAGGATGGGATGCGCCTTAAAAATATCATTTGGCATGACCGCTATTGGAACCCGGACGTCATAACTACCGGTCTACACACCTGTCCGGCAGTTGGAGGATACTGGTTCGAAACCCGATCAAGTCAACTGATTTATTTCATTGAGAATCCCTTCCTTTGGTGTTTACAATTGACTGATTGCGAGTGACTCAAGATTTTCTCCGCTTGGAAACTTTAAGGTGGCTGGAGCGGTAATTGTTGGTGGTTTAGTGCACATTTTAATAAATATAAGTTAGTAAAAAGTATTATTGCACCACATTTCATTAAATTGCATCTGTTTATGCGATGGAGCGCACCGTGCTGGCAGCAATGTAAATGATGCAAGAATTATATTTTATTTCGTTAATTAAAGCATGTTACGACTAGAGTTTACGGCGCGGTATTCGAATTTTGGACGAAATTATATTGACATAACCTTTTTCGGATAATGGACTTAGCGGAACACCTTCATATATAATAGCACTAATTATAGAAAAAAATATATATTTTCGCGTTTGAGATCAAACCTGAGGTAAAACCTGCCATGTGTCATAAGGCTACGTGTTAAAATAGCATTGAATCGCCAGGAAACCTAATCGGTAGCATGCAATTTTTTTCACTTTTATCTATATGTATCGCTAATAAAAACACTTGTCCAAAGTTTCACGCAAATCTGTACAAATATTGCTCCGACCACCTAAACAACACTAGTTAAGTATAAAGTGACGGGGCGACGCTCAGTGGATGGAAATCGAAAAAAGCTGTCCCAAATCCCAAATTTTGACTTTTTTGGGGTGTGGCAATGGTAAATTTTTTTTATTATCATACTGCAAATAAACATGGATATTTTAAATTTTGGTGCATCCGTTATATCAGAAGAAGCCGTCAAATCGACGAAAGAAATTGTCAAAAACAGTTAAACTCAGCGTTTTCCGCGAAAATCACATTATTTCTTTGCTCATGAAGAGTTCAGCGTCGCAAAATGCCTCATTAGGCGGTACTATCAGACGTGGACACATCTCGTGTAGAGTCCGAAGTTGGTGGGAAACTACGGTTGACCCAGGTAAAGGAACTGACGTCTCCGGCGTGTAAGATCTACATGTTTTATGCGGAGCCCACGTATACTGTAAAGCCATCTCGTGGTCTGATCATTGACAAGGATGTGGTTGTCATAAGTCATTGGTAAGGATAAATATTAGTTCTTATCAAACTAATATTTATTTTACAAGATTTTTGGGAGATGAAAAAAGAGTTGATTTCGTAGCGTGATTAGGTAGAAAAGAAATATGTGGTGTAACGTACTTGAGAGGATCCTTTGAAAGAAATGGAGAAAATGACAGTTCAATTTGTAACCAGCATCTATAAAATGGCTAAAACTCGCTACTTTCGATCGCAAGTTTGTCACTTTACCTTCCGGGGGCAATTATAAATAAAACATTTGACATGCCTCCGTAATGCGCACTCTTACCCGCACAGGACGGCCAAGAGTTTGCATTTCCCAAAAGTTATTAAAAATAAATTAATGTAATGTACTTGAATATTAATGTATTCAAACTATGTATCAACGTTGTTTGATTGTTTTACTTTCATGTGGCGCAGTTTTATGAATAAAAGTTAGCGAAGTAGAAAGTTATTATCCAAAATAAACTAAGTGCGTACTCTTACCCTCCTCTACCTTATATTCCGTCTTCACCCGACTTACACTCATGCCTCTCTCCTCCAGTGCCTTTCTCCACTTCTCCAGGGTCATGTAAAGTTGCTCTCGGGTCGGCCCGCTGAGGACAAAATCGTCCGCAAACAGCGTAATCCATGTAGCTTAAAACGATGGATTTCTAAGTTTGAATTATTATCGCCCTCCTGGAAAATAACCGTAGATTACCAAATTGTATCTGCCACAAAAAATATATAATTAGAATAAGTTAACCGCGGTGGAAAGATATTCTGAATTCAAGAAAACGGATAACTTCTATAGCGATCGCATCAATGAAGATTTTTTTTCATGGGCGTCAACTTTAAATCTCGCTCTTTTTATTTTGCCTTCCCTCGGTAAATGAAACATAATAACATTATCATTTTGGAGATTGGCTCATGGGACGAATACATTCGGTAATTGCGATGCCTAGGGGAGCATTTGACTGTTAATCGCGATGGCTCAGCGCGTTTACATATTCCTTATAAATTTAAATTGACAAAAAATATCCGTTTCGTGAAGTGAAAATAAAATCCTGCTTCGCTCAGCGAGTCGCACTTCCATAGACTTCGCTCCAAATCCTTCCCCGCGTCCCGACCCAAATGATAAGTATTGGTAGTGACAGGAATATAAATTTCCTCCCCTTGGAAACGAAATTAAGGGTGATTATTCAACGTCGATTTTGAAGGCTCGCAGGAATGAGGAAAGGATGGGATGAGCGAACACGGATGAAAAGACTCTGGAATTAAGAATGGCTTCTGAATCAATTTGCCCTTTGCGCCTGAGGCGAGAAGTTTTTATCATTTCCTAAACTTTAAAAGAGAGGCGGCGAAAGGCAGGGCGAAATGACTTTTAAATGTGTATTTTATTTCATTTGCGAGGGTCTCAAAAATCGTTCCCGCGAGGGTCGACTAAGGAGAGAACTTTCTCTCTCCTGCCCCAGACCTTTCTGACGCGAACATTATTATTCTTCGAGGCTACTTTAGCTCCTTCTCTCTCTCGCAGATTCCAAGGTAGTGCTAATGTTTCTCTTTCATTAATGGCTAAGTTTTCGTTAGGTATGCGCGAACTAAACCGACAAAGTCGTGTCTTGTCTCCTCGTTTGATTTGATTTTATTCGGGTGAGGGGTTTGGATTCATAAATTGCGTTTACGGATCGGCATTAAAATTGAAACGGCAAATGAAGTTCATAATTACCTCGTAGCTTGAACGTATTGAAGGACTTGAAAATAAGGAAATCTTAATGATTTGGCTGGAAAAAAGAGTTGGATATTCCCAATATCGAAAATGGAGGAGCTTACTTGCAATTTAATATGCTTTTACACGGTTGATCAGGGAATAGAAATCCGGTTCCTACCAAAATCTTTTTATTAAAAAAATAGGTATTAATATTATTCTATTAAAATATTCAAATGTCAGAATGAGTAGTTTGTATGCCTGTGATCATATTTATCATCAATCAATCAGTTAATCAATTTTTAATTTAATTTCTTCATAATGTAATAGTTATTTGATTCTATGTTCCAACCGGCTAACATTTTGCGGGACGCGCGGCTTTCTGCATCGCTGAGAATCAGTGAACAAGTCTGCAGAGATTGTTACTTTAGCTCACACGGTACGGTCCCACCTATATTTCAGGACAATTCTATGGCTATCCATATATACTCTCTGGTTGGATGGGTGTTATGATTAAGGGTGCGTTAGAAACTTAGGGTATCTAAACCGCGCGCAGATTTTTGCTAAACAATATATGCCGAGAAACTGAAACATAGAATTACGTATTTAAGTTACGTAATGATTAAAATTATGTAATAAATTATTGGTAGAAAGGCTAGTTACTCACATTGAAATTAAAAACTCGGATGAAATAATCAGAATTGTTGCCTGAGACTTTCCTTAGATCTCCCCTAGTGCTAAGCCTCTCACGTGCATAGATAGAAGATATCCCACAGTCAATAGATAGTCCCAATCATCACATCGTGGCTGGACCTTTTCCTCGGTAAAGAGATGAGTGTGCGTCAGCGCACAATGCCCTGTTCGTATCCTAGTGATAGCTACTCCTTACCTGCGACCACTCTTGAAGAAGTGGGCAACGCTGATATCCATTGTTATATTCTGTCTCCGGTGGATCCTCTCGTCTTGGTAGATTTATGGCCTGGCGGAAATTCGTTTTTATATTTAGTATGTTTCTCTGATTTCCTTAAGTGCTTACAGCGTGGTGAAATAGTGTATCTTGAATTCTATAGAAAGCATGCTTGCTAATTGATGGAGTCGCGTAATCATGGAAGGTAACCTAGGGTAATTTACTGATGCGCCAGGGTAAGACTGATTTGAAAGAGGGTCACGTATAGCCCTAGTAGTTTCTCATTTCACACTACTTAAAGATACATGCGCAAAGAATGTGTAACTAAGTAAAGATACCTGTTCAGAAACTTCCACTAGTCAGTGTTGTATTTGTACGAATTATTTTATTAAATTGTAATGAAATAACTGTGATGGAATTAATTGTATCAAAGCTTTCTTTTCGTTTTTTACTTGATGAATGTCATCCTAAGTGTTATCTTGTCGATGCCTTCACTCATGGGAAAACATTTTCCACCTTGGTTCATAAAGCAGGTGATCTTCGCCTGTAAATCTTATTTTTCGCCAATTGTTATGTTATATAAGCATGGAGTCATTACTTAATAATAACTGTAGACAAATAAATTGTGCTAAATACAATTTTTATGTATCGATGACTAGAAGTCCTCTCGTAATTATCTCAATATTCTCAAAGGCTGCGAATAAAATAGAAATGGAGTGCAAAATTTAAGCGTGCTAACTCCAGAAATATACTTTCAAGTTGGTGAACGGTAATTTAGATGCACGCTATGCCTTTTTTGTCCCTGTTAAAAAGTACTTTACTACTTAAACTTATTTCCAAATGTAGATCACGTTATAACCATGGAAGTCATCGAAGTGCTTTCATTAAAGTTTCTCTCGCGAATTAAGTCATCAGCTTTAAGGCTCGTTCGAGTTCTCGTGGTGTGTTTAGTGACGGAAGTACAAAGAGTTATTTCTGGATCTTAAGCAATTACATTTATTGCTTGCTCCTAGAATTTCTATAGCCGCATGCTTTCCGCGGTGAGAGAGCTCATGTGCTCAAAGTTGCCCAGTGAAACCTGACGTACGTTGGCATTGAAATTAGTGGTTCCTACGCGCAAGATTCTCTAGGTTATTGAAGTTACTTTTTATCTGCTATGCCTTATTACGTTTTAACAGTGAAGTCTGCATTACCCTAGGTACTGTGTACTGAGGTAACCTCAGATAACATGGAAGGCTTACGTGTGAGAATTATTTGCGAAAATTGTTGCACATTTCTATGCTTTGCAATACTTTATTTTTTTGGCATAAATGGGGTGAAGTATTTCCGTGAATCGCTTGTTATTTGGAGATCGACTGATCCCGAATTTTGAATTATGCTTGCGTGAGCTTAATTGTATTAGTACAGCCGCAACATAAGGATCTACCTCGGATAATATGGAACCTCGGTAAATCGAGACCACTTTCTTTGCCCTGGTATTTAATTTCCATTAGCTCTATCAAATTGTTTTTCGGCATTTATTCGATAAGTTACTGTACTGCAATGAGACGTGTGTGAAATTCAAGCCGTGTTTATTTCATAGGGACTGCACAATGAATTTCCCCTTGATATTGCAGTGAATTGATTTCAGCATATTTTTGCACTTTAAGAATCTTTGACATATTTGCATTGAGGCATGAATCATTAAACGCTTAGGAATAATGTGATTTCAGAAGGAAATGCAGCTGTAGTAGTTAAAACCTAAAGTACATAGTTGATTGAATAGTCATTAATATATAAAGATAGTTTATTAAAATTTGGTGCTTAGACTAGGTGAAGAGCCATTTATAGAAGGCACAAAAAATGATTTCCGTCTGTGGTCAATTTTATCCCCTCTAGTTTCCATGTCCAAATCAGATCATGTTGATGAAAATGCACGAGAGCTCTTGGGCGATGACACGCTTACATAGGATCAGGCGTGAATTTCAACTTGCATTGGGTTTTCGGTCGATAAAATTAAATATATTGAATCTTCACATCTTTGCCTAAGTGATTCAGTGTCGGCAGTTATGGATGTGGACAAGAAACTTGCGAATGGTAAGGGTGCACGCGCCGCAAGTGTCCGTAGGAAATTACTCTATGTATTTAGTATAAGTGAAAGCTTAAAGTAAATTAGTGAAGCAATTCAAATTCTTAATGGAGACAATAAGGGAGAGACAAGAAATTTCGCAGAAAATATCCATTAATGAAGCGGCTACTCTGAGGTATGTCCCTATCAAACCGTGCATTTTCTATGTATACGTGTATTTTGAGCGACCGTCGCACATCCTTCACTATGGGAAACATTGAGAAGTATCTTGTATGTCACCACTTGATGAGACGTTCCTATCGTGAAAATGAACCTGAACATTTGGTTATTAACTTCTGATGTGATTTTGAAATATAAATTCGGTTATCTGAAATTGATATTTTACTTTTCCCTAGCCAAAACATATAAAGGGATTTGTCAGTTGCGAATAGAATAAAAATGATTTGCATTTCAAAAAAGTACCTTCCTTAAAGTGCTGGTCGTGAACCGGAGTGTTATTCCTTATGTACATGTAATATTTTGAAAATATTACAGGGGTTTTTCTTCTCAAAACACCTCATAATAAGTAACAAACACATCATGCCGTATTTGCAAGCACTTATTTCGGATAATAACTTAATTTTTGCAACATACTTACGAAAATACGTCAAAATGTTTGAGTACTTTAAAAATATTATTTACGACTTTTAAGGCATTTTTCTTTTTGTAAAAATGGAGGGCTATTTTTCCGCGCTCTTCTAATTAGTAATTAGGTTATGGTGAACAGTGAGGGAAATGACTCTTTTTTAGAGGAAATATTACTCGGTAATAATGTTCAACTTGAGTAGCATGCCTCATTTTAATGTTTTTCCATCTAATCCAAAGAATATGGACTCCAACAAAAGTTCAGAAAAGTAAAACGCGATATGCTTGGTGTATTTGAATTGTGTTTGAAACAGCTTTGGTGCATTTTTAAAGTGTGGTGAAATGTATTTGATACAGCTTTGGTGTGAACTAATTAAATAGTTTTCCCTTCATGTTTTCTCTCACGTGAAAAAGATGGTAACTGGAAAGTTATGCGTCTCCTTTAAAAATCGTCGGGTTTGCAAATTTTTCCTTTAAATCAACCCCTCAATTTTTCCATAGATCATTCCTTTAAGTTTGGTCTGAATGAGCAGTGCACACAGTTTTCATTTTCAGGGTTGCTACAGGCCTGGGAATCCTATAAAACCTGGAAAAATCATGGTAAATCAGACATTTTCCTGGAAACGTGCTTTTTCGAGTCAAAATTTGTTTGTTTTCTATTTGTCAGGAGTGGAATTTAGGCAATTTTTAGTAACTTGCTTGAATGAGGCAGTTGTAACATTTAAACAATTAACTATCACATGTAACGATGACCTATCTATTCTACCTATAAAATACATAACAATATTTCCTTCCTTTATAACTTATGAACTCTTATTTATTCACAGCTATATTTCCCTCCACATCAAAGGTTAGATATTTGCCCGTACTAACTTATATGAAATACAATACGTCACTCTATAAAAACATATCATACATGAATCACAATATCAGGTGTATTTGTTACCTTTGTCAGTGTATCTAATTGGTTTCTTCGCTCTTTGGGCCACAGCGATAATTCCCTTTGGGAATTTTTATTTGCCTTCACAGCTCACTTCACTTTTTGCACACAAATGTATTCACTTGCACAAATAAATACCCTTTACGAATTAATTATGATTACATACATATATAGTGACTTCTTTCATGGTTGTCGTCATGACACACATGCTTTGCGCTAATTCCTCGGCTGGCTAAGGAAATCACGCAGTTAACGTCCATCGCTGTCTCGCTACAGGTACTCGGCCGCAAGGTTGACTTCTCCATGGTTATGTCTCGGGTAGTTCCAGCTGACCTCGGCTTACTTCCTTTTACAGTACGGCTAATACTTCCCTCGTACCGGAAACCACTACTTTATAAATATTTCTTCAGTTTTCTATGGTCTCTATGACGTAATTTCACCGCAGCGAGTGGCGTGGATTCGACGTTTACCTTTGTTGATTGTTTAAGGAGGTTCTGTGGTTTCACTAAACTTAAGAGAATTCGACCAAATTTGCTGGAAGCATTACTTATGTTGTCTTTAATCTACCTGATTTTTTTTCAGAATTATTTACCGCATATTACTTAAGATATTTGATCGAGAAGTGGACAAAAAATTGCATGGGTTCTTATGGGAACACAAGGTACGAGTAACCTAATTCATCAAAAAGAACCTTTTTCAAGTTAAGAATAAGAAAAACAAAAATAATAAAAATAAATTATATCAAATGATTTTCATACATTATTCTGTTTATCATTTAAATTATTTTTGTTTCTCTTATTCTTAACTAGAAAAAGGTTCTTTTTGATGAATTAAGTTACTCGTACCTTGTGTTCCCATAAGAACCCATGCAATTTTTTGTCCATTTCTCGATCAAATATCTTAAGTAATCTGCGGTACATAATTCTGAAAAAAATCAGGTAGATTTAAGACAACATAAGTAATGCTTCCAGCCAGTTTCGTCGAATTTCCTTAAGTTGAGTGAAACCACTGAACCTCCTTAAACTGCCAGCCTCCTATAGAGTAACTCGCCCGTATATATATTCATTTTCTCCCTCCTTCTATTCGAATGTCCTCGAAGGAATTTCCCCTCGTTTCTCTTCGTGTGCAAGTGTTCATAACTTTAAACAAAAGTCTTTTTGCGGCTATCGGCTATTGTTTGGTTTCAATTTGATCACGCACTCAGGTCGTGGTCGCTGTAGCGTAATTGTTGCTACCTCACACCTGTAACAGTGCGGAGTCTAAAAATAAAACTCACTGCACGTGCGTGGTTGCTTCTTAAAATATTAAACGTCGAAGTATTCAACATAGCTGAAATTCCAATATGTTACACAGTGGAGCTCTTGTTTGGAGTTTTACAATTAATTATGCCCCTGAAATTAAATTTCGGGTCCTGTTCTTTAAACTTATGCTGAGGAAGATGAGTTATCTGTTTATCCTCAGATTTTGTACTTAAGTAATTCGTGGTCCGAACCGTGGGCGATAATTAAGAATAATATGCCATCGCAAAGTAAGGAGATTTTCCCCCGAAAAGATCGTGGCGGCGCGGCGCTCCGTTTGTTGGGAAACTCTATTCCCATTACGTAGTGGATGCGTTAATGTGTGGTGTTTCTAATCTTGCGCCTCCTTAAAAATACACACTTACCAAAGAACGGATATTTTCACCTGGAAAAATAAAATTTCGGCCTGTGAAACCTGGAGAAATCCTGGAATTTCATAGTCTCTAGCCTGTAGTGACCCTGATTTTGATCCTCTTCTAAGCGTACCATTCGTCAAAAATTACTGAGCGCAGGGTTGATTCCAATACTTGGTCCTAAGTAGCTGTCTAAGAACATGTATGCGCCCAAGAGTCAATAGATGTAGCATACGGAGCAACCGATTTTGGCATATTTGTATGTACTATGTGCTTGCCCTGGGAATAAGAAGAAAACAGTATAGGCATTGCGATAATTGGTCAGCGACAGCGGAGAGTCTGAGGTCAGTGAGGGTGACTCAAGCGTTGATGACCAGGCAGAGGTATCGAAGGACACTTGTTTGGATCTCTTGAAGGGCCCTCGGTCCATTTATCTCACCTCTCTTAAATGCTTTTATCCCTCTGACTAAATGTTTTTCATAATTAAGTGCCACCAAGTTTTGCTACACCTACATTCAAGCCACCTTACCAACCCTGCTCCTCTTCGCGTTTCGATTCGACCCTCTCCTCACCTACCCTATCCCCTTCCCCCCACCATACACCCTGAAGTCATCTTTCTGGCATTCTCTCCTACTCGGGACATTTTACCCCGGAATTGAATCCCAAGTTTTTTGGGCGGTGCTGTTTTTCTCCTCCAGTCATATTTTCATTTGCGTCCGGAGAGAAGTTTCCTCTCGAAGAATATAATGCCCCCCCCCCACGCGCAAAAAAACTATATTAAAACCTGTGAGCGGGTCTTTCTTTACTCTCAAAACTTGCCCTACTTTTTTCCCATGCACATTTTTTATCCTCCTGGAACTGTGGACGTCTCAGCGATGCCCGCGGGTTAACTTTTATTTTGCTCAAAACGTTCTTTCGGTCGTAACTTTAATTGGAGCAGTCTTCTTGAGATTTATTTTGGTCTTTCGAATTAATTTTATGGTGTAGAGAGAAATATGTGCGAGTAAGATCATCTTCGTCAACTTAAACTAAAGGATTTTTTATGGCCTTGCGGGTCTTTCCGATATTTAGAGCAAAGGGAGATGGTCGTATTCCATGGCCACGAGTCGTGACAGCATTCAATGCTAATGTTCATTCGATTTTGAGTAAAAACTGATGCCTAGGGCTTTATAAAAATCGTTCACATTCGTTGATTTTCCCTATGATTTTGAATTTGGAATGGTTACCTACCAAGAATAATTGAACGTCGAACGTGGGAGAGTTTACTATCGTCATAATTGGTTTTGATATTGTGGCTATACTTTGCATCTCGATGGACTCAGTTCAAATCCTGGAAGTGACGGAGATTTTTCTGTGCGATGTCGATCCCTACTTGGGTATTATGTGGAGAGCACATCACTTTCTGTACTCCGTCTGTCGGATGGAACGTAAAACTCTGAAATTCTTGGTGGTGTTCGTTAAAGTTGGCTCATTCTAACTCAAGGTTTCTCTCCAAACGTTTTCGTTCTGCATGTATTTATTTATTTATGATCTTACACAACCAAAAACGGCACAATGGCTAATTACATTGGCCGATGTAACAAAATAAATAAACCAATATATGAGCCATTAAACCTATTACATACCCAGTCATAGTATTACCATCCCTTGCGTGGACGTCTCTGAGATCGCCTGAATCTCGCTTTATATTTCCATATTTTTTTGAGTGTTCTTAATTTTTTTCTACAAGTTGTCTCTATTTCTGTATGCTCGGCCTCGGGGGTGGCCACGAGCACCGAGAGACAAGGCCTGAGCGCTTGTTCGTGACGTCAAGAGTCGCAAGTGGACGGTGAGGGCAAGCAAAGGCAGCCGTTGAGGCAGATAATGCCGATTCACGGGGAGCTAACTAAGAAAAACTAGCGATTACCGGCCGTTTTTCCCCGTTTATGATTTCTGTTGCCAGAAAAACAATAAACAAGATGTTAAAGGGAATTGTAATTTAAAATTTAACTGTCTCTCGGTTGTCGTTGGGCGACTGCTAACCAGGCAGTGGTTGGTTCAAGTACCTCTTTTGTTGTCTCAATTGTCTCTTTTGGCCTCTCAGTACGTAGTCTGCTGAAGCATAGTAATAATGACCACTTTACTTTGAGCGAAATTAGGACTGTAAAGTTCTTTCTTACATTTAACTCAATAAATCACACACATAAAAATCTATGCCCTGAGTGGAGGAAAACCCACCCAGGCGGGTCTTGAACCTGCTAACTTTGGGTTAGCAGGCAAGGATGTTACCCCGCCGCCGCCGTGGTCGGCGAATAGCATGGGCTATGGACTCCAAGGTACTCCTTGTTCCGGAGTGGTTTTGCTCTGGAGATGTATCGCACTCGTAATTTTTCTAGTTCTGGATATGTGTCGATTTCACCCGTTTCGGAGTAAGTGGAGCGATCAGTCTCGGAATAGGTATGTTTAGTTTGTATCCAAGATTGCAACACCCGTGGTTTTTCGCAGGTTTTGGCGCTGTGACTGGGTCGGAGTTAACATAATCGGAACTGTGACGAAAAATTCTCGTCACATACCATACCTGGATCGTGGTAGGCATATAAGGTCTTCACACGAATTGCCTAGGTGCAAGGGTATATCCAGGTTCATGGAGCGTTCTGTATATTATTTTTATTTCTCGTGTTATCCGTCGAACCGGGGAATTCGCAATGATTTAATTTATTTGTATTACATGCGCGTCATAGACTGAGTCAGCGGCACATCCTACAAGTCACAAAGAACTACAGTTGCAGTTCGTATTTTTCTGATTCCCCTTAGTGGATACTTCTATTTCTTCGCTCGATGTCGTGATGAAACTCCAAAATCAGTGTCAATTAACCTAGGACCTTGATATATATCTTCCCTAGAGAGTAGATCGTACAGCAAAGCAATCACTGGCTTGAAATGTTTGCGGGATTAGGGTATGAAGGGGCTTATGGTAGGCATTTTTAGGCCTGTGGATGTGAGAGTAATAAGGGTCAATAGATTAGAATAGAAAAAACATTTATTGACCTAGGAGCGAATGCTCTAATGGGGAAGGTGTTTACATCATGATATAATTTTCTTGCAAGGAACAACAACAATCTTACAATCTTAACATATTAGATACCATACATTTTAAAACAATCATACCTTAAACCTAATCATAATATATGTAATAAAAGAAACCTGTTAACCTAAACATACCAAATCATAACATAACATCCAGACAAATATACAAGTGATTAGGAATATTTTTAAAATTTTTGGTTATTAAACCATTTTCAATTTTCAATATTCAATTTGTTATAAGTACAATGTATCATACATAATGGTTGCTTGTGTCTAATTCCTATTCTATTGTATGTTTTCATATTCAATTTCTTTTACATAATTAAATAGCAGGTTTTTGAATACATTGATTGAGGTGGTGTTTTTTATATTGTCTGGTAATTTATTCCAAAACTGACACGATTTTACTATGAATGATTTCTGGAAAATTGTTGTATGGTGCGATGGTACATGTAGATTTTCGGTTATTCTCGTAGTTCTCACTTTTACATTTTTATTTTGAATCATATTGCTTTAGGGGTAGGTTGGTTGCCCAGTTTCTAAAAGTTTGTGTATGAAAAGTCCCAATTGATAGAGTCTACGAGGATCAATAGATTATATAATACCCTTAATTGAAGCCTTTATGTGCCCTCTGTGTGAAATTCCGTGTTTTCATTTGTCGTTAACGAATTAAATCAGGATCTTAAATTCAAATTGATCAATCACTTGCCATAGACAGAAGTTTAATTTTTATTAATATTGCTAGAATTGAAGTCATGAATACAGGTTAGAGGTTCTATAATTTGTTCATTATTTTAATAATGAAGTGACGTTTTGTACTTTCTTAAAGTATTAATTTTTTATTCTTTCAATTTAGGTAGTATTTAAAATTACGAAATTCGAAACTCTGGAAAAGCTATCATATTATGTTTGGTTGAGCTGTATGCAAAATACCCAGAAGGACATAAAAGGATCTTACAATGACAGAGGAATTTTCGCAGCCCGTATTGAGACAATGTGCCTGTAATTAAAAATGAATTCAGCTGATGGAGGAGGAAAAAGAAGAAATGTCTGAGGGAATGACGAATATTTTCGTACATTATCTTCAGCGTCTCAAACAGATGGCAATTACTGAATTCAAAGGAAAAGTTGCGGGGTACGGAGCAGGACAGGAAATATCGTTTTCAGTGTCGTCTTTGATGTAGTAGAGGTGAGAGAGAAAGAAGGGGCTATGAATAGAAGGCTATTATCTCGAATAAAATGAAAAAGCTCTTTTCAAAGATATAAAAACACGTAATGGACTTTTGTGGAAGAATATAAGGATACTAGGTATTGAACTTGGTGATAAATGATCGAATATCATGCCTTAGCGATGGAAATTGATCAGGGAGTCACTTAAGCTTTCGACTGAGACAGTCTGTTAATTAAAAACAAACTCACTGCCTTAAAAAGGTGGAAATGGCACCCCACGGTAGTCATTAACTCCTTTGTCAACCATCATCGCCACGCCCGTGTATTGTTGCCCGTATTCGCTGAGGCTATTGAAGCTTTGACAAAGGTACGACGGGAAATACCTGGATGAACTGCGAAAGATTTCTGTTGAATGGGAAAGGAAAAAAATCATTAAAGTTATCCACTGGTCTCAGGGTATGTAAAGGTAATGCAAAACCTTTATCCATTATTACAATTTTCTTTTCTATTTCAAATGTACTCAGCCTAAGTAACCCCTGGGTTTCGTCTGTGAAACCACTTTCGTCCTCGTGTATGTTTCGTCTACCCACCAGAAAATTTACCTGTCCTTTTTGCTAGTTTATCACGCATTTTAATTATGCTGGGGTATATTTTTCTCATAGCACGCTCTTTATGTCCTTGTTCCTTAACATCTTTAACGATGATACATTCTTCATTCACTTTGTGTTTTTCTCTTTGCGAATACTTCCATACCAATGCAAACATTCCAGTGAAAATACCATTTTTTTTAAATCTGGACTGGTGGATTGAAGCTGAATTTTATTTAACCGATTTATCCGATATTTCCAATTGCCTAGTGAGAATATACTCGGTCCTGTCGCCTCACATCTAGTTTAAGTGCTCAGTTTATCTTGTCTTCTCTGGAAGATTATTCTCCTGTCCTCTCATGTAATGCGAACCTGTCTAACGATATCTTCCGTCTTGTTATTAGATATGATCTATCGTTTAAGGTTGGTCTTTTGAAGCCACTGGCCCTTGAATCATCATTTCATTCTTCAGCTCGGTATACGTCATACCTCTCTTCAATCCAATCCATAGAGCCCATTATCTTTCTGTGCCTTCTACACTGACCCCAATGTCCTCCCCTCTATCTCTGGCTTCAACATAACTTCACCCATCATTACACGTTCCTATTTTATATTCTGCTTCCTTTTATTCTCCTTCAGCAATTTCCTCTCCTCAATCGAAATGCCGAGCCTCTTCGTACGTCTATACTTTTTGTCCATTGTAGCTTCTACATACTCCTTCACTCTCACATCTCAAAAGCAAGTGGCATATTCTAATCCTCTTTCCTTTGAGCCCACGATTTTACACCATTCAACGCCGCGCTCCATATTAGAGTTATTGTCAGTTTTTTCTTTACATTCGTACACTAGAACCCCATTATCAGCCTTCCCTATTTTTAAACGTCTATCTCCCTATTCTCTTGCTAATATCCTTATTACCAAGCTATATGAAAGAGTCGGATGAAAAATGAACAACGTGCTTATTTCTGTATTGAGGACAAACTCAAATTTGGCGTATTCATCGAATGCAATTGAGCTTTTTACTCGATACGATTTTGAGCATGCTGAATTGTTTTACATTTTAAGTACTGAAATAAGTGCGATATGTAGTGGCCTTAATACAAGGATCAGCTTTTGTCTGAGTTAATTACAAAACCTCTCCTCTTCAATTTTTAAACCATTATTCTACTGCGAAATTGTAAGTATGAGAAATCAAAAGTAGCATATAACAGACGAAAGGTAAAAAGGAGAGGAATAAAGGGAAGCGTGTGTTGGATGTAAAAAAGACGAATTGAGGAGCTTGGGGTGGTTATATAGCTACGGTCACCATGGGATCAGATTGTCTGCAGCCGGATCGCTGTCTCGCGAGAGCGCCGCGACAGCGTCCCCTTGTGACCAAACCCCTAAAACGGCACCGAGGGGCGTCGCGACGCGGAACTTGTGTGAGAGAGAAGAAAGGTTTCCATCGTATGAGACGGAGGTTGACGGAGGGGATTATTTTTTTCCCCTTGGGAAATGGGAGTGCCTGGAACACCCGCGCGCCGTCTTTCTTTCTTTTGTTATTTCTGATTAGTCCTCTTTTTTTGATTTATTTCTTTAAATTTTTTTCGCCAGACAGCAATCTCTTTCCCCCCAGCCGAGTCGGATTGCTTTTCCATTTTTTTGTTCTCTCCCCCTTATCCCACATGCGAACTGAGTGTGTTCGCCGCTGTTACATTTTGAACTGTTTCGCTGCGCTCTACGCGCCTTCTCTCATCTTGTTATGCCTCCATGGTAACCGCCGTGTTCCCTGAAATGATCGCATTTTTTCTTGTTTTTTTATTATTTCTTTTTCCAGAATATTCGCCCCGAGTCCACCCACTCCGAGCAGCCATTCTTCCTCTTCTTCTTGATTTCATCGCTGCCTGGCTTCGAAATCGGTGACATCATCGTAGTTACTCCGGATTCCGTGGAAAACTACAAATGCGTACATCCATCTCTTACACATTCCAACGTTGGATTCGCTTCCCGTGAGTTACTATACTACGTTCTCTCTGTGATGCGAAATAACTGTACTCCTTCCTATATTCAGTAGAATACTGATCTCTAGGAAGCTGTTGATTTTGATTGAATTTTGCGAGAATTTACGCCGAAGAAGCTTCCCAATTGAATGGGTTCTGTGCGTTCGAATTCCACCCGGTGGGTTTATAAGCAATTTTAAAAAAATATGATTAAGATGAGGAGAAGTGTGATGGCTTTACTTCTGCTTAAATTGTGTTATCATCATTCGATTCTTTTAGTGACACGCCCTTAGTGAGTGGAATTTAGGTTCAGCAAAGCTGCGTGTTGTTTCATGGGAGTCAGTTAGTGTTGGCGCGAGACGGATCGAGACATAAGTCAGTCTCGTCTCAGTCTCATTTTCCGAAAACGGGTCTCGTATTGTTTCTCTTCCTGTGAACTCCTGTCTTGAGTCTCATACGAGACTCTCGTCTCGTCTTCAGAAGAAAAATAAATGAATACTATTTTTATACAAGACCAGCCTGTTTTTGTTTTGGATATAGTGGCTTGAAAAAAAACAATTTGCAGTCTCAGCATAACCTAAGCTTTTAGAGAAAATAAAATTTTTAGAATGTTGAAATCATACTAAGAAAATTTACTAAGATATCCAGCAATTATCGATTTAAATATGAAAATAAACAAAAATGAGCTTGTAACTTTAAATCAATGAAGCCATAAAAATTAATGGAACGAAATAAAAATCATGCTTTTATTAAGTGCTTAAAAAAATAAATAGTAGGATGTAGAATACCTACAATTTTCATGGTTTATAATAACTTTTAAGTCTTTAAGTGTACACTTTAGCAGCATTATTTTGTTTTACAGCTAAATTTCATTAACTTACCTGTTCAGGTAATACAAACTTCTAAAACAGTTCTCATTTAATCATTATGAACGCTGTCCGTGAAAAGTGTTTCTGCAGGAACTGACATCGGTGCTGGGAAGGCATTATTCCATTATTTCCAAATCTGAAAATTTTGCCCTACTTACCTATCAATACACCGATATATTTAACCTCTAAAGATCAAAACCGTTAAAAATCAACGTATCTTGCCCATTTTAGGCTATTAATATTATTGAGTAAATAGGAGTGACGTTTCCGCGGTTTGAACTGATAGTTTAAGCACCTAAATTTTTAGCCACCGGTATTGTTATGGGAGCTTTCCATTTAATGTGTTGAAGTTAGCGCTGATCGGTCAAGATCAGAGCAATTTAGTACACTCTAACTATGTTTAATCCTGTTGAAACGCAGGTGAAACGTTCGATAATCGGCCGGCATGTGTCATTCTGTATTTCCTAAGTAATCACCACCATAGGCTTTGTTTATAGTAATGGAATATGTTCAAAATACTTGTTCAAAAATGCAAGCTATTTATCATTGAGTAATTAAAAACTTCATTTTATCCATTTTTGACGAATTTCCTGAAAATCAACTCCTAACAACAATCGTTGATGCGATTACCGAAGCTCTTTTACTGTCTATCGCACATCAAATCTGCTCCTGATCTGCTTTGAAGTTCTCTGCCTAGTGCGTAGGTTCTGAATAAACGGAAAACAGGTACACTGTTGTGTTGTGAGGAAAACAGCAGTGAAGAGATCATGTTACAATTTGCATGTCATGTCATAGATCCCTTTCAGTAGAGTCACTTATGAAGGGTCGTCCTCCCACCGCACCACCAGATCTCAATTCGCCAGCGTTTTTCCTTCCAGCTGGAGTGGAAGGGTTTAAGAATCATAATAACCAGAGAAAACTGCCAGTTTTGCTATCGAAATATGAGGTCTCTCCCTCTATGAAGTGAAAAACATTACCACTATCAAATAATTTTATCTCACTTTTCTGTATATTGAAGACTATTTAGTGCCTCAAATATTTCTGTCATTCTTCATGTTTTCACATATTTTCTCTTACATTGAAATTTCCTGGAATTCACTGCGCTTCACTGTTTTTCCTGTTCGTTGCTTTCTAAGTGCCAGTTCCGTCCTTTGGCCCCTTATTTAAAACACAACACATTTTTCATGTATTCCTCGTTGAATTTCGATCTTGATGCTTCCTTATTATCATGTTGAGCTGTTTGATTGACGCAGGCAATTGCTCCTGCAATATTTGTAATTCCCGATTTACGAATGAGATATTTGTGCATTTCTCAATGCTCTTGACATAGAAAATCTTAATGATTTATAATAAAAACATCAATTGCTACGAATGGGTGCACATTTGACAGGAAATTGGATTTAGGCTGTGCTGCTAACGTATAACAAAAAAATTACATGCGTAGACTCCTTATATTTATGATTTCATTCGTCGGAATTGGGAAAAATAAATTCACCAGTTTTATAGATGTCATCTACTCTCAGTCAGCCTCAATATTCAGGGATGGATCGAAGCCTGTGATTAATAAGGCACATATTTCAATGTTATGTCTTTTCGACTTGGCCTGGACACTGAGAGAGGTCGCGGAGAAGAAGATTCAAGCCTTTGAGATGTGGCTCTACTGATGCTTTTTAAGGATATCTTACATTAGACATATAATGAGACATGAGGATAAATATGGACCTCTTCAGTTAGCTCTCAATGGATTAAGGAAGACGAGGCTCTGGTAGAAGGAAAATTTCCTGGCTTTCCTATCTGAGAAATTTGTATGGAGAAACATCGGTGGAACTATTCCGAACAGCATCAAGGAAATCAGACATCGCTATAATGAAATCTGAGGCTTAATTATAAGAATTCCCCGGTTAAATAGTGATTTGACAGTCAAATTTAGGAATGATAAGTAGAAAACGTTTTACCAGTGCTCGAAGTCACAGCGTTCACTAAAACTAAAAACATTGTCTTAGAAACTGCTAACGTAACTCCGGTATAAAGTGGCCAATTTCCACTTAACACTCCACTGTAAAAGATGTAGTTCGCCAATGAATACCATAAACAAGAGCTACTCTTCGTATTTTATTTATTTATTAATTTATTTCCACATCTCCGAAAACAGCACTGACGGCCTTTTACATCTGGTGTTTTAACATATATCAATGGACGAATAGAAACACCCATGTCCTGAGTGGTGAAAAATCCACTCAGGCGGGGCTCGAACCCGCGACCCTCAGTTTAGCAGGCGAGGTCTTTACCCCGTCACCGCTGGGGCCGGCTGTCATCATTATATTTATATTTGGGAGTGGCTTTCGTCTTTACGAAGAAGGTCCGTATCGAACTATCTGAATTTAATTGCCGCCCTTATTAAAAAAGGAGCCATTCAATTATTATGTAAGACGTTATGTGCGGAGTGGGGGATTGGGCTCTTCTCGCACTGCCATACTTAAGGGTAGATCTTGCGTATTTCAGTTCCACATAAATTTCAACAAAAATAGCTTCAACTCATTATGAGGAAAATCTCATATTTCTAGTGAAGCCAAGTATCTCTTATCACCCTGCTTTTCAAAATATTTTCCAAAAAACACAAGCTGGATTCCATGGAATTTAATACGGCTGTACGCTCCTGATGGACATTTTTAGATAAATGAAGAAGCTATGACGCGCAGATTACTTCAAAAGCGTAACTATGTGTAGTAAGTTTGTTTCCTCTTTTTTTCTTCTTTTCAATAGCAACATCTAAGGACCATGTGCCAATTTCAGTTATTCCTTTTTGGTTGCATACTTTTCCTTTAATGTCATCTCTTTGCTATGACTTTTTTCTTTCTTCGGACCACTTCGGCATATTTTTTCTCTTCTACCTTTAAATTCCTCCAATTTAAAACTATCTTTGAAGTCTTACTTTCTTTTGACTCATCCTGTTTTATATTATTTCTTTCTACGTCTTTATTTACTTCTTGGATTCAGCTCGTTATTGTCTCCTTCTCCCAATGATATTTGCATATTCGTCTTGTTAAGGGGCCTTTATCCTCGTCTTTACTGGTCCGTGATTTGGACTATTTAAAAAATACTTTTCTCGTCAGCCATTAAAGATAATCGAATGTTATCTTGAATTGTTGAAAGTATTTTATATATTTTGATATCTTTCATTATTACTTCTTAATTTCAATGTATCAGTAGTTTTTAGTGGGCCTAGTATTTTCCTAATTTTCCGTCTTTCTCGTGTTCTAATGTCTGATTCTTCGATGCTAGGCATTCGCTGGCATGCATGCATTTCGGCTTCACGGCACTTTTCTATTTCCAATGAACGTGATTAAAATTACTAGTATATATGCATTAGCGAAAACCTGCGAATGCCTGTCAGCTGGCGGTTTTTCACCAACATGAGCTACACTATATGCTACTAATGCTATAAAAAACAAGATTATTTATATAGTTTTCTGCTACATAAATGCTCAGAGATGAATGATTTATACAGGAGAAGCGTACTTTTGGTACCACTTAGAAAATTAAGATAAAAGCTTTTGAGAGAAAATTTACTAATTCGCTACGCTGCCTATGAGAAAAACTAAGCCTCAATGGCAGCTACTATGGTCGTTCACGGAAAAAAGGCATTTTAAACTTACCCGTTCTGCAGACTATTTCCCTCATTTTATGATCATGATCTTAACTCCCTTGTATGTCGGGTTTCGAAAAAAATGTTTTTGACGCCTTCAGAAAATAGATTGGTTAGATTAGCTTACCTTAAAGATTAAGTCAACATTTTAACCGAGAGTCTGATAGCGATTCCCTTCTTAGTTATTGCAGTAGGCCTGCAGCACTTATCTTTCGTCAGGAAAATATCGTAACGACCTTTTACATATATTTTCGGTGTTTGCTGCTCGCGATCTTGTTGTTAGTCAGAATGTAAGCGTACCTAAGAAGGCCTCCAAATAGAACTTGGAACATACCTAAAAGATTTAGTCTAAATTTGAACTGACGGTCTGACATACTTTGTTCTAAGATGAGGATGTACAATGAGCAATGTACGTTGCTGAGATGAGGATGTGCAATATTCATCACCACTGGATTCTGAGAGGAAATCTAGGAAGAAAAGAGGAGAGGTATAAAAAAGAGCTACTACGCACTCTCTATCCAAGAGGAGAAAAATTATCGACCTCCGATAATGACGTTCCAAGTTGCTATGGGGAGGGAGAGAGAGTGAAGCCCCCCCCCCCCTCCCACTCCATCCGAAGTCGAAGTATTGTTGAGGTGGTGATGTCGTAGTTCGCTCCCCACCCTCTTCCCGTGCGTACCCTTACCGCTCCTTTTCAAGAGTCTCCGAAGGGGCTGCCGGAAATCGGCTCGAGGAGGATGGAACGTGGGGGAAATCCTGTATGGGGAGGGCAGGGGTGAGTTCAGGGGGTCGGTGAAACCGAAATGCCGCGAGGATGAATGTAGGAGGAAAGAATGTGAGTTGGTGAAGTAGTTGGTGGGCGAATTGGGAGAACATCGATAGGGGGGCAGGGGGTTCTTTCGTGAAAGCGAGTTCTCCCTTCCTTTCCTCCTTGTCCAATTCTCTCTCCTCCCCTCTCGTTTTCTCTGGAGACAATTTTTTCCACGGGTTTAGGAGTTTTCGCAGGAAGAGTAGGGGAGGCAATACATTGGTCCCTCGTTATCCACACGAGCTTTGCTCTACACGCTTTCGATTATCGATGTGTTACCTCCTCCTCTTCCCCTCCCCTCCCCCCCCCACTCCCTACACCGAAGTTATTAGGTCGCCGGTGTCACTCTCGCTCTCTCTGTACATGTATGTCTTCCCAAAGGACTCCCTGTAAGTTTCCTCCAAAAGCCCAATTTTCTCCGAATCCTGGTGAAGATCCTTCGTGTTTACTATATTTTAATGCGGCCGTCAGACGTGAGTATTAAGGAGGCTCTTCCATCGCAATTGTGTGAGTGAAATCTAATAGGTACTGAATTCTACCTCTTCTATTGCATTGTGTAAAAAAATACCGCTTTCACTTGCGTAAGTGTTAAGGAGGCTTTTCCGCCGCAGTTTTGCGAGTAAAAACAAATACTGTATTCTACCTTCTCTTTTGTATTATTAAAAAAAATGTTGCTTTCACAGTATAACAAGCTTTAGCTTTTGGAAAGTAAAATTAAGATGCAAAGCATATAGATTATTCCACGAGTATTGTTAACTAACACTTTTTTCAGCCATTGGAGCTGACTACAGCGCCATTGAGATTCAATTGACGCATTTGTACTTAATTTTCTGCTGTTTTTGTATTTATTGAATAAAATAATATGTGCAGGTGCCTAAATTTAAAGAACGTTCCATTTTATGGTAAAATATGCTTCTGATAGACAGTTTTAGCCATAGGTTGCCAGAAGTCTTTGTTTTGTCACGACAAACGATTCCTATATATATTAATTGTGTAGGATTTCAAAATTCCATCGGGAATTAGGTCTGGCTAACGTAGTGGTTTGCGCATTGGTCTGGCAAGCCGAAGGCCTGTGATTCGATTCCCGGTCCTGATGGATTTCTTCCATGGCAATTTCTACGTATTTTAATCGCTGGTTTCGGCAGAAGTGAAATATCTTGATAAGTCAACTGTTCATTTTCAAATCTCCTGGTTATCCAGTCTTAATAGCCATCTTAATCAGCTCCTTCTAATTATATGGCTCATTGCTGTTTTCACATTTGATTGTAATCATCATACTAATATATAAAAATTGAATGGTGTCTGTCTGTCTGTTGCTCAATCACGCAAAAACTACTGAACCGATTGAGCTGAAATTTGCCATGTAGTAAGAAAATGTATCTGGATGTATCATAGGCTATATTAAAAATCCCTCAGGGCCCAAGGCCCTGGTGGTCCATACTAATCATTGGGTTCGGTGCAGTGGTTTCATTTTTTTCTTTTTTTAATTACTTTCACTGAAGATTGAGGGCTGGAATTATTTTAACGGATGGCTGAATAAATGAAGTTTTTACAATCGATTTTCTTTGACGCTTTATAATTGTCTGAATATCATGTTTTTTGTTTAAAAATCTCAAATTTGTAACTGAAATCAACAAAACTTTATTTCCTTGACAACCAGATATTTGAATTTCAAAAGATATTCATCTACATCTACATCTACATACTACCCCGCAAGCCGCCTCAATAGGCGTGTGGCGGGGGGTGTTAGGACACCAGCCGTTTACATATAAAAAGGAAACGCTCTATGAAATTACGCCTTGCATTTATTAAAGTCCCTTATTGTTCGGGGGAAAAACGAATTCCCATACCTATCCGTTCGGCAAAATATCTCTCTTAATTTATCGTTTCTGTCGGACCTGGAAATATAGTGGGGTTCTAATATGATGTTCTCCGTGTCGCTCTGAAAGATATCTATTCTCAATTGCTCAAGTAATCTAAGCCTAGCGCGCAGCCTCCGAGTCTCTAGCGGCTCCCAGCCTAATTCGTTTAACATCTGCGTAACGCTGTCTGTACGCCCGTAACAGTTTTTGACGAATCGCGCAGCTTTCCTTTGTATTTTATTAAGTTCCCGAATTAATTCTTTCTGCACCGGATCCCATATGCTTGCTGCATATTCAAGGTGTGGCCGGACGAGTGCGAAATAGCACCTCTCTTTTACTTTTTCATCTGAGAACCTTCCCACAATACGCTTGACGAATCCTAGCTTCTTCAGAGCTCTGCCACAAATATTTCTTATATGTGTTCCCCACGATAGGTTTGAGGTTATCGTAACTCCCAGATACTTAACTTCATCTGTCGCCTTTATCTTAACGCCATCCACAGCATATACACGGGGATAGTTGGACGACCTCCGCAAGAAATGTACCGCCGCACATTTGCTCAAATTAAGTTCGAGTCCCCACTCTTGGCTCCACACATGAACGTTGTTTAAATCCGATGATAGAATTTCAAAGTCAGAGTGATCATTAATTTCGCGATAGATGACAGCGTCATCAGCAAATAAACGTATTTTACTGCTAATTCGAGAGCATAGGTCATTTATGTATATAATGAACAAAAGGGGGCCGATTACGCTTCCTTGTGGGACACCTGATGTCACTTTAACTGCATCAGAGCTAATTCCGTCAAGAACTACTTTTTGCTTACGATCACTCAGAAAGTCGCGTATCCAGTTTACTACTGTTTCGTTTAGGCCGCATGACTGTAATTTGTATAAAAGTTTGTTGTGAGGTACCGTGTCGAAAGCTTTCTTAAAATCTAGGAATAATGCGTCCACTTGTATTTTCGATTCACCAGATTTGAGAACGTCATGAAGAAAGAGCGCGAGCTGTGTTTCACATGATCTACCTTTCCGAAAGCCGTGCTGACAGCCATGAAGGAAGTTACGACTGTCCAGGAACGTCATGATATTGCTAACGACGATATGTTCGAGTATCTTGCCTATAATAGACGTTAATGAAATTGGTCGATAGTTCCCTGGGTCATGTCTGTTTCCCTTTTTGAATATCGGTGTAACGTTTGCAATTTTCCAGTCTATTGGTATCTTTCCTTCAGACAATGACTTCTTGAATATTATGTCTAAGAACGGTGCGATCTGTGGCGCTAATTCCTTGAGGACACGCGCGGGTATTCCCTCCGGACCCGGAGATTTACTATTTTTGATCGACTGTAGCTGTTTAGTTATCCCATCACATTGAATAGTGATTTCTTTCATCGGTTCCTCAGTGAATGAAATGTCGAAATAACATGGAGTATCGTCTGTAGTGTATACACTTTCGAAGTGGGAATTTAACGTGTTAGCTTTGTCAATATTATCGGTGACAAGTTTGCCATCTTTATCAAATAACGAATCTACGGTTGAAGATTTTCCCTGAAGCTCTCTCGCATATGACCAAAAAGATTTCGGATTTTCTTCGAGTAATTCACCAAGTACTTTTTTCTTGAAATTTCGCAATGCAGTACGCATTGATTTCTTGGTTTTTGAGCGTTGTGCAGCGTAACTTTCTTTTGCTTCAAGTTCCTTCGATTTGTCACCTAACGTAATGGACTTTTTTAATAAGTTGTACAGTTTTCTCTGTCTCTTAAGGTCCCTCCTAACATCATTGTTATACCAGCGAGGTTCTTTACTATCACATTTCAATTTTCGCGGAATATATTCGTTGATTCCCTGGCGTAGAATTTCTAAGAAATATTTCCATGATGCATCAGTGCTTTTGTCCTCTGTTTTAGCTACGAAGTCAGTGTAAGAATCATTAAGCATCTCACCAAATTTTATGAAGTTGCATTTATCAAATAAATAAATATTGCGTTTCGGTTTTACAGCTGACTCTACTTTAAGTTTTAAGGCTGCAAAAATTACTCTGTGATCACTTATGCCATCAATAATATCGAGTTGTTTTATCAACCTAGGATGGCTTACTGCAAAAAGGTCTAATATTTTATTTCCTCTCGTAGGCTTGTCAACTACTTGGGCGAGTGAGTGCTTAGTAAGTGTGTTGAGTAAGATCTCGCTGATTTCCCTATTCCTTGAATTTGGCTTTACAGTGTAAGAATCCCAATTTATAGATGGCAGATTAAAATCTCCCCCAATAATTATTACACTTTTACTGTCTCTCAAAGTAAATGCGGATAATTGATTTTCTAATTGGTAAATAATATCAGCTTCGGAGTTTGGAGGTCTATAAAAAGAGCAAACATGTATACTCCTTTTGTTTCGTTGTTTAATTGTACACCATACGCTTTCTATTTCATTATCAGTTGCTTCATGGGCGGTGCTGTGTAAATGTGATTTAACTGCTATAAAAACTCCGCCTCCTGTCCTATCGCTTCGATCGCATCTGTAGATTTTATATCCTGGAGGAAAAACTTCGCTGTCACTTATATCCTCTGTAAGCCAGCTCTCCGTTCCTATGACCACGTCTGCGTCCTGAAATATATGCTCGATTTCAGCGCGCTTATTTTTAACGCTACGGCAATTAACTACTACAAAGTTAATGTCATATTTTGTAGATTGAGTGTCGGTTGGTTCTTTTCCACGCTTATGGGTATTAGGTGGGCGAATTTCACTGGAAGTGCTTATTACATTTGATATAATTTCTTTCGCTGGAGTACGCGTTTTGGGAATATTGTCGCTATTTTCCGGCTTTAGTCCTTCTAAGTTTACTTGGATGTGAACATTTTCGCAATGCGGACTTCCTCGGAGGCTACGTTCGGTTAAATCTTTACAAATCCCACTAGATGACCTACCCTCTAGTCTAAAAAATATCTACAGTGCTCAAAAATCCTACGAGCCACCCGTTCAGACGCCTCGTTGGAATAATGCACCCCAGACGAGTTGAGGGGAGCCCGGCACGATCTAAGCACCGGCCGAAGATCCACGAACTCTGCCCCAATGCTCACACAGAATTTCCACAGCCTCTTGTTGATCCAGGCAATCCTGTCCCAAACTCGAGGGCCGCAGTCAGTCCGTGGAACAATGCTGCAGATGGATAGTCGCAGATCGACACCAGTGCCCCTCCGAACGCGTTCCACCTCCGAGTTTAGATCCCTAAAGGAATCCAAGATCTCATCGGCTCTACGCTCGGAAGCATCATTGGTGCCGACATGGGCCACCACCCGCAGTCTAGAGTAGCCCGTGTCCTTCACCGCTGCTTTTACCACCGCCGTAGAATTGGGTACGATTCCCCCTGGTAAACACCAGGAGGTGACCCGTTGGTCCGCTCCGTCTCTCCTTGCCCTCTTCTCTAACTGGGGGAAAATCCGCCGGACGTTTGAACTCCCTAACAATACTCAGGCATCTGCTAAGTTTTCCTGCAGGCCCATGATAGCACGTTGAAAGAAAATTTGTACAAGAAGGGCCCAGAGTCCCAAGGGCATCATTGTAAATTGCTTCGGGGGTAATCGACAAATTCAATGTATATTTGCATCAAGTATACTCTTCAATGTCTTTTCTCAAAGGAGCTCTCATATGGACACTGCATGTATATGAGAGAAAACTTACGTTGTAAACGATACATATAAAGGAATTAAACGTGCAAGAATATTTATGTGCAACGAATAGTATCAAATGGTAATAATGCCTATGTTACTACAAAAAACACGGTGTTGTTTATTATCGTTTAATACTCAGAGTCATTACACGTTGTGGAACCGTCTGTCTCTCATTACGATTACCAACTGTTTTTAACCAATTCCCACATCATAAACGATACTAGTTATTTATATATGTTAAATATTTTTAAAGTGCAGTAAACTTACATTCACTCAATCATCGAGTTGCATTCAAGACTTTCACTCGCCGCTGTGTTTGGACTAAAAAATATATCCATCAACACGCCTAATAGAAAAAAAAGAGTAACCTTTCGAAAAAATCTTCTATGCCAAGAGGAATGTCTTCTTTGCGAGAAAATGAGTCATTGCAAGAAAAACGACAAAGGTTACTCTTGGATGATCAAAGACATACCCACCAGCGAACTCATGAGAACCTCCCCGCGGTGTTTCACGGGTTATGCTAAGAACAGCACAAATTGCATCCTAACACAACCTACGGACGTGTAATCAGCTATAAATCTGGTTCAAATATAGACCCATCTGTTTCGAAACTTCTATCTGTTTTAAGATGGCGGAAATTATAATGATGTCACTACATGCTTCTTACCCGAAAGAAGAACGGAAATTCTGCGCAATGAACGACATCCGTGCATGAAAATCGACAATTGCACTTAGAATCACCATAGATTTTTTACTGAGCAACCGAAACCAATGATTATAGCAACCCTTTATGCCGAAAGCACAGTCCGAGTGATGGAGGATTTATAGGTCAAACATGGCTGCTGCTGCAAATGCTCCTGTTGACGTTGTCAACCGCTCAATTGTATCTACCCTACTCTCCAATCCTGATTGAGATACTTAAGGCACATATGAACGTTGAATTGCGCAACTAAATGAAGTCGTTGAATACAAATATATTTATGTACACAAGGCAAGCGATCAAACTGTTAATCACTCATAAGACAGCTCAAGAGAACCGGAGGGACGAGGTGACCGTCTATCAACCTGGGTTCTATTTAAGTAGTCGGTAATGAGTCTGCGTGGCCCATTTTTGGGTTTCCCGTGCATGAAAGAGGACCAACAGTCACTCACCTCTCCGTGCACTTAGAAAACGGTCAGCGTGTCTACTAAAACGAACACAACATACAAGATAGGTTACGAACTCCTCAAATGACCACGCTGACAGTTTTTCTTCAGGTTTTGTGGTTTTCTTATAAAATAAGTTCAATGTTTTTCCAACCCGTTGAAATTTAACGGGTACCTTCCGCTAGTTGCATATAAAAGTAACTTTGAGAGGCAAGTTGCCATTTGCACCAATTATGGCTTTTGCTTCAAAATCAATCTCAATATTTTTCATTAGTCAATAAATTATTGAAATGATTTAATGCGCAAACATAAATTTGCATTCCATGTGAAGGTAATTACATCATCAGAAAATATTATAATGCCCATAGTCGTTTCGCGTAAGTAATGCAAATCCAGCGACTAAGCGGTGCCTTTCATTTAGCTGAAGGCCTTTACAGATGCTTTCTTAGAAAAAGCTCCTTATTTTTGCCCTACTCTATGCATTTTAACCATCCTAATCCGGAATAGTAATGATTAAGTGGTCCTCACTGGTTGCAAACTTTGTGGTAGCAGGGAAAGTGAGGGTATCATCCCTGGAAGAGCTTTGTTTGTAAAAATGCAATACATATTATGGGATGAATTGGCTTCATTGCTATTGATAATTCTTATATTTGCTGCCTTCGCATTTTATATCCCGTAGGTATGGTCAATGTGAAAGACATTCTCAATTATACGTTCTCTTTTCTGTTGGCGCTACTTTTTCATTTACCTAAATGTCCCTAGTAGTATGGCTAGAATCCTTAATCTTGTTGCAATAATAACGGTCTCAGGCTTAACAATCTAGGTTACATTTGGAAGGAATATACAGCATAACACGCAATTTCATCTTCCAGACTAGAAATGCGCACCTTTCACGCACAAAAAAAATTTCCGTCCGTGGAAAGGTGAAGCGCCCATTGCAATATCTCTCCCCTTCGCGAGTGAAGAAGTCCTCATATATCTCGCACACCAAGGTGGTTTCAGCGTAGCGTAGCTGGGTTAACTTATGAGATGCCTGGGGCATGCGTGCGATGATAAAAATCTGAGGCACGTGAATGAGCAATGGAGCCGATTATGGCTTTTTTTGGTGTTTTGTAGGCTGATCCAGTAGTGCATTTATCCCAGTTCTTTGCTCATTTTATGGTATCGCAGCACCGGATCCCGCAGCATCTGGCTCGGGTTCATGGGGCGATTCTGCGCTAACGCAACCAATTGTCATCAATCATGAGTGTCGTTATCAATCAACTGTTACAGAATTAATACTTTGTTTTCTGCGACAATATTAATGATTTGTTCCAAAAATTAGGACTTTTAAAATTGAAATTCGCGGCGCATTAACTTAAGAAGAATGCCCTGAGGTCCGGCTGCTATTGCAATAACTAGGGCTTACGTCGGAAACTAAGTGATATATTATGGAATATTGGCTGAAATTTAATCTTTGAGGTAATGATGGAATATTAAATCCTAAAAATGGAGCTAATTTTTGAAAATTAGACAAAATTAAACTCATCTAAGAGCTATAGAATACATGTCTATATGGCCAGTAGGTAAAAGAAGACTCAGATTGTTATTATTGCCTCCTTATTATGAAAATTACATTTTATTAGAAATCTGACCATTAGATCGACATTTATTGGAGTCACAGTACAAAGCTGCGCTATTTTGCGCTAACCTCAGTTATTTGAAGCGCTCTATCTTCAACATTTATCAATTTTTATGACCAATATTAACGGCTAACATTTTGTGAAACCTCCTTTAGTACCATAGTCTTCCTTTACACCGAGCATCTTGAGAATGGAAAATGGTCGCGAGTATATGGCTATTTGTTTGAGTTTGCGTGGAATCGCCCCATTGTGACAAGTGATGCAATTGGTCACTCCTTTATCTCTTATCTCCTTAGATTGTATCTTACCTATGACCTTGATTGATAGCCTTTTACCGCAGTGGAAAAACAAGAGCTCTAGAGATGTTCTGACATAAAACTACGAAAATAAATGTTTTTTAATGTATCTAAGATATTTCTAACAGAATTTGTTTCATGTCCATTACCAGTAATACCGTTTAATGAAAAAGAAAGCCGCTTCTAGAAATCGGTTGCTTACGGTGCGTTGTCAGAAGGCGATGCACGTGATGACATTATAACTATAGATATTTGTTTGATGGAACACGAATATATATATATATATTCGTGTTCGAGCTGACGAAGGACCAACTGGTTCGAAACGTTCCCGTAAGAACGAATTCTTTATCTTTTCCTCTTTCTCCTACCTCCTGTAAGTTTGAATTTATATATATATATATATATATATATAAATTCATACAATCATAGGAAATGGAAAGGGACAGGAACACATAAATTCAGCAGTTAATTGAGTAGCCTTGCTGGTGTAACTGGTAGCACACTCGACCGGCAATTGGGAGATCCTGGGTGAAATTTTTTCTGTCTGGATTCGACACATTTTCATCTTCCCCACCAAACCCTGTGTTCGTCCTTTTATGTGTTCCTGTCCCTTTCCATTTCCTATGATTGTATGAATTTATTTCGCGCCTTTGAGCGTCTGATTTTCGAATGGATGAGTATATATATATATATATATATATATATATATATATATATATATATATATATATATATATATATATATATATATATATATATATATATATATATATATATATATTTATATATTGTGGACTAACAACTGATTTTGTGCGATTTTACGCATTTTATCTGAAATTTGGATTTTGAAAGACCATGAGTTAAACAGTATGCAAACCAAAACCCTTTTTGTGAAGGGTTTTGGTTTGACTAAAAATACTCATATTAAGCTATTAAAAACAAAATAATCGATCAACTGCTTAAAACTGCTAAAACTCGAAATTAACTTCATTATTTTTTGGTTTAAAATGAACTTTATATTATTAAGTTAATTATCTCGGTAATGTAAATGAGATGATCGCGCCAAATTTTCTTTCCCCATAGTGACCCGAAGTTTGCGGCCAAATCGATACCGAATGAATTCTCTCATCTTAAAATGTGGCATACTTCCTACCAAATGGTAGTTTCGGTCAGTCTACCTTATTGGCAAATTTGAACGCGGTCTTAAAAATTATTCTGTAAATAATGAGAAGACGGGGGAAGGGTAGCTGTTTCACGAGGGAAAATGTAGTTGTTACATTTCCTCTGGAAGTTTCTCTTGTAGCGGTGAACGATAGCGGTGGTCATCGCTGGACCCATGACGGAATCGGCATCCGCTCCGCTTTCATTTAAATCGTGAAACTTCATCCGATATTCGAAACCACGGATATGGGATGAAATACTTGAAAATTCGCTTTGTCGGTAATGGTGGCAAGGAAGTGCCTAACAACCAACTTGCTAATTTTGTCCGAGAAGCCAGTCCCATGATAAATAAATAAACCCAACTATTGCGTATCTTACCCCATTTTCTGAAAGTATTAGCCCTCATGTATTTTGCTACGATATATGACGTATCAATGTTGCTGAAATAGTTGTTGACCTGGGTTTGACGTTCCTTGATTATACCTTCTTCACAGTACTATATATCCTGTGGCCTTTATTGTAAGTCATGCAAAACATCCATGCTTAGCGGGATTCAAACCTGCCATCTGAGGGGAGAGGGGCAGTTCTCTAACGCCTTGATAATTATCGAAATCGAAAATAACAATATTATCGCATGGTTTCGTCGGTTCAGTATCGTTGAGTTGTCACATTTTGTCCGCATCAGATAATTATTGCATGGAAAATATCAAGTGAGTGAGTAGCATGCGATAATTAAACAAAATCTTGCGATAATATTCTATTGTCGCATGCGATAATTATCACGACGTTTTGAGAATTTATCCCCAAGGATTGCCACGGTGGAGCGTCATCAATCGGCTGCCGCGGTCTTCCGATACTGCGATATATCCCTCGTCAATGGAATGGCTTATCTATCATGAAATGCCGGTTTATTATGAGCAACTACTTAATGCATCATGTCCTGCCATGGAATTCTCGACAATATTTGTGCTGGAAATAATTAATAGTTACTTAAAAATCATTAATTCATTGGGATGAGAGCAGGAGATTGCTCGGAATAACCTTTTGTGTTCACTTAAAATGAATGAAAGAAATATACCTCTGAATTAATCAGCCCGCAATTATCACTCGTAATAACTTTACCACCTCTACCTTCAATACAGCGAATTTCACGCGAGCAATTATATACCTACTACTTTTTCACGCGACTGTTGAATACTCTTGCCTCAGAATAAAACAGTTGTACAGTAATGAATTTAATGACAAGTTAAGGTTACATTAGTACGACTGCTGGAGATTCGCGAAATTCTACCCTTATAAAGTATTAAGGAAATACAAATGTCGTCTTGTATTTTCGTCCTTATATTTAACCATCTAGCATGATGTATTGATTGTGTATATTCCTTAACTCTCGTGATTGCTAATATCTCTTGGAGTGTCTAGCAAGACGTATCCACCATATAGCATCCTCTTCGGATGTCTCTGGCACTTGAAAGTTCGAAGATGGCCAATAATTATCTCATCGTGTTCCAGAAATCGAATCGGGGGGAAGAAAAAGCGGCTTTCGGCACGTCCCTTATAGTCCTTTTTCCTACTCCACGACAGAATTTCCGCTGTCCGAGATTAGGAAGGACCCCAATTACGGCGTCAAGCGGTGGAGGGCAAGAGATTGGGGATGAGTGGTCGGGGTGGGGGAAGCCGGGCGGGACTCAACGTTTATTGGCAAATGGGAAGTTTTTTTCTGAAAACTTGAGGATGAGAGTCGGGAGGGAAAGGTTGAAGGCGATGTGAGGAGGACAGAGCGCTGAAGTGGAAGGGGAAGTGAGGACAAGACGAGGAAATGGACCGTGAGAGATGAGAACCGAGACAGAAACAGGAGTGAGTTCGGAGATGGTCGAAGATAATTGCCTTTGTTAGAGCGCTTGCCGTGGAGAGTGGGGACAGTGATTAACTGATGGGTGCTTTAGGCTTTGTAAGAAACCGAAATGAAATCATCCCGGCCTCCTCCTTTCTTCGCTCCCCTTCTGAGAGTGATGAAAAGGAAAAAAAAAGAAAATTACTCAGGCGATTCCGCAAACAAGGCGATCGATCTCAGTTATCACTGTTGTACATTTCTGTGATTAACATTGAAGAAGCTGACCTATGACTTCACGGAATTAAGTCTCTTCCCAATGCGGCATCGAGATGAAGATGAACAAACTCTCTGCGTCAGATATTTATCATCAAACATAACATGAGCATGTTCTTGTAAAATTATTGCCGAAATAATTGAAAACATAGGCAGTAAATAATTTGCTTCCTGAGAAGTGTAATCACAGTTCATGGAAAAATTTGTTAGATATATTGAGCAGAATAAGGAGCCAAAGCAAAGAGGACATTTTATCAGAGGTTAAGACTATTGACTGGTGGCAACTTAAACTAGGACGTGAGGAAGAACGTAATTAATTCCTAAGTATGGAGCATGGTCTTTTATGAGAATGTAATTTGAACGATATCTGCTGCGGATTAGGGAAGATTGAAAGCGATGGCATTATGGGTAATGCAGTATTGATGTGGCGTAAATCAAACGCCTTATTTAGAAAAAATTATTATCATTAATTTTATTTCTACAACAAAAAACGTATTTCTGCCATTATTGATTTTTCCACGTACCCATAAATGACCAATAGTGACCCTTAGGGGTGCGCATACCACATGCTGGGAACCGCTGCGTGTACAGTATAGGTAATTCTGTGGTTCGATTATTGATATACAGAAGTCTAAAATCCGTGCATTATTGACCAGTATGATGAAATATTTGTTTATTAATGTCATGCGTTGGTCGTTGGAAATTTTCGCCTAAGTTCACTCACGGTAGCGGCTTCACATGGCAGGAGTGATATATAATTAACCCTTGTGAAGTGAATTCCATTAGCGAGAACGTAAAATAATCACCTTTACATTAAAATAATCACCCAGAGCATTTTAATCACCCATGAGTCTCTTGAAAATGATTCGTTAATTAATGCAATGCATCGTGAACTCATAGTCCCTCTTTTGTTTCATTCGTCGTCGCGTCTCGTGGCATCTTTCCCCGGCCCCAGCAATTTTTCCAGCCGGGCAACAATAAAAAAAAACCGACAGGCTGGACGTTATTCAAGCGCTGTTGGCTGCCATATGGAGCCAGCTCTTGTTTTCTGCTGTTCGATATTTGCCTCCCAAGTAGAATAGGAAGGGAATAAGATTTTTCGAGGTATTTTTATTTAGGGTGGACTAGAATTTTGATGACTCCCTGCTATTTGAACGACTTTTGCCCGCTCTCCACTCCACTTATCCACGGAATAGTTTTAAAATAATTTAATACTTATTATATATGCTCGGATATCGGTAGATTCTGGATTTCATGTAGGTGCATCCTAATTTATTTCAAATCTTTTTCGTCTCCTTCGTCTCAACCTTTGCCCTCTCTCCCACATAAAACCTTTAACATATAATAAAAATCCTATTTCCAATCATAAAATACATGACTCCTTAGTAAAATTCTCCGATACGCTTCAAACATTCTACATCAGAAGTCTCAAAAGTCATTTCATATTATTTATGTATACTCCGTGAAGTGAACTCTACACTCTTCTCGTCGACTTCCTCTGCAGTTCTTAGAAAAATTGAAATACATATCCATGTATTTACTAAAGATTTACCAATGTTTTGAGTGGAAAGTAATTTTCTGAATAAGTTGATGGGCTCATCCGTTTTTCGTTCGGTGTAAAAATTTCGTTCCTATTTCTTACGTCAGCCTCTACTCGATTATGGTTTCATTTATGGACGATTTTAAAATACAGCACGTTGGCAGATTTTTATACTATTTTTTTACTTAAATTACCCAATGAAAGAACTTAAATATTTTATTCTCCAGTCTCTTTCATTGTTACATTTTAAATAATTCCTAAATTATTATTCTATCTTGTTAAAGACAACCTTTCTTATCCAAGCAGTGCTTCGCATATTTTAAATTTATGATTAATTTTTGTATCATTCTTTCACTTTATTTGCTGTCATTATTCAATCCCAAATATTTCCGAAGTAGGTAAATTGTTCTACCCTCCGTAATAAATTCTCACCAACATATTTTTTCCACGCCATTCTACCGTATAGTAATGCCAAGGATCTTAATTTAGTTATTATTGAATAAAGGATATCATGATATCTAACCATCCTTACATATTCTAACGGAACTCTTTTTTCTTAATTACAAGTCGTCGACGACTTATGTAAATATAATAATAATATTAGCCTACGTGTTGAGGTTACAGATATCCAGTTTTTTATTCCTATTCATTTTATTATGGTAGCGAAACATGGTGGTAGTTGCACAGAAGATCCTTTCTAAAGGGAGAGTCCATTCCCTACGAACTAGCTAGGACATATTCTCCGTGTTTGAATACCAGGGTTTCCAAGGTCGCAAACCATAATCCCCAACTTCAAAGTGCTCACACTGTTTTTTACACCTTATTTCAAGCTATATATAGTTCTTAATCCAGTTTTGATATGGTCTCCTTTGATTGGTTGGAAACACTATCGGCGATGCAGATTCATTTTGATCGTAAACAACGTCGTGAAACGCTCTGCTAACACTTTCCCGCACTCTCAAGTTGAATGAAGATCACAGAAAATCGTAGGCTTAAATATTTGCGAAAGAGTATAGTTTCCCATAGGGATAGCTTTGTAAAAGCGTCAGTGTATATTCAGTTAATGTTCTGAAAAGTATTAAAAATGGCGATTGTTACTGGATCGAAGTTCATCTATTGCTTAAATAATGGTTGGTCGGCAGGGGATCTGGGTTTTTAAGCCCTCCGTCAAGAGGCCCAAAAAACTCTGCGTGATGGGCACTTGACAATATCCAGTATTGCATGGCGTATTTTTATCAAACCCTGGTTGTGCATTATTTCGATCTTTCTTTTCTTTGTCTCCTTTTTTTCAAAATATTTCGAACGATTCTCTTGCTTAACAACGCAACTCGAAACATGATGCCATTTTTAACCATCTCTTTGAAGTACTAATTTTTATTTTCGGATTGCTAACTCTGACCGAAAATATTATTAGTCATTTCCGTTCCTCAAAGTTAACTTGCTGAAAAGCCTATCTCATCCTTTCGATACAAACTCTCGCTGAAAAGGGGCTTTGAATGCCTTAATTTTTTGTAATATATGAATAATGATTATGGGTAACGTTGGTGGTCGTGTCGTTAGAATTATTTCTGAGCATACATTATTCCTGTATTTGGACATTTTCCGTAATTTCTCGATAGATAATTCTTTCCCATAATATTAATGGGAAGTCTTTAATTGGAATGTGCGTAGTCCTATAATCCCCAATGCATACTTTTTTCCTCCTGCACGAATCGCAATGGGATGTAAGTGCGAAAAAGCATTAACGCTCTTTTCACTAGTTGATATTTTTAAACGCCCACGAATTTCCTCCGCGCCTGAAAATCTCATCGAAATTGTTTATGCGTTGGCATTTTATTCCTTCAATTAATTAGCATGTCGTGCGCGTCTGAAAAGGAAAGACACATCCGGGTAATTAGTAACAATTTACGAATGTTTTGAATGGAAACCAATTTTCAACAGAAGTTCATGGGCTCATCCGTAACGGTTGGCGTTGTTTCTAAAAATGTATCTCCCTCAGATTTGTAACTAATTAATGAAATGCCCCGTTTTCGAATTCCATTAAATTTGAATCCCAGAAATATCGTACTTGAATTACAGCCTCGTTAGTTTCATCCGGTTATATGCGTTTGCTGATTAAAAAAAGAATGGAAATCTCATTGGGTTACGGCAAAAATAATTTGCTCATTTGAAATAATCTATGGGATGTCTCTTGTCAATATATAAAAAAATATGGAAACGTTATTTTCTCGGAAAGGTATATTTTGTTGTAGAGCCCGGAATATATTAATGGCTTCCTAGAAATTGATATACAAGCGGAGGTTTACTGTGCCTCTTAGATAATGAGGGGATTATTCATTTTCATAGAAGTAATTTTATTATTCTCGTAGAAATTCCGATGCTTGTTCCCATCACATTGCGGCTTTGCGAAGTAACATTCCGTGTCATGAATTCAAGTTATCCACTTGTAACATGCTTTGAAACAAGCATTTTAATGCATCGTTTCCGTCGGTATGATGACCTCTGTGTCAAACGTGATGCTGAAAATATTCCATCTAATAGTTTTTGGTGTCTGTTACATAGAAACTCATACCTCTGAAAATCGTAGCCAAGCTAAGCCTGCTAGCAGTAAATAACTTGATTGTTAGGTGTTCCTGCTACTGAGATAAGTATATCCCTGTGTCTGGCCTTAGACCTTAATATAGGGACAAGTACAGTACCTATGCCCTAGGCTAGATTCTGTTCTTCATCCCTGTTATCAACTTTGACACCTAGGCAGAATTCGTGAATTTGAATTAGGAATCATCAGCCCTTGTTCAATGTGAATCTCATAGCGTGTGGTTGTTTTAATTTTGGTGCTTGTCTAGATATTTGCTGACTTGATTTATGAGACTTTGAGAATCCTTTATCTATTTTTAATTTTTGCCATAGCAAAATGTGATCTTTTAGTAAACTAATGATAATTTCCGCGAAAATTACAGAGAGGCAAAGCATTCGCGTTGACCGGGAATCGAACCCGAATTCCTCGATATTGCGCCGAGAGCTTTAGCCAGTTAAGCTCCCGAGGCATCCTTCTCCACCGTGGATTTTTGTGGGCTCTTAAAGGAAAAATATGTTCAACACTGCTGGTCATACAGTGTTACGAATTAGTCTAAAGGGTTGCGCAATAGCGTAACAGTCCACCATGTCAAGGTGACTGGAATGGTTATCGTGGGTCATTGATTGCGCATTGAAATAACTTTTTCTGTAAGATGAAACAAAATTCTTGGACCACATTTCATTTAAGTGCATCGGCTTATGCGAAGAAACTCACCATTCAGGCAGTAATTGTGATTATACAAGAATTATATTTTAATTTTTTTCTTAATTAAAGCATGTTCTGACTAGTAGTTGTGGTATTTGAAATTATTTGAAATTTGAGACGAAATTTATTCTGAGATATTTTTTCCGGATATTGGACTCGGCGTGACACCTTTATAGTTGTTAGCAACACTTATGATAAATGTATTATTTCTCGTTTGGAATAAAATCTGTACCTATATATGGAACCGAATCATTACGAAATATATGCCGTGCCATGAGGGTACATATTAAATTGGCATTAAATTTCCCAAACCTCAAATCGGTATAGTGTAATTTTTTCACTTTTATCTATAGATATTACTAAAGAGAACTCATATGCAAGGTTTCACGCAAATCTGTGAATAGTCAAAATTCACTCCAACCATCTTAAAGTAAAACTTTGAACACAATGAGATGTTTGCTCTTTTTGATAAATATTTAGGATGTGTACTTGCTGGTAACTCTCTAAAGGTAATAACGTGGCAATTCCCGGTATCCTAAAATTTTTTCACGATATATTTTTAAGTTTTGTTTCCAGAATTATTTACCTTTTGGGGAAATGATGAATAAATTATAAACTTTGAATTCCGAGAACTGAGGAAATTCATTAAGATAACTATCGTCTTGTGGACGTAGAACTGTTAAATGAAGCGGAAGTGTATAGGCATGTTAATTTCGAAATTTTCACAAATAAGAAAACATTCACCTTGACCGGGACTCGAACCTGAATCCCTCGATATCGAGTCCCGATCAGGGTTTCACAACTTTGTTTTTAACCATCGCCCATTTCAAAGGGTTTTTAGACAAAATATTTCTTAATCGTCCCCATGGATCTTTATATTGTCCAAGGCCCATGGTTTCTTTCTCCTTTGATTTCTTCCACAGGCCATGACTTTGATTCTCCTTGCATTTATCTACAAGTTGTATTTCCTCTTATATTTTTCCTTTCCTGCATTCATTATTTTCCGCCAGAATTTTATCTTTCTTTAGAAATCTCCATTATTTGTCTTCTCTGAGTTGGTTCGTAATTTTCAATCCATTCGCGGTGGAATTCGTTGGAATCGAGTCCTCTGCTTTGGGAAATTTTGACTTTCATTTTCATCTTCCTACTGCTTCACGCTCCGTTCCACCCGTACACGTACCTTCCCCCAGGCAGTTTCTTCCCCCCCCCCGTTAATAATCGCTTTTATTCCCGGCAGATGGTCCATTTATTCCCGCTCATCAGAGTTCCCCGGGGCCATTACCGAAGATGGGCGTGCGGAATGCTCGAAAAAGGAGTGAGAACAGCTCCTCCGATGTCGTGGATAGGCTGGGACGGGAAAGGAATCGCAAAGTGAATACTTAGAAGATGGATTGATTCCAAAACCGGAGCCCTTCTCTCTTCCCGAACGTTGGGTGGACTTCATTAAATGGTCTCATAATCTATTGCCTTCGCGTATTGTTCCTTCGGAAGAGTAATGTGGGCAGTATCCTGTCGCCCAAGCCTCCGCCTGTTCTATTTTGTATCCCCCTGTCCTTTCGCAATCCCATGACGTTTGAGAGGCAAATGGCGTGAAATCCATTTACCTTAAGTTGCACATTAATTTTTCTAAGGAACAAAAACCCTGGAGAATTCTCTGCCGTCTGTTGACACGCTGTTATGTCGGAAACACCACCTGGGATCACACTAAAAAGCTATTATTCTAGAAAAGGCGACATTGTTTTTTTTTGCGAATCCTCATTACTTCTTGAAGTTCTATTTTTCTCTCGTTTTTGCACCAGTAAAGGAAAAGGACACTCAGCTGTTATTTAACTGATTATTTGAACTATTCTTTTATATTTGTCACTGAATACCTAAGGTTTTTTTTGTATTTTTTGCACACTGAGCAAGCAGAGAACACAAACTTCCACATGGCACTCGACAATAAATATATATTTATTTACAGTCATAAACAGTACTATTTACAGTCTTTTCTGTATGGATTATTTGTGACTGTTTTTAACGCTAATGGCTGACAACAATCTCCGTAAAACATCATATATTTACCATTTTACAAAACGTTGGTAAGTGCTACCCACATTCGCAATTCTCTTAAATCATTATGGTATAACTGGTATTTTAATTGTATTTTCTACCTTTAACGTACCCCATATTTGTTTTTCATCCCCTGTTCATCGGAGCACATATCTGGCACTCCCCTAATCCATTCCCTGCCCCCACTTGCTCTTGCCCTGTGCTAGTCAAAACCATCTGGTTCCCCTGGTTCACTCCTCCCAACTTCCAGTCCTTTTAATCTCCAGCGTCCTCTTCCATGTCCTTCCCACTTTCTCCTCACACGCTCCCACCTCTCTTCCATCCAGTGCTTTTGCCCTCCTTGAAACTCTAGCGCGGATTTTGCCAGATATCCTCTCCAACATTTGCTGCATTCCTTCCCCGTGCGTCTCCATGAGCACTGTGCGTTGCATTAGGAACGGAATTCTTTGAAGGCATCATAGAAATTATTTTGGATTCGCACGAGATTTTTGTACTCAATATGGCAAAGATTTTGAGCAGCTATTTGTATGACCTTATTTAGTGAAATTTAACTCCCATCGTCCAATGTGCAATATTTCGTGTATACACGGTTTCTCACTAAATGTTGCGGAAGCAGGATGGGGACTGTCCAAGAACTTAGCAGTCAGCTGCTAGAATACTTGAATGAAAATCGGTCATTTGAAGATGATGACGATTGATCAATTGGCCACTATAGCTAACGTGCATAAGGATGGCAGAAAACAACTATTATAGATAGATTACTATGCTAAGTTTACCCGGGGAAAAAATTTACCTGGGTAGGTGCCAACCTGGCGTTCGCATTATTAATTCTTACCATTGTAATGGATTGCCATGGTACAAAGCTAGTAATACGAACGGGGCATGACGATAACTTTACGAGCCATTTATTTTTCTCATTAAAATAGAATGGTAACAGGTGACCCATTACGTTTTCACGCAATTTGGTTAAATTGATTCGCTTGCCATTGCGTGGGTTCGGGGTGTTTTCTGTTCACTTTATGTTATTGTTCAAAAAAATGTATCCTTCATTAATTCTTTCTGTTCTAATTCTGAGGAGTTTAATCTCTACAAAGGAAATTTATTAATCTTTATACAATAGTATTTGCCGAAAAGAGAGAGGACAAACTTTAGAAATGCATACGTATATGCTTTCAGTTTTCTCATTTTTCAATTTCGCCATAATAATTGAAATTTAACTTGAAATCGCCTTTCATTGGCTGGGAAATGTAATTAAGCGGCCAAGTACAGTAATATGAAGTGAATAGGACTTTATTAAATTTCAGTATCATATGTATAGTTCCCTATAAAAACATAACTGAGAATTGTGAAAATGTTTCCCATCATTATAAGATTAATTATATAATCATAATAATAATTAAAAGTTATTTATCGGGAATCATTCGCCATATTTTTCGTTAGAATCGGAACTTAACTATTGTACAGCCGGCTCAGCTGGAAATTGAAAGTGGTTGAAGAAGAAGACTCAAATTATATGACATTTCCAATACTTAAAGCCACAAAATTAAGCATAACGTGAATCTAAACCCATCATTAGTGTCTCATGTGTTTTTTTAGGTCAAGTTATGCATTTTATTAAATGACATGGTATAACTCTTGCTTTTGAGTTCTTGCTGCCAATGTCATGTAATATGTACTCCAAATCCGTTTTATATCAATAATTTGTTTTCTTAGCTTCAGCTCGGTCTTATATAGATGCAACGATGTCCGATGCACCATTGTTGGGCCGATTTGAATTAAACATAAAAAGACATTTATCGGCAAAAAAAGCGGCGAAAGTCTTAAAACAAAAGAAAAGTCTTTATGAAACTTATAAAAATCAGAAATGGCAGATGAGATCCAACGCTGTCCTTGAAAAGTGCATAGAACTGTGAGTCACGCATGAATTACGAATAATTCGCAACCGTCTCCATGCATTTATGTCGTGGTTAACGCCGCTCGATGTTTAATTTTTGAGGGTAAGGCTACGAAAAAGGCGATATGAGGGAATTCATGTTCACAATTATTCTCTTGGTTCCTTATTATTTACATTTTTCGTAAGCTTATCGATCTATATGAATCAAAGCATTCATATTATAAATCCAAAATCATAGGTATGCAAAAATATGAAGTGTTTGATTGACAGCCCTGAATTTTTTACTCGAGTATGGGAACGAATACCGCCAACATTCTGGCCATTGCTAAGCTGCATTATTGTTGCAGGCAGAAGTTGAATATCGGACAGCCCAACTTTATAGCCTTAGTTAAGGTGGTTCCACCGTAAAATGACCTAAATATAATTTTATTCATATTCTGTCTACTTGTTGAAAAAGTTGTCCTCTATCTGATATGAACAACAAAATAATACCTTTCCACGCTACTTTATTCTATAATTGAACTTGAAATTACATGGTGTTCAATGGGGGAATGAGAGAAACACGGGGAGAAGTAGTATTTTCCATAAAATATGAATGCCATTTTTGCGGAAAACTATTTATAAGAAGGGAATAATCCAGAAAAATTGAATAAATATAAAATATAGGTATCTTACCACATTTTTTATTGTTATTAGGGAATTGCTGCCGTAATTGAAGTCAAAATGCGGTAATTCGTAGGAAATGGCGCTACAGTCGGCTCCTATGGCTGGAAAAAAGAGCTCATTTAAAATAATTTCGTGGAATAATCTGAACATTTCGTACCTTACTTTTGGGTTTATATAGGTAACGCATTTATCAGCGAAAGCAGGATTTTTTTCTGAAAAAATATAAAAAATGTGGAATTTATTATCTATTTGTTTTGACTCACACAGTCGCAGCGGAACCTCCTTAAGCTGCATTGTAGATGCAGGTAGAAGTCCTATATCGAATTACCCAGAGGTGTAAAAACTCTTTGATAACCTCTCTTAGTTTCCCACATTGTTTTACATTGCAACTGTTTTTGCTGAGTATCCGAATAAGGTTTGAAGAAAATCTACTTCATTTCATCAGTTCACCGCTGCAGTCCAGTCCGTTATTTTTGGTAGTAAATTGCAACTCTGGTGTAATAAGTTCATTCCAAGAGTTTCTAATAAAGTTGTACCAATTAGACAGCGAATAAAACACAAACGTAATAACCCCCTGAAAACAGAAAGTGTGCAATAACAGAGGATATATTTGATTGCCCAATTCTGTACTTTATTTTCCGCTAAGCGGTTAAAGCACGTGGATATTTTTGGCGTAGAAAACCAGGTGACCTCGTGCATTCATTTTTATGATTGAAACTCTTGTGTGGATCTTTTAGCAAAAAAAAACGAGATTTGCCATTTTTACTTAAGTGTATCATTGTATTTCATGTTGGAATCCGATGAGTAAATGTATGCAGGTGAATAAGCAGTAATTTTTAATCCTCATTGAATGCGCTCAATTTAGCATAAAATTATTTAGTAAATCTAATTTTTTTTTCATTTTTATCAGCTCCGATTTCAGTGCAATGAAACTTGAATTTAAATTGTAATTGCTGGCTGTTAAGCTTACATGAAGGGCTTACATGCCCGAAACGTTTCCTGTAAGTCTTCTGTCTTTTTACTTTTCTTTCCCCACCCCCTGTCAAGTGTATTTTTTATTATATATATTCGTCACTAGGGTGGCTAAAAAGAAGAAACACATAGTATGACACTCACACGGGGTTTGAAATTTTCGGTGGATTGCCGCCACCTTCTTCAGCGAGAGGTAAAGGAAGAATGAAGAGGAAATGTTTGGGATGGTGAGGGGAAGAGAGCAGTGAGGAGAGGGAAGGTGAAAAGTAAAGGAGGGGTGGAATGGAGGCAAGGGAAATGGAAAAGACGAAAAGGGGAAGTTGCCATGACCAAGTTAAGAGACAGAAATATACAAAGTTGAAGGTTGGGAGGGGAGAAGATGTTACAAAATTATAGGTACAATGTTGAAGGTTGGGGGAGGGGAGGATGTCTACAAATTAATGGGACCGGTTGAGGCCAGGTGGGTGAAGAACATTGAAATAAAATATGCAGGCTTGCTCTAAAGTTCTCAAATTATTTGGAGTGGCTGTGGGGGGTAGAGAGGCCAGAACAGCTACATTGTAGCAATATTGTCAAATTGAGTAGCATGGGAGGCGGCGTGAGTAGGGACAGAGTGAGAGAATTTTTGGGAGGATGGATTGCATGAGGTACGATTCTGATATTGAGAGGTGTACTACAAAGTCCAATGTAGAAGGCCGGGTATATCTTACAAAGAAGTATTTAAAGAATGTTAGAGGTGGTACAGGAGGGTTAGGAAACGGAAGGAAGGTGAGAATTTAGGAATTTATTCGGGAGTCGGTTCGTGGTAAATATTAAGCATGTTTTGCATCTAGGCCGGTTGCAAGGGGGGGCTGGAGTTTTGGAGTGAATAACTGATTTGATGAGAGGTTTGGTGGCCTTAAATAAGTTTGATAGGTTGGGGGGACGCTTATAAGTAACGGATGGACATTTAGGGAACAAATTAGTTGTTATTAGGTTATTCGAAAGGATAGGAAATAATTCTTTAAGGAGATGCTTTAGGGACTGAATGCCTGGGAAGAATGTGGTGCAAATGGATAGATTTTTAAGGTTTGCATCTGATGTTGGTTTAGGTTAGTAAGACTTTCTGAGTATTTTTATACAAAAGGGAGTCAGGATATCCTCTGCGGAGAAGAGACTGGTGTAGGTTTGATAGGAAATGGTCAAAGGATTCCGCATTGTTACAAATTCGATGACCCCTGTTAGAAAGAGAGTATGGAAGAGAACGCTTTGTATGAGGGAGGTGACAACTGCTGAAGTGAAGGTTTTGCTGTTTGTTTGTGGGTTTTATATGGACAGTGGATTTTATGGACAGAAATTTGATGTTGGATAAAGAGATGTCAACATCTAGGAAAGTTATTTGGGTGGAGGAGACATTTGAGGTGAAAGATACAGAGGATGATGCGTTGAAAGAGGAAATGAAAGAGGGAGTCAATGTCATGTGGCCAAAGTAGGAAAATATTATCTATCGGAGCCAGAGATGAGGTTTTAAAAGGTTTTGAGAGAGGAAGTTCTGTTCGAGAAGACCGAGGAAAAGGTTGGCGTAAGAAGGACTGAATCTACTGCCCATGGCACAGCCCTTGGTTTGGAGGTAGTGAAGATCATTGAATGAGAAGGCATTATGGGTGAGAATGAAGTTAGAGAGTTCTACCAGGAAATCAGTACTGGGTACGTGAGGAGTGGGACGTTGACTTAGAAAATGGCTGACTGATTTTAGACCATCTGAGGGGGGAATGGAAGTATAAAGTGAAGTTACGTCTATTGTGGCCATGAAAAGTGGTGTGTTATGGGGAAGTGAAATGGAATTGAGGCGGTTCAAAAAGTGGTACGTATATTTAATGTAAGAGGGTAGGGTGTGCACGTGGGGCTGCAGGTAATGGTCCACAAAAGCCGATATGCGTTCTGTGGGAGAAAAGCACGATGAAACAAAAGGGCGGCCAGGGATGTTAGTTCTGTGGATTTTGGGAAGGATGTAGAAATGAGGGGTTTTGGGGTGAGGAGTGGAGAGGATGGAAATGTCTTTTTTTGTCAGGCCTGACTGACCTTTGCTAAGGAGGAGCGAGGCTAGCTTATCTGAAAAGTCAGGGGTGGGATCGGAGAGGACAGGAATGTAGGAGGAGGAATCCGAAAGTTGTCTATTGGCTTCATTAATATAGTCACTTGTGTTAAGCACGACCACCGTGGAATCTTTATCTGCCTGGGTAATAACTATTTCGGGATTGTGGATGAGCTGCTTAAGGGCCGAAATTTCTCCTGTGGAAAGATTGGGTTTGGGTTTTAGGTAGTTAATATAGGATGGATTGGAAATTTTAGAAATGAATTGTTTGGTGAAAATTTCGACAGGGTGATATGAAGGAAGAGGCTTGGGTTCAAAGGATGAGGGAGGTTATAAATTGGTAAGTGCGGGGTGAAGGAAGTTTGCACTGATTTGGGGTGAAGGCTGGGAGTTACAGAATACTTTCCATTTTAAGTTGCGACAAAAATTAAGGGTGTCAGCAAGAATATTAATGGGATTGACTTTAGGCGTAGGAGAAAAGGAGAGGCCTTTGCTCAACAACGATTGTTCGGCAAGGCTTAGAGGCGTGGAGGAGATTTTTGCTACCTCTTGTTGCGGTGGAGCAGATTGAGTTTCAGCTTTTTGGGAAGGGAGGGGGGAAGGGTCTTTAATTTGCGGGGTGCGCTCTGGATACATCCAGGTCGTAGGTGCAGGTGGGGGAGAGAACCGTACAAGGGTCGCTAAATCTGGTTTGAATAGGAAAAGTGGTGGTGGAGTTGTGGCTGGGTTCTCTGAATGCAACGGTAGGGGAAGACCTTGGCGGAAATAAGAAGCGTAAAGAGATGACAATTTTTTATAGGATTTTTGTCGTTGGAAGACTATAGTTTATTTATTTATTTTGTTGCGGCGGTTATTTTGACGGCGGTTTTCACGGGTTTCCCGCTGTCCATAAGGGTAAATACCGGGCCGAAACCTCTCCCACAGGTAAAGTACCAACTAACTAAATCCAGTAACTGTAATTCCCACCCTGAAGAAGATTAAGCCTATAGCAGGGCCCCCATTTACTGTATTTATCGTTTGTTGTTTTGTTAAGTTTCACCTTCCTTTTATTGTATCGTAAATGCGGAAGTAAACACCTTTGAATTGAATGAACTTACCCTTGTTATGAGCATTGCGGTTTGTTTTCGGTCAGCATATTTATGAATTCATTCCTCTTTATTCCTGTAAGAAAACGGCATATCTGCTACTATGATAGGCAACCCAGCCTTACCGTGTATTCAGAAATGCCTTACATACTATTTAAGGAAGATATAAATTTTAATTTGTAAATGAAATTGTTCTGTCAAAAGTCTTTACCGAAAGAAGCTAACTTTGGACATGTTCGCATCATAATTGGGCTGGTATCAACTATTAAAAACGTAGAAGATATTTGTGTACTATCCAAATTTTATCGTATGAAAGTAACGTCAGTAGCCATGTGTTACTAGATTTTTACCATTATTCGGAGTTATTTCTCAACAAAGGCTATCAATGTCTCAGTAATAGCGAGCAAGTATATTCACAGTATGGCACCATTGTTATTGTACTCATTACTACGGCACGTTAAACAAAGTAATCAGCACTGCTTATCGAATACGAAGTGAAAAAAAATTACGAGCTTAGCAGTTTGTTAAAAAGAAATGGCATGGTTTGTGGCCTTCTAACAGTCCATCGGAAGCATCGGCAGAACAGTGGCAATGATGTGATCAAGAGTGAATTTGCATTGGTTATTTTGACGTGATAATGAAGCTGTGGCAATTTCCGAGAAGTGCCTATGCGCTCACATTTACGAGTAACTACTGCTTTCTGATAATGCATACTTACAATATTAGTGGTATTAAACGAATTGCTGAATTTCTAGAATTCTAGAAGTTGTTCCGGTATTTTCGTGGCGATAAGAGGAAGAGTGCGAATGCCCCTAACACAGCTCAGCTTAAATGGCAAGATTAAATTAAAAATAGCACCAGCTGATCCAATAGTCACGACAAACTGTAACAATCAGTTAGCAAAGACTTGACGCCATAGCGATTGTGAGAGTTATACTTGGTATTATATTTGAAAACGTCGGAGCTTGGGGCGTGGTGAGAGGCATATCGTCGCTTCGAGGCACATAAAAGAAGAGGGAGAGCTGAAAATCTTAATCTTTTTGTGCGACGTAGAGGTTAACGGCTCAGAAGCAGCGGATGCTGGAGAGGTATCGAAAGAAGTGGAAGTAAAGCGATTGGCGGGAGGAGAAGGAGATAGGGTTGAAGAGGAGGGAGAGATTTGCGAAAAAATGCGGAAAGGAAGGATAATACATATATATATATATATATATATATATATATATATATATATATATATATATATATATATATATATATATATATATATATATATATATATATATATGCACACACATAACTTCAGAAGTGCGTGATATTTACTCCCCTTCTTTTACCCCGCGAATATCTAATAAATCTCTTTCTGGTCGATTCGGCAGTTTTTAAGGGGGTGTCGATTTTTTATGTCGAAGCATTTCGGGCGCCTTGCTTCGGGATGGAAACGGATGGAGGCAGGGGGTGGTGGGCTTGGAAAGGGGATTGGTTACCCCTCCTGCTGTGGGTCAGAGGGGGTCTGTGGTAGGTATCCGTGGTCTTTTTCTTTCAAAAGGAAAGGGTTTAGGGGTAGGGATTAAAGAAGGTCAGAGGAGGGGGGGGTGAGTGGGTGCTCGAAATAGGATACGAGATTATTTCCCGACGCAAGCGATAAGGGATGTGGAAAAGAAAAAAGTCTCCTCTCAGTTCTCAACTCTCTTATGCGGTTACTTTATGGGCGCGAGGGAGGGTGGCGCTTAAAAAGATTTGGGGTTGACTCTAGGAATGAGGGTAAAAAATGTAATTAAAATGTATGTATATCTCCTCTCTGACTTAACCTTTTTATAACCCCTTGGATGACTAAATGCGAGGAATTTGCTGAAATTTCTCGGAGGTTACGAGGGTGGAATGGTCTTTATAGGTATGTGGAAGTAAGATTCGTCCTTCCCACGGCATAAATCAGGTGTAAGAGGTCACCAAAAGAAAATGCGACAGCAGTTGTGAAAAATATTTCATCTTTATAGCATTGGCTAGTGGGTCATATACGACGAGAATGAGGTTATTCCAGGAAGAAAGGGAAACCCTGCCTCTCGTTTTCAACGCGTTAAAATTGTAAAGTTGTGTATGTGTATCTGGTGGTGCATCTTTTCATGAAAATGTGCATGATGTGTTGTGTGCCTCATGGAATCTTCCACACTTATGGTCGCCTTCCCATTCGTAGTTTAAAGGTGGACTTAAACTTGCAAGTTACATGGAGGAAGCGCATTTTGACGTAAATTCCACGTGTAAACTGTTCTGTTAGTCTGCTTGCAGAACTTTTAAAAGTTTCAGCAAATTGCTTACAAAAGCGTATTGTTGCCAATTTAAACGACAACCAATCTGTATTTGCACTAACTTGTAAAAAAAATCTTCGTCTAAGTAAAGTTTCCCGCAATATCTTGCAGAAGAAACTTGAGGAAGTAACTTGCCATTTTAAGCTAAGATATTGTCCATTTATGTATGTCATTCCTCTGCTGCAGGTGGAGAAATTATACAAACCTGAATTTTTTCACCCTTCTCAGAAACATGCAGTGTCAAATAATTAGCCTATTTCTATCATTCAGAATGAAAAGAGAAAATGTGCACTTCATCGATCGTTTTTTAAATCATATATTCCGGGGGAAAGGAAGAATGAAATTAACTTTTTATAATTTTAATGGAACTATGTCTAAAGAGTGGGGAAATATTGGGTCTCTTGTGTGAGTTGTGCAGCGGTATAAATATGGAAACGGTAGTTTTTTCAGGCTTAATTGAGGTGTTTCAAAACTTCCCATGCTTGCTTTTAATTTTTCTAATTCTTCATTTTTCTACTTTAAAGTGTGGTGTGGAGTGCTGGAAACAATTGTTTTGATTCGTTGTCTTTCTCTTCTCCTCCCGAAATGTCTTCATTCTTTCAGTTCCACGATTCGTGTTTACCAAATCACGGAGTAAATAATGTAGGTACTTAATGGTGTTTTTCAGTCTTTTTTGTGTTTTTTATGAACGCTTCGAGGTAGCTTCCATTTAGAAATTAAGATCCATAGAAGTCCTCAATATCTTCATTCCACCGTACTCTTCGGAAACATATACGTCTACACTCGACCATGCGAGCTGCCACTGAGGGGTGTGGCTGGGGCTGTGAGAACACCAGTCATGAAAAGGGGCGGGATTGAGAGAAAGGGTGTAGCAAGAAGGGTAGGAAGAAAATGTATTGTATGTTACTGGAGTGTGTAAGTGTCTCGCTTTGTTTTTGCTATAGTCAAAATGAGGGAGAAAGAAGGGATTGTTATATACATCCGTTGGAAAGTACAGCTCCCTATTTAATCTTGTCAATAAGTTCTATAAATACAGTGTGGCGTTAAAACAATATTCTCCGTGTCGTCCTGAAACTCGCCTAATCTGCATTTTTTTAGTACTCTCAGCCTAGTTTGTAACCTCTCGAGTCCCTAGCGGCTCCTAACCTAGTCCTTTCACCAGCTGTATTACTCTTTTTGCTCTTATTAGCTGCTAATAAAGCGTGCTTCTTTTCTTTGTATTTTTTTATTTCGCGAAATAAATCGTTCTTTGCAGAGTCCCCATTGCTCATGGCGTATGTCAGATTTGATCTTACTAGTGTGAAATATCTCAGATAATGCTTAAAATTGGCACAACTCTGTATTAAATTAACAGAGACTGCATAATAACTTAGGCAGTGCTCCTCGCCTTCTAATCTTATAGCTATTTTAACTTTTCTCTCTGATCGAATTTAGCAAGTACCTACGTTATAGAATTAAAAATTGAGTTTCTCTTAAAAACTTTAAGTTAAACTCTATCGGCGCGGCACCACAATGTATATGTATTTACTCCTCAATAACAGCCACGATACGGGAATTTGTGGCGATTTTTGTTGGGAAACACAAAGCCTGCACTTTTGTCACTACTATTTGTTGGTAGCACTGCTCACTTGGAGATTATATCTGAATGCCAGTATGGGTATCGATGCTGATATGCTTGGAGCACCTATTACAGGGCCTCAAGTGCAGATGCTTCAGCATTAATATCCCCTATTCTGTCAAATAATTATATCATTCCATATTTTCCCAGTATTAACCAAATATTATCTTTGGAAAGAAAGTGTAACTAAGCTTATAATTTCTGCAAGATTTACGCAAATCATTATGATATATTTGTTTTGTGTATTATTAAGTTTAAAGCCTGCAATAATTTTACACTTTGCGCATGGACGCGTAAATTTTAATGTTCATGTAGCGTAAAATGCTTCTTGGTAAGGAATAATGCATTTTTTCATTGTATATAAATAATCATTTAATAATTATGCATTTAAATTTTCCCTGTTGCATAATTGTATTTCTCTAGTTGACCCAAAGAATAAAAATGACCAGAATACCTCTTGGATCGATTTACCTACGGTTCCAGCTGAGGCATCAAACAAAAAACCGCGGGGTCATGTGGCTACTGCGGGTGACGTTTTTCACCGGCAAACAAAAAACGATTCGAATAATCCTTCCGTCGGAGGACAGCGATAACGTCCGTACCTCAGAAAAGGGTTGCTTCACACGGATGGAAAAAAAAACTAAGTAGACAAATCCTGGCTAATGGAAATCCCCTTTTTCTCCATATACATATATGTGCGCGCCGTATATTACTCGGTAAAAGCCATTAGGGTACGTGGTATGGGATGTCATGTCGGCTTAATCCAATTTAAAAAAAGGAAGGATGGAACGCGAAGATGCAAGCACGAATCTTTGGCAAGGAATTATTTTTGCGCACGAGTGCGGAACGAGGAGGAGGTACCTATATCACACACGTGTCCTCCTTTGATCGCCTCAGCCCTGCTCTGGAACGGAACGATCCTTTTTAATCCGTGGACCCCTCCAACTATCCTCCATCTATTCCTTATCTCTTGATGTGCCATGTAAGACGAATCGATTTAATTAATTCTTATAATTTTTCATTTGTCTTTTTATGTGTTTAGTGATTTTATTGGTGCGTCTACGGCTGAGGTCATTTTTACTGTTCTCTACTCATTTTTTAAATTAAAAGGAAGTTTTCGTATGTAGTTACATGTTGACTAAAGAAAGAACAAACGAAAAAAAAAACGTTTGTGCTTGCAAAGTGGTGGTATACTTTAGAGTGTTGGCTTTCGCAGCTGTTTTCAGATGCTGATAAGACATTCGAGTTTTACTACGGTTCGAACATTTTTAGCTCAACGTTTCACTCGCGCTACAGCGGACGTCTGCCCGAAGATGCTTGCTGCAACTCGAGTGAAACGTTGAGCTAAAAATTCTCGGAACGCAGAAAAACTCGAAAGTCTCATCAGCATCTGTTGTTATATTATATAAAAGGTATATTTCATAAGAAATAAATTAAAAGCTGAGAATCGATTTGTGTAAAATAACGGGTATTTAACTTACGCCATCGAGGTCGTCACCTAGAAGATTTCCTAGCCTTACTGTGATGCCCATTCTATTGTGCGCATGTCGGTATTATCACTCTTTGTCAATAGATTATTGGCGCATAGAATAGCGTCGCAGTCATCGCACTGCGCTGCGGTCCTGTCAATGGTGTATAAAAAAGAGTGAGTAAAAGCTCAGTATCACCAGGGTGATCACAGCACAGTGAAAATACAATGTTTAATCCTCAAACGGGCAATTGCGGCCACCTTTCTAAGGTTTCTCCTCATGGAAGACGACCTCACAGATATACCTGGAATGGCGTTACGCAGCTAGTTATTCCACAGATTCTGCCATGGATCTTTCCTGTCCTTCAAGACTGCACTTCGTGGCGTAGCTCTCAGGTCGTCAGCGAGTACCAGACCAGGGGTGTCATTCTGTAATTCGTCGGTTCCGTACCGATCGGTTGGGCTTCCTAACCAACCGACCGGTTGGGATTCCGTACCGACTTGGACTTCGCCACCGACTGCGCCTATTTCAGCGATTCTGTATGCAAGTCGGTGCCATTCCAGTCGGTTGGGTACAAAGATTATAATACGTTGGGTAACTCCTCCCACTCAATGTTCCCCCCTCCTTCCAATTTTCCGAGTGTTTCCGAAGCTGAGGGTCACATGCTGTATTCCCACCAATGGAAGACGATAGAAGAAACAAATGACTATCGGAAGCCGCCTAGTGCCCTCGGGGTTGAAAACAACAACAGGAATCAACGATGTCGAAAGGAGAATGTTCGTATATTAACCCTTTGTTACCCGCGTGGATGAAAATTCCGTAAACACTCGCGTCGGGTCATTTTGACCCAAAATAGCATATTCGTTTTTATAAGTATTTTGTTGGTGAATCTTAACTTCAGAATAATTTTTGCCAGTGAAAGCTGGGTCTTATATTAATTAGTAGTTAAAACACAGAGATAATCTCATACTTTTCCTTCATGAATTCTCTTTTCGCAAACTTTTCATTCTTTTACAATCGCGTACTCAGAGGATAGAAAATTTTTTATTTCTTCTTATTTAATTGATATCTTGTGCAAGATCTATTGCAATGCCACTGAATATATTCATACAACTCTTAAAGGCTAATTTATAAAACTAAAAATGTACAATTTTAGAATCCTAAAATGCCGATCCCAACCAAAAATATTGTATACATTTAATTCCTCACTCTATCGAGAGAACAGTTTTATGAAAAATGTTGAATAAAATGTGAGATATGAATTGTTCAAGAGAAAATATGCCTCTTAATTTATTGGTACCAAATTACAAGTGAAAACGAAACAGTATCAATGTTAATTTTACAAATTGATAACAATTTAGTTAAAAATTATAGATATCTACTTGTTATACAACATAACATCACATACACTGCAAATAATAGCAGTGTGCGCCTTACAAATTATCTCGCCACAGTCATTGCACTTTTGCGTATATTTGTTGTCATTCGTACTCGGGCACAAGTGACATCTTTTCCTTTTTGCGGATACATTTTTATCTACAGGTTTTTGGTTGAACTTAGTCGTTTCAACACCATGTTCATGCAAAAATAAATGAATTTTTTGTCTTAGCAGACGCGGCAATTTGCGATTGTTTGCACGACCTAATATAATAGGCATGACTAGACTATGGCCTAAGTTTTTCAAAAAAATCCTTCTCCTTAGTTTTCCGTCAGTGTTAGATTTGAAAATTATGTACGAATTAACGGCAGTAACATTCAAAAGATGATAGAATACAGCCAAAGGCCATCTTCTTGTTTTCCTTCCCACGTCATAACTAGAGCAAAGCTGATCACAGGAATCGACTCCTCCTTTAGTCAAATTATAAAAAGTTACAATATCAGGCTTTTGCCTGTCACCGGTATCCTGGTCAATTTTTTTGTCATTATGCATTGTTGAGATCAATATCACAGCCTTTGACCGTTTGGGCACATAAGAAACTATCGTTATATCTTTTGTGAAGCCGAATATGCTGGAACTAACTTCTCTCTTCCTAGAAGGTAGAAATTCTGGAGGTATTTCTGGTTTGTTCTTGCGTAGAGTCCCTACCAAGGTCAATTTATTCTCCGCTAATAAAGTTTTGGCCAGGGGAACACTCGTGTACCAATTGTCCATGGTCAATGGAGTCACAAGGCGCAGTACTACATCATGAGGCTTATTAGATAGATGATAAGGGCCTTCAGGTTGAGTACCTGCATATACTTCAAGCTTTAGGACATAAAATGACCTCGCATCGACCAACGCAAATATTTTCATACCATACCTTTTCGGCTTGTTCGGCAAGTATTGACGAAAAGCACATCGTCCCCTAAATGACACCATTTGTTCGTCAATTGTTAAGTACTCTGATGGAGTATATGCTTCTAAATATTTAACTCCAAGTATAGTGATCAGCTGACGCACTGCGGCTAAACGGTCTGTTTTCTTTCTTACTTCCCGATCATTGACGTCATCGAAACGGAAGCAGCGAAGCAAAAATAAAAATCGGTTGCATGACATTGTAACTGAGAAAACTGGTGGACCATCCCTGTCCCCTAAGTCTCTAAAATTCAAATGTCCTGCCCTACTCCACTCAAAAACAGTAGCCCCACTAATGCCTTCATTTCTTTTTCATCAGTATCCAAAGCGTCACGATCTCTCACAAAATTTGCCCTCACATTTGAAATATACAAATTGGTATATTTAACTAAAGTTGCAAACAACTCCTTATTAAAAAAGTAAAAAATGCATCCTCTTCTGTTTTTGCACTTCTAGCCTCTCCGCGTACTCCCGGAAGATGAGAAATAATGTTGTGTTTTCTTGTTCTTCCAATACTGTTTACGGGCTCAGACCTCCACTTCGTTGTTTTATCCCTGCCCACAAATGTGTCCACTACTTCACCTGATTTCAGTTCCTCATCATCAGAAGACTCTGAAAGGAGAGAATCCGAATCATGTTCACTCTCTTGGAGTATATCCTCTTCATCTTCAGAATTTCCGCCATTACTTTCTTCCTCCTCCCTCAACAACTCTGCAAGTATTTCGCTGTTATTTATGAATTTGTTTCCATGTTGATCTAGTGTAAAGAGAAATGACAAAATATTACGAATACAGATAAATAAATATTTCAAATTTTTCATCAAATTCAAGTGCTGAGTGCACAGTTGTATGACTTACATGCGTGAACGAGAGGAATTACAAACTCTTATCTTGATGTGAATAAAACTACAAAGCCGGATAATGAAGTTCCCGGAGAAGGAAACACTTGGTATCTGCGATTGCTAAGGAAGAACCTCTCACTGCAGTGTCCAAATGCAGAATGAGGAGTGATATCGTCTTTGACGCTGTCACCCTCGTAAGAATACATTGTAACATAACCACTCGCGTCGGGTCAAAAGTGATTACAAATTAGGAACATTAACGCTCGCGTCGGGTCAAAATGCTTACAAATTTCGAACGCTAACACTCGCGTCGGGTCAAAAGGCTAGCTATCAATTCGCTAACTGTGTAAACTGTCCTAAAATATGTTCAGACGAATCAATACGATGTAGTAAGAGATTACGTTCAGAAATTATTTCAAAAGACTCTGAGAAAATGAAAATATTTCGTGCAAAAGAAAAGGTATGGGTCAAATTGACCCGACGCGAGTAACAAAGGGTTAATATATGTGAATTTTGAGCGTTACAATGTGTATTTGACAATTAAAATAAGTGCTTTATACTTAAAGCACATATCTAGTTGCGTCCGTGAGAATATGAAGTGTCAATAAAAGATGTTGAGTGCTACGGGATTAAATGAAGTGTGCTAAGTGAGAATGAATCAGCTGTGATCGTTTGATCCAAAAATAACTTTCAAAATTTCAATTTAACCTGTTTACTGATTGAGTGTATGTATTAACTCGTGTGATTGAGATCCGACATTTAACAGCGTTTTGCATTTGGAATTTCTAGTTGCAGAAAAGGCATACGTGTAGTACCTATATAGTATTTAATCTTCCAAAGATGGATAGAATTGTTCGTTGAAATAAATTGAACAGTGACGTGATATCGAAAATAGAAAATCCGTGTATGTATTATATATTGTAGGTATGGTATTGAAATATTCTTGTAGGTATAATATTCTTGTAGGTATATTATTCTATATTCGTGGTTTTAGGACAGTGAAATTGCTGCGCGCTCGTGCCTTGAAACATTTATTGTGTAATTTCGTGGAGCAAAGTTGAATGTAAAATGAATGTAATGAGTGACAAATAAATACATATGGTGAAAGAAATTTAAGGTGAGTGTAGAAATAATTAAATTTGCTATTAGTACTATTGGTTATTGTACGTATACCTATTTGCAAGTAGTGTTGTCACCACACCATGGTGTTGTCCAACACATTGTTTCAACATTATTTGATGAATAATCCGAAATTTATTATGATAGAGTGATGATTTACAGTTCAATGCAAAACATTCATAAAATATATCTCCTCGACTACGAAAATAGAGGCCGGAAGCAAACAAACATCAGTATAAATACGAACTTTCGTTACCCTGGCCCAAAATCGGGGGATAACATAGGTAACGCTACCAGAATACGATACAAATGTGCGAAATGGCCTAATTCCTGAAATCAGAAGCTATTTTAGTATGTATAATCTAGTTAAGTAAGTGACTGCATACACGATATATGATTATAATATGAAAACTTTCAACGGGAATCATCCATTTAAGAATAGCCAAACCGCAATAATAAGCATTCACCGCGGACAATTTTGGGCAATTATTATGAAAAATATTCCGGTGACAGTATGCTGAATAGCCTAAATATGGTGCTATTTACGTACAATTTTTAGTGCCAAATAGTAAAACATGTTTGACAGCCAAGAGAATACAACGCAATACTACGGAATTCTAGTTGTGTAGAAGTTTCTCTTATAGATCATCACCTTTATGACCTTAAATTCATCGACTTTTGCATTTGCTCTCTTAAGAACAAATTACGTCGCTATTACATCCATGAATATATGTTTAATCATTATTACAAGTATCAACTATCCTATTTCAGGCTAAAAATCCAAATTTATTACCGATTTGCTTCGGTGTTTCTCAAGCAAACCGACTGATTCTCCGCCGCACCGACAGCTTTTAGGTGTCGGTGCGATCCACCGATTCGCACCGACTGTAGCTCGCCGGCACACCGATCGGGTGCGTACAGAATCGCACGGCTGCTCTCTCTCGTCGGCGTGACGTCACACCAGACGAAAAGCCTACCGTGCCGATCGGTTTGGAGTTACAGAATGACACCCCAGAATCGGACTGACGATAAACCAGTACTTTTGCCGCGGTGTCCGCCTTTTTGCTCCTATTAATACCAACGTCCCCAGGTATCCATAAAATATTATTTGAGAATTCCTTTTCGTGAAGGCTGAGGACGGCAAGTTGAATATCTTGTGCGATATGATTGAAGGAAGAAAAGACAGAGAGTGTTACTGTAATGCACTTAAATGAGTCTGTGCAGATTATGAATGGTTGATGACAATTCTGAATTTTGGAGATGGCCATATTTGTAGCAGTGAATTGTCCCATGAATATGCCAGACGTTGCAATAAGTTTCGTCTTTAATAATCCGTGGTGAGATGAAGGTTCTACGCACCAGTAGGCGGACAATGAATTCGTCCCATTTGTATGGACGGGGATGAAGTTAGGATAATGGTGGAAAAAATTCTTAAGTATGTGCTTGCACCCGCAGGGAGTAGTATATGACTCAAGAGACTTATGTAAGTCCAGTCGGATGTCTGGATGTGGTATATGCCAGTGTATGTACTCTCATAGGTTACACCTCGTGAATAGAATAATTACTTCTCTCCATCAAGTCCATAAAGCGTAGGTACTTAATGGTCTCGCGACCCTCGTCCGTCTGTAAAACAAATCCGTAAACCAGGGTTAAAATATAACGTCAAAACAAGATGCCTCTTCACGGACAAAAGTTTTGCAACATATTTTCTCATAAGGGTGTTCTTGCGGGTAGGCAATTTCGGTTTACCTGCGTCAGAATAAATACGTAAAATAGAACACCAGAAGAGTGGGAAAACACTCCTTAGTCGAGTGTTGAACACTTAAGAGCACGGTACTGCAAAGGGAGAGTCTGACGGTCTGTACTCCATGTCTGGACTGCCTAAAAAACTTTTAAATGTTAAAAACTCACAAACACTCTTTCTCGGATCGGTTATGTTGCATCGCAATTTTAAACGGTGGTCAAAGTTCGTCCCAAATAAACGGACTGGATCCGTTAAGGGAATGTAACGTTGCCAAGACGTTAGTAACGAGTAATGAGTACCTCGAATCCGATGGAAGTGACTATATTTCGTTTTCTCTTCCGAGATACGAAAGGCAGTCATATGAGGTGAGGCATGAAGCTTTCTGAGTGTCAGCTGTATTTGACTGGCTGCATTGATCGGTAGACCGGCAGAAGATGGCGGGGTTGCCTACAAATAACAAGCCAATTACAGGTGCCTTTTATGAATTTATCTCTCGGTAGATGTTTGCATATCCGCGTTTAAAAGACACTAAGAAAAACAAATTCAGTGGAAATGCTTTTCAATGTAGAGACTAGCAATAAATGCAGTTAATTACTTGCCGAACGTTTCTTTGTGGAGAAAGATATGTGATAAATTGTTGGCTTGTCTGTTGTCGGTCGGTTGTCGTTTATTAACCTTTGTATTATGTTTCATTTAGGGAGAATACTATTTTAAGGTTTTTAGTGCATTAAGTGTAGCGCATTCTTTCGAATGAACATGAGGGTGGCGCTTATTTTGCAATATTTTAGAGACAATGGAATTCGTACAACTTAAGTCGATCAACTTAATGATAAAGCACTCTTGGTTCAGTCTTTTATCAATGCAACCAAGCCATACTTGTGCGCCTAAGGGCAGATAGTTCAAGATGCGCGTTTTTCCTGATACTTAAACCGTTTTTAAGGTAATAACGTCGTTTTAAATCTTCTTCTGGACGAAAATTTCAATGAATTTGACATTTTTTGCAGTTTAATAGAGATACTGGAAGACTTTTTTATTGTGTTTTCTAGACGCCACTAGCACCTGTGAAGCCACTGCTATACAATTCCCTGAACCCATAAGCTGTTTGATCTTTTGCTAGTAATAGAGTTCATATTATAGTTGGCGTCGGCAACTTATATTTATTTTCCACCACTTAGCATTCATTTTCTACTTGAACTGCGGAGGTAAAAGTGAGACGAAATGTGTCATGTCACAAGAAAAATGTTTTATGCAAATTATAACATTTTCAGTTTTATTACGGCTATTGCGGGTCTCATAGATAAGTAACTTAAATATTAGTGTTTTCTCAATAAATCAATCGTTTTATTTAGCGTGCGAATTCCAATGTCTCTCCAATTACGAAGGTTAAACGCCACCTTGCTAAACATTCATGCCTACTTGTACCAATTTTTTTTATAGATATAGAAATCCTGCACCTCGCTCTCTGCAACAGGGATAAAAAATTATATGCTAATAATGGCAGGTCAGTATTTTATATTTAATCTACCTGTGTAGCGTTCTTACGACAACGCAGGTAAACATTTCCTGCTTTCTCTGACCTCTTCTGAAAACATCCGACCATGGATCACGATACCCTCGGTGTCTCCGGCAATAAATCCCTCCCTAAGTTAACTCCTGCCTCCGTCCGTTATTTGCATACGGTGTACAGTCCTTGCCTTATCAAGAAAAACAAAACAGGTAACCTAACCTTTTGGTAGGTATTCAAAGGCCAGTTGTTTTCTCTTGAGACACTTGAAAAATAATTAATACTTTTGCTATTTAGCGTGACTTGAACGATGGGTCACCAGTAATGCCCGTTTCCTAAATATTTAATTTGGAAGAGGTAATGGCCATCGACTCATAATCATGTATTACTGCGGAAAATATATTTCAATCCAATTGAACAATAATTCATTCTGTAAAATATTTTATATCCCCTTTAAAAGAGATGGATGTGGATAAGGTATTGACTACCCATCAGTAAACATACACGTGGCTGATCGTATTTGTATAAATCGCAAAAGCTTTTTAATCAACCGTAGCATGTAGTTTTATTTTAGCGTTTTTTTCTTTCCTGATAATGGTATTACATTTACGCAAATTATCATTTCAGTTTTTTTAATCGCATTAATATTTTAAAGCTCTGCAGTTGTTAATGATTGGCAAATTATCTTTTGCAAAAATATTTAATGTCGGCCATTGAATTAATTTGAATTGGCCTAATTAATTGGTAAATAATGCGTGGTTTTTTTTATAAAAGAATGATTATTAATGTTAATGGCGAACGTTTTTTTCAAACACCCCTAGTAGGAGAGAAATTACGGTATTCTGCTCTTAAACCCCGCACATTTCGTTGACCTAATTGAAAATATTTTTTGTAATAATTCTAAATTTACCGCGTAAGTACCATTAATTCCCCTTATCTAGAATACTATTTGCTTTGGAAAGCTTTCAATTAATGCATTAGTATTTCATTCATGTTAAATTAAGATTCTTACTCCAATGATTTTAAGCACGTCAATTAATAAATACACTCTTTTGTAGTCATCCTTCTTTGGCCGCCTAGATATATTGCCCAAGTTAAATGTATATTTTGAATTTAATAATGATAGGTGATGCTAAGAACTCCTATCATTTTCAAAACTTCAAGTAAAAAGTGACCGTTTAAGCCTCATGTTGTACTTAAATAGTCATTGCTTTCGCCGATTCAACTCTATTAGGTTTTGGCGTGATTAACTTTTTTATTGTCAGTGGACCGATCTATCGGACCTCAATAAAATTTTGAAATATGTATATCGAACGCCCAATATACTGGCGATATTTAAATATTTATTTATTATCACTTACATTACCTTCAAAATCCAATATAAAAGTATTATTTTTCTCTACTTGATTCCAAAAATGCATAAATATGCATTCCTATGCATACATTGTGAAAAACCTACTTTAATGGAACAAATAAATGTGTACGCGTTTTTGTAAATGTAAATGGAAGCAAGAATCGCGGTATACTATGTGTATTACTACAAACTTTATTGTTTGCAAGTGAAGCTTGAGTATGGTAGGACAAGCATAAATGTAGGCTAAATACAGTGGTTATGAGGTATCACATAAATTTTTGCGTTAAAATAGGAGGTATGGGGTTAGGAATGAGCGGGTGATGAGAGTATTGTGATGGATGATCCAGTAATGAACACGTATGAAAGTAGCGCTCTTCGTTGTGTTGGCTACATAGAGAGAATGGATGAGATTCGAATAACTAAACAGATTGATGATAGTGGGAAGAATAGTGTGAGAGGAAGAGGTCGACCGAGAAATTCGTGGGCGAATGTGGTGGATAAGACTCTTACCGTTTTCCCCACTTGTGGCGGCTGACCTTGAATATGCTGGTGTACCTTTCAATTTTCCAGCCAATCACAGAAGATTGGCGTGAAATGCATGGTGGGGGTGGAAATCAGTCTCTCCCATAGACCTTGAATATAGGTAGATGGAGCATGACGTCACGAACATGAGGGAGGGATAAGCCAGGGCTTGGTCACGTGCTTTGTGGCAGATCTCGAGAGGCCTCGCCGGTGAAACACGGTTCACTCCTGCCGTTCTTACGGTTGCAAATAAACATTTGTAAAAGGAAGCCGAATGTCTTTACACAGGCGAGCCAATCCCTTCTAAAGGTCTATATACCATGTACCTTTCTTAATGAAAATGATTTCGGAGAATAATCGCGAGAGTTTGAGTTACATTTGTTCACGGTGCGAGGATAACATGGAAGATCTCACTTGCTCATCTGTCTGATTATTATCACTCGCCGAATTCTCTCTTTACTCATTCGTAAATAAACTATCATATATACGCATTATCTCTTCCATGTGCAATAGTTTTCCACTGATGAAGAAAGTAAAAGGAAGTGAATAATTGTTTTGAATAGGGATACGTTCGTGCCAAGGGTCTGTTCTAAACTTCGTTAGAAGTATTTTTCCAGACATTGTTTTGTCAAGAAAGATTCGTAGGCCGCTGGCTTAAGTTAGATGCTATTTCGCATTTCAAGTTTCCTCATCCTCTGATGATGAAAAATACTATACTCATTCTTTTCCGCCTCAACTGCTCAGTCGAGAATTTTCAAAGATTGCATTGGAAAGAAAAAAAGTGTTGAATTCACTTTCAGGCTCCTGATGGGAAGTACATGCCGTGGAAACTGCAGGAATTATCAACTCTTTCTTCAAGAAAAAGATGACACTAAACGGGAGGCAAAGAATATTGCAAACAAGATGCAATAACTGGAATTTGTGTTCAAGCTGAATTTAGAAAAATGAAACTTTAGGAAAGTTTAATAGAACAAGTCACCTTCTTCAGAGTGAAAATGTAATCGTACAAAGATGTGCAGATTTGTATTCATCATTGGCAGACCAGTTGCATACGTCATGAGGAGAGTTTGAGAGATTTAAATCACATTAGGGTGTGTGGCAGAGGGTGTAGGACTGTAGGAGGGTATTCACCAAAATACATTACACTATACCTTAAATGCTATTTAAGGCTTATGGTCTTGCGAATAATTTTTTAGTTATATACAACGGTTTTGCCGTGCTGCTGCTTATGCTGCCGGCTTCGTCGGACTTCTCGAACAATAATGTTCTTTTTTCAAAAATAAATGAACAATTCCAGCAGTTGATGATTTTGAGAAGTAAAAACTTAATTTCGAATAAGTCTCTTCCAGGTAAAATGGAGGTTATAACTATCCTCTCTATTGATGTTATTTGGTCTTTTTTCTATTTCAATCGCCTCCCTTATGAGCCGCGGAAAGTAACTGCTTTCTTTGTGTAGTACTCTTGCCATCTCGATGTCAATGACGTGACCTTCCTCTAACGTAGTGTGCTCAGCCACGGCAGAGTGATACCATAGTCTTTCTTCCGGATTGCACGTTCATTTTCTTTTAATCGGCATCCAATTACTCTCTTGGTTTGCCCCACGTATGATCTACCACAACTGCAGAGAAGTTCGTATACACCCTCATACATTGTGGGTGGTAATGGATCTTTAGTCCCTCGTAGTTGATCTCGTATTCTGGAGGTAGTGTTGTATCGTGTGATTATGTTATACTTAAGTCATTATTCTACCTATGCGATCGGTCGTACCCGCCATTAAGGAAGCAAAACATAGCCCAGAGGTTTAGGAGTAACCTTTTCTTTCTATCCGTCTCATTGGCAGCTGTTATCTATCGTCTCTTATCGTTCGCAGGAAAAATGATATTTTAAATCTGTCCATTCTGCATTATAGTTTCTTTATTTTATACTCATGATCTGACCTACCGTAGCATGTCGAATTTTGTACAATATTAGTAACTTCGTCCGAATAATTCGGTTTGGAACTTACATAACAGATTCACTCTAAATTTTAATCGACGGTCTGAAAGCGATTCCCATCCCAGTTGCTGCAAAAGGTCTAACACCAACGAGATTATCATAACGGCCTTTAACGTATCTTGCCAATCTTTGCTGCACGCGTTGCAACTCAGTTTCCAAGCCTATCTTATAAGGATCCAAAATATTAGCTGCATATTCCAAGTGAAGTCTAACGAGGGAGAAGTAGCTGATTTCCCCAACTTTGTCGCTATACTTGCCAAGTACTCTTTTAACAAATCCCAGTTTACAATTAGCTTGACCGGTAAATTCTCGAATATGTTTACTCCACGAGAGATCATTAGTCAGTTTAACTCCGAAGTATTTAACCGTTTCTACAATATCTACTTTGAGGTATATATGAGACTATATCTAAGATCAGTAACACTAAAGAGATTATCATAGCGGCCTTTAACTTAGCGATCTTCTCTGTATGCGTTTCAACTCGGTTTTCAAGCATACCTCATAAGGATCCCTAATACTGGCAGGGTATTCTACGTGCGGTCTGAAGGCCGTTTTACACGTTACATTTGTTTGTAAAAACTCTTCCGTGAGCTCCTGCATGAGGCAAAATTGATTAAAGATTGAAGTACCGCTTTGTTTTAACTATATGATATTATTAATTTTTTATTACACTACCTTTGACACTTGCTACGGATATTTTTTGCAGTCTCAAGGTTATAAGCTTTCATGTTAATGCATAATCATTTTATTCGAACAGCCGTCAGCTTCATTGTTATGCCACCAACTTATTTCTCTAACCATTCTTGTCATTATTTAATATAATACTGCATCATGAAACGAGTTTATAGCTAACAATAAGTGTATGCAATTTTTAAGATCAGGAAAAAATCGGAATGTTAAGGAAAAAAGAAAATTTAAATTATGCGAAAAAACTGGCATAATATATGGTTGATCATGGATCAGTGGGTAGGGAGGATGATCGTATAAAAAGCGACTTCAATTTCAAAGTAAATACTGGTGTCGTAGAACAGGAATTTCTTGGTTTGTGCTCCGAAGAGGTTCAACGCATTTGAACGCCGCCACTTTTTTGCCACATAGCACGTGACCTCATGTTTACTTCACCGGCCGCCTATGCCCCAGCATTGGAAAGCGCCATCTAGCTATATTCAAGGTCTATGGTCTCTCCCTGACTACCTTGAGGTTCACTTCAGTCTGGTATCGTCTGTGTTGCCAAATGTACTGCCTGCGAATTAGACTTCGTTGTTTAACGCCACTCCTCGCCGCCCGACGTGGATTTGTTCGTAAGAACTGACAACGCTGTTCGGCCACCGGAAGCCAGGAACTGAGGTGGAAGGGGAAACACCTTTCGTTGGTATCTCGTTCTGTGACGTCCACCCACCATGAGTTGGGATACAGGGTATAAAAGTCATAAATAACAATAAAGCACACATGAACAATGCAAAAATGTGGGAGAAGCGGATAAATTAGCAAGGATAGGATAAAATGGAAGACTATATTAAAACAGAGCCAGTTTTTCTAGGCCCATCACCGGGAAATATGCTCTCTTGTGTGAGCCTACCCCGAAAGGCAACGGCGTATGTACGTACATATTTAAAAGCCACGGAATAAAAATCGCTAAATGGCCTCGGAATAGGTACTTACTCCAACACACCAAGAATGTCCTGCTTGTGGAAGGATGTAACGTAGTCTACAAAGAATAAAATTCAAATTTATTCTTCTCTATGTCAAGCCAACTCCTTTTCTTCCGTACACCGACTATTTTTCCAGATGCCTCTTTTGTTTGTGGCAGGCATTTGTCACTCTGCCTTCGTCTTAGGACATTCCCTGCTATTTTTCCCTCCAGTATGTTTACTGCACATGTATTTTCTCTCGTGCTTTGCTCTTTCAAAAATGTTAAATTTCCGTTGAAAGGGCTTGGCTGTGGGTGTCCACGGAATTTTTGATACCTAATATTTTCAATTGTTGCCGGGCTAAGTTTGCCATGGTTCGTACGCTCTTTCCCAGCGTTGACACTTTCTTTTTCTACGGAAAAGTATATATTTCCCGTTGAACCCCTTCATATCTCCTCTCTTGTATTCTGCCCTGCATTCACCATTTCAAGATGTTATCTCGCGTGGGTGGTGTATGGGACGGCTAAGCGGAATTTTTCCGATTTGTAGACATGAGAGAAGACGTGTAGCTTCCCCAAGTGCGTGGTTTGGGCAGCCGGGCTAAAATATAAAAAAATAGGGGACTCTCATTTTTCCATAAATACCGACTCAGCGTTTTTCTCTGCCGTCCTCTCGTATCTCCTCCAACTCTCCTCCAACCACGAAAGAGGCATTTCGGATTCCACCCCTCGTTCTCCGACGCCGCTTTTAGCCCCTCTTCTTCTTTCGCCCTTCCCAAACCCCCTGGGGTGGAAGAGGAACCATATTTAAATGTCAACGATGGTAGGCATTTCTTGATGGATATTTTCTCTCGCCGAAAGGAAATACGCAGCAACTTGGAGGTGAAACAATATGGGAGGCTTTGAAACGTATCGTAGTGATATAAGCCACTTTTATAAATTTTCAAACCCAAAATTACAAATATTATTTTTATTAAGTTTTTCTCAGATGTTTTCAATAATAAGTGCCATATTTCATTGCCCTTTAAGACCCATACTGTTTTATTTAACCATTTATATGATTTTATACAGCTTTATTCCACCACCCTTTTTATTGTATGCTAGCGAAACCTGAGTAAACAGTAGGATAAGCATAGGAATAGCCTAAAAGCGGCGGGTAATGGGGTAGCTGAGAAGGCTATAGCAGAAGGAATAGGGTTAGCAATGAGTGGGTGGTGAAAGAATGTGGAATAAATTCTCCGGTAATGGGCATGATGAAAGGAGCGAGATTCATTGGTTTGGTCATGTAGAGAGAATGGATGACAGTCGATTAACAAAGCAGATTTATGATGGAGGAGTGAATGGTTTGAGAGGAAGATTTAGACCCAGAAAGAGAAGGGATATTAGGAGTCTTAAGAACAGTAGGATGTGTAGGAAGTAATTTATGCGTGTAACTCATTTGAGAGGAATTTTGCGAGACTATTTGACGATGCGGAACGGATTTCACAAGCTTGTGCGAGTTGTGGAAGTACATTCGACCAGTTCAGAAGTCGACATATTGTTATGTGTCCGCGTGGCCTGGAGAAGAGCGTGGCCTTGCCTTTGTCTTATCGTTCTCTTCGATGCAACTGAGTCTGTCTGACGCCAAGTGTTTTTAATTCTCTTATCATCCTATCCCTGAGTCTAGTTGATAGTACGAGTATTACAGTTGGTACAGTAGTCGAGACTCGTATTCTTCTCCCCTTGATTTCTTGCATTATTCTCATATCAAATTAATTCATTCAACACATCAGCTGGTGTCTTTTCGTCAAACTTAAGAATATGTAACGGAAGCCTCAGTATACTTCAGGGAGGCATATAGATACGTAAAATAAATAAATAATAACCTAATCAATAAAAATTAAATCAGTAAAAACTAATTTTATCGTTTAAATAAGTTGACTTATTAATCATTAATAACAAATTATATGCAAACATGCCCAATGTCCATCGCAACCTCCTTGAAAAACTTTTGATTTTCTTCCTGAAATACCTACTACTTTTGAAATTTGAAATCCAGTGTCCATCCAGTGAACATTCCATTCAAGGTTGGCCGCCCTTGACCTCCTCTTTATCACTCATGCAATTTGCTGCCTCTTCTACGTACCCTACCTACCACTACATATCGCCCTTCTAACCCTGGCTGGTTTTAAATCTGCAGCCACGCTAATGGATCGCGGGGACGGGTCGGACGAATGGATGAATGTATGCCGCGTGCTGGATGAGAGGTACAAGGGGCGGCAATCAATCATTGAGAGCATCGAAAACGAAGGGAAAGGCTGCGGGCCGGGAGGTCAGGGGTCGTCGGGATTTTTAGGGCATTGGCGGATGCGGCTTGCCATGGTGCATCTTCCTATTTAAGCCGCATCCTATTCTCCATTCCCGTCCATTGTCCGATCTGGCATTCATGCTGCGTTATCGGATGGCTTCGTCACAGATCGCGGGAAGTATCCTTTTTTTTCTTTCAGGGTCTCAGAGCGGAGTCAATCGGACAATAGAATTCCTCTTTGGACGTACAATGACCAGGCAAATTTCCGTGCCAGTGATGCGACTAATCTTTGTCGCCTCCTGTAATTAGTCGGGCGATTGATTTGATGCTATTTTGGGTCATCCTGGTGGATTATACGAGTCAACCTGTTTCAGAACATGATTCCCCTCTCCAATCGTAGATGAATCGAAGGAGTTAGGAGATTAGTATCAGTTTACATGCATACCCTTTACGCCGTTCCCTTGGGGGTAGGCACAGTCAAAAAAGTTTAACTATCGGTGATAGTCCCATAAAGGCGGCGGCTAGGGTTACCATAGGTTCATCATAAAAAAGAGGACACTTCCTATAAAAAAGAGGACTCTTCTTATTTTGTTATTTTTCTCACCATTTTTGTCGTAATCATTACATTCACGTGTCTCATCACTGTCTTTTACACCTTTATGCCATGCATATTTGGAGGATGAAGAAATCTCTGTTAGCAGTTTTCGGTTTCCTAGCTAGCATTTCTAAAAGCCTTAACAGCCGAAGTGCTTAAAATTGTACTGCACACACACTACACCTTTCATGTTTTCTATTTTAAATCTGTTCCTGTCTTTGGTCCACTGTGCGCTTACAAGAGAAAGAACGCGTTCTTTATTAGCATTATGACTAGGCATAGAAATAAAAAACTCAGCTATTTTTAGCAGTTAAGAATGGCACACGTAATTAGACGACTGATTGAAATATGCTTACCACACTTTTCCTGCTGGTTGGTTTTGTTTTCTTTCATAATTCTTTCAAAAATTTGTGAATCTACTAAATTGATAAAAACACTGTGTAATTTAGTTTTGCATTTGTTTTTCATTAAGATATATGATACAGTTATCAGCATCTTCCCATTTAGGAGTTCTTGAAAATTACATCCATTTGATTGACCGCAAGGGCTTAACACAGTGTTTCAAACGAGCATTTTTTTCTCAGAGTCAAAAAAAGAGGGCATTTCGTAATTTTTCATAAAATCCTCCCGGACATTTTTTTTACCTGAAAAAGAGGACATGTCCGGGAAAAAGAGGATGTATGGTAACCCTTACGGTAAAACTCACTCTACTTTAATGTTTTCCTCCATACTTCCTTATCCTTGCTCCTTTGCTTCGATTACACTTATCCATGGCTTCATACACACCCTCCTGTTCTTAAGGCTCCTAACACTCTTTCCCGTAAGAATATCTTCCAACAAGCTCGCCCATGACTCTTTTGGTCTATCCGTTCCGCTCACACTATTCACTCACCTATTATAAATCTAATTTGTTATTCGACTCGCATCCATTCTCTCTCCATGGCCAAAACCAACGAAGCACGCTCCTTTCATGCATGTTCATTATCAGAGCATGTATTCCATATTCCGTCATCACTCATTCATCAATAACCCTATTCCTTCCACTTTTAACGCAAAGAATTCTCAGATACCCCATGCATTTTGCGTACTCTTAAGGCCGTTTTACACATTCTTTTTTCAGTACTGAAAATCGAACTGAAATTAGCTCACTTAAAATCGTACCGTGTAAAGGGTGTGATCATATCCGATTACGGAATCGTATTCGATTATCAGTACTAAAGAGAAAAATGAGTACGATACTTATTTTGCATCCGATTCTTGGATCCAACGACCAATCACAGGCAAGCAGGCGAGTCGAGTGCTTCGTGAGAATACCTACCGGTAGCGGCGCTGACCAAAAAAACTAGGCCAAAATAATCTCTCGAGGAATTGTTCAGAGTTGTTGAAAACAGTGCAGTCATTCCGCGATCCTATGATTTCGCCAAGCATATACCAAAATTATATGGCACAGTTTTTTTTTACATTGTTTGGTTAAGTGAATACCCGTAGGTAATGCCCGCTGCGCTCTGAAATCAGCATTAATGCTGATTGCCGAGGCATCGAATTCGGCGCTGATTTCAGTGTTGAATTCAGTGCTGACCTAATCATTGTGCAAAGCGGCTTGGTATATCCCATTTCCGCGACTATACAAAAACGTGGGGAGTAGAACACTTTTATAATGCGATTTTGCTCCCTTGATTTACAATATTTATTCTTTGATGTACTCCACGTTGCCCTTCCGCTTCTTACGTTTAGCAGAAATTTTACGTACTACCTAATCATATTATTTTTCTTAGGCTTCGTATCCTATCTTTTTTTTGGAATCAAAATGAGAAATACTTAATTGGTTGATTATTTTTGACCTGGATTCGTCTTTAAAAGCAGTCCGATACTGGGGTACCAGGACAGAAATGATGATGTAACGTTTGCAGGGTGATCATTTCCGACTACTCGATTGAAATAAATAACTTCTCGATTGAAATAAATAACTTCTCGATTGAAAAAAATATGTTATCTTTCGATTGGTTGTCTGACTATTACTATGCAAGCGTGACCTTAAGTTATCACCGTGCATGCGTGAGGCGCGGGTGAGGACTATTTTTGACATTGGCAAAAGTTTCCTCATGGTGCATCTCGCGAATTCGATGTGCTACCACGCTGACTTTGCCAAACGAAAGATCTCGTTTAAATATGTCTGATAAGACAAATACTGACATGTTACAATATTCCTTGGTGGCAAAAAAATAAATTTTGAAATTTTAAGTTACTTTTATAGTTGTCGGTACATACCGAAAAGCCATGGAGAAATACCAGAGGAAGCATCTCAAGTATAAGGGACGATATTTCAGGTGACGCTACCTAAGTATCTGACGGCTTATAACCTTTTATTTTGAGGGAAATATCGTAAATAGCGTACCGTCATTCTTAAGAAGTAGCATTTTATAAATGGACAAAGAAAATTACAAGGTAACTCTTCAGTGGCAGCTTAAATTACCCGCAATAAATATTGTTCAGCGAAGAAAGCATTTATAATGTTTTTCTTCCAGAGAAGGGGATCTTAGGAGATATATATATATATATATATATATATATATATATATATATATATATATATATATATATATATATATATATATAATCATTGGAAGCTTTCACGAGCGTGAACACAAATATATAAAAACTTTGTCACAAGTGTGACTAAAATGAGGACACATAAAAAAGACACTCACACGGGTTGTAAATGTTTCGGTGGATCGCCGCCACCTTCTTCAGCGAAAGGTATAGGAAGAATTATTCATATAAGAATCATTATTCTTCCTGGCGGCGATCGAAGATGGCGGCGATCCACCGAAAAATTTACAACCATTTATATATATATTTCGTTCACTCACTCACACACCGCCTTAGGCGAATAAATATATAATAATTTGAACAGAAGGTGAAAGAAAGAGATAGGAAACATGTAACTAAAATTGGACGAAGACACTGGTGATGTGGAAGATGGTAAAGCCGAGAAATCAGAGGGTAAAAATGTGCCGTGGCCGGGACTCGAACCCGGAACCTCCCGATGTCGCGCCGAGTGCTCTACCAGTTGAGCTACCAGGACACTTAGGTTTACCATGATTTCGGCTGGGGCTTATAACAGAGAATGCCCCTTCAAGCTTGAGCCCGTAGCCGTGGCCTCTGGATGGCACACAAGGGCAGCTATTCCATCACCAAGAGAGAAGAATTAGACATGGACACAAGAAGAAAGCAAAGATGAGTTCATTCACACAGAGAGTCGGACAGAGATAGGAACATGAACTGAAGAGGAAAAGAGCCGGTTCGGCCATACATTTCGTTCACTCACTCACACAACCAATTTTAGTTACATGTTTCCTATCTCTTTCTTTCACCTTCTGTTCAAATTATTATATATATATATATATATATATATATATATATATATATATATATATATATATATATATATATATATATATATATATATATATAACCATTCATTCATTCACCCAAACCGCTCACTGGCGTAAATAATAAATAATATCGTTCAAACAGAGGGTGAAAGAAAGAGGATAGGAAACACACAAAATTGTGAAGTCCAATGGTGGTGTGTCAATCAATAATATATATATATATATATATCAAAATTCACCGAAAATCGTCAAAAATATTTTATTTTGGTCCCTTATGGTGTAACGCACGGTATCATCCCCAACGCGGAGTTATCCGACTTTTCTCATTTATAAATTCCTCCATTTTGACCGTTTTGGCTAATGTTAGCTCCATGCTCTTGAATTTAATTAATTTGTAGCGAAAGGTGAAACGTTTTGGAAAGGTTATATACACCCACTTTTAAATTGTTAAATTTCATAATTATATTTGTATTTGGAATGATTTCGTTAATGACAATTAGCCGGTGATAAAAAAAGTCATTGGTTAAATTTCTCGCTATTTCTCAATACATATTTTAAATCAGATTTGCATGCATACATTTTCTCGAGATTAATCTTTCTGTTTTGGAAACTACTTCCTGATGCTAATGCTGTTATTACATGATAGGTTAGTTAAAGCGGAACAATAGGAGATGATCAAATAGAAGGATGTACGTTATGGTGCCTACATGAGGAAAATTTATTTCTTATATGAGCCTAAATTTCGTAGGCCGAAATTGAACAAACGACTGCCCAAATTACATTGGCTTTAATGACGTCAGGATCACGGTCGCTAATAAAATGCAAACATTGAAGCAATAGGTCTCAATGTTATAAATATCCATTTCAGAAGCACTATCTTCATTGCAAAATTCCATTTTTAAGAACAATATCAAATCAACATTAAATTACTGATAAGGTTACCAGTGAGTATTACAAAACCAGTGTAGAGACAAAAACCGGGATATATGCTTACCTCTTGAGCATGTAATTTGTTGAGTCCAATACTAATTGGTTAATTGTTACATTAAATAATTGTCAATAGATTAGTTTGTTAAACAAAAAGTGAATTATTTACACCTAGGGTTTCGTATTATTCAGTTAAGACCTTGGGATAATTCATCTTCAAGTAAAAATGAATTTCGTGTTATCTGACTATGCGGTTCATGCGTAAATAAGTAATTCCTTCATGTTTACGATGCATGCATGAAATATTAGCGCGTTCTAGGCTGCGATCGATGGGTACTTAACCTTGGTAAAATATCTATGATCGTGTTTTGCTGGCCCTTCGGCGAAGTGTGCCGATGTAGCTAGATTTTTAGGTTTAAAAGGTGATGCGCTTAATGGTCCTATTTAAAGCCAGATTTCTCTGCTTGTCGTAGTTAAGTGTGCATGAAGGAAAAGACAATGAATGCCACCGTAAAATTTCCCCTTCATTGTTATCAGCTCAGCATCAAAACCTAAGATATTTAAGGCACGGTTTCATTATCTGTGGTAAAATATTTTCTTGGCATGAAAAATAATGTTAATACGTTCTCCCATCGATAACTCTCACATCCATCAACCAAGTGCCTCATGCAATATGGAAAACCCTAACTATCTGTTAATATCAAGTTACAGGATACGTCATCTTGCTGTACCAGCTGCTTGCTATTTACCAGACATTATAAAAATGGTCTTTTGTTTATTTAAATCAATGCGGAAGCTATCTCCAGTAACAGTTTCCTTTTTGATATCCATTGTTCTCTAAGAAAATACAGTTTTCACACATGCTCTAGGCGCAGGGGTCTCCAAACATATCGTAACGAGGGCCACAATGCGTAGTTGAACACTTTTCAGCGGGCCGCAGTAAAAAAATATAAATAGGACACTCTAGATATGAGTTTTATCGAAATCAGAATTTTTTAAAAACTTATTACAGGGTATGTAAAATTAAATTATCGCATATTGATGACGACGAACACTACCAGCAAATTCTCATATTTTCATCACAAAACCATTGATTTGAATCATTTTACTATTTGTGCTTGTAAAATCTTATTTAACTGTGATTTAAATTTTGAAACGCTAATTACTTACAAGTAGCGATAATCCAAGCAAATATTATGCGGCGCATCGCCACATAATTCTTCTGTGGGCCGGATAAAACCATCTTGCGGGCCACATGTGGCTCGCGGGCCGTACTTTGGAGACCCCTGCTCTAGGGGATTTGTATACATTTTTGGTGTGTTGAATGCTTTGTTCATTTGATCCACTCGCAACCCGCCATTAAATAACAGTAAAAATATTATTCAAGCCAATTATGCTTAAATATTTAATATTTACTATATAATAACTCCATTCTCTACAAAAAAGATTTCATATTAAAGTTAAAAGGCCCTTTCCTTCAAAAATATTTAAAACACGGTCATACTCTCAGGGACGTTACCTACTGTACAATGGTTTAGCAGGCTGCCCATTAGGGATTTCAGACGATGACTTGGATAATTGCATGGTTTCAAATTTCATCATGCATAAGTCAATCTCAATATCGCAAGAATCTTCGGATTCCATACTCTCAAATGCTACTTTCAGGAACACGGAAGGGCATTAAACAGAAGACAGTTCCGTGCTTCGGCAATCGCTGAACATACCTGGAGTGGACCAAAACACAACATCAATTTGAAAGAAGGGCCAATTAATTTTCAAATAAAATCGCTACTTCAACTGAATCATCAGGTAGGCGATTGAGGTCACTAGGACACGAAACAATAGAAAAGACGGCTGTACGCTCTCCACCACTTGGAAACGTATTTTCCAAGACCCAAAACAAGCGCGCCAAGAAAATTCAACACCGGACTGAAGGCGGCCGATAAAAGGATACCAAAACTATCCGAACTACTTCAGACCAGAAGAAACAAACTGGAACATTTGCAAAACATGTTATCAGCAATGGTGAACTCACGCGGAACTTTCTTTCCGTTTTCCACTTCTATCGCATCCATGTTCGTTTCAGCCAGAGCCGAAAACTCAATCACGAATGTGGAGCGTGTGAGGTGGTCGAGGAGATGGATATCAGGTTTGATCACCTCCAACTGCCTGGTGGTGGAAAAGGAGTAATTCCACCAGATTGTTCGTGTATCGTTCTCCACGACTGAATCAATATTTCCAGGGGTATAGGGCAGCACAGACGTTAAGTCGATGCCATAATGGCGTTGGATGTGAAAGTATAACACCCGCAGAGCCATACCGCTGACCGCTATGTTTGACGCCATTCTCTGGGACATTGCCCCCGGTTTAGGCTTGCGCCTCTTTAGGGGAGGCTTGCGCCTCACTTGCTTGCGCTGCAACACTGATTAAATACCCTTCCGAGGTTTGGGAAGGACCAAGGAAGGGCGGAGCGCCCACATCGAAGAGCGCCCAATCAACATGGGAAAACACCAACCCAGCGCGGCAAGGAGCCGCGGCGCGCGCTCCTACCACGGGGGGGCCCGCGGCCCTCCTGGAAGCGACACTCGCGGCACATTATCAACACCCACACCAGAGGAAGACCGTCGCCCCCACAGAGGCCGCACCACCCCAAACCAACGGAGGCACCCTGATCGGACTCTTGCACAATCACATAGATGGCAGGCCGTTGCCAGAATGGCATATGGTCCGGCATTCATCTGAGGGCGGAGGAAAACCCTCCGCCAGACCACCAGTATACAGGGGAAACCTGCGTGATAATAGTCTACAGATATATAATTTGACAGAGATAACTAGGTGTGTGAATTTTAATTAGTAATAGTAAATAACAATCACTGGGAGGGGTTCACTGAATGGGAAACAACAAGAAACAGATATATAGAACAACACAGAGGTCAACAAGGGTACATTTTAAATAAATATTACATAAATTGATAATTAAATAATTTTTACTGGGTAAGGTTCAATGGAATAAGTTGGGGGATGGGGCTAAATTTGGGGATCTTCCTCTTCTCCGCTGGTGGCGCAAGGGAGTGTGTTATCGGAGGCAGCGATACAGGAGCAGGGATGGTGAACCTGGATGCAGGGATGGCGGTTCCCAGGAAGTATAGGGGCATGTTGTCTGCCCACAGAGCCGCATTTGCCGAGCTATATACGCTGACCTGGCGTAATAACTACAACCGAAGAGGTGACTCAGAGTCTCCGGCTGGGCTAGGTACGCCCTGAAATACGTGTCCGTAACCTCCGCATTGAATATAAAGCGGCGGTACACGAGTGTTTTTACACCATCCTGGGGCGCGAAGATGAAACCTGTAGCTCGGATTTTAGACCGGCGCGGCGTAGCGCAGGAAGGCAAACTTCAGCTCCTTCGATAGTCCATGCTTATCCATGTTTCGGTAGAAGAATCTTTGTATGGGCTTATCAGTATGTGTCTTGAGTAAGTATTTCTGCTCGCCTTTTTTCGCGCTTTTTTATTTCGAGCTTGAGGACGTCTGCCTTCAATGGCAAGATGGACGTGTCATAATTGCTTCCGTCGAATGACTGGTCTAAGTCCATACCGGTTTCGTCCGCTGCGCTCTTTGCCACCTGGAAGAGAAAAGCCCCTGCTCTCGCAGTCTCACGAGATCAAGCAATGGGCCTATGCTTTTGAGCACTCGCCATCGTACCCAGGACAATACTGTTGTGGAGAAACTCCAGACACAACAGACTTATACCACCTACATTGCGAGGGAGATACAATCTGGCCACGGAAGATTTCGGATGAAGACTTCTTCCTCGTTCCCGAAACGAAGTTCTGCAACTTTTGACGTTCCATCTCATGCACCCGAAGGTATACAGCAGTGTAGGAACCACGAACATGTTCCAGGCAAGAACCTTGCTCCTGCCTGACAGCTCAGAGCTCCAGATTTTCCTGAGAGTCTGTCTGTACTTGGCGGTGTCTTTCCTTCACTGCTGCAACCTCCTGCATTCGATGCTGGGGGACGCCGAGATATTCATAGCTGTTATCGTCCTCGAGGTGACGAATCACACTCCCGTCAACGTGTTGCATACCTACTTTGTTCTCCGGAAATCTTCCTCTCGCCAGGTGGATGGATGCACATTTGTCCAATCCGAACTCCATGCCTATAACCTCACTGTATTCCAGTACGGTGTCCAGGGCAGCGCGAAGGTCCTTCGTATTCAAGGCATAGGGCTTCAGGTCATCCGTATAAAATGCATCAGAATATTAAGCTACTTTTTTAATATCAGTGTGAATTTGATCACTTATTCGCTGGGACATCATAGCTCAATAGCTGGGAACATCATACCACACTTTTATTGTTCAACTTAAATAATCTTCTCAGGGAAAAACTCTCGCATGGAAAGTAGTTAATTCGTGTAAAAGAAAGCCAGCGAATGGCAAAGGTTTTATGCAGACATATCCATATTTACTTCTGTATTTCACTTCTGTAGGTAAAAGTATTTTTTCTCCACTATTTGACAAATATTGAAATTATTTTAATTTTTTTCGTGTGATATTATAATTATAAGTAGCATCATTTCGAGTCAACGTTTTTGATCGTATGTATTGAATGCTGGATTCTGTGAGCATAATTTATGGAGTAAACTATAGGTGACCCTTATTAGCCTCGCGCATTCTAGGAGACTTTTGTTTGAAACGGGAAATTTTACCGCTTGCGAGCAACGTGAGCACTGTGACCTTAAAAAAAAAGAATCGCCTTGAGTGGCGCGGAACGATGCTCGACTAATTCCGTAGAAGCGTCCCATGGCACAAAACGACGACGAGCGCCCATGTATTTTATCTGATGTGTGCTCAAAACCCCTTTGCATCCCAAACACGGGGAGAGTAAGGGGTTGAGAGGGGGGGGGAGAAGAGGTCATCGACTTGTTTTCCCCAGACATCTTTACGACCTTGATGTTGATTGCGGCGCGGTCATTCCCGAGGGCAAATTTATTTTTGCTACCGAACCCTTTACATCGGGCGAACCTTTGTCGATGAGCAAAGAGAGTTTGAGGGAACCATTTCCTTTTTCATGCGCTCACATTTCATATCTTTTTCCACGAACTCCGTCGCTTCCCTGTGTCGATACGCAAAAGCCCTTTCACATTTCATGGTACTTGCTTGATCCGAATAGCGTGTAACTTCGCCATTTGGTTGGTAAACTTTGGATTGAAAATTAAGCACTTACTACAATTGTTCGGCTTGCAAAATTCTAGTTTCAGATACGAATTTTACTATGTCGGGTGTTCGTTTAATTCTTACGCGGAACCGGAGCATGTTTTCACGGATTAGCGCGAATTTTTCTCAGAACTATGCAAGGATATTGAAAATGGCCATTCGGAAATATATCAGTGAATTTCAATTGTATCAAATACTATCTCTCATTGTGAAGTAAAAAAATATTGGCCCATGCCGTGTGTGTTAACTTTCTCCGCCTAAACTACACTGAATTTGAAGTGACATGTAAACATTCGCCGTGTAAACGTCCTCAGATCTCCCCTACAATTTGTGTTTTCATTCATTTTGTGTCATTTTCTCATATTTTACGCTGGTTTTATCGAATGTGTTTTTGAAAAACGTCTTCTCATTACGATCACGGTAGTCGGATTCGTAAGATGGGTGACTCTGTGACATCAAAGTAGTGGGGCTTTACTCCATCCTAGAGCTTCAATAGTGTATTATTCTGGCATTGATGATGCGTTTGGAGAAATTTCTTGGACTAGATGTTGCGATATGATCTTAGTAGCTGGAGTAGGTAACTCAAAACTTAAGTTTCCTCATCTCATTGTTTCAATTATGCAACTTCGTTGAAGAGACCTGCAGTGTTCCTGTTGACATTTCATTTTTCTTTAATGTACCAATGCATAAATCACCAGATTTCGTCGTGGTCACTGCCCATGAGCGTCGTTAGAATAAATATTTATTTTTCGACTTTGACATTGGTGACAACCAATACATGGGTATGAAATGTATGTAAGTTAAAAGTTAAAAAAAGGTTAAAAAATAGAGGGTAAAATTGATTAGAAATTTTCTAATTTTTGAGAAGTCATAGTGGCAAGTATTTCGAAGTTGAGTACCATAAATAATGGTGGCATTTAATCCCCCTTACTTAGTTTTTATCATATCGGTATAGCTCCTATGACCGTATAAATTGTGATGAACTGCCGTCTTTGGGACAGTTAACGGTTCATTCAATGCATTTTAAGAAAAAAATTTTCTCCCCAAACGCAGAATTGAACTTAGCTTATGAAGGCACTGCAGTCTCCTCACACTTACCCAGTGTGTCCGCGTTGTAACACGAATACATGTAATCGATGTCAGTTTGTTTGTTTTGGCTAACAACGGCCCGGCGCTAAATTTAGATCTTCATCGGATACGCTAAGTGCTCACCTCGAGGCGAAATCGCCGATTTACATTCAGGAACTCATTGTTCCTTCTCCTCACTGTTTCACGCCAAGGACACCTCAGTCTCTTCTTCTTGGGTAGACAATGAAATTAGGTGTCCATTGTAGTTTCAACAAATTTTCGTTGTAATTTGATACATTTTTCGCCTTGGTGGTCCTCTGTACGATGACGAAAATCCTTGTTCACTGTTTGATGGGAATCATAACCCTTGTATTTGAGGTCGTCATTCTCTTAGGCCAGGGTTTCTCAAACACTTTTTGGCCCCCTTTTCGGGGTTTTATGACAGTTTTGTTTTCTGATTATCCAGTGAAATTTTATGCAATGAAGTATTTTATATTCAATCCCTTTATTCAATGGAATCCTTGTGCCTGATACTTCTTTGCTAGAAGTTCAGTGTCCGGTTTGATGTGATTAAATTTAATTTTATCATTAGCTCGTGATAGACCCTAGGCTCAGAATACGTAAGGGTACCCTGATTATAATCCCATCACTTTTTCGCCCTTGTTGAGAATCCCTGGTCTGGAAAGTAGACAAAAACGATGGAACAATTTAAATGGTCTCCTGAACGGTTTCCAACTCATTTTCCGTGTCGTCGTTACATCTCTCATTCCGTAGTTAATTTCTACGAAGACTTTTAAATTATTTTACCGCTACCTTTAAGAAGACATTATTCTGTTCTTCTAATCATTTTCATGCCGTTTAAGTGTCATTGGTCTCCAAATGGCTAAATAGCTAAAAATACCTTCTCAGTAGTTCATTGCTATTTTTCAGTTGTATGAAAATTCACCATGTTTAGATCATCACGGCTTAAGTAATAGTTAAGGATTTACCTCACGGGTTGTGGCTTCTTCTAAATCCCTTCATTCTTTGCGCTTCCATCATTGATGGACCACAAGAACATCTGTTACAGTCCCCTTACTTCACTAATAGAGAAATAAAGAATCCGGGGTAGCGTAGTTATCTGCGCATTGCCACGATAGCTCAGAGGTCTCTGGTTCAATTCCTAGCTGTTGTTTTTTTTCTCGTGTCTTTTCCAAGTAATTCACCAAGGTTTTTTCGGCAGAATGAAAATTTAACCTACCTTTAGTACTCTGTAAAAGGAATGTAGATTGACTTAAATAGATATTTATTTATACGTAGAATATATATAGAGAAGGCTGGTTATTTCGCCACTCAACTATGAATCCTTAGGTTTGGTTGTCGGAGCCCGGCAATGAAGGGTCTCAATTAGTCGCTTCATATGGTCTGCTTAGTCTTTTTCAATTAGTTTCTTCATAAGATTCTCCCGTACACGTCCTTGGCCTTCCGAAGTAGTTATTTCCATTCTATTTATAATCTTGCTTAGGAAAACCAGTCTTACGAAACAGCCTTCCAATCGAATTTATGGAAATATTTAATATATTCTCGGGCGTCGCGTAGTGAAAATTAGTTAAATTAGTGTCAAATGAAGTCACTTGCAAATTTTTGCTCAGATTTATTTGGAACTGGTTATACTGCCATATTCAATGTCCTGCCTTTATCCAATCCATAAATTTCAAAATTTGCTAATAAGGTTAAAGACTGAAAGTATAGGAATATTTTAGTTTTTCGATCTTTTGTGCTTCATAATATGAAGGAATGACTTTGATATATCCCTTCTTAATAATCGAATTTCATATAAACATTTGTTAATGTAACTAAAATAGTATGTTTGCCTCATCCATTCATTTATTTAAATGCTCGTTTGTCTGTCATATATGAAAATACACATTTCATTTTTACTCTGACAGGATTAGCTGATGATGTCGTTGTGATGAAGGAGATAAATTGGCATGACATCAAGGTTCTTTCTGTAGCTAACACATCTCTCCCAAAGTAGTCATTATCAGCTATAAATTCAACCTAAATGCATAATTTTCTACTTATAATGATTTTATACCTTATTTGCGTGAACGGGAAAATGTTCAATATTTTGGCCCCGTTCCAATGTTTTCACGTCACCTATCCATACCGCCAGTCCGATCACTAGCTTTTCACCCCTATTGGGAGCTAATCAAGCAAAAAAGTTAAAATTAACGCTGAAAAGAGCATAAGTTAAGTTTGTTGAAAGTGAATTTTTCATTGGTCTCCGTTCGTTCTTTGTCGTTTATCATCCTGGCGTGAATAAAAACTATATTTATTCATCTGTATGTATTTCATATACAGGAGAATAATTGAATTGAAAAGGATTATTATTTTCGAGCATAGTAGGAGATAGAACTTTGGAATTGGGTCGTGTTTTGTGCACTTACTTTGGTCAAAATATTCCCAGACACTCGTTCTTAGCAGTAACTGGATTTATTTTTTTGCCTGAACAGAGCGTATTGAAGTGTAACGTGCCATAAAGCTGCAAGCTATTGTTGTTGCCATCCTCTTACCTGGTATTTTTTTTCATTTCGCCACCCTCATAACTTGGCTATAATTATTCACTTCCTTCCCGTTGGATTTTTCTCCCGTCGCGTCACATGTGCTTTCCGCCTCTCTTTTATTTGGAAGGAGGACTGCAGCATTGGCCGCGGACGGAAAAATGGTTGAGTTAGGGAGGAGGTGGGATTCTCAGCTGAACTTTAATAACCAACTTCCTCACGCGAGAACGGAATATAAAAGGCATCATATTTTGAATGCTTGTTTCTTGGCATGCCATTTTCCTCATCTCTTCGCAGTATCCTCCTCCTCTTTTCCTTCTATGCCCTTCAATACCGGTTGTACCATTTGTAATTCCCCTCGTTATAAATGGGACGTTTAGCACCACATGCTCGACCGTAAATAGCTGAGTAGGTAACCTTCGGAATTACAGCGAGTTCAGGGAACGTGAACGAAGCAGTACGATGAGGAGGACGGAAAAGTTGGTGGACGTTTTGGAAAGTGGGGGTTTTAGGCTCGAAACCCGTAATAAAGGATGATTAGTTGATGTGGAGTGAGGGAAAAGGCGTCCGTCATTATAAATTTTTTATGCCCCTAAGAAAGGTGACATTTTCAAACGTGCAGTGGGAGTGTGAGGGCAGAAAAGAAGGTGAGGAGGACAGAAATTGTTGTTGGAGGTGTATGAAATGGTGGCTAATGGCTGGTTGCTCAAACATTTTGGCAGTAAATTGATAGTTATTACATCCATAAGGCTGTGGAACTAATTTATTGCAAAATTCGGGTTGCGAGAACTATTGCTTTCGTAACTTATCCCTCAATACTACTACACCTGTAGTGAGCTTTTTCGATAAGAATGTATAGGGGTAGCGAAACTTGGTGGAACTCGCTTGTTAAGAGGCATGAAGCAAGGGAGAGGAAATAATATAAGAGAAATGGGAGGGGACGAGTTTTCCTCCAGCAGTCCATCCCGGAGTCCTTCGTTACCTTTTCCCACTAATCAACGCTTTATTCACCCTCAGTGACCTGTAATTATCTGCTGGTAAGTGCCACCAAGCTTTGCTATGTCTTTTATTCTTAAGATTTTCTCACTTATGTACATTCGTATTTTTTACACTTTCTTGTGATATTGTCTTTAATATTTTTGTGTTATATTGTGTCTGTAGAGCTATTCCTCTGTAGGTACTTCCTTAATGTTTTGCTTACGCCTAAAAAACCTATTCTTTTTTATGATGAAATTAAATAATCTTTTTAACTTCCACACAGATCCTTTGGTAGCCAATGTACTGGTGACAACCAATACATGGGTATGTAATGTATGTAAGTTAAAAGTTTAATTCAATTTCATAATGAACTCGGAAGTTCCAAAAAGTTAACTCGCGAACCATTGAAATTATTCTTTTTTAAATTGTTTGTGTATTTTGACGAGAAGCTTGATGGCAGAGGGGACTTCATAGTATCAGTCTCATCCCAACAAAGCCGGCTCTTAATCATTATTAATACTTTGAACATTTCGTTTATTCTCTTACCACTGGCTAAATCCCTCTCTTATATTAACTATGCGCTCCATGAGTAGTCAGCATGGGTAAATAAATACGTTAATGGTCAAATAGTTGCTTTTCTATCAAGTAATTACTCCTTTAATCGGTCCATTACAATTTCGCCATCCTGGTTTCCTGTGGAGCCTTTAAATTATCACCATCTATAAGGTCCAATAAGTTGTGAGACCATTTATGGAACCGATAAGTTCATTTAATATTTCTGTAACGCTTATGGAACGGATACCTAAACTTATAGTTCTCATAATTCTATTGGATGCATGCCAATTATTTCAATAATCGGCCATTAGTGTACGCATTTTATCATTTGGGATGATTGGTGGTGAGAAAAATTTAGGGGCCTGCCCCTATATACTTTGTTGTGCAGTTATTCGGAATATGATTCGATTATCTACAAGTAGGTATGAAATTGAAGTTATGCAAGTTAATACATTTATCAGAAGAAATAGTGCAATTTACACAGTTTATTCCGTTTTCGTTCTGGCAAGGCATAGTTAAACATTTTTATTCCTGTTTTTAGGACAAGAAACCCTTCTTATTTTATAATTTCTGCAATTTTCTTTTACAGTTGGCCTTCACTTATTTCGCTATTTCACTGTAATTCATTGCCAATTGCACCTTCTCTCTTTGAACCATTAAACCATATGAGGCTATTTTAATTCATTTGTCATAATTTTGTCTGCTCAAAATGTAAATTGATACGAGAAAATTAAGTGTATATATATATTTGTTCACGTGGATTCATCGTCAAGTGTCTAAGCACGCCAATGTGTTTTTTGAAACTCTCATCCAAAGCTTATTAGTTCTTCACCGATAATCTATAATCAAAATTTATTTATACTCGTAAGGTCATTATATAAATGTCAACAGCACTTGTAATTGCGTTCATTTGTTGACGTTAATTAATTTTTTACATCGGTTCCCTCTCTGAAACCCTGATCAATTTATTCTTGCTTCCATAATGTTGTAGCGATTGCTACGCTGAATAACACAACTGCGAAGTTTCTGTAGAGGAGCGTTTATTTCCACTTCGTAGTACAGACTGCCCTTGGCAGCCGAGATGGCCTGCTTATATATTGGCGGCGAACTCTCTTGAACCCGGCGCCGGAACTACCTCGAACATTCTAGAATTCTTCTGGAGAGAGGCAGAAAAAATATCGTCCGGCGCCGGGAATCGAACGCGGGAATCCAACTCCCATCCACCGGTCCAACTCCGTGTTGTGGCGAACAATGCGCCACAATGTGATAAAATTCATTAATAATTGTACTACTTCAATTTTTAAAATGATTTCGGTCAAGTTTAAATGCACCATTGAGTTCATTCTCTTACCACTGGCTAATCCTCGTAAATTTTCAGTTTTTCATTCATAAGGAAATCCCGCTCATAATGATCATGTAAGAGATGTTTAGTTACCTAAATGCGGAATTGAAACCTCATGAAGCTAATTTTCTTCCACGTCTTCTCTTTCTTCCCCTCTTAGAGAGCAGGAACTCACAAAAAGTAGCAATTACAGGCAATGCTGGCAGACAGGGAAAACTAGAGAAGATGAATTTAGTCTACTACAAAGAAATGTCTAAAAACTAATTTTTCCTGCTTATTCTTGATTAAAATAATTGTTACTTAAGCTGTTAGTGTAATGCAGGACTTTTTTCCCTCGTAGTCACGAAAGGGTAGGAGAGGCAAGCACGTACAAAATGCGTGCTATATTTGGGATGCATTACATTTGGGATATTCCCCGAGGAAACCAATATGTTATGAATGAAAATGAATGCGTCAAGGAATCGTAATGGAAACCCGGCTAGAAGTTAGAGATTTTAAGTGGAGAGTGGCAAATCCCCCCTCTCACAATCGAAGTGAATATAATGTTTAAGGGAAAAACGACAAAAAGAGGGGAATCGAAATGTCGGGGGAAATTCATTTCATTTGAGTATTCTCCCAGCTGATTGGTAGGTTTTTGGACAGTCCTTATCCTAACCCAGTTTCAGAAACATTGTCTCGTTTTACCTCCTACAGATGTCCCGCTATTATATTCCTCCTCTATTCCTCATATCTTCTAACTCTTCTGATTTCGTCCAGAATTCCTATCCTCTTCTTTCCTCTTCCACGCTTCACCAGTGATCTCCCCTCTATCACCCTCTTCAATGTGCACTCTCTCCTCTCAAAATTTCCTCCATCCTTCCCTTCTGCCTTCTCCGAACCTCCGCCATCAGCGTCTCCTCCTCCCCAACCATATTCAATACCTCATCGTTCGTCTCCCTCGCCTCCCAGCTCACCCCTTCCCATCCTTCTCCAAACCCACATCTCAACTCTCCTCTTTCTACCTTCTTCCCTTTCCCCCCAACCTACGCAACATCCTCTCCTCTCTTATGGCCGTCAGCATCCCTTCGCCTCTCCTCACCTGTTCCAGCCACCTACTTCAAAGTCAAACAAATGTCATCCCTTAATTTCGTTGAGCATATTCTTCTGCACACCCACCGTACCAATCACTTCCTCGTTCGTATTCTTTTAAGTCTATCGCACCTTCAAAATATCCTCCACACCCAAATCTCACACGCCTGCAACCTATTCTCATCCACTTTTCCCCAAAGTCCATGGTTTTACACCACTCAACGTTACAATCCATATTAGACACTACACTCTTTGCCATTGTTTTCTTAACATTCTTGCACGAAGGTCCCTTTATTAACTTTTGCCTATGCATGAACGCCTCCTTTGCTAACGCTAATTTCCAGCGAATATCTTCATGAGTCAATAAACTCGTCATTTGTCAAACAAATACTCTTTTTATCAAGTATTTAAGTCTCCCAGATGGTTCATTGCGTGTTCGTAATCTTAGTTACTATTGGAGACCATTTATTGAACCAATATATTTATCGAATGTTTCTTCAACACACATTGAACGAATGCTTTGATTTCATAACTCATTTGGATAGATATGTGTCGTTTCTGCAACCGGCCATACATCGCTTTAGTCGCGTAGAGGGACAGTGCTGGTTCAGAATTTTATCCTCCGACTTAATGTTCATTGGTATCTGAGTTTTCGTAGTGACCTTAGTTTTTCATGTAACTGCCAATTTTATAGGGTTCTCCCTCCCCCTCAAAGTTTTGTTATATTTTATGTTCGTCTTTACAATTTATGTAAACAAAATCTCGTCTACCTTTGCATTTTGTTCACTTCACGAATTAGTATCCGAAGGCCTATCTTCTCTCGGATTGTACTATTTCTATAGGGCAAATTCATGACAAAATCAAAAACTCGTGCTGAGTAAATTATTTTTTGGTACGTCGTCAAAATTACATCTCAATACCACCAATCGCTCACTTCACCGGATGTGTCATTCTTTTTCATAAGTTAATCAACAACAGCGACTGTAACCATGGTGCTAATCTTGTGGATTTGATCTCGATAATCTAAATTTAAATACCAGTAAGTCAATATCTAAGGCAATACAATTTTAATTTAAAGCTTTTTCGCACAACATAATTTTCAATCGCACTGTCAAAAATGTATTTTATCGTATTTTTATGCCTTAAAGTAAAAGACTACAATGGATTCACCATTGATTCCCGTGCTTTTTATAATTTTGCCGGAAAATATTTTCTGGACTCGAAGTACGTCCCTTAACAAATTTTACCGAGAATACCTTTAGGTATGATGTCTCATCAACATCACACCTTATTTCTTATTTTCTTTTTTTTCACCACACAGTTTTCTTCTTCCTCCTCCTTTTAAGTAGGCCCATTTGGCCGGTTTCTTCTTCAATTAGAGCATTCTATATCTAAGGTTGTCGCACCACCTTTTATTTAGCTGAACGATGTTTCTTCCTCCTATGGGCAGTTTATCTCTAACGATACGTACTTATCTGTCCACCGTCGTTCTGTTTTTATGCTCGTTCCATTCATTTTTTCGATTAAGTACCTAGTCATTTATATTTTCTGTACTTCCTCTGTCCAACAGTGTTTTGCCTGTAATCCTTCTGAGTATCTTCATCTCTATAGTGTCTCATCATCTTATAGTCTTCGATCGTCTCTGCTCTATCATCATACTAATATATAAAAATTGAATGGTGTCTGTCTGTCTGTCTGTCCGTCCGTCTGTTGCTCAATCACGCAAACACTACTGAACCGATTGAGCTGAAATTTTGTATGTAGTTAGAAAATGTACCGAGATGAAACATAGGCTATATTAAAAATCTGTCAGGGCCCCCAAAGGCCCCCCCCTGGGGGTCCCTTGTGGTCCATGCTAAGCATTGGGTTTGGTGCAGTGGTTTTATTTTTTGCTTTTATAAATTACTTTCACTCAAGATAGAGGGCTGGAATTTTTTTTATCTGATGGCTGAATAAATTTAGTTTCTAATTCGTTCAATCGATTTTCTTTTACGCTTCGTAATTGTCTGAATATCATATTTTTTGCTGAAAAATCTGACATTTTTCTATTTAATCAACAATAGCATATTTCCTTGACAACAAGAGATTTGAATTTCAAAGGATATTCACGCAACTGGCATTTAAGTTTTCCTGCCGGCCCATGAGAGCACGGAGAAAGAAAATTTGTATAAGAAGGGTCCAGAGTCCCAAGGGCCCCATAATAGATTGCTTCGGGGTGTAATCGATAAATTCAATGCATATTTACAGGTATACTCTTCAATGTCTATTCTCCAAGTAGCTCTCATAAGGGGACTGCATACGAGAGAACACTTATGTATAAAACGATACACATAAAGGAATTAAACGTGGAAGAATATTTACGTGCAGCGAATAATAATGTTAATAATGCCTCCGTTGCTACAACAAATACGGCGTCGTTTATTATAGTTTAATACTCAGATGAATTACACGTAGTGGAACCGTCTGCCTCTCATTACGATTGCGAACTGTTTTTTAGACCAATTCCCACATAAACTTTACGAGTTATTTATATCTACTTCATCATCATCATCATTGGTGCATCTGTCCGTAGACAGGTTTCAACGGTAGCGTTGTCTCCACAGCATTCTGTCCTGGGCCTCTCTCTTCATCTCCGCATAACTCCTTCCTTCTTTTATATCCCTCAGCATTCCGTACCTCCTCCTTCCTCTTCCTCTCTTCCCTTCTATTTTCCCTTCTATTATTATTTTCTGTAGGCAGTTATTCCTTAAAATATGTCCTATCTATTTTGCCTTTCTCTTTTTAATTTCTCTCAGTATACTTCTTTCTTCTCCAATCCTCCTTAGCACTTCTTCATTCGTGATCTTATCTTTCCATCCAATCTTTTCCATTCTTCGCCATAGCCACATTTCAAAGCTTTCTAAGTACTTTTCTTCTCTCTTCTTTAACGTCCACGTCTCGCATCCATACAACACAATGCTCCATATGAAGCATTTTGCAAATCTTTTCCTAATGTCCATCTTGATGTTCCTTGCTGTCACCAGTTCCTTAACCTTGCTAAAAGCTACTTTTCCTTGCCCAATTCTGCTTTTAATTTCTTCAGTACAGTTGCCACTCTGTGTAACTATACTTCCCAGGTACCTGAAAGAACTTACTTGTTTTAATTTTCCTTTCTCCAGCCATATATTTAAGGGCCCTTCTGTCTTTGCTATTCTCATTACCTTAGTTTTATTGCTGTTTATTCTCATTCCGTAGTCTTCACTTTTCTTCCTAATTCTTTCCATCATTTCCTGAAGTTCTTCTTCATTCTCTGCTATTATAGCCTGGTCATCAGCATATTTGATGGATTTTATTCTCTCACCTCCCACTTTTATCCCCCCGATGTCTTCTAAAGCTTCTTCCAGCAGTTTGTCAGCATACAAGTTAAAGAGACATGGTGACAGACAGCAACCCTGCCTAACTCCTCTTCCTATTGTGGTTTCCTTTGTTTCCTCGTCCCCAATTCTTACCGAAACTTTCTGATGGATGTACATCTGCTTTATTAATCTTCTATCCTTCCAGTCTATATCTATCTTTCTCAGAAGATCTAATAAGATATCCCATCTGACCCTATCAAATGCCTTTTCATAATCAATGAAGCATACGCATATCCCACGGTTCAACTCTAATACCCTTTCTGTTAGCATCCTCATACATCCAATAGCATCTCTCGTTCCTCTGCCCTTGCGGAAACCAAACTGGTCTTCCTCTAATTTTTCTTCTATTTTCCTTCTCATTCTTTCCAATATAACTTTGGTTATAACTTTGCCCACATGTGAGATAAGGCTTATAGTTCTGTAGTTTTTACATTCCTGTGCATTACATATCTTTGGTACTGGCACCATTATCGTTTTAATAAGATCTTCTGGCCACTTCCCTGTATCATATATTTTATTAACCAGATCCGTGAGCCGATCCAACCCATTTTTCTCTAAAGCCTTTAGAATCTCGACTGGTATTTGGTCTCCGCCGACTGCCTTCCTATTCTTCATTCCTTTTACTGCCATTTCTATCTCCCCTTTCATTACTTTAGGACCTGTATTGTCCCTCTCCTCATTCTTGTCATCCTCCAATTCTATTTCACTTCCTCTTTCTCTTGTGCAGTACAGTTCTTTTATATATTCCTCCCATATTTCCTTCACATCCTCGTTATCTGTTGTAACCCTTCCACACTTATCTCTCATACCTTTTTTCGAAGTTTATCTACTTAAATATCTACTTAAACGTGTTAAAATGCAGTTTACTTACATTGACTCAATCATCGAGTTGCCTATTCGAGTCTCTCACTTGCCTCTGTGTTTCCCCTCCTTGGACTCAAAAATATATCCATAAACATGCCTTATAGAATAAAGGGTAACCTTTTGAAAACATTTTCTAAAGCATGAGGAATGTCTTCTTTGCGAGAAAATGAGTCCTTGCATGAAAAACGACAAAGGTTAGCCTTGGATGCTCAAATACATGCCTACCAGCAATCTCATGATAATCTCCCCGTGGTGTTTCTCGGATTACGCTAAGAATCGCACAAATTTCATCCTAACCAAACTTACTGACGGGTAACCAGCTAAAAATCTGGTTCAAATATTGAGCCATTTGTTTCGAAACTTCAATCTGTTTTAAGATGGCGGAAATTATAATTGCGTCACTGCATGCTTCTCACCCATAAGAAGAACGGATATTCTGCGCAACGGACGTCATCGGTGCATGAAAATTGGCAAGTGCACTAAGACTGATCACCATAGATTTTTAATTTTGTAACCAATGATTATGATTTAGGAAACAATGAATATAGCCACCCTTTATGCGAAAGGCATAGTCCGGGTATTGAAGGATTCATAGGACAAATAAACATCGCAGCTATTGAAAATGCTCCTTTTGACGTTGTCAACCGCTGGATTATACTCTACTCTCCTATCCTGATTAAGATACTCAACGCACATATCAACGGTGAATGGCGGAACTCAATTAAGTCATTGAATGCAAATATATTTATGTACACAAGGGAAGTGCTCAAGCTGTTATTCACTCAGAAGACGGCTCAAGAGAACTTGAGGGACGAGGTCACCATCTATCAACCTAGGTGCTATTTATTAAGTAGTAATGAGTCTTCGTGGCCCATTATTGGGTTTCCCGTGCATTAAAGAGGACAAATAATCACTCAACTCTCCGTGTACGTAATGAAAAACGAACGAATCACAACAAACAAGATAGGATACGAACACCTCAAATGATCACGCTGACAGTATCCTTCAGGTTTTGTGGTTCTCTTATAAAATAATTTCAATGTTTTTCACATCCGTTGAAGTTCAACGGGTACCATCAGCTAGTCTACTATATAAAAGGCTACGCGTACGTATATATGATTCAGTTGCTAGGCGTAGTGATTCAGATGTGCGCCAAAAGATGGCAAGCGAGTTCCCTTATACGTTCTCCACTAACATGTCGGGCGTATGCATTGATCCAAATACACACAAGGGAGACTGCTTAGTAACAGCTCCGCCTGCTTCACCAAAAATGTTGTTCTAAGAAATCTCTGACATTTAGATATTGCATATTGTTTACCATGGTTACATATATTATTTCATCACAAATAAAAACCACAATTTTATTTAATTCATTATTTTTTGACTTTTTTGCCAATATTTTATCGTTTCAGCAGGCTTTTCTACTAGTATTTCATAAGTGGTCTAATACTTGTCTTTATAAATTCTGGATTTGTTTCTTGTTGAAGGTATTTATTTTTCCATGAGCCGTTTTTGAGATAATTTTTTCATACGTGCATCCTATTATCATTCGTTTAAGTGAATTAAATTGCCCCCTTGTACTGCGTCCCAGCTTGCATTTCATTAGCGTCTAATTTCGATCAGACCAATGACCGTCGCGGATGGATCTCAATTCTCGGGCGGGTTAACGAAGAAGCGATTCAGATATCGAGCGATAAAACATGCGGGAGAATTTATGCAAATCAATCCCAAGGGGCTATCACCTTCTAATGAACGTGATAGGGACCGGCTCGCCCAAGGAAGGAGTTTGGAAGTCCACAGGTGGTTGTAATTAAGTTGCTTCCTTAGGCAAGTCGAAGATGCAGCACGATAAAGGTTCGGGAGAAAAGAATTAGAATGGTTGTGGGGAGAGAGAGTTGACGGAGGAGGTATCCGCTCGGGCGAATTACCGCGATTCATTTGCATCGATTTGAATATGGAACGATATCGTATTTCAGATAGTGAAACACCAATTAAGAACTCCCTCGAAGACCTGTGGAGAAAAGAGGTTTAATGAATATTCTGCTAATTGAAAGAGACAAACATATTGGATACACTTATAAGCATAACGACCTCCTGAAAACAGTAATGGAAAGATCAATGGATTGTAAGTTTAACGAGGAAGAAAAGGAATGGAATACATAAATGAAAAATCAATAATTATGAAGGAATAAAGCGTTTGACAGAATAGAATGGAACGAAGAACGTGCAGCGACGAATCAAATTAAACTAAAGTGATAAGAGAGATTGAATGGATAGTATTAGTTGAGGAATAGCAGGCAGGAAATGAGGAGATACTCAAAAATACTAACGACTATTAAATATCTGTTAAGAACGGCTTGAATATGAACTAAAAGAGGACGTCAGATGCTTGCTGAAAGGAAAATCAATATTCACTGCCTTAATTTTATTTTTTCCTTAGGATTTTCCAATCTAGGAAATCTCTTAAAAGTGTTTAAATAGAACTTTATTCAGGAAAAATGAAAACCGTCAGGTTTCTATTTTCTTCCTGAAAGGAGTTTGATAATTATTTCAAATCAATGGTATATACAGTCTATGAACGAACAATTCAGGTACAGTTATTCGAGAATAGTCAACATACAAATAAAAAACGGGAAAATCAAAAATTAATGGAGAAACTCAGTGGAGCTATAAAAGTTATTCCATTTGATATTTTGGATGAAGTGAGAACGTGATGACTGTTGTGACAAAATTTTGTCATTTACAAAGTATGCTTCAGTTCTATAAAATATTCGACATCCTCCTTGTCGGTCATTACTTTCTTGCATTGCCAATTTATCCTAATTACGTCCAGAACGCTATGAACTCTAAGTAATTGTTGAAAATAGATTACGTTTCTCTCTCATGTATGTATGACCACCAGCTAAGGGACATTGCAGTAATTTTTTCACGATCGAAATCTAAGGGATGGGAAGAGCAAGACAGTGGGAAAAAGAGAGAAAGGACTGGAGGAGCCATCCAGTTAGCTGTCTCTCCTCCCAGCGGGCACCGATGGAGAGCCAAAAGACGTGATCAGAATAACCTAAATCGGCCTCCCGGGCCATTCCCGGGGTTTTCTCGAAAAGGTCCAAAATAATAGTAAAAAGTTGCAGGGAGCAAGAAGAGGACGTTGGCTCGGTTGGTTCGTTTTCTCCATCTTTCACTCCTTTCTTCTGCCATTTAAGCTCCTCCCGAGGAAACGCGCCAGGTCGAGCGCGGAATCTTCCGGTCGGACGCTGGCGCATTTTAAGTGGACTACTGCGAGAGAGATCACTAATTAAAAACAGGTCAATTTTTTATTAAATCCGTTGAAAAATCACTTATTTTGTTGTACTTTTTCTGTCTCGTGCTAAATTAAAACTACGCTCCTTATAATTCTGAGCAGTGGACGATGATACGCTGCTGAAGACGCTGAGTAGTGTGCGAAATCACTTAGATGATTTTTTTTACGGAAATGAAGAACAGTAGCTCCAAAGCTAATAAATAAAAAATAAGAATGCTCTCATCACTATTAGAAAGTTGTTTCACCTATAGTTCGGAAGTATGAACCATTACAGAGGATATGAAGAGAAGGCTGAACGCGGTGGAAACCGGATTCTTTGGGAGTGGCTGTGATGGAACGCTTATGGATCATATTCCAAGTAGCGAACTGAAGAAAGTAATGGGAGTGCATAAGACCCTGACTGAAAACATAGAACAAAAAAAAACAATTTTTTGGTTTTGTTATATGGTGAGAATTCCGGGGTACAGACTTCCAAAAGTGTGTTTTAATTGAATACCAGAAAAACAGGAGAAAGATGGGCCGGCCAAGAACTAGATGGAAAGAGGACATGAGGAGGGATTGAAGATAGAGAGAGAGTTGAGTGAAAACGACCTGCCATAATAGAGATGCATGGAGGAAGGGATGCGATAAAAGACCTCTACGGCTGTAAGCAAAACCGCTGTATTGGATTTTAAGATCGAAAGCAATGGAAATCGGGCATTATCGAAGGGCAATGAAGGTCGAATGTATGGAGGTAATCAGCAATGAAGAGTCCAGCGAAGAGTTGGAGAGAAAAGAAGTATGATGAAAACTCTGATGAGAAGAAGAAGCAAAATTATTAACTATGGATAAAATAAATATTTGGTCAATGGCTGATGTAAGCCATTCTGAAGTTAACGCTAATAGAATAGGATTGCAATAACCTTAGGGAAGGCTATTTTCGTTGAATACTAGAGCAGTTTTTCTCACATAATCATAAATTATACTCTAAACAACTAAAATACATTTTAGAAATAATATGTATCTATAAAAAGAAGCCTTTACGGAAACCTTCCCACCAGCCTCCGAAGAGGGTATCAATGTTGAAAGGAAGCGAGCTTTCCCGCTTCTTGGCCACGGCCGCCGCCAGGGATTCCAGTCGAGATGAATATTTCGTGGCGAGTCAGCGGCACTGAGCGGCCTGACGTCATGATTTCTAAAGACGTGTTCTCATTGGCTGAGTTCCGCCACTGTGCTTCCACCGCCGAGCTATGAAGGCCCCCTAAGGGCTTTATGACAACATTAAAAACAGTTATTCTTTACTTAAGAACAGATATAGTCGAGTATATTTTATATGTTTCCGTCATTAAACTAGTTAATGATTTAACTAATTCGTTGTTACTGCAGTTGGACGTAAAAAGATGTTATAAAAAAGCTTCTTGTTACATTTTTGTTTGATTTATCTACTATACATCATTTGTGTTAGCACAGTTAACGATAATCATCGCAAGTTACGCTCGTTGTGCATAATAATGAAGGTAACGGCGCCGGGTTTCTCTCCACCCCATCTCCATCTTCCAAAGAATCATTCCCTTAACATCCTCCTCATTGCCTCAAAATAGCCTACCAATCAACAAACGATCTTCGCTTGGGGCGAAATTCTTGGTAGGTTTATACTTTCCTTGTATTCTCTCTATATCTGAACTGATTCGCGAAGTCAGTAAAATAAAATTTAAAGGAAAGCCGCAAACTTCGTTGATAACTGCTTCGTGCGAGCAGAAAGTGTAACACATGAACATTTTGCCATAAAAAGGCAGTGCATAAATTGAATTACATTTAAGTCATTCTACTTTGGAACCACGTAAAGGGTTCCCTATTTCGAACAGTTTTGTCTCTCCACCGCCTCTTCGATTTATGTTCGCTTGAATTCCGCAGCTCGGCTCCACCTCTCCAAATTCTGGTGGGACGTGAGGGTTTTTGAGTAAGGGTCTGGGGACCACCACCAGAGGGCCTCCTTCTACCCTCCCCCCTCTCTCTCACTCTCAAGTCTCGAGGGTGCAAAACCTTCTCTTGTGGATGGAGGTTGGAGGGTGGGCACCCTTGATCCGTGCCAATCAGGTCTCCTCGTCTCTTGCTCCCCTCTCCTCCATCCAACATTACAACACTCCCCTCCAAGTCAAATCAATTTTTGCTCTCCCCCCCCCTTTCTTTTCACGTTTTCTCACATCTATCCATTCGAAATTTTGGGATATCTTTTGGATTTGTTCTGGGAAAAAATAAACTGTCAACTCTCTAGAGAGAGTTGCATCTTGTATTTTTTTCGTGATCCGTTTGAAATTTCACGCCTTTCGAGAGCACAATATCGGCTGATTTCGCGTTTAAGTGTCTTTTTTCCAATGCCGTGAGCATGAATATACGCGTAATCCACACCGTATTTATCGTTACGCCTCGTTCGGCCTCGTTATTGCCAGCCTCGCACGGCGGTGGGGTGGAGTCATCGCCCGCCAACAAAGGTATGGTTATTTTTTTCAACCTATATTGAATTGATTTTATTGAAATGTACAGGAGGTATTAAAAGTTTTAGGAAAAATGGAGCGGAGCTAATTACGCTTCTTAGGTAAATCAAGTTTCACCTACTAATTTTTTGCTCTTAATTACGCGACGCAGCGTATTAAGTTGTTTGTGAATTCATATTTTAAGGTAATAGTCAAGAAGTTTTTTAATTAGTTCACATTTATCATTCTCTTTTCGTTTCCCTATGGTTAAAATATTTGTGCATGTTCAGTTTTTCGTTTTAGAGACTCGATTATCTCTTCTGTGTAGCTTATTCCGTAATCATTGCCGTGTAATGAACGGAACGGTCAGTAGTTAATAATAAAGTTTGGTGTTTCAATTAATCAATCTGAGATTATGCTTATTATTAATGCATGTTTCTATTCGTAAACGTCCATTGTTGAAATATTTAAATCAAATTTAAATTGTAATTATTGAAATATTTAAATTAAATAATATTGGAATTGTATTTAATTGAAATGTACGTAAATGGGATTGTACATATCATGTGCATTAAATAAATAATTAGTACGTATTTTTACTGTTGTAACGAGCCCCTTCGAGTCCCTGGCAAGCATCAGGTTCCATTGCTGTCATAATGGCCGGAGACTCGGCGACCCTTCATGGGAGTTCTTCATTGGTGACTCTCCCTGTTCATTTGATACACATAAGTATCCGATGACACCGTATTTCTATTGCTTCCAAAAATCTTCTGCTCTGCTACTGTTATTGTCCAGGCTTCACTGTCTTAGTAGTTAAATATATACCCTTTCCAAGATAATAGTGCAGTTGGCAAATGGAGCCAATCTGTAAAAATGTCCAATACCATTTGGGGAAAGGAATCACGTGACCGAAGAATTCATGATGGTGGCCTTTGTCTAAATCATACGGTCGTGAAAAAATTGTTTACTTTTCCTTCCTTTCTAAGTCAAATTAATATATTTCAACTGCGCTATTATCGTGAACGGACTCTAGGTTCAATTCATCCCCTAAATAAAGTAGTAAGTCACACTTTTTCTGAGGACATTCATTAAGAACCCTCTTTCTTCGAAATCCCCTGACAAAGTGAGTATTTATGTTTTTATATTTTGATTTAATAGCAGTCTTGCTTTTCCCAAGCCGTTGTGATGCTGGTTTAATTAACTATCCCCTTTCCCTATTCTCTCTCCTATCTTTAAAATGTGGGACAATCATTAAACAACGTAATAGCGTATCAATATCCCTGGAGGATTTCGAGAGTTCTATAGAATTAACCTTTACTTTGCATTTAACAAAAGTCATCACATTCTCACTTCAACGAAAATACCAAATGGAATATCTTTAATACCTGCTTTGAGTTGTCTCTTTAAGTTTAAAATTTCCTATTTCTAATTTGTTCGTTAATTATTCTCGGATAATTGTGCTTGAATTGATCGTTTATTCGCTATATATATTATTTATTATACACCTGCCTGTTGCGAAACCAACTTCCATTAAAAGTACCGTGTAGCACGCAGAGGATTTTATCCGATTTAATGGCCCATGAATGTTCATGGAGCCATCATGCCTCTCTTCGCAGTATGGAGGATCATCACCTTACTTGAGCTGTGGCGAAACCGAGCCAATCGCTTGAATAATGAAGGGCCCACTATGACCTAACAAAACTAAATGAAAATGGAATAGGCGGATAATGAAAACGATCACCCCATTAAATCCATCACATCCTCCTCTTCGCCGTGTAGGAAGCTATACGGACACTAATGGACCCTGGATCACCAAAGACCGGAGCGTCCATTGTCACGATGCATGATAGTAGTAGGCATTAGCCGGGTGAAGCTGGCAAGTGAGACCATTTGTGTCATTTATGACGGATGGGTGAGCTAGTTCATGACCACCGATCTCGGTGGTCATGGCTGGTTGGGGAAGGATGGTTTTCGGGGGAATAGAGGAAGGGAAGAAAATCAGTGGAGAGAAAATCGGAGACAGCGTTCGCCTGTTTTTTAGCTAGGATGAAACTGAGGGTGAAAATTTTAACGTCCCATCCGATGAGCGACTAAACTTGAAGTTATCTCAGGTGAGCGCACAACTACAAATGTAAATCATTCGTCAAGGAGTGGGATTTGAACCGAAGTCCCCTGGTTTAGCGCCAACTGATTTTCCAAGCGGATCTCGCGTCTCTGTCTGTGAGAATGTATTTTTATCGTCTGTTTCAGACATTTGTGCATTCCTCTGTGGGTGATTCCGTTAGTTACAGTGACGCCGGTAGACCCGCTGTACTTAAATTACTCATTGAGTGTCCCATTCGTGGCACTCAAAATTGGTTCGGAATTCCACTGAATTATTTCCGAGGCATCGGGTTGGTGTTTTGATTGGCTTCCCAAAATATAGGCGCGCTATATAGCACCACTTATGACTCATCCATTCTTCTCTTTGGTGTTTTCAACCCAATTAAAATTCCCAAATTCAGCTGTTATATCTATTGTGCAGAAACATTTGCTGCTGTATCTGCAGTTGCTGTATCCATCAGATGTTATATATGCTGATATGTCTGAAAAATAATATCTCTTCAAGAAAGAGACTTTAATAATAACGAGCAAAACGAAAACACGTAAGAATATGGATCTTTCCCACTTGAGGAGAGGTTCACACGTATCAGTAATACAAATTGTTATATCGGTTTAGATAAATACTAAAACTTAGTAAAAATAAGTATCTAGATAATAGTTTTTAATTCCGTCCGTCGGATGAAACGCCAAGCTGTTTACTGGGCCCCCTGGCGCCTTCCGTTAAGAGCAGGCCGAATCCAGCGCCGGATTTCTAGCCTCCCACCCTTCCATACACTTCCCTCACTTTCTTAAAGTTTCATCTCAGCTGTCTGTCTTCACCACGAACAACCAACCTATCTGAAATAGCTCCGCCACCTCCGAGATTCCAACTCAAGGCCTCGACGTTGGGAAGCAGTGCTCCGTTGAAGGTGGTTGTAATGATTTTTGTCTATGTACAGATTCGCATTAAACTTTACATGTTTTTTCTTATTATTGTTATCTATAAGATAATTGAAATTGAAATAAAAATGCATTAAACCAATTGATTTTTTGACGATTCTATGCTGTTGTAACGCGTAACCTTATGACACGAGATATATTTCATATTAATTCGATTACATATGCACAGATTTTATTCTAAACGCGAAATATTATATTTAATGTTATTATAATAGTTGCTAACAAATACCAAGGTGTCGCGCCCTGACCAATACTATAAAAACATAGTTCAATGTAATGTTGTCTAAATTTCGAACGCCGTGCCATTAACTCTTGCCATCTAATATAATTATTATTGTATCATTTCTATTACTGGCTGTATGGTTCCTTCCAACGCATAAACAGATACACTTATATGAAATGTGGTCCAAGATATTTTTTCGACTTAAACAATTACTAAAATATGCACTCAATGGCCATTTCATAGTAACGTACTGGTTGCTAACAAATTTTCCGAGTCCAATTTTCTATAAAAAACCTATTAAAGTATAATTTTCGCCTAAATTTATAATACCGCGCAATACTCAGGTGTTGACATGTTAATTTAAGGTAAATATTATAATATATGATTCTTGCATCATTTCCATTGCTGCATGCAGGGTATGTTCCAGCGCATAAACAAATGTTTCCTGCATAAATGACATGTGCTCCTAGAATTTTATTTTGACTCACTTGAAAAATTATTAAAATGTGCACTCGGTTACTCGCTATTACCACTCCAGCCACCTTAACCATACTAACCCGATCCTCGCTCTGCATTGGAGGAAGTCCATAAAACTTCACCGCGTCTACAGGCGAGGCTCTTGATTCGTAGGATTGATCGACGATGTGGATCGAGTGGGAATGACCTGAGAGTCTTCCTTATTCCGGTCTTTAACGTCCCGCTCTGTTGAAGTCACGTGCTGGAACATCGTAGATTGTGATCGGCGGGTATATCGACAGCTCGATATTCAGTCGTGAGTTATGTACCTCTGTAGTCCTCAATGCAGCCCCTCCATTTCTCGTCACATAACCACCCACAGTGCCAGCGCCGATTTCGGCCCTAGCCGGTGGAGGAAATTTCCTGCATAACCCTAATCCGCTCTCGGGTCCTGAGTAGAATGGACTTGAAGCATCAGTGCAACATCCAGTGGATGTGACGTAAAATGTGAATGGCTTGGCTCCTTTCGTTAACAGAGTTCCTACTAGCCTGTAAAACCTGTCATGCCTGAAAAGGCCATACAAATTGAAAATTAGCCTGTAAAACCTGTAAAAGTCATGGAAAATTATAAAGTAGCCAGGAAATTTGCTCTTCCAAGACAAAATCTGATTATTACCGATACGTGTGATGTACCATTTCAAGTTATGTCTGCTGATGTGTGGTCAGATTTTTAGTGCCTTGCCCGAATGGAACCGTGGAGCTCTTATTTGGTGTAATCCAATTAACTATGCCCCTAGGTAGCGAGAGAACACGAGAGGTAAATTGAATGCTTCATTTGCATACAAGGTTAGCCAATGTGACTTCATTTTGTTGCCAGTGCGAATAATGCTCTGGGCAGACAAGCAACGGGAAAATTATAAATTATAATTTTCCCGTTGGGAAATATATATATATTTATATAAGTATAATATTCCCGGCTTGGGCGACGAGTCCACCACCAGAAAGGAAACATATTTTCCCCCGGAGTAATAGTGGCGGCGTTCCATTTGTAGTTAAACTTTAATCCCCCATGATAGTAAACATTTCTCGGAGTCATTTTATTTAGTAACTAGGAGAGGGTGCGCGTTGAAATTCAGTCGGAAGTAGATGAAATGAAAATTTTTGTACAGGTTTAACAACCCAAGGAGAGGTTGGGGTGAAAAATATCCCCACTACAATCTCACTGTAATTATCACTTTGATCACTTCACCAGAGCCATGAAGGCATAAACGCCTAGGCGTAAGTTTCCATTTAAAGGCCATGCTGCTGTTGCCAAGGAGATTATAAAATTTGAATTTTTGAAATAGAGATGATATTAGTTCTTGAGCCAAAATAGTGGATAATTTTTAGAAATATGCGAAAAGTTTTGGAAAATGAAATGCAAGAATTAAACACTATATTTGTTCTGCCATCCAACGTTGATACTTTTAATCTTGTATCTTGAGTGCGAGTAATTAGGAAATGCAAAAAATAGGAACTCCAACGCCTAATCCAAATCCTTTTCTTATGGGGCTGAAATTTAACAAAATTGTTAAACAGATCTTGTATCTTGAGTGCAAGTAATTTGAAATGCAAAAATGGAACACCATCGCCAAATCCCATCGTTTTACTAAAGGGCTGAAATTTAACAAAATCGTGATAAAGAAACCATTAAAGTTGCCTCTCGCTGTGTTTACTACATTTTTTTGTCGGTTTTGCATTCTTTCAATTATCCAATAGTCTGCATTTCAACAATGTGTCATGAATGCAAATATTCTAAAAAATGAAGAAGCAACCCCAGTTTTGATTAAATGCTTTTTAATGGGATAAATTCTAAATTATAACAATTCCTTGGTTGGTATTTTGGGGGAGACGACCGAAAACTGAGGTCATTTGCGATAAAAATTCGTGTTAAGTCATTAAGAATTGTTGTTGATTCGTAATGGCTTATTACGAATTCTGTTGGTTGATAAGATATGTTAGTTTTTAGTCACATTCGTAGTATCGTAATCACTGCGGCTATTGTGTCATAATCACTGTAGGAATTGTAATAAACGCTATGTTTGTTCCTATAATCGGTATTTATTTTAAAAGTTTTGTAGTAATTGTTCCAAATAACTATGGAACAACTATAATGATAGTGAGAGATTTCTATAATCGTTGATGTCACATAGTATTTTTTCTAATTGCATATCAATTCTCAATGGCTCTCATGGTCTTAGTTGTCAGTCTGCTTACTGAATTACTATAGCAACTACTGCAACGACTACTTGTCGTGTGTATTCAATAGAAACCCAAAACTTAATACCGTGGGATTTGAAATAATCTTGCTAGAATAACTTTTCGACATCGGTCGCATCACCGTTGAATTGGTGACGGGTACTTCGCAGCTAATTGACTGGATTAGCAGTTTCAATATTTCACTCACGCGGACTGTATGGAAGACGAATCAGAATTCCTTGCGGAAGTGAGAGCTTGAATGCACTGGCGCTATAAGGCTTGAAGATGGCTCTTTGCCTCTTCGAACTTTTATGTCCCACTTAGCTACGCAACTTTGCCCACGACCTTCTCCAGTTTATTGAGTGAATTTTGATTGGATGTTCAAGTTCTTTTTGTACTTACCTGGAGCAATATTTCTTATCTCACATTTTCTTGCTAAGCACTTATACGTCTTGCATTTGATATTGTCCCAGCCGTTACTAGTCTGGTGCGTTTTTATCGGAAATGTACGTAGTCGAATCGGAAAAAAGCTCCGTTTAACGCCAAGATATTTCATATTTAGATACCTGTACGTTTTCCGGAAGTCACTTGAGATCGGAATTTTCATAAAAGAGGCATCTCCCAAGCCACTGAAAGTTTAAGAATGAATCACAAATTTGCCGGTTGAAGCGTGATAGAAACTTAAAATGAATCTAAAAATGTAATTTTTATGTTCGATAATTTCATTCCTGCCTTAAGCCAGTTATTGTACTCCTTACCAGGGGGGCCCGGCTGTGAGTCCGGGGAATTGTTGTAGAATTTTTCCTGTGACATTCCGATGCCTACATGGGTGTCCTGTGGAGGGCTTTTCAATTGCAGTAGTATTATGTACGTCGGATGGTACGTTAAACTGTGATCTCCTTGGCGCCTTTCGACCTGAAGACGACTCCTGTAACGGAGCAGAAACACGCGTCAAATGATCATTGACATACGCGGTGGCTCCGGAAGAATTAGCTCCAGCATATTCTTCTATTTTGTGTTAGGCATTCCACTTGTCCTAGCACCTCTAATTATAGCGTAATTTCTTCATGTTTTCTCTTCCACTTACTAGGATTTTGGTGTTCTATATTCTTCTTTTAATTCTTCTCAATCCTAATTACCCTTAATATTAATGCTGTATCCTTTTAGTACTGGATTCATTGCAGTCAAGGATGCTTGAAACATTTGGAACTCAGAAAAATTCGCTGGTTTTAGTTGTGTGTGATTCAAGGCCTCTCCTGTATTTCAACCCGGTAGATCCTGCGCTCCCATCTGCGCTACCATGAGTCTCTTAGTACCAACCTCCTGAAACCAACCAACCTCCTGAAACCCTTGGTTTTCCTATTCTCAAAGACCTTCAACATTTTACTGGTACTTTAGTAAATGTGTCCAAAACATAGAGCTCATCTTTTTCCGAATGTTTCTATCGTTTCCTACAGGTTGTATAGTTTTTTTTCTCGTCCTTTATATGAGCCTTCTTCTTATCTTCTAGGTCTTAGTATATTACTCAGGATTGATTTCTCTATTAATACCAACCGCTTGATCAACCATGTCTTTGTAAAGGCCAGGCATTCGACTGCGTTCAGTGCTTCAGACAGGATCACTGTTGGTTAGTCTTAATTAGTGTCTTAATTTCGCATTGATAGATAGATTTTTCTTGCTGTTGATATTCATGGTGAGTTAATATGCCAGATTCATCGTCTCTTTTTCTGACAAATCATTCGTTATCCACTCTCCAAGTTATTTATATATCTCCTTTTTCTGGATTTTCTCCCCTCCTGCATTATCTATTAAAACGCTTTTGCTATGGTAGTCATGTAATGCGTCTTCTCAAAGGAGATGTTTAAATGGATTACTTACCTGTGTCTGAAGATGGGTTACTTGCTTCTTCTAATGACTTTCGTATGCCCACAAAGTCGTCTGAGGTCAGATAACCTATTTGTATTCCCTTATTCCCTGAGCCCATTCGAATTCTACCTGTTCCTTGCATTTCTCGTAACCACCAGGTCGTAATTTGTGTTACTGTACTCAGTGTTGTGGTTTGCTTTTTCTTTGGCTTCAACAAAGTGTCGTAATAATAAAACATGATTCTCGGCTGATATTGTTGTTTAGATTGAGGAAGTCAAAATGGTTGCCCAAATTTCAATTAAGTTACGGTGATTCATTTCATGGATTTGTTTATAACAAAGTTTTGACACTCTCGAGTTGATTCGCGCATTCTTCTTCACTTCTGTTGTCGAGCCGAGCGAAAGATAAAAGTGCTCTGGACATACTATTTATTTACTTTCGTGGAAAAACGTGAAATGGCCCGGGAAACCGAAGCGACAAAGCCTGCGTTGCGGGAGGTCGAATTAATTCGTTAATCCGGTCGGAAATTCAGACGGACCTTTGACGCAAACCGAGCTTCGTTCCCAGTGTCAACATTCCGATGTCTCGTGTGAGCTATTGAGCCAAAGCGTTTCGAATTCCCCCGGAGCTAACTAACAGAAGGGTGTAAAAATCCGGTAGCGAAATGAAATAAATCGCATACCCTTCCTTTATTTATTTGCCATGTCCCCCAAAATCGTTCATTCTTTTTTCGTTCGGTGAAGTAAGTGGCTCCATTTCCGCGACTGGAAATAGAATAGCGTGGTATACCGACAAGGAATAGGAAATAGAATACCAACATATTTTTCAGCTCATTTTTTCCTCCATTTGTTGAGTCATTGTATTTTTATCTGAGTTATGTGCATTAAATGGCTCCAGTATGTATAAAATGTGACCGTAAAAGGTTCATTCCTGAAGTTTTTCGACAAAAATGGGAATTTGGAAGATATTGAATTGATGGAATATACATAAGTCTATTAAAAAACCTCCATTGCAACTACAAAAAAATGTTTTACGGAAAATTTTGATCCTGAATTCATTGTTACAAAAACACAGTACAAAATTTCGCTAACTATTTTAATGCTGTCGACCGGTTTTGACGTATGAAGCGTCATTTACAAGACAAATGTTTTGTCTTGTAAATGACGCTTTAGACGTCGAAACCGGTCGACAGCATTAAAGTAGTTAGTGAAATTTTGTACTGTGTTTTTGGAACAATGAATTCTATCTTCAATTTCCACAAAGTATCGCCACAATCGATTAATTTGATTTGATCCTGAAGTTTTACAGGGTTATTTTTCATCTTTAATTTTATATTTTAAAAGATGGAAGCAAATGTAAGTACATTTAAGAAGTTGGAAGGCACATAAACACAGGATCGTATTAAAATGTTATTTTAATGTAATCATATAGAGCGGATCAGTGGCTCAGCAAATACACCTAAATTGATATTTATTACGATACCATATAAGTGTATGCAAGCATATGTTTGTACTTATAAGTATTCTAAATAAATATAAATTTTTAAATGCTTACATTCCTTTTTCCTTTCGGGTTGGGCACAGCCAAAGGCCAGTTTTATATTTGCCAGGTAGGTCAGTAAAGCTGATTCTGGTTTAATAATTTCCTCTCTCATACCCTATTCTTGCAGACCTCTTTTGCTTCAGTTACACGCGTACTTCATGCACTTCCTCCTCTTCTTATGACTCCTAATAATCTTCTCTTTAGAGTACCCTCCACCATATTCACCCATGGTGAGTCGATATTCCGCATTATCTTCCAGTGTTGAGTCACGGGCAAAGGTATGCTGACTCTCATGGATGTACTTTCAGCAGAGATCCTAGCTCGAGTAGAATAGAAAAAGTGGACCTATGGAAATACTAGACTTAGGTTTCTCTTGTGCCATACTGGTGCCAAAACTAAGAGCTATTAAAAGGGAAAGCTGCACTTGGCACTGGTACAGCAAAAGCTGGTAACCTGGCATTCTCTATTTTAAATTACAACAAAAAGTTTAATATATCCTCAGAAATCCATGGGCCGCGGAAACTGAATAATGTTGGCTGATATACTTTTTCATGCAATGTTAAATTTCAAATTTACCGAAGTAGTAATGCTTGTTGGATCTTATTTCCCAGAGAAAATTGGGGCGACATCTATTTTTTTACCTTTTTTCATTAAAAGGACGAAGTATTTCTTAATTACATTCCTGGGATTGATGTAGGTGACAAATGCTACGAGCTAGTTAACGTGATTATCGAATTGGGCGTTAATAGATTTGTTTTCCAGACGGGGGATCCGAGTAATTGGTGCATTATTCATTCCTAGATGTGTTTGCGCAGGATGATCGAAATTCATATCGAATTTCGGCATGATTCCCTTGAATGAATGCCGCATATTTGGATATCGCTCTAGTACACCCTTTACCGTTTTTTTTGTATTAATTTAACGAATAGCTGTCGGCAACCTGTGGTTTCCTGCGCGACTTCCCCAAACGAATGCTGTACGTTCGTATGTATTCTGTTTCCAAAATGCCTGCGGGTGGTTCCAGAGGTTTTTTCTAACTCCGTCGGGAAGAGAGATGGGATTCGGTTATGCGTAATGCGATTAATTGAGGTCATTGCGATGGATAAATCAATACGCGTGGCCGACGATTTTTATTTGTTTGTTTTCGTTCATTTTCGATCGCAAAAACAAACATGCTTTACCATGCGGGGCAGACTTTTTGATCATATTTATGATTCAGTGGTTACTTGATTTCGAAAATTTGCTAAAGTTAACTATGTGGTATTATCATATTACGAATGAGTAATAGCTTGTTTTTATAGCGTTTTCACGGCGCTGTCTACGTGTTACGATAAAGTAATAGCAATTTTTCAACGTTTATCCTTTCGACGACATTTTATGCTGTGTTTGAATTGCTTAGAAACAATAGAAAAATTATAAAGAATCTTTCAATAATGAAAATAATAAAAATATTAACCAAAAGCGTTTACTGTGAATTGTATTTTTGTACGATTTCTAAAACAAACTTCACTCTACTTCTCATGCAAACTTTTTCACGATAACTTGCACCCTGGGATTATCCTGGGATGCACTTCAGTGTGTTGCATTTACTCTTTCTCATATTGCCAGAGCAAGGTTGTATGTTTATTTTATCGTAGCGTTCCTATGGTATGGTATTTACACAGCGGATAAAATGCTATTTACCTAATGAATATTTTCGCAAGTTACCGCGAGATAACACATGGTGAGCGGCCATTTACTAAGTTGTTGAGTGAAGTGATTCCTTTAAGAGTGAAGTGAAATAATCGGCGAGAATAAATGTTCTAAAAAATTTACAGAAAAAGATTTATTTGATATAATCGGAATTCAAACTCAGATTGACTGATATGTGATGGTAAGGATTCCTGAACGTCATTTGGGAAAACAAAGATGTAAGTGAAGTTTTCTCGGGATTCCAACTGGGTCAGGAAAGTTGCTGCTACCAAAGTTTCGACGGCTATCACGGCCAGGATGATGTCGGAGATTGTTGTCGAAATTTTGGGAGCAGCAACTTTCCTATCCCAGTCAAAATCCCGAGAATACTTCTGCATCATCATTCGCCGGGAAAACACCAAATCTTTGGTCTAAGATGTATTTAGGGTGGGTTTATGGAGAATGATGACATCCTGATATTTTCCTATTAATTGAAATCCGTAGGTGTATAAATATTTTTAGCGGAATTATTCCAAGGACCATTTTTCTGTAAAATTAGAATTCTTCACACGCTACTATGATCGCCTCCTGTTCTAATAGTGAGTTCATCATGATTAGTCATCTATCCGAAGATTGGTTTAATACAGCTCTGCAACTCATCTCTGCTACCAGCCTACCGCTTCATTCTCGTATAATTCTTCACGTTGACATCCTTTATAATATTTATAGTTATGAATTTCGAAATTTAAATTCAAGGGTTTGTCGGGTGTAATGTTCCTCTGTTTCTTTGGAATGTTATAAGCGATAATGAAGTGATCTATCTCCTTTTCACTTATTTTTTTAGTTTTAGTTGTATTTATTTCTACCAGGGGCTGCAAACTTTGTGGAAAAAGAGGCATCAAAACTTTCACGGTTGAAATTGTTCATTTATTTTCCAGCAGAAAAGTTAATGAATTAAACAGAAAATGCTTACCTTATATGGGAAGAATGACTAATTGAATACAAGATATGCGTTTACGGATTGCTAGAGCATTTTTATTGTAGTTTTTCTGACGCTTAGAATGTTGGAGGTGAATTTACATGATTAACAGTTCCATCCATTGTGGAGAGACTTTGAATGGGAATATGTTTTGCATATGTATTTTGTATTTTAAGTAGATTTTTATTGCACTGACTATCAGGACATGTGGTTGTGCTCGATAATAATTTGAAAATGGCGGGTGAGCATTGCCTGCGGTCGGTTTTTTATAAAAAGAGTGGAAGAAATTTAGTAAATACTTTTTATTTTAATGACAAGGTAGCGAAATGGGTTTGTGGTGTTGGTGGCAAGAGCATGGGCTTCTCATCCCAAGGAGACCGGTTTCCAATCCCGGCAGAGGTGGAGATCATTTCTCTGTCGAATCCCGATCTTTACCTGGGTGTTTTGCGGTGGGTATTTCAAGTGCGGTGCTTCGTCTGTCGGGTTCGATCCGTTAAATACTGGACCACTTGACGCCTTTCGTTAGCGAATGCTTGGCTAATGCCGGCGCCTGGTTTCTCCCCAATCCATCCTTCCTTCTCTCGCGTAAACCTTCCCTTACTACCCTACCCCATCATCCTTCAACGGGACCAAAGACCAGCCAGCGGTGGGCAACCGATATGTGTTCGCGTGCCACAATTTACATTACATTTAATTACAAGCTGTCTGCGTGCCACCACTGAGTTTTGGCATGATTTATCTGAAGGTAATTTTATTTTAGTCCACGTGCCACCTGGAGGCACGCATGCTGCCATAGGATGCCGATCGCTGACCTAAGCGTCATTGGTCACCAACCAACCAAATTTAAGATAGTTTGAGCGATATTTTTCCGTAGTAGAGGCCATAATCATATATCATAATATATATCAAATTCGAATCTTACTTTTTAATTTAGCAGCAGTTAATTAAATAAAAATGTACAAGACTTTAATTTGACTCATATTTTCACGCCGTACGCAAAAAAAAACGCAGTACACAACCGCAGGTTTTTTTTCGATTTTGTAAAGCACATTACGGTGAGTAGTAAATTAATTTTTTTTAATAGCTGAGAAAGCATATGAACAACTCACCGTTATATGCGTCTAACGCGATACCAATTTCTAACGCGATATATGCGTCATAACCTCATTTTTAAAATAAAGTCTCTCTTGAGTGCATAGCCGTGCCGTATCCTTTGGAAAAGGGCTCGTATTTTTTGGCTAATGTCTCGAATAGTAGTACGGTGAGTGGCTGACAATTTGTTATAATTGGAAAGGTGAGATAATTTTATTTATAATGAGACCAAATTAATTGAGTTTAATTTATGTGATATCTCGCTAAAAATACCTTAAAAAAAGATTTATGGACGGGATGAGTTTGGAAAACGGAGATTTAAAAACGCAGAATAAAAATTGCGCAGGTTAGCGGATAAGTACTGAAGGAATCGCTGCCCGAACTTCACCACTACACCATGAGAGTCACCAAGAGTTATACCATGTCACGCATGGAAATTTTGAATCCATTAGAATCTAGTAATTGTTTTCAGAGGGATGAGAGGTCAGACTACAGGGCCACATGTAATTAAATTGGTTGCATCGTAAAATAGCATTAATGTCATTTTATTCATATTTTGGCAACTTGTAGAAATATATGTCCTCTCATTGATATGAACTACCATATTATGCCTTTCCACTCTATTTTACCCTTAAATTGTAGCCAAGTCATAATTTGTCAATCATGTATTTCATTTTCAAATTTTTTAATGACCGGGTTGTAAAGCAAAAAATGGGTGTAGCATGCGTAAAATACTATTTCTCTATCTATTATAAATTACATGTTCCTGACAAAATTTTTTATAGAAGAGAAATCTCCCGAGTAAATGAAATGTAAGCATCTTACCATCTTACTGATATAGTAAATAGCAAGTTACCTTCTCCAAAAAATTAAGTCAAGAGTGCGGTAATGCAATGGAAATGGTGCTGAGGTCGGTCATATTTTGCTGGAAAAAATTATTAATTAAAACATATCCGTTTTCTGCATACTCTTTTCCTTATTTTAGTTTTTTAGTTGCTAGTGCATGTCATCCATAAAAACAGAAAATTTCAACTAAGGAAAAAAGATTAAAAGTAGAATTTGTTTTGATTTTACACAGTCGCGATGAAACCTCCTTAAGGAATTGCTTGATTATTTTCTCTTAAGCTATCCCAACCATAAACATCCCCTAGAGGGTTCTCGTTCTTCTAATCATATTTTGGTCCAAGGAGACTCTTAAAATGATTCAATGTAAAGGTGGTACCGATGCGTGTGGAACTAGATGCCTCCGTAGGCAAATTAATTCAGAAAAAGCACTATGGCACTGCATTATTTCAGGAGTTGGCTTTAGTGCAAGGGGATGATGGTTTCCGGGGTCGCCGTGGCCGAAACTTTGGAATGTTTTACTTGCACGCGAAATTATTTAGGTGCGGGCGGCTTTTTTCATGCATGGAACTTCAAAACGTTTTTTCTTCTCTCTACGGAACAGAAACAGAAAAAAAAGGAAGTGGGAAGGGTCCCGTCTGAAGAGATTGAAGTGGGGCAGAAAGACCTTACTTAAGACTTGACTTTTTATTTTCAAGCGACCTCTACCGTGATATCTCTCTCTCGGCGTGCCTACGCCACGTTGAGGCCCTTCCTCTGCAGAAGAGTGAGGGAGATCAAGGGGAAGTTTTCAAAGTGCTACTATTTCTTTTTTTATTTCAGAATAATTTTGAGCATTCCATTAAAAATCCTCTGAAGGGTTTCATTCAATCGGATGTGTTGGCCGGAAGGATGAGGGAAATGTACGCATGTGGGCTTTCAGAGAATGTGTCCAAAAAATATCTAAATAAAACGTACACATGCCGTGAATAAATTCGGGAATTTTTATTATTTTTTCAATCCTTCTACCGTTGAATGTGTCTGCCATATACACTCTTGCGTCCCGCGGGTTGTGAGAAGTTTTTTGACGTCAATGCACGGCGAGGCCCAAGAGGGAAGCTGGGGAACGAAGAGGAAGGAGTAATGAAAATAAAAATGGACAATCTAACAATTTCTCGCCAACTCCTCCCGGAGCAAGGGAGGAAAAGGAAAAAAATCTTCGGTTTGGCGTAAAAGGATTCCTGGCTTACGAGATTTGATATTCTTTTTATTTTGATTTTGCGTCCGGGACAGATGACGGGGTTTGGGGTAGACCGGAGCAGATGAAAGTGTATCTGAGTCTTGTCTCTCTTTTTTTCGCCTGAATTTCTTTCTTCCTCCCCTCTCTATCCCTCTCACACACTCACGTTTTCCTCCATCCGCGAGAATAAATAGCACCTTTCCCGAAAATTTTGCCTCCGGGTGGAGAAGCTTTTTAAGCCGACGAAACTAGGACGCAAAGGCAGACGTTTGGTGGGAAGTCGGAGTTGTACGTGGGAGTGTAACGGGTGGATTCCGTGATGGAGTGCATGCGTACGTGTGTTTGAAAGTTTTTGTGTGTGTAGGTGGCGTCTAGAGTGCTGATAGATAGATAGGTAGATGGATAGGTGAATGACTCTATTTTGTACGGTGAAATTGAGACTTTAAAGTAGTGGCTCTTTACCTTTTGTTTTCAAATCGTTCAGTATAGTTCAGGATATCATTCCACCTTCCCAGAATAGTCTTAACTCAATTGATTTTTGCTTAAAAATGCGCATTTTTAAGAATCGATTTTAATCTGTGGCATTTATTTAACTTTATTGAACGCCACCATATAAATTAAAAGAAAATAAAATTCATAGATAAAATTTACTATTATTTATTACTACTAAAATTAACGTCGTAAATTTTATTGTTAGTATTCATAATTAAAATTAAATACTTCTTAGTTTTCTTCAGGTCATTAGCAGTAAAATATGTGAGTTAAAGTCACAGATTTTACTAAATCTAAAGAACATAAAATCTAAATTCATTCATTTATTACAGTAATCTACCGGTTAGAGGTAGGTTGTGATGAAAGTCAGAGAATATCCAACGAACTCTTACACGTGCTGTGCCCTTTCTACCTTTTATATTTCTTTCTTCATCTCAGCATAAGTCCTACCTTTCTTCATCCCGTCCATAAAACCAATTCTCTTCCTTCCCCTTCCCCGCTTACCCAACATCCTTCCCTCTATCACGGCCTTCAGCAAACCATCGTCCCTCATTACCCCTTCCAGCCACCTACCCTGTCTTTCCCTAATCTCATCTATAAGTTTCCTCTCCTCGCCCACCATGTCAAGCACTTCCTCATTTGTCTTCCTTTCCGTCCAACGCACCTTCTCCATCCTCCTCCACACCCACATCTCAAAAGCCTTCAGCCTATTTTCGTCTTCCTTTCTCAAGGTCCACGTCTCTGCCCCATACAACGCCACACTCCATATCAAGCTCTTCACTAGCCTCTTTTTTACATCCTTACTTAAGGTCCCCGTCATCAGCTCCCTTCTATTATTGAACGCTTCCTTCGCTAGCGCTATTCTCCTCCTAATGTCTTTGCTACTATGTCCTCTTTCTTCTAACGTACTACCCAAGTAATTAAATTGTTCTACTTGCTCCAGTTTGTGACTTCCTACTCTTATCACCAGCTTCGCTTTCTTTGTCCTAGAGAATCTCATTACTTTTGTTTTCCTATTATTTATCTTCATTCCGTATTTTTCACACTGCTTTTCCAGTGCCTCTACTAAAGTATGCAGTCCTTTCGATGACCGACTCACCAACCCCTGGTCGTCTGCGAATCTAACCGACTTTACCCACTGGCCTCCTACTTTCATTCCCACATCTACCTCATCCCATGCCTATCTTACCATTTCCTCAGCATACATGTTAAAAAGTAAAGGCGACAACGGGCACCCTTGCCGCACCCCGCGACCTATAACTGCCCACCCTGATTCACCGTCCGCTACCCTTACCTGAGCCCTCTGCCCCATATATAAGTTTCGGATGAGTCTCCTATCACGCCAATCTATTCCTATTTTCCCCAGTACCTGCATCAGTTTCTCCCAGTTTACTCTGTCAAACGCCTTTTCGAAATCTACAAAACAAGCGAAAACATCCTGATTATGCTCTATGTTTCTATCTATAAGTGTTCTCATTACCGCAATCGCATCTCTGGTTCCCCTCCCCTTCCTAAACCCAAATTGGTCATCGCCTAAATAGCACTTTGCTCTGCTCTCCAACCTTCGATTTAGTATTCTAAGCAACACTTTTGCTGCGTGCGAAATTAAACTGATTGTTCTATACTCCTCGCATTCTGACGCTTTCTTCTTCTTCGGGATAGGTATTAATACTGTTTTCACGAAATCCTCTGGCCATACTCCTTCCTCGTAGATCCTGCGAATAAGTTCGAAAAACGATTTTCTCCCCTTACTACCTAGATTCTTCAGTAGCTCCGAAGGTAGGTTATCGGTTCCCACGGATTTTCTACCCTTCATCTCTCTTAGTGCCCTCTCTATTTCACTCTCAAGCAACTCTGGTCCGAGATTATCCTTATCTATTGTTCCTTCATCCTCTAGATCTAGGCTAAGGGGTCTATTCTCGCTGTCATACAACTCCTCTACGTATTCCCTCCATCTTTCTTGGATGTCTTCCCGTTCGATTAATATCTTCCCTGTTTTGTCCTTAACCTTTGGTATCGTTTGACCTCTCCTACCACCCGATAACATTTTCACCTTGGCGTACAAAGCGCCCACTTCCCCCTCCTCCTGCATCTTTTCCATTTGCTCACATTGTCCCTTCCACCAGTTTTCTTATGCCCGATTGGTCACTCGCCTGAGTTTATTATTCAATTCCTTGTACTTCCTCTTCCCTACGTCGGTGTTCACGTTTTTCCATATCCTTCTCTCCTCCATTTTCTTTATCATTTCTTCTGTAACCCACTGCTTCTTAACCCTCTTATTTTCCACCGTTCCTATTGTTTTCTCTGCCGCTCCTGCGATGCCTGTTTTTATAACCTCCCATCTCTTCTCTATGGTTCCCATCCGCTTCTCTTCACCTATGATATTTTCTACTAGCTCTTGGTATTCCCTCCTTTTCAACCCTTTCAATGCTTCAAGGTTCCACCTTTTTAACTTCCTACCTTTACAAAGCCTTTTGAATCTAACTTCACACTTCATCATCACCAAGTTATGATCCGAGTCCGCATCCGACCCTGGATAGCTACGAGAGTTTTTTACACTGTTCCTAAATCTCTGCCTCACCATTATATAATCAATTTGGTATCTCCCAGTATCACCTGGCATTTTCCATGTGTACCTACACCTGAGGTGATGTTTAAACCAAGTGTTTGTCACTACTAATTTATTTCTTCTACAAAATTCAACTGCCTTTTCCCCGCGAACATTTCTTCTTCCTAGCCCAAACCCCCCTACTTCTAATCCGTCCCTCCCTTCTCCCACCACTGCATTCCAGTCACCCATCACTATCAGGTTTTTCTTCCCCGGCACTTCTCTAATTATTTCTTCTACTTGCTCGTACACCTCTTCCACCTCTTCCTCCCTATGGTTGCTCGTAGGCATGTATACCTGGACCAGTACGAAATTCGTCGGCCGTGCTTTTATTTCTACCACTAGTATCCTGTCGTTCACCTGTTCAATGTTTACCACCCTCAGCCCCAACTTTGTGTTCAGTACCATGCCTACGTTGACTCTCATCTCCCCCACTATAGATCACCCTGTAGTTATCACTCCAATAGTCCCCGCTATCCTTCCATCTAACCTCGCACAATCCCAAAGCATCTATTTTTCCTTTTTCCATTTCCTGCTTAATATTTTCCAGCTTCCCGGCCCTCATCATGGTCCTTACGTTCCAAGCTCCTATTTTTACCACTGTTTTCCTCCTCCTCTTCCTCTTTTTCTTCTTCTTCTCCCTCCTTTCCCTTGTATCTTCTGATGATGATTCTGTTCAAGGATTTCGTGTGATGACGACCGCGGAGGCCTTGCCTCCCCCGCTGCCGGGCACGACACCCGCCCTAGTGGGCGGCGTCCCGTAGTTGCCAGGAATCAGATCTCTTTGAATGACTTTCATGTTCTGGGAAGTGATAGTTGAGAGGTATTCCCACGCGACTCAACGGTATTTTTAACGTGACACCATCACGGAACTACCTTTCGTCTGGCTCCTACCCTTCGACCTATCTGGCATGGGTGGCCCTACCAGGAGCAATGTACTTACTCCTGCCAGTCCAGCTCTAGGGGTCATTGGAACGCACAAGCCCTTCCACCACGTTAAGGTCGTAGTTCAAGGAAGGGAAAATCTAAATACAGGTCTAAATTCCCCTTTAAAAACCGTGATCGGTAACTGTAAATTAGATACTGATTATTACTTTAACGTAAGAGGTACTATGGATTATTTCCTCAACAGTCTGTTCGGATGCAAGAAAAAATATTAACAATTTCGATGCGTAAGGATTTAAGACCAGTAGCTTAAACTTTGTCAATGGAAATACTTACAATAAGGAAATGCATCAATTTTCATTCAAAATATACCTACGCGTCATAACGTTTGCCCTCGATAAATGAAGTCCCAAAGTAGGCACAGTATTAACAAAACTAGAAAGATTAGAACGTTAGTGGGAAAAAGTTAAGGACGAGGCTTAAAGGAATAACAATGTGGTGTATGAGTGGTAAAGTTTAATGAATAGTTAAATGACTTTTTCTCTCCGGCATTTATATTGTGATGCGTTGGTTGAAGAGGACCTCACTTATAAATAATTTAACCGGACCGAAAAATATGTGAATTGCATAGGATTAAAATGAATACTACCATTTTTTGCTCGTTTTTCGATTGTTTTTGTATGTTGTCCTGTAAATTCTTCATCATTATCCATTTAATTTTTTGATTCTTTCGTATTTTCGTTCACTATTTTTGCACTCTTACATTGATGGAGTGCTTAGAGATTAGCGCTAGCGACGGAGGTAAAGAGCTTGATATAGTGGCGCGCTGTATGGGGAAGAACCGTGGACTCTGAGAACGGGATATGAGAATTGGCTGCAGGCGTTCGAGATGCGGGTGTGGAGAAGGATGGAGAAGATGCGGTGGGCGGAAAGACAGACAAGCGAGGAAGTGTTTGGTGCGGTGGGTGAGAAAAGGAAACATTTGTATAAGATTAGGATAAGGCAAAGTAGGTGGCTGGAGGGTAATGAGGGACGAAGGGTTACTTAAGGTTAATGCCGTGATGGAGGGAAGGATTTTGGGTAAATTGGGAAGAGAGTGAAAGAGAATAGGTTTTATGGACGGGATGAAGAAGGGTGGGACGCGGAGATGAAAAAAGAAATATTGGTAGACAGGGCCCTGCACATGTAAAACTCTAGAGGATTTTTACTTACGTACTTACATTTTGACGTGCCTCAACCGGTAGATCACCTAATAATAATGATAATTTCACATTCATGCTATTTATTCTGTATTTTCGAAATAGTTTCTTTTATATAGGCGTAAGATGCGTCTGGCGAGCGGGGTCGTGCGTTGGTGACGATAAAAAAAAATATTGAAAAATATTGTGGGTGAGAAGCGGTTGGGTTTTGTGGCTTAGATCTCGAAGTTCTGTTTGGCCCGGGGATTCAACGAGTGTTCACCACACAGCGCCAAAAAAGAGCCCTTTCGGCGCTGTGTCGGGTGAGGGTTGCCATGGTAACGCCTCGACTGCACCGACACAGCGCCGTCTGACATCAACGTTCAAAAATGTCTTCCAAAGCTCTCTCTCTCCCCTTTGTCTCTACTTTTAATTTTTCCTTTGCACTCCACTCTTCCTCTCTCTCTATCTCTATCCTTCAATGTTATGAAAAGAAAAAAATACCTTGAGCCCGGGAGACATAGGTTCCTCGGAACTCGTGTGTGGCGTGCTTAGCAGAAACTAAACTTTGCCAGCCGGCTTTTTTTTTGTGTTTTTCAACCAATTTTTTTTTTTAGCCTAGGCGGCCTAATCCGGAGCTGATGTGTGTCGTAGGTTTTCATAAAGGCTTGAATAATTCGTTACCGCAGGTGATCATTTTATTTTTAAACCCGAGGCGTACGCTTTTTTCCGAGCGGTGTTCATGATTGCATGCCATCTCTCGTAGCGTGGCATTTCCAAGCCATAGGTCCCCCTGGAATTTTCTAAACCGACCATCTGCAATTGAAAATCAGAGAGAAGAGCACCCACATAGTTCTCTCAAGTCCTCTTTTCCTTCAATACTGTAATTTTTACTCTCACACAAATTGAGTTGGAAAACGACCTTCTCATAGTTGCGTATTCGTCATCATGGATGTTCTCATCAACATTGGCACGTTTTAAAATACATGCTCTGTATCCCTCGAATAATGGGTCTATTCTAAGCCACTCCTTTTACGTACTAGTGCATTTGTCCTTTGTAATTCTTATCCTTAACTATCCACGTCGCTTATCTTTCTTGTCGTTGTCCGTTGTCCAAATCCCAACTATACTTCTACATCATCCCCTCTTCCCCAGAATTTTCCCATGCAATAATGTCTTCAACTTACTTACTTATAATTATCTTACTTATCCTATAATCCTCCTACCCCTCTGTATTTGTCTTTCGTTGAACATTATTTTGTCGAAGTAATAGTCCATATCGAATTTTTATTGACCGAGAATGGTTTCGAAAGTTATAGCAAAGTTAAAATAATTATCTGCAAGGTAAATCTGGCTTGGCTGATATGTCCCTCTCTAATGATGCGAGTGGATCATTTAAAATGGAGCGGAAATAGGAGGGCGGGTAGAACGAAATGGGTGTATTATCTATTAATGGTAGCTCTTCAACGGCACAAAGGATAATAGCCGTTGATCGGGAGGTTGGTTTGCTGGTGGCTACCATCCCATGCTCTTCAATAATTGTGTGATCACTGTAGTTTTCAAGGAAATGGACGCATTCCCCTTGGTTAAGTTTGTGGAGAATTTCTTTCCGTGTAACCTCATAAATTCTATCAAGGCACTCTAGATAAGACTGGATTGGATTGAAATTTAGGCTCTTGGGTGATATGAATATCTGTAGTGTGATGATTTCCGAAATCGTGACCGTATGTGGTCTTCTCGGGTTAGGCGTTTCATGGCGTACGTTTAGACATGCTGCTTGTTCCTCTTGATTTTTCCCTTATGAGCGAGAGATTTTTCCAAATGTCGGCCATGAAAAGCCTAAGTCGGTGATACTCCCGAGATGACTTCATCCAGAGCATTCATTCAGAAGATCCGGGAAAGACTGCGGTCTTCCATCATATTCCTGAATCATAACAAAAAATTAATTTTCAAAGATAACAGTTGAAAGGACACATTTGTATCGATTTTCATGCTGAGTCCGATACCATTATAGAACTATATCCCCATGAAAAATTATGTTTTCTTGTATGAAACCATCTCTGCCTACTTTGTCAGGCATAACCTTAGACTATTGCTAGACTCCTACTGAATGTATGGGCATTCCATTTATTAGGCAGAACAGTTATAACAATTACTTTTCAATTCATTAACATTTAACCCAAGCGTTGGGAATATAAAGCGTCTTTTGGGTTCTGTTGCACGTAAACGCCGTAAAATATTATATGAACCCTACGTCCTGAGTGAATTGTATCGCGAGTGTTTTATGCCTGATGAATTATTCATTAGGCGCTCTTAGATTTAGTGTATGTTGCTGCCAAAAGCAACATTTATAACTTCTTTTCCGTCCGTGAGTCTGTCCTCCCACTGCGATAGGGCGACATGCAAAGGATAGACTTGGCCAAACTTCAGTGAGGACAAATTTGTTGCGGGGAAAAGGAATCTGTTAGGTGTTCCCTGACTATAAGATTTATTGTACTTTAGCAAGGACAACGTAAACTGTGCATGGGTTAAAAAGAGACTTGTTAAAATTTTACGAGCCCTTAAGAGATTGGGTGTGTGACGTAAACTTAAAAAAAAAAGTTGTATCGCGGATGAATTTCACTTAAGGTAGTTTGAGCGAAAAATCACTTCACCTAGAATTTGATGAATTTGGCCTCATTTTAAAGAAAAAACTCATATTTCCAATGATATCGAAATATCAACCCCTTGCCGAACTACTTTTCGAGCAATTTGCCTAAAAATAAAAGCGGTTTTATATGGAATAGATTACGGCTGTGCGCCGCTAGATTTAGTCAAAAAACTAATGGTGTGTAGATTGCATGTTTTCTCAACTATTTTTATTAAATAATTTATTACTCACCACAGTACTACAGAATCGCCAAAAAACCTGCCGTTTTGAAGGGTTTTCAGCCGTACGGCAGGAAAAAATGAGTCAAGTTAGAGATTTATGTAGCTTTATTTATTTAATTACTGAGAGTTTTGGTCATAAACTATATCGTTGCGCCATTAATATTACAATATTTATTTCATACTTCTTACGGACGCTGAAATTAAAAAATAAAATTTGAATATGGTCTCCATTATGACTAAGAAACTATCTCACTCAAACCACCTTAACCATTCAATATTCTTGTAGTATAATGAATTTAAATTGTTGAGGATTTTTACTATTATATTATAGACTAGTTTAAATTTTTTTCTCATTTTACGATTTTTGAAATATTTAACTTTGAAATTTTTCTTCGAGACTAACCACTAGTTTGATTTTCAAGTATTAATTTATAATTATTACGTAATTTTCCGCATTCATTCGATCGATTCTATTCTTAAGTGGACACTTCTTGGGCAAAAAATTGTCATACTGTCGTATGAATGCTACTTTTTTATAGTATGCTGTCGTTGTAATTCCAGGGAACCCGTTTGTACTCTGAAAATAATGTGGTATCTTAACTCATCTCTAGTATTACCAGGGACATAATCGTCATTCTCACTTACACCATGTATTTAGATAGACATAGCCTTTACTCATTCCGTCATCTCGTTTACAAACCAGGTCAATTTGGCATCATTTTCGACCCGATCACTTTCATTAATTAATTTTTTTGTTTATTTACTCAACTAATTCATTTCTAGAGCAATACTTAGTCTTTTATTTTGTCTAAAATTTGCTATGTCATGTCATATATGCCAATGACGTCATTTTCTTATGTCGATATTTTAGTGCCTCGACTTCTTTGATATTTTTCCTGCATTAGTTAACACATAGAAATTTGTGTCTGACTTCTGCATCAAAAGTAGATGAAACAGCATGCTATTTTCAAGCGGGTAAGTTATTAGGAGAGAAATAAACATGTTGGTGGTTCAAACAATACATTTTCTCAAACGAAGAGGCACTCGATCGCAGAAATAACTATGCAAACGAACTTGACGAAATCTAGCATTCACCGTGGACACCATATCACGTCTTACTGTTAGTCTCCAAGCATTTGCGCGTATGAGTTTTTTGAATCCGTACTCTGCTCCCTCCAAAACTGAGTTTAATCGAAATGCAGAGTGTACAAGACCATTGGAATTTTAAAATTTACTGTAGAGTTATGTGGAAGTTATTATTTTCAGTTTCGTCCAAAAAGACCGTAAAAATATATTCCATCGTACTTTTCTGACGAGGAGCAGCAGCGTCATAAAGGATGTCGCCCCCTCCCACTCGCAAATCCTTCGAAAGTTAGGAAAATCCTTCAATTCAATTTGCGGAACATTTTCAAGATGGCGAAAATAGGCGCACCTAGAAGTTATTCTTTTAGTCGCTACTCGTTCATCTATGAGTGATTAGGGATTAAACTTTCTAGTTTTTCACGGTCAATTGTGAAGAGAATAGAAAAAAAGCTGTTAAAAAAAGTAAATCTTTTATTCTCCTTCTCTTTCTCTCATCCTCTTACTTAAGCATACACGAACACGCTTGCACGTGATTTACTATCCAGGGAATTGAAAATAAAACAAAATTAATTGAGGAATTCCGTGTGCAAAACTTATCGTACGATTACAAATCGTTTTGGGAACTGGAATGCAAATTGCGAAGTTCAAGTTAAAGTACCTTCCAAGTATTTCCGGTTCAAGTTTCAAAAATAGTGAGGATAAATCAGGATAGAGATTTCAGTTGATAGGATAAAAATAATGAGAGTTGTTCTAACATTAAATGAATATTGTTATAAATAAAAGTATACTTGCCTTCAATATTACTTACAATTAGTGCGAATTTCAAGAAAAAGGACCACTATAAGAGAATTTATATTTAGTGTAACATTATTTTCCCATTCAAAATTGAGTCCTTTGCTCCTTGCCATAAGTTTTATAGAGGATGTAAACTTGAAGTTTCTTCATTATAACCGCACATATTGGCTGTTTGGCAATCACAAAATCTCTCTGCTTAATCACACTGCTAATAATACGCAAACAAGAAATAGCTCAAAAAGAAATCACAAGCAAGAGCAGATGACTAATTCCATTTTATGGTTTATATTGTAGCTCTAATATTGTGCAAATAAAATGTCAAATTATTCCCGATTGGAACACGAGGATGATTCCTGCCAAAATTAAATCTATTGGGAACCATATGGTGAAAAGAAAGATGAATGCAAACCTTTTCAGCTAGCTCATCAATCGAGCCTCCTCCCTAGTTGACCCTTCAAATGTCCCGCCTTACATTCAAGTGTCTATGTCAGTGTTTCTAATTGTACTAATCTATAAGGATGGCTCCAAGTTGAAAACGCATCCCAAAAGCGGAAATGTTTTAATCACTAGAAGGAGTAAAATAGTTTCAAAAAACGTTTTTTCTTACATCCGATATGGTTTTAGTGTACAGTCAATTATTTTCACTTGGTGACTATTTTTAGATAGAAGAACTGACTAAATGAAACTTAAGTGGCGAAATAATATCAGCGAATCCTTAATAGACACCAGCCAAAAGAGGACTTTGAAAAATATCTAGGTGCTCGAGACAGTTCTGCGTGAAAATGTATATTGTTGAAAATTATTTCTCGATCCATACATCCTACGACTCGGTTCTTATAATAGAACTAACCTGTTCCCATGTGTTCACATTGCCGAAATAAACCATTTAAACCGCGTCGAAAGAAAAAGATGAATAGGAGCTTGCTCCCCCTTTCAAGTGAAAGGGTTACGTGCGTTATCGCCTTTGTGAAATCCCCCGATGTTTCATGACGCCCCTGACGTCGGGGTTGGGAAGTAATAAAAAAATGAAGGCGGGGTAGCGTCGCAGAGAGTTTAGGCGGAAGAAGGGTGGGAGAGGGGACGATACCCTGTCACCCCCTCCCACATATACCCCTTCTCTCATCCCTGGGGTCTCCATGGTGAACGGTTTTTTAACGCCCCGCCGATCGTTTCAAATTTCCGATTTGCTTTTTTTCCCCGCCTCACATTATTATTATCGTCACCATTATTTATTACCGGCCGCGGACACTTTTTTTACTTTTCATACCTCTCCTCCCCACTCGACGATCTCTTCGTCATATTGTTGGATTTTTTTCGTGAAATGTTCTTTTTTTCTTTCCCTAAATAATTAATTTATCTATTTAGCCCTTTTTTCAACGCGAGGGGAAACGCAGTGGAGGGAGGCGGTTGCCCATGAGGACAGACGGACGATTTCGGAATCGCTAGAGGGGAGGGAGAGAGAAAGGGGATTGGGAAAGCGAATGCGGTTCTCGATGCTGTGTTTTTTCCTTTCCCGTTCCCAGCGCGCCATCACGCGGCCCAAAACAAAAATAAGGATACAGACTAAGCGGGGACGGACGGACGCTTCTTTTTTTCATTAGTTGAAATGATGTGCATCTCTCCTCTATATCGTAAATGAATAAATTATGAGCATGGAAATTTTATGTTAGTTTCTTTGTTTACGGTATGGCGTGAGTATAAATGTGGACACATAACCTTATGATTTTGTTAGTGGATGAAATAGTCGGCCTCGGTGGTGGTGGGGTAACTTCCTCGCCTGCCGGCCCGAAAAGGTCTCGGGTTCGAATCCCGCCTGGCTGAGTTTCCTACATCCAGGGCATGGTTGTGTGCGTTCGTCTAAATATTAGAAAAATTGATTGTTATTGACGAAAGCTGTGATCAATGTTGAAATTATACATAAAAATTGCTACAGAATATATTTTCGGCATTGGAGGGTGGCTGGTAGGCTGGAAAGGGGAGAAAGTTTTAGAGAATTGAGGAAGGTGGAGAGTATCCCAGCGTCAGTGTTGCCCTACTCTTACCGGGTAGAACCAAGCGCTTCAAAATTTTGATTCCTATCCGATGGGCATAGTAAATACCTACTACACTTAAATTATACCCCTAAAGTATCGTATTACTTAGCTTCTTATATTTGTACAGTGTTTTATACCAATGTTATTCGTTAGCTAAAAATAAGATCATTTGTAGCTCAAATGAAAATACGTGTACATACTACAACACTAGGCTTACTGTGCTTGCTAAGTGGTGGCATCATCGACGTTTTTGAAAGCTACAATACTTTTTTAATTCATTGTTGACTTTATCCTTCTTTTCTGAAAAGTTGGTAAAGTGCGCTTGGTCACCTGAGCGACTGAGCCGTCCTGATATTAGAGAAATACTTGTTTTCCTCACGACGCACGACTTCCTGCTTTTACAGAACCGACCACAGTTTTGACGCTATCACGTCATTTGTACATTGTACATCAAGCAACTCAAACGCCATTTTACCATTCGCGGTCTGTAGTATCGCTTTTGCTAGACTTAGAGGCACATACGCGTTGCCTTGGAGAGGAGGTTCTGCAACCACTGAAGTCGAATGAACGGTAGCATGCCATTCTATGAACGTTTGCATAGGATAGGTCACCTTATTCATAAGGATAGTTTTTTTGTAATGATATCCGGCAGTGTTTTATAAGATGTCATGCTTGCTTAACCCCATTAAGAAAATTACTGATTCTTTTAAGCTTATAATTCACAAGGAACAGGCTCTACTTTTTTCATTAAAATAATCTTACTTAGTTATCATCCTGAACGTGTCCGGGCGCTTATCTCGGCCAGGGGTTGTAATTTTCGTGTTTCGTGCTACGTGTAATTACACGAAGGTTGTAAGACGAGGCATTGTCAGGACAAAACTTCACTGATTTAGCGGTATGTTCATATTAATCAGATGTCGCATTAACATACTACGTGTTCTGTGTCCTCTTAATTCTTAAACTTCCCCATGAAACGCTTTTTTCAGTGGATTATGAAGGGAAACACAAACTGTACCTATTAGAAGAGGCCTTGAGTTGCCATTATGCTCAGGAGAATTATGCTCTTAGCCGCATTGAAAAACGTTATTCTCACGTCAATATTAACCAATAGAACGTAAAATTCAATTTATATGTAATATATGTTAGAAATCATAAATCATCAGTGATTGACTTTAGTCCACAAATAAAAATTACCTGCCAGTTTTGTGGAGGAAAACATGGATAACGGAATAGGTTCTTTCTGATATTTTGCTCAGGAACCAACGAAACAATGATATAAATTGTACTGGTTGAATGGCGATTCAAAGTGAATGTTTGGGTTTGGGTATTGGCCTAGCTTATGATGATAGTTATAGCCTAATTTAGTATTATTTATGGTTGTTGTCTGGTTCTATTTATTTCTATATTATTCATTATTTTAATAATAATAATGCGACTTTATTTGGGCAAGATTGAGACTGTTAAACGGGTAAATACATTATAAGATTTCAGTATATATAAAATGTTGACTTCCTATTAAATGTGGCGGATACGACTCTTTTAATTTTCTATGACTTTAAGGGAAGTAAAATAAAAAAGTGTTCAATTTAATTTCATGGAATTCCCCGAAGTTTTTGTTTAGAAAGAACATGTGTAATATTTCATTCATTATTCTGAAGAATCAATGGATCACGTTCGTAAATGTACTGATTCTGTTGGCGCTGATATTTATCAATTGTTCGATAAAAAAAATGAATGATCGTGAATGAAAAATATTAGCTTTCTAGGAAGTGATCACGTGGATTAAATTCGTTTAATACCAAAATGAGTGAATCTTCTTAGGTTTCCCAGGAATATCCCACCCACCGATTTTAAAGTAGTAGAACTTTTGACCCGCTTTGGAGCGGAGTCTCTGGACACTAACTAGAGTTAGCTGGCCGGAAATGAAAATAACGTGATCTTTCATACATTATATTAACTCCATCTCAATGTTTTAACTATTCGAAAACCCTCCATGTCATAAAAAAAAACTTTTTACATACCATATCCCATTTGACATGAATATTGTTCAATTTTGAGCTGTTAAATGCGACGATAGCATATCTTAAACACTTGGAGGATGGCGATACTTCGTGGAATCATTCTACGTTTAGCATTGGAAAAGAAATCACTTTGTACTCTTCCACTTAAGTTGTTTATTGTCGGTCGATTTCCACGTCTAAACGTCATTTTCAAGTGTAAAAAGTGATTTATTTTCACAATCCTAAACTTAGTATATCTTTTTTATGTGCAGGCTTTATCAGTTCAAAGGACTGGTGGTCGAATTGATTTTTGCCTGCTCCGAGTTCTGAGATTATTTCGCTATGTCTAACTTAGACCTTGATACTAACACATAGGTGGCCACCATGCTTGGAAGCGGGATCAAACTCCCAAACTTTGATTAGCCAGGTCGGCGCGTATAACGCGGTTAGCATTCAATGATATTGCACTCTAGTGTTCCAGTTTAGGGATATTTTATCGTACCAAACGTAATTCTATTGCTTTGAAATTCCCATTCTGACTTTCTGCTGTTTATTACTCTCTCATAATTAACTTACTGTAATCTGTAACAACGCCGGTGTGGTGAAATATCTCTAAAATATATGAATTATGTTATTTATTTGTCGAAGAGAAAATCATCTGTGGGATTAGTTGGCTATAAAATTGATGTGATGCTTAATTATTTACCCAAACCGCAAATGTCTGTCACCTGACGAGAATAAATATAAACTGGAATTCATTCAAATTTGATAATTTCTGTGGTTTCCTGCGAAAAGTGCCTACACTGAAAAATTAGGCACTTTTCTTTTAAAATTATTTTTAATCAGAATTTGGCTCTTTAATGATTTAGAAGTCAGTCTCTAAGTGTTTTTTAAAATAAATGCCAGAAAGTTACGTCCGCAATATATGGAATTAATTTTTTTACGTTTAAAATAAAAATAAATGTTACTTTGATACGAGTTTGACTCGTATTTGTGATGTAATTTCCTTCAAGCAAAAATACCCATAGTGCCATTTTTTCGGATGAACAGAGTCGAGGAAAGCGAAACTATTTCAACTAACCAATTTTGAGGGTACCGTGACTAGCCACGGTAAAGCCTTTTACGGAGTCACCAGCAAGTGCTCATCAGTGCGATATTCCACAGAGAAAAAATCACTGGCCATCCGCAAGTGCACATCAGTGCGATATTCCACAGGGGAAAAGCCATTCGCCTACCCGCAAGTGCAAATCAGTGCGATATTACGCAGTGGAAAAGCCTTTCCTTTTCCCGTAAGTGAACATCAGTGCGATATTCCACAGAGGAAAAATCATTGAAACCTTGAAACTTTATTTCAAGTAAATGTATATGTGTTTTTATTCTTAGAATATGTTTTTCTCGAAAATCTTTCTTGATGCAGTTACATTTGAGCTATGATATATACTTTGCACGCTCGTATTTATTGAAAGTATGCAAATAATATAATGTGTATGTTCTGTCGTATAATTCTAGTCAAGTCAAAGATACACTAAGTTAGTGGTTATCAGTTTTGATAAATTGGCGTTTTGTGCGTAGTTTTAATGGCAAAATAAATGTATTAATTCCCTCCCAGGAATATATTTCCTTGCAGTGCTCCGCGAGCCCTCTTCAACTATATTCGTATTTAGTCGTCGTTCATATCGATTATTGTGGTTCTCTCGTTATCGATAAATCTAAAACTGAAATACGTTGAAATCAAAATCATACCGCCGAGGATATTTGTGTAGGTATTGACTTCAGGCCAGTCTCGCACTAGGCAACGTAATGATAAAAAATGCCCATACGAAGCAGGATATGATGTTTAAATACTTGGGACTATCTAATTAATTGGATAAAATAATGTTGTTTGGTGCCCTGTAATAACATAAAGTTTACTCAGTACTCAAATTTCTCATTAACGAGATGGATGGATTGATGAAGTACAAAAACATGGATGAAGCTGTTGGAATTTATTTAGCGTCAAAACCATCATCTATGTAATCCCTGTGATTTTCTACATGTTATTCGTTCGTCCCGTCTTATTTCCATTTTCCCCGAAACGAATATGTCGAAAACATGTTTACTAGTTTTCGATTTCATAATTTATTTCCCATTCATCACCATTTAGTGTGTGCAGCAATCTAAAAAGGAATTGTTAAAAGGCTATTGTTGATATTTCATTTTTTGTGCAGTTGTGTGCTATGATCTTGGGCGGTGCTGCTAAACCTGTTATGTTCAGTCGTGGAATTGCTGGTGCCGCAATATCTTTTTATATTTCGTGTTGCTAATTCGCATTGGTTTGATTTGTATTTGGCTTTTGCATTGCCTATGGATCTTCGCTTAGCTCATGTGTCTCAGAGCCATCTACATGCTACCACAGCAATTTAGCTAGATACTCCCTTTGTGGAGAAAGTTGTCTCCACAGCAAGTACGAGACGTGTGACGTCAGACGCGGAAAGTAAACCAATTTAGCCCAAAAAGTGTCCATTTTAGGGGCATTATTTTTTGCTAAAATATTTTGCGTTCCGGGTAGTTTTTATTTCGTAATTGAGTACGGTTGTTTGAAATAAGAAAAATAATGCTCCGTTTTCGTATGCTTGCTGTATTTATTCGTGTCATTGAAACGAAAAACAGCCTTGCTTTCCTTTGTATTAACAATATAATGCTGTACAGTAATGAGGCATCTTATATTAGTGTGAAATTCCACAGAGGAAAAATCATTCGCCTTATTCTATACCCACCTATTTCCGATCTTAAGTAATTCTTCCCTAGCTTGTCTATTTTGGTGCAAGATTTTTCTGAAAATATTGACCATATCATAAGTCTCTCAATTGATAGTTAAATTTCCATAACAATCTAATGAAAGAAAAAAACTGCAGCAGCCACTGGGATCTAAACTCTGTCGTTTTATTCTGATACACCTATTACGTATGTGTTTCGACCATATAGTACTTAGTGTTAATCAGTTTGCATGGACTGGATGATATTTCAACTCGCCTACCACCATTGAGTGCCGAACTTAGGCAATGTACTCGTAGATTGATCTTTCACATTTTAATTAATTTGGAACAGTTACGTTGTGATCAGAAAAAATAAGTAATAAATTGTCCCGCAATTATAACCAGTTGTATTTTTGTGTGTGAGAGCCGGAAAAGCTATGACTGAGTCTTAATATATTTCTTTTCATATCTACCGAAAATAGTTCCTATTGCCTTTTACATCGGGGTATTTCACAATTTATCAACGGAAAAGCACATACAACCAATCCCTGAGTGGTAAAAATATCAATCCAGGCGGGTGCAACATTATTTGACGATTTGGAATATATTTGTATTTATCACCTGTCCTGCGGTCATTTTGGTCTACTATCGCTCAATTTTTTTCTATTGCTTTGCACCTCCCAGATGGCGACGAATACCTATTACCCCTTCAAGTGTTCCATTCTCCGGTCTAGCTCTTAAATTTGATGCCCAGTTCTATTCTTGCATCGTGCTGTTTTCCGATGTCGCTCGAAGAGCAACCGACGGACAAGGGGTTTATGGGAGGAGAGGGGGAGAGAGATGAGAGGAGGAAGGGTAAAAGGCAACGTTTTGGACGTGGAAACTTATCCCATTCGCCCAACGACAACTTGCCTCGTGACTCTCTTCTCGCACTGGCGCCATTGGGAACTTTCCGAACTTCAACGGGGGGGGGGGGGAGGGGGTTGGGGAGGAGGTGATTGTTTCTACGACGAGTGGGTGGGGGTGCGGACATCATTCCGCTCACCGTACTGCGTCTAAAAACCCCGACGGACTAGACCTGTAGGTTTGGCGGGTGGGTAAATATGAATGGGCCCTGGGAAGCGGAGGAGATGGATGCTGGGTACGCGGGTGGTGGTGGCAGTGTCGGGAAAAGGGGTTGAAATTGTCCCCTGGAGGGAAGGGGAAAGGGGTAGAGTTGAGAGAAAAGAGATGGATAATAATGGCCACGACGAGGGCCCCGGACGAACTGAGGCCGTGGCGGCGGTTAAAACGGTCGCCGAGTCGGACATTAGGAATGGAGGGACACAGAAGTTGTCGACCATATGGCGTGGTGGGCATGGCCGGGCTTTTTACCCCGCCACACCACCTCTCTCCGCTAAGCACACCCTCCCTACCCACAGCCCTAACCCCCACCCCCGCCCTCCCTCCTGCCCAGGAAGCAAAGCGCCAACGCGCGCGGCATTTTCCGGGGAGTCTGTATGCAAATCAGGAGCTGCTAGCCAGCCAGCGCTAAAATGCGGAGGGCGGGTTGTGGGGGAGGAAAGGGCTGGGAGTAGTTTGCGGGGGAGGGGGGCCATGGGATCCTAGTAGCCAAGGGGTCATTCCGCGAGCCCCACTGGACCTCCTCACTCTTCCTGTCTCCGAACTCCCCCTTACGAGCGCGTACCCTTAACTCGTAAGGGCCAGCCACACACGAGGTCCATTGCGTCCACGTCTGCAATGGTACACTTCAAGCCAGCGAAGGGGTATTAGCCCATTAGATATTGCTATAAAAATAATTGTCAATTTCTCAAACTTATTTTCAGAAGATTTTTTCGTAATTTTAATCGATGTTAATCAACACAGATAGTAAGAGGAAAATGGGTATTGGAATAATGCTAATTGAATAAAATACAATAATCGGAATGAATAAAATATCTGTATTTTATAGCACTCAGTATGAAAACACGTGTATTGCTTATTTTCCTCTCATCATATTCGAAATTTTTAAAATGGAGGTGATTTTAGATAAAAATTACTGTTATAGTAACTCCAGGAGTAATCGTATTTTTTAAAACCTTAATGTTGCTAAATAAATAAAAAACTGATAGAGAAACGGATTTTAATCAATCATATCTTTACAGAAATTATACCTGCACCATATTCCTCTAAATTTACATATTAGTAATCCGTAGTGGTTTATGGATCGCGATCAATATTCTTCTGTTCTTTCTGCATTTATTTTACGATTGGAGAATCACCACAAGGCTATCGGTATGACGCGCACATCTACTCTTATTGGATGAATGGTGATACATTTGTCCAGCAAAAGGATTTTGGCCGACCAATGGGATAAATGTTTCCCTTAAAAACATTATAAACTGTTATAAATGTTGGAGCATTGAATTAAAATGAGCGACTGTCTCATTCCCGCATGCATGGAGTTATGGCGTAGGTCATGAAAAAGTTAAGTTTATATAAACAAAAATGCCGTTGGATTATACCATGTGGATAGAAAAAACTGAATGTCAACTAAGGAAAATAATACAGGTCTAAATGACTTTCTGTGAAGGAAACAACTTCGGAATTTACCAAAAATATTTAGTGGTGTTCCTGGCAGCGAGCGTCCAATGATCCTATTTCTGTAAACTTCCTGTAAAGAGGATGTGCAGTTTAGCTCTTTGGGCAGTATATAGGATGTAAAAGGACGTACTTCTGGGCGATTCAATTAGGAGAATTACTCTAACAAAAGAGACATTTTAAGAGGAACCCTCAGGCTGTAAGTAAAGAATTTAAAGTAGAGGGTGGTGTTATTTTGCTCCAAAACTTTGCCTTCGTTTTAATAGAACAAATTGTACCCGTTGAGGATGTGTGTGAAGAAGAATTGGTACAATTTACTTCGAACCGTAAGAGAAACAAGCAAGGAAGTGTTTAGTGGGCTAAAAGCGAAGCAAAAGTTACTGGAAAAAATTATAAGGCACTCCGAAGGAAATAGGCCAAGAAATAAGAAGCAATGGAATATTGTAAGAGTCCTTTAGAAGTAATGTTGCCAAGTAATATGGGAAAAGAGAGATAAAGGAAAGGCAGTGTAGGCAGGATTTAAAAAAAATATCAATGGAAGGTGACATGTTGGGTTAGCGGGGAAGTTGAAAAAATAGGAATCGAAATGTTTAATGAAATAAATAGGGCGAGGGATTATGCCTAGTTTAAGCCCTTAGACCAGTGGTTCACAGCCCTTTTTAATCCCCTTACCTCTTAAAAAGTATTATATGTAACCGTAACCGTAACCCTTAAAGTAATAATTTATTTAAAAATAAAAGTGAAGGTGGGCAAGAAAAATTTGTATAATCCATTTTTGGTTATTTATACACAAAAATAAATTATGTGGAAAAGAAAACAGTTTACCAAAAAATTAAAATTTGCATGAACCCCACAAATATAATACCTTAAGTATAAACAAAAATCTGGAGTGCAATTTCGCACTCCTAAGGGGTGAGAGCCCTCCTGGTTAGGAAATCTTGCCTTAGATCTTAAATTGCCCTAAAATGGAAATCGCATTAATAAATATGTATCCTAATCTCTGGAACATTATTAGGTAGACGTTAATTGCTGGTCTACTTCTGATTATAGCTGAGAGGTAGTAAGTTCCTGAAGGAAGCAACTGAAGGGAAACATGATGTGAGGAGAGATACGTACGAAAATGGAAGGAGCAGGCATGGTCCCTAGAAACCTATCCTAAATAAAATACAAATAAATGTACATAAATATCCTAAATAGAATACGGTAAAATACGAATAATCATCGCCACAACTGCGTACTATCTGCCGGTAGGAAATACAGTCAGTATCTTCTTATGAACCGATTTTCCAGGGTTAATATACCTGATTAATGTCTTTATTTTTGTGTGGTTTATTTAAATGTTACTTATCAAATGAAATGGCGTGTCAACATCATTCGTGTCGTGTATGCGTATCACACTAACTATACTCCGAGAAATATCCTGTGGTTGTATGCAACCCTCGATATTCCTTCCATATCTTTTTCTGTCTGGGTTATGAGCAAGGAAAAGACGCACTGACCATCATATAACAGATTGAATGACGAATCGATTAACACGTATTTAACTCCTCCTCTACGTTCAAGTCCGTTGAATTCTGAGGCATCAATTGCGGATACAAAGTCCTACTGACTGGAGTCAAAACTTCTTTTAAATTAATCCCAATTACCTCAGTGTGTGGTTAAGCATTTGTATCGGAATGATAGCCGTAGATCCCATTTCCCATCGATTGTGCTCACCCCAAATGATCAACAGTCTGATTTATGTTCTTTATAGAACCCGAATACTCATTTATCTTCATATTTACGCGAGCGCCACGTCACTTAACGGCTTAAGTTAACCAGGTGTAATAAAATAGAGCTCTAATGAGGATACCCAGGGTGTTCTCCTTTGATTTTATGGTCATTTTCCTGTCACTCGTGAGGTGTATGACTATGGTAAAATTTGAAAAATCGTAGCTGTAACCTTTTCGCATTTGGATGGAATAAAATAAAAAGGTAAGCCGACATTAAGGGTTTTTTGTTCATGCGTTCCCTTCTCTCCGAGCTGAAAATCTCCACGTGTACCCCCACCGTCGTCGCCCCCCGCTCCACTGCGTGGCCGCAGCGTCAGCGCAGGTGGCGGCGGAGGACGACAACAAAAAGGGCAACGGATGCAAAGTGGGCGATCTGTCGGGGAGAGGAGGAGGGGGATGCAAGGAGGGGAGGGGGTTTGGGGAGAGATGAGATGAAGGGGAGACGAAGATAGGCGAGGTGCAACATTCAGTGGCGGAAATCCAGCGTTATAATTTTCTCTTCCCGAAGAATTATCAAACATTTTATTCTGTGCTCGGCAGCAGCACAAGAGATAGTCCAAATGAAAATTATATTGTAGCTGTGAGGCAGCTTGTTAACAGCGGCTTTTGAAGTCTCCAAGTCCTTGGAGATATTTCGAGCTAGATTTCTCTCTAGTCATAATTATTGAGATAATATTGGAATTTTATTTTAAATTTTTAGCAGTACTGAGAAGCATTAAGTGAAAAAATGTAATATCAATGACGCAAAAAGTTTCTTTTCTTGTACATGACTGACCTTTTAATACTTTTCATTGTAATTTTTGAAAAATGCGTCTCTGAGACTTCGACTTTAACTATGTATTTTACGCCATACGCTGAAAAGCTTTCACGATGGAAGATAATTTTTATAATTTTACTGTAAGTATTCCGGTTCCTAAATTTTGGTTTTTTAAATAATCTAGAAATTTTATAAATACTACCGTTTCATTTCTGACCCGATCTAAGCGTTAGAACTTCCTAATTTTTAGCGTACCAAATACGATGGAAAAAGGCCTTTTTTGTAAAATATCTCGTAAAGTTGTGCGATAAGTGGCTGATACCTTGGTATTATAAGAAAAAGAAATCTTTTTCTTTATAATGAGGCCAATTTCCTTGAATTTTATTGGCATCGGCATTTGTGTATATCCAAATTAAAGGTGCCCATTGATCTCTATTTCATTTTAATGGTGATTTAAGTTAGTTGGTTTTTAAGGAGAGCGACCGAAATCTGTGATCACTTTAGCTATTAATATCTTCCGATTATTCATTGCATAAAATACACAAATGTTGCGGTGAGCTGACTCACGCACTTTTGCAAAGATTCAACGCCAAGGTGAGGAAATTTGTCGAGAAAGAATAATTTGACTCCCCTGAGATTCGAACCAGGATCTCCCATTTGGTAGTCAGATGTTTGGACAGTTACACCACCAAGTGGAAGTTATTATTCTTTTTCCTGAGTAATTATCCAAAATTATGGAGACTGTGTGGTGACAGCAGATTGAAATGTTGTGCCTTTGTAATGTAAATCACGTTGCTGTATAACTGTGAATCAACTGGGCTTACGTGGGTTTTCGAGTCTCAGGTCTCTGTTCCTCTCCTCTCACGATTATATCCTAAAATTACGTCAATCTTGTAGGTTTTCCAGGCAAATGATTTGAATGAAGAGTTCTCGAGCTTCACTTCGGGTCAGGTTACCTGAACCAGGTCATAACCTGAGAACTCTTCATTTACGTCAATCTTGCTTTTAAAAATCTGATTAAAAGTGTGATTCAGCGTTTTAAAGCATTCTACAGTGTATAGATTCATCACCTGTTATTAGTGATGCACACTAAAATTGAAAGTCTATAGCAATAAAAAGATTGATTATCCATGAGAATCCCAGGGAACAAAGTATGGAAAAATCTTCCTGCGTAACAGACGTGATATTGATTTTTTTAAACAGCATGGGTTCACAGTTTTTTTATTGGAATCAACCTAACGTAAATCCATCCTCAGAAGCCAGAAATAAACACTTCTTCTACTGAGGTAAGTATCGCTTGAGGATGAGGTTTTAGTTCCTCGTGATAAAGTTCAAACCTTGAAAAGTTCGAAGGATTCAGGCTTAAACACCTAAGCTTAGAACCTTGTTTGAAACTCAAATGAATATAGAGCATTACCTGGTTGTACACTTAGACTTAACATCTTTCACGGAAGTTTGTGCAAGAAAAGAAAAATATTTATTATTTTTAACTCCAAAATTTTAATGAATGCTTTGCTGCAATAAAATATTTCGTAATTATCATTTAAAGCCAAATACACTCCTTATTTACTAAAGGAAGAAAAGAAACAATCTATGGCATTTTCTTCATTCGTTGAAGAGAATGATTCCCGTGTATTGGTTTGCCTTAGTAGGAAAACTCTGTCCTAATTTCATAGTAAGGTGGAAAATTTATGCCGAATTCGTGATCCAATTTAGGTTCATCTCTAAGAAGGTCTGTATTTTAGCCAGAGCTCTCGGGGAATGACGGTTTCTACTTAACCCGCGGAGTGTTCTTCATCGAAACTCTCCCGTATCGATGGAGTTAATTACCTATGCGAAACCCACCTGCTCAAGCTGGTAGGAAGTAAATTCAGGCGAATGAAGTCAGGCGATTGCCAAAAAAACGCTCGAGAAGGGGTGCAATTTCCTTCGCTGAGGGGACTTTGAGGAGGAGAAACTTATTCCTCTCCGCGTCTTCGCCGAACAGTTCCCAGGGAATCTGTTACCCTTTATTGAATTTGGCTGCGATGGATTCTCGCAATAAACTCTTGCCTTGGTCGACGTTGATGGAGATTGACGACGCAACAAAAGGTTCCACGAATCAATACACCCATCCTGAGGTAATACCCTCCCTTTTCATTGTTCCCCGCGGGTAATTTTCGGAAAAGGAGCTTTTGTATTTGAATCAAGTCCATTGGCCTACTTGCTACGTCTGCCATTCTGCCTGTCTCATCCTCACTGGATTTAAGACTTCCGAAGCTATTTAACAGATTGCTGGAAAATTTGGAATGGAATACTTCCTTTCGTCATAGCGTTAGAGTAATGTGAAACTAATGGCTCTGCATCGCAGCCGCAGATTCAACGGTCTTATCTATTTGGCTCTTTATGTGAACTCTAAGGGAATAGCGCGGATTTATTTCCTTTTTTTTGTTTCCTTTCTGATTTTTTAGTATGGAATTATCCTTTTTTCCTGATCTATATTTTTGAAATGTTTTCATAAACAGTTACCAAAGGCGCATCTTTATCTATCATATGATGGGATATAAGGTATTGGAATAACGCGAGTTTAATTCCTGTTTTTTTGTTTGTTTTTAGATTTTTAGCTGTGGAATAATCCTGTAAGGGAAATAATTATTATACATCAATTAAATTATTCTCCCTTGAACAACTGTTGTGATACGTTTTCCAAAAACCTTTTGTTTTATTGTAACTGTCTCTAGTTTTTCTGACGCCACAGCTTTTATTGAACTTGAAAGTTTTGGGCAATGTCACCAGGCATGTGAATTCAGGCACCAGTATCGGGAGAGCAAGTTTTGCTACTCGGGGAGCAGCATCATACTTTGAGTTGCTTATTGAAGGAAGTAATTATGGAGATACCGTGCCATCCTCCTAAAAGTTTTATAAAAATATTTGACTGCTGTTGATGGTACATGTAATAGTACACATATATTATACTTTGTACGCAGCGTCCATCTTCTTTCACTTTGAATAACATTCTCGATATTTTATCTCTACAGTTCTTGCAACGATTCCTAAAATCACGTTCCTTTTTTCCGACGAGGCTCTCGGTGAAGGAGCCTTGAAATAAACTTATATTTTTTATTGCACACAAAACACTCGTTTTCATTAAAGATTTATTTACGTATAGAGACACAGCGACTGAAATTTAGGGAAAAATTTCATATAAAGTTTGAAATGGGTACCGTGCAGAAGAGTTACAACTGGAGAACCATACTATCTTGTTGACGAGATCACCTGAGATGGAAACAGCTTGGTTAAATCCAGTCAAATTCTTGAAGCTTCATATTTTCACGTTCGCAGGGTGTATGCTCCTCGTTTGATGCGGGAGATGGAAATTATTTAGCTGAGGAGGAAAGGAGACATAAATAAATGGAGTTTCTTGAGATAATGAAGAAGATCAAGCTAACAGAGTAAATAACGAGGAAGGCTTCTAAGGCTTTAGCGGGGATTCTTGATTAAAGTCGAAGATATTTTCGAGTTCCTTCCGAGTGTTTGTCTTCAGGCGAAGACTTTAATTGCAGCGAAACTTAGCCAACGCGGAAGCAACCGAGTGATGATTCACAACTAACGGAGACGTTTTGTGAAGAGTATGCGGAAAAATAAGTAGGGACCCTGAGAAAGTGTGGAAACGTACTAGCGAGAACAAATTTAAAGGCTCTTTTGGGCGATGTATCTTAATAATAGGTTGAGGCAGCATCAATTCATGCTGTCAAGCGTGAAATGATATCGCGTAAAACGGAAACAGCTGTGCATGGTGCTCGTGAAGGAGCGATTTTTTTTAAATTTGCTCCTTGTATTGGTTGGACAAAAAGCGAATATTACGTAACAAAGGAGGCTATTAGTGCGCAACGTAATTTGACTTGCGATTAAAAGACTATTCAATTTCGAAGTAAAGATGGATTTAAATGAGGCAGCAGTTAACTGGGAGTGAGAGGCGGGAAAATTCCAAATACAATACCCAAACCAAACGATAAAATGCATGAAATAGAATTTCATCGAACCTGAAGAACTATTGAAAAATTGAGTGTTAAACTTCGTTGAAACCGTCTTTACCTTTTCCATATGAGGCATAGCGTTGCATTTTAAAAGCACGATGAAATCATCTGATCCTAAAGACTTAGCACAGCTTATGTGTTTATACTTGAAAAATCCCTCGTGCCTATTTTCGCGAATAATGTTTATTAATTAATTGAATGTAGGTTTTTTGGTAATTCCTCAGAAGTGACAGCATTGTGGCAGAGAGTGTGGTTAAGTATTTTTAAGGATAATAATGCGGGATAGCAAGAGTTTTCTGGACTTCGCTAGGGTTAATCAACGGTGGTGGATTCATTAAGCGTATAATCCCATTTCATATCGTTTCAGTTCATTTTATGATTTTTGATTCTATGTCCGTCGCACTTCTTTAATTTGTTTCTTTCTCGTCTTTCGTAAAACTTCAATAGCGTATTCCATTGTGTCCGTAAGCCTTTCTAGTGAGAAACGTTTTATGTGGTGGGTTACAAAATCACACCAATAGCAGCTCGAAACGGATGATAAGGTAAACTTTTTATTCCTAAAAAAAATCCGGAAGTGCCGAAAAGGTCTACGACGCATGACGATGAATTAGATCCGGAAAGTTTTCGATTGTGAAAATTGAACATTACGCTAGAGCAGCGATGCCATGGAATTTCAACACAACTCTGTCCACTGGAACAACAGATGTTCCTAATAGGTACATACATTAAAAAAATCATTTTCACTTTATGACTTCCCGTGTTTTACCTACGCTTATAATTTGGGTTTTCCGTGCCTTGATCTCTTTGCATATGCATTACGAGTTTATTTCGTTACTTTTTCCAGGTGCTGTCGAATTCTATTCGGGGTTTAAAACATCGCTTTAACTCCACAACCAAAGGCTTTTTGCGATATTATAAAAGAAATTATAGTGGATAATATATTTATATTTTTATATACCCTATCGAGAAAATCTACGAACGACACACCGTTCTATTTCTGACGCAAACTGCGTGTCAGAACTTCCTCATGTTTTTAATAACGTCTCTCTGAAAAGCACAGCCGTGCCATATAACATTAAAAACGATACCTTTTTTCTTGGCATATATCTCGACAGTCAGTGCAATGGGTTGCTGATATTTTGGTGCCATTATAAATATGAGATCTTTTTCTTTTTATTGAGTCCAAACTCTTCAATGTAATAAGTAGTGATTCCTCACTAAAACGTAAAGTGGTTCCGCAGTAATATTACTTAAATTTAATTTGATTCATATTCTGCCTACATATAGAAAGACATCTGCTTTATATGAATAATGAAGTCCTGCCTTTCCACTCAAATTACATTCGCTAATTGGACTTAAGCGAGGGCATTGTGCTAAATGTGAGAATGATTGAAACATGGGGGAAATAGTATTTTACTATTTAGTGTAAATGCCATTTAGACGGAAAACTGTTTCTGAGAAGTGAATTCATTTTCTTGCTACTTACACAAAAACCTCCGATTAATATGAATGACAAAATTCTACCTTTCAGTAGAGCGTTGCACATTTAGTTGACAGCATGCTCCCGGATAGAGATTCGTTTCCTTTGTAAATCTCCTAAACCCTTTAGTGACTGAATCATTTTGATTAAAATATTTCAAATTTTCAATTCAGAACTGGAATAGGATGCATTTCATTTGTAAATGAGAGAGAAATTTATTTTTAATGATTTTACAATAGCAAATATTTGTATTTATATATTGTAGCTATGTGGTAATGGACAACATAATTTCATCATACCCCTCTACTTCCCTAGGTTTTGTGTTAAATGGTGAAATTTATTAGATCCGAGTTATACGTTCTTTTATAATAGAAACAGTTTTGCGAAAATGAACAAACAAGAAATTTAAAAATATGTATAAAATATCACAGCTCCGGATAAATTTTGGCGACACATGAATAACAATTCGTACATATTAGAAATGTTTATTTTTTGACTTCATTCATTAAGTTTCTTGCACTCGTTTACTTTTATTGCAATAAACTCAAGTTTTAAGAAAATATCACATAATATTGCTGAGGAAAGTGGTAAAAGTTCGACTTACAAGCATTACCACATGGTAACATTAGTCCATAATGAGTTAAGGCCAGAAGTACTATGTTGCCCTTAGCAGTAGGAAAAGTTACATTTTTTCTATGTAATATTCTAATTGCTCATGTAGGAGTCTTCCAATATTCAAATATTATTACCAAAAGTAACTAACATAAATGTATTGCCGTGTTGCAAATGGTTTCCGATGTTGCCAAATGAAGGAGAACGCTGTTGCCAAGCATATGCGGATTCTGCTTGGCAACAGCGTTCTCAATAAGGCCTCTTCCCTCAACCAAAATTGGAGCGCTTCATACGCTATTATTATTTACGCTAAGTCTGGCAAAAATTATTCTATTATTTTATATATATTATTGGACTGACTTGCATTATTTTTACATTAATTTTGTTTTTTTTAATGTATAGGCATGCTATCAGTGAAAGCTGTATTTTTTAGCAGTTCCAACGAAAAGGTGGAATTTAGTATTTGTTTTGATGTACGCAGTCGCGGTCAAACCTCCTTAACTTCTAAAGCTCGCACTTTCGTCTCGTCGGGTCCCAAGCCTTCCGTCATTGTCCCGCGGCAAGGGAGCGGTCACGTGAGATATTGGGTCTCACACGCACGCACTGACACACTCTCTTCACTCCCGGGAGAACCGTTCGATCTCCTTTCGTTCCATTTTCCCTCGCTCGTGTGCGCGAGGAGTGCGATATATATTTTTCCTTTCTCCTTGCGGCGTAGTGGTGCGGAGAAAGTAAAATGCTCGGCGGGTGAAGTCGAATTCGAAAGTTTGAACGAAAACATATTAGTAAGTGTCTCCTGCACCCACCAAAAGTGAACGGAGGGGTGTGCGAACTGGTAAAGTTCTCTCGCACGTGCAGTTTGTTTATCCTTAACCAGCGATTCATTCCATGTATTCATCTCCTTCGGCATATTACTCAGCGAGTCGTCGAAAAGTGGAACCAAAAGCCAATTTAATTAAATTCATTTCAAAATGGGGAACTATATGTTTTTGTGGTAACTAAAACTGAATGTGATATCAAAGGTTCAAGGTGACTAATGACGTATGACGAATTCAACTCGTCACCTGTAATTAGTACGTGAACTCCTTGCACTCCCAACTCGTTGCATAACCCGAATTACAGACGCAATTTAAGCAATTTCTTTTATTAAGTACTCGAGGTAGGAGACATAAAGGGAGCAATTTCTTTTTTATAATCATTGGCTTAAATCTTCAAGAATTAAATGTTTAATTACCTAAGTGTTTAAGTACCTAAGCTACCCAATGCTGCCCCACAGTATAACTCTTTCATTAGTAATTAAATATTACGTGTGAAAATATTGAAAAGACTTTTACGATAAATGTAAATAAATTATTCTCTTTGACTGTATTTAATACTTTTTAATTACTTAGTTTCCTTGGTGATTCCATTTCCCAGAATTGAAGATACTTGCGTCTGCAAATCGGTTTAAACTGACATTGTCACTAGTCGCCTGCGATTGCGTCAAATTTAACTGCAAAACTGCCACTTCAGTTCTGAATTATGGAAGTACTTTTACATATACCTAACTGTCGAATTAATTTATCTGTAGCTCAAACATCACTATAGTCAACACACCGTAGAACATCTTAACAAACCTAAAATAGAAACTTTATTTTTGTGCTTCTTGGCTGCATTTTAGGCGATTGGTCTGAATTTTAAACATGTATCTTCAGACATTACGATATTTCAGGTGCCGCAAGTTTTAGGACACTTTTAGGGCACTTTAGGAATCTTGGGAGGGTAATGTTTGAAATTGTTCGGAATAATACGTATCTAAGGTGTCACGTGGTGAAAATACGAACGGTTCGAGATTTTTGGTGTGTTTGATTTACTCGGTTGGATAGCATAAGCGTCCACCATGTTGTTATTATTGCGTATGTAATCGTGATTTTCAACTCCAGTGACAAAATCCCGTTGAAAAAAATCTAGATCAGGAAGACTGCGTGAGAACGCTACGATTGGTTCAAACAAACAAATATCTCGAACTATTTCCGGTTGGACAACGTGACTCCTTAGTCACGCGATCGTAATTGTTACGAACGCTTCAAACTCCCCCGTTACGAATGAGGGAGGGAATAGGAAAAAGGATTCGAAAGAGTGAAAGGTTGAAAGTAAATTGTACGTTAACGGAATAGCTTTGTTTATCAATGTTTTTGTGAAGAAAACTTGCGGTTTCAGGGTTTATTACGTGAAATTTTTCCATGTTAGGAATGATAAAAATTATGCGAATTTCACAATAGATGGTTTATTCACGACCCGGGTTTCAACACATTATGTCATCTTCAGGTGACAGAAGAAGACATAATGTGTTGAAGATGACATAATGTGTTGAAACCCGGGTCGTGAATAAACTATCTATTGTGAAATTCGCATAATTTTTATCATTCCTAAAATGTTTTTGTTGTCGTCAGACATGGGGCGAGGAAAGAAGGCATTTTTGTGCATATCAGTTCGGCAGTGTATCTCTCTTATTTTGTCGCTCATATTAGTTCTAGGTGTATGATACGGTGTTCAAAACATTATCCCACGTGCAATCCTGAAGCTTGCGTGATCTGAATTTTTCAGGTAACCTTAGCTTGTGTGATCTCCAGAGTTTAGTCCTTCCATCAGCCGTGTTACGCCTTCTGTCCGCCCACAACGGTTTTTTACGAATCATGTTGCTTTATTTTGCATTTATTTCGCTAACGAAGTCTTCATGTGCGGGGTCCCAAACGTTCGTGGGTTACTCGAGATGTGGCCGAGCTGTAACCAATTCACACAATTCTTTCACTTTGTCTTCACCTTCTAACTATTCGCGTGATAAATCTTATTCTCTTTTATGTATCGCCGCAAATCTTCTGTTTCTTTTATCCTCACGTAAGATCTGATAATACGTGTGTGAAATTCGGGGTGGAAAAATCATTCGCGTCAGAGATAAAAAAAATTGGTGGGATCATTAGTTTCATTAGGAAATGGGCCATATTGAGTGGATAAGTTTTTGAGCTCTGGTCTTAGATAACGGATTGTCGCCATGTCATCACGATTAATTTGAATTCTTGTAAGCCGAAATAAATGTACGAAAAATTAATCATTTTATGACCCGGGACACTTTTCCGATGATAGCAGTGTTGGGTGTGTCATGTTTTAAACTTCGAAATCAGTCTTATCTTTTGTTTAAACCCTCACAAAATGTGCTCGGATCATTTTGGAGGCCTTATTTTTGCCTAGTGAGTTTATGGATGGAATTGATGGCTTAAAATAGAAATTTATCATTAATATGGTCAACGGCTGCCACAGTGGAAACACCGATTCTTGCTTGAACACAGAAGTTAAACATCGTTATTCTCGGCTCAAATTCGGGGAAATGATCCTTCAATACGTCCAAAAATGCGTATGCCGTTGAAACACTTTAATCTGTAGCACTACTTCTATTGCCTATCTCGTAAATTCTTCCTGTCTTTATTTCTTGAGTAAAATCTGATCTTAAAAATGATTGCCCTCTTTTTTATGCTTTTTTATATTTAAATTGTTTTATTTAATTTACAATGCCATTCATTTCCTAGGCTTAATTCAAGCTGTAATAATACTCTAATCCAATTACATGCTTATCAAGTTCGAAGGTTTCTGGCTTAACTACGTGGAAATTCATTTTCGAAATGAGAACAAATTTTTATCGTATCGTTGTAAAATACAACATTTCGTGTAACGACATCTTCATTTCCACTTCGATCCCCAACGTGAGGAGGGGGTTTCTCGGTAACTTATACATGCTCATCACTCATGCTTATGATGTATTGGCTGCGATTGAATGGACTGGAAGGTGTATGATTTTAGGCTTCCCCGGAGAATGATGCTGATGAGTTGTTTTCGGGTTTTCCACCGGGTTAGACTTTCCATGATTGCCGACGTTTCGGCAGGAGACTTTCCTGCCATTTTCAAGGCTGTGGATGATGTGGATGTGGATGATCCACAGCCTTGGCAGGAAGAAAATGGCAGGAAAGTCTCCTGCCGAAACGTCGGCAATCATGGAAAGCCTAACCCGGTAGGAAGCCCAAGATCAACTCATTTGGACTGGAAGGCATGAAGGTAGGGCGACTTTACGAAGTACGACGAATAACCAAATTTGGACTCGGTTCTGTGGTGGGATTCAGCTTCCTAAACAAATATTTCTGAAATGTAGGATTCACTTCAATTGAAATGTACCCGTCAATGGGTAAATTTCAATGGAAGAACCCGTTTAAGCAAATCATATGAAAACTTTTTCGTAATATTTCCAATTTATAAGCCTATCCAATATATTCTCAAATTGACGAATAATTTAATGATACGTCTACGTGATACCCTAGAATTCACCTAAAGGGTGTGGCAGGGAATGATTCAACACAACGCATGCTCTTACCACCAAACTCACTGTTATGCTGTTATTAGCTATTATATTATATATGATTTAATGTTAAATTAAGTAACGTGCGTGGGAGGGTATTCACATGCAATACGGCTGCTTATCACCACACTACTCGATAGCTAGCAATGCCACTTACGTTATTGGCGGAATAGATTATAAATATTGTGGTGCATACCACCACTTTATGATACTACCTAATCGTTCTCGGACAAAATTTGTTTCCACCAGGGATTGAACCTGGGACCTTCTGCGTATTAGGCGGATGTGATGACCACTACACCACTGAAACAATTCATGCATTTCCCGTGGAAACATAACACGTAGGTACTTATTCCTTCGCCGCATTTCATCGGTATTTTCCCGAATCGTCAAAGAAATAGGGATTTTCAGTGCTTCATCTTCAATTTTCTTGATAACTGAGGAAATCCCAAACCTGATCTTGTCAGTTTGCCTCAAATAACCTAAATAGTCAGTTTTCCTCAAATAACCTACATTGTCAGTTTGCCTCAAACACATTGGAAACAATGTGCCAAATGGAATTAAAAACGTAGTACCGTCTCGCAACGTTGGTAAACCTTACTTAAAAAGGGCGTCTTATTCTTTTGCGGTCGTCAAATCGCAGGGTAAACATTTCACCAGCTTTTATATTCATTATATTGGGAGGTTTATGTAACTTTCCCTGCTTTAATTCGGCGCGTGCTTTATCTTTGTGGTGCGGCTTTGTTCGTAGAAAGTAATTAGTGCTTTGGAGAAAGTTACTGATACTGGGTCGTATGTTGAGTGCATCGTTGAATATTCATGACGAGCTACAATCTGTCCAATTTTTTTATAATTTCTTTACCCTTAATTTTGACTTTTGAATGTTAATAACGGCTGGTTATGATTTCGACATTTTGTTGGCCCTAATAAATTTTATTCTGGAAGGACATATTTCCATAGAAATGACATTGCCTTCACCTATCTACTTCTCTGCGCATTTTTTCCATTATTACACTGCTGTAGTTACACCGATTCTTCTTGTTTCATTAGACGTCGACCTAAGTGTGCATGCGTAAACCAGCAGGCCTCTGCAAGGCTCAATTGAAACTCGTATGATAACTTCCGATTAACTTGAAGAGGTTGCTTGGGATCTGTATTGTTTATCGATTTCACTGAAATTTGATAACTATCTCTCTAACATACTCTCTCATGGGGGAATTGGGAAATTGGAGATTGTGAGTTGATTTTTGTATGAATCCGACGCTATTAATGGATTAACCCCATGAAGGAAGTGGTATTTCTGTTTTAAAAGCAACCTTGATGCATGAATTTGACGTAAGGTAGTATTGGGTATTTAATATCTAGTCCATTAAGAACTGTAATAAAATTAAATAAAACTTAGTGGAAGGCATTGTTACCGACCTCAATTTTCGATGTAAGAAAAAGGCTAAATCCAGTCCCTGCGTGTCACAAATTAAAGGTGAATGGCTGTTAGTTTCATCTACATGTACAAAATACCCTGCAAGCCACCTCAGAGGTGTGTGGCAGGGGGTGAGTATTCACCAACATGCATTACACTATACCGTAAAGTTAGTTTAACTACGACTAATCATGCATTAGCATAAATCACTAATGCTTGTCACGAGACGAAGCCTCACAAGGATGCACTACACTACATTTATTATCACAATGGAGAGGGACCGTTAATATATATGTATTTTGCAACTGCACTAATGGACTGAAACTCAAGACTTATGTGGAAAACATGCACGGTGTGTTGTTAACACTGGGTAACAGATAAGGATCAAGTATTAGGGAGTACTTCTACTACTAAGAGCTACACTGCCTATCGAAAAACCTAGATAAAAGTTTCATTGGCCGCTGTTATGGTCCCTTATAGTTCGTGGGAAAAATGACATTTTAAATCTCTCCGTTCTGCAGTCTAGTTCCCTAATTTTATTCTCATGATCTGATCTACCGTAGTATGTCGGATTTCGTAAAATATTATCAATGTCGTCAGAGAATAGACTGGTTTGGAACTTACATAACAGATTGAGTCTAAATTTTAATCAACGGTCTGAAAGCGTTCCCCATCCCAGTTGCTGCAAAAGGTCAGTAACACTAACGAGATTATCGTAACGGTAACGGTATCGTAACGTATCGTAACGTACATTGCCGATCTTCGCTGCACGCGTTCTAACTCAGTTTCCAAGCCTATATAATAAGGATCCCAAATACTGGCAACATATTCCAAGTGAGGTCTAACGAGGGAGAAGTAGCTGATTTCCCTAACTTTATCGTCGCACTTGCCAAGTACTCCTTTAACAAATCCCAATTTACGATTAGCTTGACCGGTAATTTCTCTAATATGTTTACTCCACGATAGATCATTAGTCAGTTTAACTCCGATTTAACCGATTCTACAGTCTCTAATTTGCTGTTGTTAATGCAATAGCTGTTACAAGGAGCGTTTTTCTGTTTCCAAAAATTCTTAACGACGCATTTTTTCAGGTTTAATTCTAGCTGCCACGCATTGCACCACTTCTGTATTGCCTCGAGGTCCTTAGTAAGCGCTTCCTTATCATTAAGGCTACGAATTTCTCTATACACCACTACGTCGTCTGCAAATAATCTAAGCTTACTGTCAACTGTTTCATCGATGTCGTTTATGTACAAAAGGAACAGAAGTGGGCCTAGGACTCTTCCCTGTGGGACACCCGATGTGACTTTTATTTCATTAGAGATAGCGCCATCTAATACAACCCTTTGAACGCGATTTCTTGAGAGATTCAGTCTTAAGAGTTTCTACCACGTGTTGGAATAAAATCAGCTTTTTTTCATTTTCTCTGTTTAAATTTTTTATCAGTGAAACATTGCGTGAGGTGACCGAGTTATGACTAAAAGGTGACTGAAAACTGAGTAGAGACTCTTCTATTAAGTCTTAGCTATTCCTTAAAAGAAGACAATCTTAATGATTGCATTGCTGAAATAAAGTATTAAACGGGAAAAGTACAATGAACCGTAGATTTGGTGGATTACGATTCTGTAATTTTAACATCTCTTGAATACATTTCATCGTTGGGCGATTATTATATTAGTGGCATTTCTCCATATTATGGGAGGAAAGCAAAAAAAACAACTTCATCACTTTTTATCAACGACAACGTATTCATTCTTATATCCGTGTTTCGACAAATTTCAAGCAACCAATTAAGACTTGGGGATGACAAAAATTTGATGTTGTTTTTTATGACATTTACTAATAGGCGAATTTGTTGCTTTCTTTACGTGGGACAGAAGAAGTACAATGGACATCAAACGCAGAATATCCCATAATAAGAAAGCGTTCATTAGGGATTCCCATTTTGCATCGATGTCTGAAAGTCTTAGGGTCTCAGATGGTGACATTTGATGAGAAAATGAGGTATGCAAAACATTTCTGAAATCGGATTATATTTAGAGGTCGCGCACGCAGCTTTTAGTTTAACATGGGGGCTCCCCTAAGCGCGTTCTGCCCGTTTGAAAAGCCCGCGCTCCCGGGCCTCCGTGCTCTCCCTAACCATTTCTTTCCCCACCTATCGAAGGCTCTGATATGTAGGCTTAAATTGGTTACCACTTTGGGAGGTGGGTAAGACTGGTATGTAAAGAACTTTACCTTGTATTTAGAATATTTACTATCATAATGGAAATAAGAAGCTACATAGTCGGGACGACAACTAACTTCCAATATCACTATTTTTGAAAATTTTGATTGCATTTTGCTCAAAAAATATTTGCATTGATGTCTGTGAGTGCCTTTTCGGTCATCTTTGGCATAACTTTTCGGTGCCTGGAGACTATTTGCAGTAGATGCTGCATTTGCTCCTTATCTTTGTTCAATCCAGCCTCAGAATACTCCTTGATGAAAGCAGCGCTACGCTCGGCGAGATTGTTAACGACCCTAATGTGCTTAACAATGTCGTAACTCGTCAAGAAGGCAACACAGGACTTCCAAATTTTTGGATCATTGTCCAGGAATGTGACATCCAAGCCGAGGGATGTGAAGAAAGACTTGTTTTTTTGTCATAAAATCAGGTAGCTCACAGCGTGCTAAGTCCTGAAATGATTTGACCCAGGGAAACTCATACGACGCGTCTCGATACCCAGACACTTGGCCTCGAGTGGAGTGGGGAAGAAATGGTGGGGGGCGGCACGGAGGCCCGGGAGCGCGGGCGTTTCAAACGCGCTTATGGGAGCCCCCATGAAATTGTGTGTATTTTAAGTTCATTTATTTTCATTTGGCAGTTAATCATCCAAGAAGATGCGATTGCGTTATTGTCCACATTTAAAACAATCAAGTCACGTTTTCCTTTCTACGATATCGCAAAGTTCAATTTTTTACCTCTTTATACCCATTAACATTTTTATCATCACGATTTATAATAATGTATCATAAGATTTCTAATGCCGTGAAATATCTCCGGAAAAGAAAAAAAATGTTGTGGCATATTAAATGGAGCGAATAAGAGATGTGTTTACTAATGGAAGAGAGATGGTGGGTGAGACCATTATTTAGTTATAGGTAACGTGTATGATGAAGAGACTTCAGTGCGTCTGAACTTCCTCATCATTTTAGCGCCTTTTTATGAGCGATCAGCCCTACCATATTCCATGGAAAATGACCTCTCTATTTTATAAAACATCTCGAAAGGTAATTCAAGAAGTGTCTCATATTCTGTTATTATCATAAAGATGGGGTCCTTTTCTTTATAATGAAGCCAATTTCATTTCAGTGTCAAACGTAAAGTAATACCTTGCTCGAACTACTTGAATCGGATCGTCTAGGGGTTACTGATGTATAAGGGCGTTCGGTTTACTTTTTCGGTCGTGGCTTTTTCAGTCTCGATTTTATGCCTGGTTTTCGACAAACCCTTTCCATTTAACACCCTTTTTCTTGTCCCTTCCACATCTTTTGTTCTCTAAAGACGGCCATACCCATTTACTCCCCTTTTGCCCACACTCGGCGTAATTCCCTCTTTCAATAAGAGCATTATGGGGTCTCCCGTCTTCATTTTTTCAGCCCATTTTCACGCATGCGACAATCTTTCTTGCAAACCTTACCATTTGAGGTTTACATCCGCAGCATCTCTACTGTAAAAAAAAATAATCTAGACGGCAGTGAGAGACGTTGCTTCCACTAGTCGCTTAATTTTTTTTCTCTTAATTTATTTGGCTCCAAGCGTATTACTTGCACAAAATGACTTAGTTTGTTGTCAAATGTCTGGCGAAATAATCCTCAAAAAACGTATATATACTCCAACATTTACTCCAGCTGCGCTTTAATTCATATCAATTCATAAGCGCAATGGCCTGTGTAGCAGGCAAATTTCTTAGAAATGTATTCAGTGGTATATGTTTACAACTACAAATTCACCTCACTGTGTTGTAAACGTTTTCCGCTGAATAAATGTGTGAACTATGGAATACCACTAAGTAACCAAATCAACCAAGCTACGTCCGAATCTCTTGAATTTATAGTTTTCACTCATTCTTCAAAATGGCTAAATTATCTTTGACCCAAACGATTGATCTCTATGTATGCTTGAAAAGGGAACTTTTCACTTCACCTATGTTTCTTTGTCACCCCTTTTGCTTATCCTCCATCAATAGTATAAAAGAAATAAAGTGACTTTGGTTGCCAAACGAGGGAATTTACATTAGTAATTACCGTATTTTCCGGCGTCAAGGGCGCACCACAGTTTTGAGGAGCAACATTTTGGAATTAAAAGTATTATAAAATACTCTAACTTGGTTGCATTTATACTTTTTTATGACAAATTGGTGAATCATTGTCCTAACTATCTATAATTAATTCTTTTAGTTTATAGATCACGCACAGGACTTCAGGTCACTGTATAGTGCTGATAGCCTTCCTCTAAGATTAGCATAAACCTATGATTAACGTAACCTTCGGCCTCGAAGACGCTCTCACTTTAATTTTCAGGTACTTATTTCATGTTAAAAGAACAGCGTCCTTATCGTCAGAAATTTGGGTAATATATTCTGGTTTAATAAAATCTGCATTGACTGAGAAACATATTTTGTTTGCCATTTTTTCTATGAGTTTCCAATCTTAGGGTGGGCTTTAATAAAGATCTAGGAATGAGGACGTAAATTTAGAACGAAACAGTTTATGCACTTGGGTAGTGTTTGCATGAAAATATGTTGAGTGGTAGGGGTATAAGGAGAAGGCTCGCTTAGGCTTAAGGTATTTGAGGGAAGAATCCATGAGAGAAACCCTTGAGCAAAGAAATAAAAGAAGCATTAATGCCAGGGTTTTGAGAAGAATGAAGGGAGTAAGCTGGGTTGAGGGGAAGACCATCGATAAAAGGAATAATGGAGAGGAAGAAGTGGTCCTCAAAAGAAATTTTTAAAAGCCCAGAAAAGATGCACGTGGTTTCCTAAAAGAGGTAATAGGATGTTTAAGGCCCTTTTTAGTATGAGGATGTTGAATAAGCGGTTTAGAGTGAGTATCAAATTGGTATCACTCAATGAAAGGGGGGTATAGAAAGATTAGAAAGTTATGGATGATATAAAGAGGCAATGGAGGAGATGATGTGAGGAAAACATAGTGCTGTAAGCCTGTAAATTCCACAGCGGTTCACATCTATAGTTGTCCTCGAAGTGTATAATTCTGAGTCCTATCTACAATGGGACCAGTAATCAGCAAATAAATATTTGCAAAGGGGAAAGTCCTACCTGTGATATAATAAGTATGAATGAGTGGCTTAGGTCTACTCAGTCATAGTCTGTTATCCCGAATTAATGCATGTTGTTCATGAGAACTTCTGGTCATTTTTTATAATTTTTCCGATTCCTTACTGAAAGTCATTTTCTCGACCCCATATGCTAAAGCCTGATACACTTGATCATTTTTTCCGTCCCTTTTCAGCGATAGCTCTAATGATAGCTCAAGTGATAACTCAAATGATGGCTCAAAATGAAGGTTTTCGCGATCACTTTCAGGGATAGCTGCAGTGATAGGGATCCCTGTCACTTTTTCATCATTTGAGCGGTCCCTTTTTCCGTCCCTCGAGCCGTCCCTGACTCCGTCATTTAGCCAATCGGAATGCACGGCAAACCAAATCGGCACGGCAAACCATTTTTTCTTCTTGTAAACTAGATTTGCACTGAAAATCTCGGGTGCGAAAATGATGTTCTCAGGGAGGACGCAAGTGATCGTGTGAATCAGAAAATGATAGCTTGAGTGATCACTCTCCCTATCATTTGAGCAATCGCGGAAAGCGTCCCTTAAGTGATCCCTGCCGAGGGACGGAAAAATTGATCGTGTGAATCAGGCTTAAGTTATAATGTTAGACAACGTATCCATGTCGTAAAAAATCCATTTGAACTGATATATTTAATGTGAAACTGGAAGAACTGATTCCGCATCGCCTCATTTTATGGCTATGATGATGTCTCGTCTAGATTTGACTAGGTTAACTAAAAAAATGATTTTGCAGCCACCAGATTCATTATTATTATATGGGATATACCGGTAAAGGTAGATTTAGGTTGAAGTAGGAATACATATACTAATCTTTTATTGCTGATGGTCCCTGTCTCCATACGCTATTTCATTCTTCATCTGGATATGCGTACTACCTCTCCTTATCCCATCCATAAGGTCTCTTCTTTTTTTCTCCTTCCTCGATGACCCAATATTTCCTCCTCTATGACGGCCCTTAGGACCTCATTAGCTGTTCCAAACACCTACTTTGCTTTCTTCTAATCACTTCTAAGCTATTTCTTTTCCTCGCCTACCATGCCGCACTTTCTCGGTCGTCTTCCTTTCATTCCAACGCACTTTCTCCATTCTCTTCTACACAATTATCTCAAACGCTGCAAAATATTCTCATCCTTTATTCTCAGAGTCCGTGTTTCTGCGCCATACAACGCTATAGTCTACCTTATTATTCATGCAAAGCCTGCTGCTGAAGAAGCACCATCGCTGTTATTTTAACTGGAGGATACTCCATGAATGAATGAAGGTCCCACGGGGAAAGGATGCTGTCGGGAAATTCAGTGCCACCTATATTTATAAAAGTAACTTTTAGCTTGTTGAAACCGCTCAATTTCACGGCGTCGCCAAAATTTTCCTGGCTGAAAAATACATCTCAATGGTTTGTTTTCCCACTCTAAATACGCATTCCTTCCAACATTTCGTTTTTGCGTTTATTTAATTAATGCATTCTGTCTATCATGGAGGAAGTTATAAACGCCAATTGGCTTTTCGTTCGTTTTCTTCTTAAATCATAATTGTACGGTTTCATTGCTAAATAGTTTAAATGCGGGTAAAATGTTGTTAAATGACAGTATAAAATATTAAAACCGTAGAGGTTTTTTTCTCGGAAAAGTATAGTACATATGAATATTAGGGTTTAATATGTCCGGCGTCCTTAATGAATGTTCATATCCAATGTAAGTGGGGCCTTCCTCCAGCTACTTCATCCGCCTCACAAAAGACTCCTGTACAGTTGTGAATAGGGAAGCTTAAGAGTATTTCCGTGTGGCTCTAGGCTCTATTCTCCTAACTACTAATCTCCTAAAGCCGTTTCTATTTTTGTTTTTGCATTCCCTATGAGCGGAGAACTAGGCCTCTTTAAAAGGGTTTTTGTGTAGTTAATGAATAAAAAATAATGCCTTTCTCTTCTGCTTGCTCAATTTACGTTTTAATCAGCAAAAGGAAATGCAAATAATTACTGCGAAAACCCATCGTAGTCAGTAATATGCATGGCTAAGCGGAGAGAAGTTATTATATTTTCACAAAGGAGCATTTTGGCAACCTAGCGAACAAATTGTAAACCTGGAGCCTGTTTCTAAGAGCGTAAAGCCGTTTTGTAAGTCCACCTAGTTGGCGCTTTCAAAGCTGCTTATGGCAATAAATAGTGCAGGAATAACGTTCTGTATTCCACGGTTTCAGGTTGTAGGTTTACCTTTAAGTCTGTTTTATAGGGCTTCAACATTTGTTAATGATTTGCCGAAAACAATCCCGTAAAGTTTGTATTATTTCTCCTGAGGATATTCTATCCTCTCAGGTGGTGGAATTTTACCGTACTGAAAGAAAGATGTTCAATGAACCAACAAGATGTTTTGAACATTATTCATCTTCAATATTTTATTATGAATTCAGTCTGGTAGTTATTATTGAAGTAAATCGTGAAAAAAAAACAGTCTTTAAACTGCGGAACTCATTGTTAATTCATAACCATCGATTTTTCCATTTTGATGGTGAGGGATTATTTTCTATGGAATTGATCAAACGGTCTAAATTCAGGAAATAGAACGCAAAGTTTAGTTTACTTTTGTTCAGTGTTTTGAAATGGCGTGTATACTTGTACTGTATACTACTCTACATCCTTTTCACTCTTTATTTTTGATATTTTTCCTTGGATTGACCTTAGCTATTATATCCTATGAACATTTCTCGTCAGCGGTCTTTTAATTGGACATTTTCTCAACTCATTCTCCATTTTTATTATTTCCAGCGGGTATTTTAAGCTATAAGTCTTTCATTGCCTTTTTTTCGCCCTTCAGAATCTTCACCTGTACGTCCGTCCGTCTTGTCTGCCTCAGTCTCTGTGTGCTTCGTAAATTTTCCAGCGCTTACTTATGGGATTTTACCCAATTTTCTTACCGTGTTCCTTTTTAGCTTAGTGGTATTCCATGCTAAAATGTGTTGCACCAATTCTCAACTTACTAATCGAAATCATGGTTGGAAGCATAAAATCAGTTAAATGGTAAGTCCTTGGATAGCTGCGCCTGAAATCAGTGAGTCCGTTGAACTGGAAAACAGGGAAAAGTCATGAAATTTTGACGAGTATGGAAAATAATGGAATTTCGTGGAAACAGCTCGAAACATGTCGAACTGAGACTAATATATTTAACGTATATCAAATAAAACAAGAGAGCATGCTTAAAACAGGAGAATTTTAGATAGAAAAGGAATGAGCTGAGTAACAGGGACGAAATTACCTTTAATATGTATTTCATAATGCAACGTGGTTGTATGATGGGTACTGAATAAAGTGAAATATCGGTACCGGGGTTCATATTGGTGAAGTTTCTTTGCAAAGGCGCGTGTCAACACGTCTGTTTCCTCTATAAGCCCTTGCCAATCCTTATGAATTAAAAATTTCCCTGAACTTTACTGTGTTATCTGCAAACAGATAAAACTTTCTATCAATCTTTTCGCTGATCTCGATAATTGGTAAAAATGTAAGAAAAAAAAGGATTTTTGAAACGCCCCTTTGGGACGACAGATGTGTTTTCAACAAGTGAAATTCTCTCGGGCTTCCAACCGGGTCAAGTTCTTCATCTCCGCCGACGTTTCGATGGAAGACTTTTCCATCTTCCTCAGGGCTTTTGATCAACAACCAGCTTGTATTAACAGCCGTGAGGACGATGGAAAAGTCTTCCATCGAAACGTCGACGACCTGACCCAGTCGGAAGCCCGAGACAATTTCATTGGAATAATTCGCCGGGAAAGCATCAAATACTACGTGTTTTCAACTTAATTGGAGTTGACACCTTCAAATTGAAGACACGAACGAACTTATGTAATTGATTAAAATGAATGTAAGTTATACGTGGAAAAATTAAAAACGTGTCCTGGATAACGCGGATGGCAGATAATCCGGAAAACTCATGGATTTTGAAAGTTAGAATCCAGCGGACAACCTGTGAAATGTCCTTCATCCCGTGGGGTCTTCGTTTACGTTTCCTTCTCGAAACTATTTTCCCAGAGTTATTTGGTTTGCTCTTAGGGGAGACGACCGACAACAGGTCATTTGCGCCATCAAGGGCAGGAGAGTAGGTTGTTGAAGGAAGAATTGAATGGGGAATGGAAGAAAGGCGGAGAGAAACCCAGCGTCAGAACTTTTACCGAAAGGCACCAAGGGGACCTTGGTGTATCTTCCCATCTGACGGACGTAGTACTACGCCTTGAAGTGCTCTCCACATGACACCCAAGACATGATTGGAATTCCCCTGAAATGTTACCACCACCGCCGGGATTTGAACTCAGATCCTTTTTCCAATGTTAAAGCTGGTCGTAAAGGTAGGAGGGCACAAACTGGAGCAAGTATAGCAATTTAGTTACTTGGGTTGTACGGTAGAAGAAAAATGGGCATAGTAACAAAGACATAAGGAGTAGAATCGCTTTTGCGAAGGAAGCGTTTAGTAATAGATGGGATATGATAACTGCGACCTTGAGTAAGGATCTAAAGAAGAGGATGGTGGAGAGCTTGATATGGCATGTAGCGTTGTTTGGGGCAGAAACGCGGACTCTGTGGAAGGAGGATGAAAATAGCCTGCAGGCGTTTGAGATGTGAGTGAGGAGAAGGATGGAGTAAGTGCGGTGGACGGAAAGGAAGACAAATGAGGAAGTGCTTGAAATAGTTGGTGAGGACAGGAAACTTCTTGAAGAGGCTATGGGGAGGCAGATTAGGTGGCTGGAAGAGGTAATGAGGGACGATAGGTTGCTCAAGGCCGTGATAGAGGGAAGGATGTTGGGATGCTGAGATGAAGAAAGAAATACCAGAGGTAGATAGGGTGGTGCTCGTGTAAACATCTTTATGATCTTTTTTCTGACTTCCAATAAAGTATAGCATAGTTGATTACTTTGATGAATGAATGAAATCCCATTAAGATTCGTCTCCTCCCTTTAAACCGCCATTAATTAATATTCTTTCTCTCCGACGTTTTCACAAGATTCTTGCATCTCATGTCTTATCATCCTCCTACACCAATGTATTTACCTCTCAGTACGTTCTCTATTCGCTTTGGATTCTTCTTTTGAATCTCGCCCATCAGCATCATTCCTTCCCCTACCATATATCGTCACTCATTTGTTTTTCCTATCCGCCCAGTTTAGTCTTTCCATCTTTCACCTCACCGTTTCATCGTTATGCCGTGGCGTTAAGTGAATGATGCCTGCTTAAGTTAGTGTCATACTTAAAAAAAAATGACTGATATTAGGAAGAGTGAATCAAGGGCGGTTGAAAGTGCACGTCAGGTTTGCATCGACTTTCAGCTCTATCGACGTTAGTTTCTTGAACGTTTCTCGACATTTCTTACGTTCACTCTCTAACATATAGCGCTCAAGAACTCAGAATTAACGTCCCTGCCTAGTTTAAAACGACATAATTTAGAGTATCCGTGAAGGCTTCCTCGGAGTCTTTGACTTTAAGGGACTTGGTTTCCGGGTCTTCTTCCGCGTGTATCCATTTTTTTAGTACAATATTTCGCCAGCGTTCCAGCTTGCTTCTTCAGGTCCACTTTGGCTTAACGCCATGCGAATTGAACGCCATAAATTTTCCTTGGACTGCTTCATTACAATCTAATTTTCCGTTACTATGCTTTAATCAAACTTGGTCAGAGTTGGGCCAGATATTAAAGAAGAGAATAGATGGAACTATAAGATGTCCAATTCTTTGTTTTTCGCTCTTAATTCGCCCCCTGAGTGAAGATGGCACATTAGTGGTGTTGGATCGCTCTCCGATGTAAAACCTCCGTCCTCCCAGCCTTGGATGCCGCGAAACTTCGATGTAAAACGCGGACGTGACAACACATAAAAATTAATTTCTCATTTCAAAGAAAAATTACTACAGCAAACTTCAACGATGCACATCTAAGTTATTTATCTAAAACATATTAAAAATGAGTAAAACCTAAGAGGTACTTGTTTAATGCAATGGAAGTTTTCAAAATAAAATTGTATGAACTGTGCTGCGAATTTTTAATATATGACGTCAAAATATTATGCGCAGTTGCTCTCTCTTTGAAACGAGTATTTGTGCTCTGATATAAGTATCGTTCGTCCAGAGATACCGAAGACAAATCAAACAAAAATTTACGATAAGCTCAATGTTTCCTACTTCTGTGACTAGGCAATGGATGCATATTTTGTAAAAACAATTGGACATGGTTAACAATGGAGTCAAACTAAATACGTCCTGCAAATTTGGTCGAAATCGGAGGGGTCATGGGTAACTTGATGTTGAAATTGACGTGGAATGAACAAGGTATCAGCAGCGGAATTTTTGCGATTCCGTAGTGATTTATCTAGAAAAAAGCAAAATGGACAATATTTCCAAAAAGAAACATTGCATTATTCATAGAATTTGACAAATTGAGCGTCTTAACCATGTTGGGTGGGTCACTTTTTGAAAAAAGCAGGCTTCACTTTCGTGCTCCAATGCCTCATGTAATTTCTTCTTTTTCTATGAGTTGACCCAAGATTCTCATTATTAAAATCTAAATTCTCACAATTCCAGCCCGAAGCAGGAACATTAGAAGTGTCCATATCGTTAATGAATCGATTGTCGCAGGGCTCCCCGTTTAGAGGAAGCAATGTTGGAATAAAAAATACTCTACCTATTTTTTAATCTTTTGTTCTTTCATAATTGAAAAATATATTATTATTACCTCATCTGAGTTTCCGAATTGACAGAGTTTATATATAGTAACCAGCAGTTTTTGCCGAACTAAGCGAGCGAGCCTTTAGTATCTTCAGCAAAGGATTTGGAAGTAGTAGTTCTTCATCGAAACCCTCGTCGTGTTTTTTTGCTATTTCATATTGGTTTGTAGTAGTGAAAAAGATGTGTAATAGAGTTATTTACCTCTTTCACTGCGTCCTACTGAAAATGGTGCTCCACGCTTGAAAGAACACTCCATCGATGCGTTCCCCTACATTCCTTTCAAATGCCGTTTTCTTCTGTGCATCTCTACTCGTGTCGGATAAAAAATAATCTCACCTTGCCAAATATGAGATAACTTTATGTGTTACCTTCTCCTTGCATGGCGTTGATTAATATATGTCGTAAATTCCCAAAAGGCACTTGTGGTGTGGAATTTCACCTATTGAGAAACGTGAGGCTGATATTTGAAAAATGAAGAGGAAGCATTCACTACCGCATACATTGAAGTTTCTTCATTTCTTATTTTCAAATCTTTTGTGGAGATTTCATCACAAGATTTTTGAAACAAATTATAGCAAAATAATGTTATGCCTTTCTGTCAAAATTTGTGAAATATTAAATTTAATTTGTTTTGTTTATTTTTCATATCTTAATTGCTACGTATATATAAGTCAAGCTAATGAGACCATTAAAGGACAAGTCCAGACTCGTCCTTATTCCCTAAATTTGTGGAAAGGATATGCGATCGCAGCTAGTAACTAGTAGCTTAAGGTCAGCGAAAAGTTTCTGTTCTCAAGACGCATATATATCTCCCTATTTTTTCTTGACCGTTCAAATGCTGCCTTATTTTTTACCTTATTCTCAAATTTTATGATGATTGTGTTCAGAGAGTGCTTTTTCTCCAGTGTCTGCGGATCCTAGCTGATCTACAACGGATATGTCCGCCGTTTAAAAATTTCGTATCAGTGAAATGTGGATTTTGTTGCTACGCTTGCGTCAAAATAATTTTCCATTTTGACTGCAGTTCAGAACAACTTCTGTTGTTTATATAAAATTGTAATTTCCATAGGAAACTTTTCAAAGTATCATAATTGCGAATTTGATTGAAAGCTATTGAATTAGCTACCCCAATACTCAATATCATAAGCGCGGCTGTAATAATTAGAAGCTATTTTAATGCAAATGATTTAAGTTGACTGACAGTGACTTCAAGTGTGATGCATATTCACATCTAGTTGCCTCAAGATTATTTTTTATTTCGAATGTCGACATTTTCTGCTGCAGTTTTAATTTTCTACCCCGAAAAAACCACCCATGTTTAGCTCAATCTTCGTAGATTGGTATATTTAAAAAGTAGTAAAAAATAATTCATGATTCAATGCGCTGCAGAAACCAGGAAAATACGTCGAAATTGAAACGAAGCTCGGAAAATACGATCTCCTGTTTGTAGAGATTTGCTGTTTCATTAGCCGTCGTAATGTTCCTCCCATTTATCAGGATTTCCTCGGTCTCTTAGCGACTTAGCACATCATCAATATGCACTACTTCGGGCGCAAGGGAATGAGAAGTGTCCGTGAGGTTAAAGGGCTGCATGCAGGAAAGCGTACGAGAGAAAGGCAGCATCCCTGTGGAGGAAAACTTGGCCGTCTTCCGGAGCCGAAGGCAGTCCCCCGGATTTCCGGCGGTGTATCTCTTCGATCAAGTTACCATCGTCCCTCGATATATCGCCTATTTTCGGAAGTACCTCGCACCCCGTCGACTACGAAATCGTTTTTTTTTCCTTCAACTTCGCCTCCGCAATATTTTACATAATTCCAATCTGAAGTTCTTCCACCTACTCGAGATAACTCTATTGATTTCCGCTCCGAGCTGTATTAGGTACCTATTCAGACACTTGTAGCTCACTTCCCGTAGAGTTTTCTCTCTGCTCCCTGGAATTGTTTGTTTTTGTTTTCCTACCCCATTTCACACCCCTTCTCTTCTTTCCTGTTCTCTTTCATTAAGGGCCCTTTGATAATTTAAAATCACCTCACAGCTCACAAAACTTTTTATTCTGAGTAGTTTTTCATCCGAATAAGGATTGTCGCCATCAAAAGTATTGAAAGTAATCGATTGAAGAAAAACGGCAAATTTTTTAAAACCTCTTCCGAGGAAAATTTTTAATGCATTTTTTTATGAATTCCCCACAGTAATGCTCGCTTGAATCGAAACAACTCGTTCCATTTAAGCTCCATCAGCATTTCTTGAGCGTGAATTTTTCTGCAGGGATCAACTTTGAGGAAATAGGTTATTTTGTATATGCCATGATGACTTGACTTAAGGAAGAGGGAAATCAGCGGTCACCGCTCGAGAGCGTAGCATAAGCGACCCGCCCTCATTTTATTAATGTAACTTACTTACTCCCATGGATATACCCATATATACCCAAGCTGGAATTTGGCCTCGCCCACAATTGACCTCCATCTTTCTCTCTCTACTGCTTCATCTAATGTTCCCCCAAGCCGGTTGATATCTGACGAAACTCCATCCCGCCATCTTCATCTCGGTCTTCCAGGTGGTATTCTTCCTTCTGATCCTTTAGTAGTGTACCCTGCTCAGTTCGCATCACTTGGTCAGCCCATCTCATTATTCATATTCTTACGCTCTCTACTATATCATGGTCTTTGTGGAAATTTATTATTTCCTTGTTGTGTTTGATTCTCCATCTCCCGTTTTCATTTTTGGGGCCAAAGGCTTTTCTCAGGATTTTGTTTTAAAATATAATAAGTTATCTTTCTTCCTTCTTTTTCATTATCCATGCTTCTGTACCGTAAAAAAGCAATGGGTGAATTATTGAGCGGTATATTTTAATTTTTTTCTTTTGTGATGTTATCTTTGAGGGTATGATCTTGCTGCATGAATACACACTTTTATTTCCAAGTTTGATCTTGTTTGCTATCTCAGGTTCTTCGCTATTTTTGTTTGATATGACTACTCATAGGTATTTGAATTGTTCCTTTTCCTCAAAATGTGCCCATATACACTTATTGAATGTGCTTGTTGTTGTTATTTTCTTGTAAAGCGCATGTATTTTCTTTTTCCATCATTTATTTCAATCCCGCGTGTTCCGTTTCCTGAAGGAATATTCTTGTTTGGTCTTCCAGGTCTTCTTTATTTTCTCTATGGGGAGTCACGTCATCCGAAAAGTCGAGTGTGTTCATTCTAGATCCTACTTTTATTCCCAGGTTGGTCTATCTTACATTTTGAAGGGAATCTTCCGATGCCATATAAAACAGCAAAGGTTACCCGTTACGACTTTCAATGCTTCAGACAGCTCTCCATCTATCCTGACTTTACATTTCGAGCCTTCCACTGTTAGCTTGGCTAGATTTATCAATTTAAGAGGAATACCAAACTTTTCCATCTTTTGCCATATTCGTAGCCTTATGCTTTTTGAAATCTATAAAAGGATCATTAAATTATTTATTGTATTCCCAGTATTTGCTGATAGCTGTCTTTAAAATAAAAATATGATCGAAACTGCTGTCTTCGCCACAACAACCAAGATAACCAGCACCTGGAAGATGAATAAGTTCAAAAATATGATATGTAGTGGAACGGTCTTTAATAAATCCGGCTTGGTTATCTTCTATTATGGTACGCCTGTATTGTTCTACTCGGCTTTGAATTGTTTGTGAGGGAACATTATATGCATTGCTAAGCAATGAAATACCTCTGTATTTTTCACATAGCTCACACTTCACATTTCTTTTAAATGGGTAGTACAATCGCTTCCTGCCACTCTTTCGGTATCCTTTATTCTCTACATGTTCTTAAAATTTACTTATGAAGTACTTCACTGACTATTTTTCCTCCTCTTTCCAGTTGTTCAGATGATATTTCACCTTCTCTCGATGATTTGTTGTTCTTAAAAGTCTATACAGCATTTTCTACTTCTTTTAAAAGCTTCTCTACGTTGCAGTATCTGGCATACTCTTTCATTTTGTTAGAGTCGCCCCCCAATTCAGAAGGCCATGAAAATATTCTTTACACCTGTCAATTACTTGTTTCTTTTGAGTCAGTACCTAGATGTCTTTATTCCGCACGTGCTGGGAGTTTAACCTGATAGTATTCTTTAGCATTATTTGCTCTTCGATCACTTTCATCTTTTTCTAGTAAGCTGTTAATGTACTGCCTCTTTTTCGTCTCAGAAGTCCTATGGTTTGTCTGTGGATAAGCTGTCCTGCCTTAGATATATTTACTATTTAGCCACTTCTTTCCCTCGTTTCTTCCGTCCTGCAGAGCCTGCTTACATTCTTCATCAAACCAGGGGTTGTTTATGTTTTTTTTTGTTTTCCACAAACTTCTGCTGCTTTTTCGAGCTGAGTTTTCTTGAAGATGTTCGGTTTTACATTAAATCTTTTTCTTCCTTTTCCCCATTTTCCGCCATGTGGCTCAATTATTGAAACCTGTTTTTCAGCTTAATTTTTAAATCTTTAGTTATTTGCTTGTCTGTTTCTCTTTCTGTTGCTACCTGTTCTGTATTATTTCCCTCCTTTTTCTTTACCATTTATATGCTCTGCATCAGTTTGACCAGCACAAGATGGCGATCTTATCCACATCCCACTTCTCTTACACTTCTAACATTAGCAATGCTGCTTTTGATAAATGACTTCAGGCTTTCCCAGTGAACAGCGTAGATGAAATTTTCTCGGGATTCTAACCGGGTAAGAGTTGGCTCCATGCCGACGTTTCGACAGCTGACTCCGCTGTCGTCCTCAGGGTGATGAAAATTTCATCAATGCTGCTTTTGTTTCTCTTGGCCACTAGAATTTGATCGACTTGGTTTTTGATTCTGCCGTTTGGGGATATCCTTGTTTCTTGGTGTATATATTTTCTTGGGAAATATGAGCTCATCACCTTAGCGTTATTTGCGGCAGCAAAGCTGTAAAGGCTTTTTCCATTGTCATTTACCTATGTCTTCGTGGAGGCTTTCCTTCCCGTCACTTCCCTCCACACCATTTCCCCACCTATTTTGGCATTGGCATTTGCTAATCCAATCTTGAGGTCATATTTTGGTAGCTTATTCATTTTTTGTTCTAACATTTCAAAAGCATTGCCTTTCACCTCTTCCTCTGCGTCCTCTGTTGGAGCATAAAATGTTAAGATAAATATATTTTTTTTAATTTTCCCTTAATTCTAATATTGCAGGTACATTGGTGTCGGTTTCAAAGGATATCATAGAATCAGCTATTTTTTTGCTTATTGCAAGTCCCACACCTCTATATTATCGGTTCTCTTCACATCCACTGTAGTATGTGTAATATTTTTTAGGGTTTATCATCCCTCCCTGCGGCCATCTTGTCTCTTGCAATGCTACAACATCCATTTTGTATTTCTTCAGCTCATCCGAGAGAGTATCACTTGCTCCAGGAACTGCAAACGTTCTCACATTCCAGGTTCCAAATATCAATAGCTTTTTGGGGGTCCGTTTCGTTATCCTTAAATCCCGTCCAGTACCCGCGGGACATTTTTGGTGATACATAACGTTTTGTTTTTAAGAGGTGGGCTGTCAGCCCAGCGCTCAACCCCCAACCTTCAGGGTCAGGTTATCCCTTTTCGTCTGTCTCCTACTTCAAAGGCCTGTCCGGCTTGGGAGGCCATGCCAGTAGCTAATCTACCGCCGACATAGCTCTCGAGGTCACTGGAGCTCGCAAGCCCACACCCCCCTGCCGTGTTAAGGCAGGGTTTTTTTCTTAATGTTGCATTGAAGAAACAACGAAGTAATATTTTCCATGATATTTCTGAAATACTGAAAATTTGGTTTGTTACTTTAACTTTATCTACCAAAGAGCTCAGCTAGCGTTATGGCTTCAGAATTTTATTTTATTGTAAATATTACACGTGTTAGGAGATGATAATCATGAAGATAATTTAGTTTTGGTTCCCTTTTATGTTCGTTCGTAACAGTTCGTAATGGATCATTGCCTTGGGTTTCTTACGCCCAAAAATTCACTGTCTCCAATTCGTTGTACGTTTTGCATTCTGATGTATACTTTCAGTGCTTTTACTTTCTGCCCTTCTGTGTAGTCACAAAGCATGAGGTACCATTTTGTATACCCAATCTTTTTTTATATTTACACCCGCTTAAGTCTCTTCATTACATGTCTGGGAGTCCATTGCTTCAAAAATAATCTCTTTCACTAGTAACTCTTATGTATTATACGGGAGGCTTATTGATGGAAATTCTATATTATGGCTCAGCATTCAACGCCAACTGGTTTTTCGAAAACAGCAGGCTTGGGATAATCATTTTGCAAGTCTTGTGAATTGGCAAGAACATTTACCACAGCATGGGCGAACCTCATCGAATATTCGGGGGATCCTCTCTTCTATTTGGGCAGGTGGTAATTGGGAGAGCAAATCTTACGCATAAATAAACTCCAATAAAGCCTTTATTTTGGTTATTTCGTTAGATAAATTGTGGTTATGATAAATATGAATGAACTCATTTAACTTTCAATTCAATACAACCACATGATCACTTTTTATCGCTGAGTTACGAAATTATGAGTTGATACTCAATACATTCGTTCAATTACCAATTTTAGCTTAAGCATGAATTATTTGTTGCTATATACGATGCACGACTGCCTGGAAACTCGGATGGTCACGGGTTCGACTCCCGTTTCGAACTTGAATTTTGTTTTGGTCCTACGACCACGGTCTAAATGCGGCACGGTGCGGTATGACTTTCGCAGTTGTTAGTGGCAGAAAATAAAGAGCATCCTATCAACACCCTTCCACATCCAAGTGTGTTTGCAGCTGCACACCCTGGCTCAGTTAAGGAGGTTCCGCCGCGACTGTGTGAGTCAAAACAAATACTAAATTCCACATTTTTTACATTTTGTCCAAAAAAAACCTGCTTTCACTGATGAAATGCGTTACCTATAGAAATCCAAAAGTAAGGAACAAAATTTGCAGATTATTCCACGAATGTATTTTAAATTAGCACTTTTTTCAGCCATAGGAGCCGACTGCAGCGCCATTTCCTACGAATTAACGCATTTTGACTTCAATTACGGCAGTAATTCCCTAATAACTTAAAAAAATAAGGTGGTAAGATGCCTTATAAATATAAATCTTATAAATAGTTTTCCGCAAAAATGGCAATTATATTTTATGGAAAAATACTATTTTTCCCCGCGTTTCTCTCATTCCCCCATTGAACACCATGTAATTTCAAGTCCAATTATAGAATAATATAGCGTGGAAAGGTAATATTTTGTTGTTCATATCAGATAGAGGACAAATTTTTCTACAAGTAGACAGAATATGAATAGAATGACATTAAAGTCATTTCACGGTGGAACCACCCTAACGAAATGTGTACCTCTCGAAAGATTTGAAACGCCCTCTTCGGGAGATCTGTTGAAAAAAAACGATTCGCCAGGCGACTCGCGCGTACCTCGTTATCGGTGATTGCTCTTGGCGTCGTTTAGAAACTTCACGACCTACGTTGTAGGTAAAATTATTCCCCAGCGTGCTCGGTGGATGATTAGGGGAACGCATACGGCACACGCCCCCCACTTAATTCTCGTGCTTCGTGTAATTCCGGGCGACCGCCTTGAAACGAACAGGCCCGTGCTCATTAACCGCGGACGCAGTCGTTGTAGCCTCCCTGCAGGTACTACCGGTAGAGTTGCCAACTTCTGAAGAGATGATACCAGGAGTTGGCCGTTCCAAGTGTGTGAAATTCCGGGAGATGAAGTCAGAAGCATAATTAAAACTACCTTGGGAATGTTTATTCATCATTTTTTTAACATCATCAATGTGAAATTTCATTAAACTCATATTATTTCAACCTAGGGGTATGAAATTTGAATGGTTTTCTTCTATAGATTCTTATGGTCTCCTTACATGGTTTATGAACCTGTAGGAATTTAGGCATGAATTCGTGAATGAACGGAATTGGAACAGGGTCTCGTTCCTGGTCATGCATTTACGCAATCGCCCAACTTGCAATGGTTACATGATGAAATTTTGATGGGGCATAATCTTCATTTTTTAACAGTATCAATGCGCAACTTGGTCACAATCGTATTCGTGCCACCTACAGTTATTAATTTTCAATGTTTTTGCACGATTTCTTCTACTGATTGTTAATGCCTGGGGGGTTGTGTTTGAAACGCTAGAGATAATTCCGATCGCGTAACTAAGGAGTCATGTGGTACAGTAACGAATGGTTCTAGATTTTGGTGCGTTTGAACCTTTCGGATGGATAACTTAAGTGTCCGTATGTCAATATGTTGTTTATTGCGCCTCTAATCAGAACTTTTAACTCGATCAACAATATTCTGGCGATGGAAACTCAATTGGGATGTCTGCGTGAGACTTTTAAGAGCGTTTCAAATACTTAAAATCGAGAATCCGCTTACACGATGCAATGTGCGCGTACTTGATTGCATGAATGTGTGATAGAACTGAATGAGAGCGGGGGCTGTTTCCTAACCGTACATTCACTCAGTCCTCCGAGTTGTTGCGAGCAATAGATGCATTTTTGATGGAGCATGCATTCCTGTGTGAATTCGTGCGGGTTCATGCATCGTGTAACCAGGCCTTTTTGATATTCACTGACTTTAATGTAAGAGATGATGTTTTAAGGATCTATCAAAAGTCATTAAACTTCTCTCTCGTATAACTTTATTTTTATTTTATTTATTTATTTCATCAACCTGAATACAGCCTCGAGGACCATTTTACATCAGTAACAAAGGACAACACACACAACCATGTACTTGGAGGAGAAAAATCCTCCCCAGGCGGGACTCGAACTCGCGACCTTTAGGTTGGCAGGCGAGGACGTTATCCCGCCGCCACCGAGGCCGACAACTTACCGGAAAAACTCTTTTACGTGTTAAATATCAAATTAATAATACCTGGAAGGTGATCAATTTTTTGAGTAAAAGTAGGAAGAAAGCACCTCGATCCGGGGAGCGGAAGATTTTTATAAACTTTTTTTTCAATTCCGGGAGTATCTCCCGGAGAATCTGGGATAGTCCCAGCATCGATAGCCATAATTACCGTGGGCGAACCTTTCTTTCTTCGATTCTCTTCCTACCTTCTTTTCTCAACCCTCCGCCCACCAGGATCTCCCGCAGGCTTTCGAAGTAGAACTTGAAACTTTAAACGGAAGTTCGGAATAGAAAATATTACAAATGTCATTCAATTCTGTTCTTGAATTTTAAGGTCAAATCTTGAAAGCGCTGTGAATCTAAAACTGTACCATTGAAACGAACGTGAAAACTCCAATGACGGTATGAACTTTATTGTTTAGAGGAATACTGTTTTATTTTAAAAAACGGGTTACTTTTGATGCATGTCTGGTATTTGTTTTTGATAATCCATCATATCATTTTTAAATATAGGTTGTACATAATTAAATAAACAGTTGTAATATGAAGAAACTAAAACAAATAGAAAAAGCACACCAACAAACCCAATTTTATATACCTCTTTGTTTACTCGGTTGAATACTGCTTTGTTAGAATTATTAAATTCAATATTGAAATTGCGTTTTTGCTTATCAAATGACAACATTTCATAAAAATAATATACACTGCCAACTACGTAGTGCTCCTTCGGTATTTGCTAATAATTTAATATCATGGTAATAGCAAATGGCTATGCATGAAATTTTACCAAGCTCAATGGAAAAAAATTATAATGGTGAGCATTCTGGGTGTCTGGCATTTTTTTTGGGCGGATAATGAACATAATGAGTTCGCAGGTTCATTAAGAAAGCCATTAAACGCGCTCGGTTGTAAAAAAAAAACACCAAGAAAGGAGGCGTTACTTTCCGGAGCAAGAAGGTGGTGTAGGAAATAAGAGATGTAGAGGAAAAAGGGAGGAAGAAAATGAAAGCTGTAAGAGGGAGATTAGAATAGAAGCAGTACTGAATAAAAGTAAACTCACACCTGCGTTTTCACAGGGTAAACTCGCAAGCTGCATCCATAAACTCGTAGGATATCGCTATGTAAATAGTGTTGGACTGACAAGAAGCAAACGAAATAGGACATAGATGTAACAAACGGTCCATAGCATATTTTGTAATTTTTATCATTGCGGATATTCTATTTAATAACGTAATATATCCCTGTGAAATCCTTAGGCCTGACGTCTAGCTAAGCTCAATGGTAAGCCAGTTTAACGAAGGTGGGTGTCTGGAATTTGTAATGAAGATTATGAGTCTGCCGGTTCATTAAGTAAGTCATTAAACGTCTTAACCGCCAGGAAATTAAAACAAAGCAAGGAGGCGTTGATTCTCGAAAGTAGTGCGAGTGCGGAAAAGAAGAGAAAGGAAGCATTAAAGAATGGAGGAAGTGATGGTAGAGGGAAGCAAAGAGATTCGGGTTTTACTCTCTATTCTTATACTTTCGTACGGGAAGGTTAACGAAATAGTTCTGTATGATAAGGATACAAATTAGCTGTGTTTTTCTTGCATATGCTTTACTTTTATGGTATTGGTTTTCATCTAACGTATTTTTAGAAATGAAGTTGTTTAGACATAGCATCTGACCTCTAAGGAAGACGATTAAAGTAACGGACGTAGTGGCATTCACCTCAGCCAAGAAACGTAGATTATGGGTCCGCAGTTTCATTAAGCGTCCTAACTCTCCAGAATGAAAACTAAGCAAGGAGGCATTATATCTCCGAGCCAGAGGGAGAGATATGGAAAAGGATCTGTTTCTAATGTAGGGAAAGGAGGAAGAAACAAGAGAGCCACGTTTTGCGGGGATGCCTGTAGACTTACGTGTATCTTCGCGTAGGGGAGAGATAGTAAAATAGATTTGTAGAAACAGGTCAAAAAGTATGAAAAATAGATCTTAAAACTGCGCAGGTTAATTCATCTATTTTTTATTGATTATCATCGGATAAATTATTCCCTACTATATTATTAAACGGTGAAATGTTTCAGGCATGGTATATAACTAGCCGCGATAGAAAACGAGAGTATTGACCAACTCGGTAGTTTACTGGAATTTTTGGAGGCTCAAGTTAGTAGGAGATTTAGAGATCTTAAGACTAGTAATATTAGGTGTCTTTTGAAAAGGAAAGCGTGTATGAAGCAATGAATGAAATAGAAGCGAAAGAAATGTGCAAGAATAGGGAATTGTGGAGAAAGTTATTGAAATAGAGCCAGTTGCCTAGGGCTAACAGGGATAACTAAATTTCCTTGGCTATGGTTACCCCTAAAAGGAAGGTTGTGATGAGTGTGTGTGCGTGTTAGTGTGTGTATGTATGTTTTGGGCGAGAAATTATGATTACGAGTCCGCCGGTTCATTAAGTAAGCCATTAAGCGTCTTAACTCCCTCAAAAGAAGAACATAGCTAGGAGGCGTTAATTCGCAGAACCAAAGGAAGTGAAGGAAGGAAAAGGAAGCTGTAAAGAGAGGAGGGAGTCAACAGAATACCGCGTTTGGTCTGAGGAGACCTGCAGGTTGCATGTATTTCGTCGGAATGGATTAGTGAAATAGTTTTGGCAAGTAAAAAAGGACTGAGTATTCTTATTCTATGATTCCATATTTTCATTATTGCGTGCTGAATAATCTTGCATGAAGGCGTTGTGATCAATATGTGCCGTTAACTTCCTGTAATTTTTTGTTTCCGGTTAAAAATATGTTAGTGGGCAATTTTGGCAGTTTACCTTCTAATAATGACTTTTTAAAGTATAATTATTAGAAACTGTGGAATTGTTGGATTCGACAATGATGGTATTAATAATTTTAATCTACATGCACCAGGTGCCGTGCAAGCTACGTCCTGGGAGTGTGGCACGGGGTGATTCCACACCATGCTTGCAATACTCACTCCAGTTCCTGGTCGAAGTCAAACCCCGCAGGATCCCGTGGTCACTAAGTGAGGACAAAAAAGCAGTCAGGAGAGCAATCCTCGGCTAAATCAGATACTGGGAGGGTGCTACGATGAAAAACTGGTTTAAACTGGCTATATCCAATAGATGGATTCAAATACAAATGCTGAATAGTTGCACTAATACTACCCAACCATGGAAACAGCGAGGTATTAATTCTGGCAGAAAAAAAGAATGCGGGACATTTTATGCGAGGTTAGGTGTTAGTTATAAAGATGTGTTATTTAAGCAGGAGCCAAGTTAACCTAGCGAGAGTGGTAAATTCATAGTAAATCTATTCCAACTGTTATGGTGCCTTACTGTCCACGGTAAAATGATATTTTAATTCTAATCGTTCTGAAATCTATTTCATCTTATTTTTGTGATCGTTTCTACCGTAATACTTTGGCTAGAGCAAAATATTCTGAACGTCTTTTGAAAAATAGTCTGCTTTGAATTTACGGAAAAGATTTTCCCTTCTATGACCTGTAATTTTCCCTTCTATGAAGCAGTGATTCCCAGTCTAAATCATTAAATACTTCGGTCACGTTATGAAGTCTATCGTAACAACTATTCATTAATCTAGCTTAGCTTCTCTCTACTGTGCGCGATCGAATTTTGATAAATACCCTATTTCTTAAGGGTCCTTGTCCACCAGTTTGCTGAATATTGAAATGATTCAGGCATGACATTCAAATAGCCGCAATTGAAAATGAGGTTAGTGACGTACATAGTGGTTTTCTGGTATTAATTTCAGCCGAGTAATTATGGTTATGAGTTCTCCGTTTCATTGTAAGTCATTAAGCGTCTTTACCTCCAGGATATAATAACAAAGCAAGGATGTGTTGCTACTTGGAAGCAAGAGGAGAGAAAAGAAGTTTTAAAAAAGGAAAAGGATAAAATACTTTGCACTATTCCACTGGAGAAATTTGATTTATCGAGTCGACATGTTTCACCTTGGTTTCGATAAATCATGTCATCAGGTGGTAAAAAAATACAACATTTTGAAGACCTTATATACGAAAAAAAAGATTTGTGAAGGACGTTAGAAGAATTAGGATTGGAATCGCTAACCCAGCGTAGGCCAGAGAATAAGCTTCTCTTAACCATCTCTTGAGAATATATTGGGTAAATTTGAGGCAAATTACCTCTTTGAAGGCATTAAAAGCATGTAAAAAATACATATTACTTTGTAGGTTTGATCATATACACAAAATGAGAGAGATTGTTGGACGGACAGGTTAATAAAGTTTCATGTTTTCCGCGTACGATTAGGGCCCACAGTAGCTATGATCGAAGCCGCCAATAATGTAAAGTGTAACGATATGTAGCGCTGTTTTGTACGCTTTTTTATTTTGCATTTTCATTTTGCACGGTATGCTAATTTTTTCATTTAAAAAAGTATTACATCGTTGTGTGCCTGGCATTCTTGTCTACTCGGTAATGAAGATTATGAGTCCGCCTGTTCATTCTGCATCACCCCCAGGATTTAAAACAAAGCAATGTGCCGTTACTTCTCGGAAGCTAAGAAATTGATAGAGTAAAGAGAGTGAACTTGTAAGAGAGGTAAGGAAGTGAATGAAGTGACGTAAGGGAGAGGAGAAACAAGTATGAGATCTGTATTTTTCCTGGGGAGACCTGTAGGCCACTTGTATACTCGCTCAGGGAAGGTTTAGTAAAATTCCTTTAGCTGTTGGAAAGGCTAAATTCAGTGGGAAAAGTATATTTAAAAAAAATCCTAACAAATGATTTATTTTGTATAATACTTCTGGAACTAATCTATGCGAAAGGTTGTTTTGACCTAGGTCTCGATATGCTTACCACGTGGGCTCAACTATCCGAATCCCGATTTACTGAGGTTCCAAATGATCCGAGGTGCAGACCTTATGTACCAATTTAAGTTAGCTCACGCTAACGAGCGGCATAATTGGCGGAGATATAAATTGAAAGGCGGAGCTCGATGAAGAGTTAAAAAACAAGTACTTGGATTTATTTCATTCTAACCAATTTAATGAATTTAAGTACAGCAAATTATGGGAATATCTAATTTCTGTCGCAATTTATTCTCGCACTTAAGCCTTCCGTATTGTCTGAGGTGGCCTCAGTCCACATTACCTCGGATTATCAAGACTTCGCTGTATCATGTCATTAGGTGGTGGAAAACATGTATGTATACCAAAGACCTTGTATACCAAATTATGATGTGTCGATGCGAAGCTAACGTTAACCAGAGAAAATAAAACCGAGCCTCATTGCCTTGAACATGGAGTTTAAAAACAATGCGAGGTGCCTTTTCATCTCGGAAGCAGAGGGATTGAGAGATAGTAAGAGAAGGAGCGACTACATCTACGAATTACCGTGCAAGCCACATGGAGGGCGTGTGGCAAGGGAATGTAATACTCGTCCCAGCTCGAAACACTGAGCAGTTCTGAGACGTACACGCTCCACGAGTCGCTAGATGAGTAAGTACCAGAAAGCAGTCAGCAGAACACACCTTAGGCCTGGCCAAACCAGAAACTAAGGTAAACTTCTAGGTTATCACCAACAAGTACTACACTCTACCTCAATAAATTTAATGAAGTTACCACTTAAGCTATCGTTTCATTAGAAAAACATGCAAGTACGTGTCAGGAAGTTACATTTCACCAACATGCTAGGTATACCACCAATGTTAGAGAAACTATTTGTATTAATGTATTTTGCTACTACCTACATAAATGAACAGAGATACAAGATTTAAACCGAAAACATACGACGTGCTGTTAGTAACACGTAGCAGATAAGGATCAACTATAAATCAACCAACCAGCTACACTACTTATTGACAAGGCTAGTAAAAAAAGTCTCATTATAGGTAGGGTCCCATACTTGTATAAGTCTAGATGATTTTGTATCACTTCCATTTAAATCTACTTTAACCAGTATTTTACCTAAAAACACTAAAATGAATTAACCCCAATTTCAAAATTTACTCTACCATGTGACCCTCAGAACTGTAGCAGGGGCGAGGAAGAAAAGACGTGTAGTAGGGAGGAGGATAGGGAGAAGCAGAAAGATATCCGCGATTCGCCGAGGGAGACCTGTAGGCTATCCATGTATGCTCTCGCGTATAAGGGGAGGTTGCAACCCCCCTCCCTCACGGCGTGGAAGTGCCTCCCTCCCCTCTGCTGCCGGGTGGGGGTGTAGGGGAGTCTGAGGTGGTATTACGGGGGTGGGGGGAGTGGGAGAGGGGTTGAAAGGGAGGGAGGAGGTGAGTTGCCGCGGGAGAGAGAGGGATGCAAGGGAGGAGAGAGAGAGGGGTAGGAAAGGGGGAAGGAGGGGGTGGTCCCTGTGTGTGTGTGAGAGAGAGGAGAGATGGAACACGGAGGGGGGGAGAGGTGGATTTGAGGTCTGTCGGCAGCAGCCCGCCCTCCTGTAGGGGAAGGTGGGGAGGGAGGTTGAGTCTCGGTGGAGGGGATGTGGGTCATGGGAGAGCGCCGTATAAAACAGCGGCGTTTGGGGGCGCTCAGGCCTGTTATCCCGCTGTAGCAGAGAAGTCGGTTTCGGGAGAAGGCCAGGGAGAGAGAGCGCGCGCGCATCGCTTGTAAGCTGTTTTGGACCCCTTTCCTCCCCCCACGGAAGATCGCGCGACGCGACGGTGGGAGAGTCAAAAAAGTGAAGAAGAAGAAAGTTTCTTCTCTTTAGACATCGTCCGAGAATTGTAGAAGAACGCAACAGATATACACATTTTCTTCTTCTTTCATAACACGTCCGAGTCCTCATCCTCAAAAGTTTTCGTGTGGAAACGTGTGACGGATGCACGCACTGCAAGTGTCGCCCCTGAGTTCATCGTGAAAAAGTAAAACTTCGCACAAAAATACTTTTGGCGCTGTTTATTTTTTTGTTACATTTTTTATGGGCATGTGAGCGGGTGCTACGGAGTCGTCAAATATTTTTTCTCTCCGTCCCGGAGTTGAAATTTTTCCGGGGAGACCAGTATTTTTCGTCGTCACGTCCCCGGAGTTCCATCGAAGAAACGGGAAAATATTTCTTGAAGAGGTGGTGACTGACGTGGAGGGACCTTTGGGTTTGGAGACGGTGCAAGGGCACAATAACCGTGTCGCCGACGACTGGGAGATAAGGAGAACGTCCGCGCGATTGACAGCTCGAAGATAGTTTATTCCCTCCCCCCTTGTCGTGCAAAAACGGCGTCCTGAAGAAGAATAATAGCAAAAGGACCCAAAGAAATCCTTTCCGCCCTTTCTCCACCGAAAGGGTGTTCAGAGAGGAGAGGCGAACGGAGTAAACTTTTTTCCCTCTCTCCCGTACAGTGTGGTGCGCAGTTCTCCCTTCCAACTCCATATTTCCTCACGGAGAGAGAAAAAAAAACTTCGTCGTGTGAGTGTGATTCCTGGAGACGTCACCGGTGACTGTGGCCCGCCTTATTTTCTTACGGATTGATATTTTTTTGGAAAGAAATCAAAAACGTGTGATCGTTTTTCTGTGACTCTCGTTTTCAACCGGAGGAGACTTTTTAGTCTTTCTCCACCAACTCGTCATCTCTGCGCGAGACCACGCTGAAAGAAGAATCGCATCAAAACAACACCCCGCAATCATGAGAATTTTGAGGTGAGTGCCATTTTTTTATAGAGAACCCTTTTCTTCCACACCCATCAACTAATTTTACCCCATCGTCTTTATCTCTTCATCCTCCCCGCGTTCTTATCTTCACTTTCCGAGTTTTTGCCTGGATTTCGCGAGAAGTTAGTATAGTATTTAGGGTTTTGGGTCGGGGGTCCTGGCTTGTTTATTAGTTTGAGACGTGGTGTCCATCTTTTTACGTCCAGAGCCTAACAAATCCGATTTACGTCGCTCACTCTCCCTTTCGCCTTGGGGATCGGCCGTTGCCGAGAACACGTCCAGTCCCTTAGTGGGGAGCTACACCATATCCGCTTTTTCGTGCGTCGCTGATCTCGGGGCGAAAGGGAATTCCCATATTTATTCCCTGGGGGAAGGACGTGATTCGTCAATGGAGCCCGCGGAGCTGAAATTAAGCAGTCGGAGGAAGAACAGTCTTTATTGAAGACTACATTAAATTGGACTTAACTCATACTATGCTTTCGATATTGTGAACCAATTGATGATAAGTATGGAGAAAGATCAGTTTCATAAAATATCCGTTAGAAATCTAAAATACACTAGTTTAGGGAAAAAAGATTTGTCAAGGTAGTAGGAGGAGTAGGGAAACTATTGCCGTGAAACTCGTAGTAAAAGTTAATATGAAGGGTATTTCTTGTTTGGGGGCTTGTTCCTGACTTATTTCTCACTGGTTTCGTCAGCTTCATGTATTTGTTACTCACGTTTGCATGAATAACAGGGATCATGCCAAAATCTATTATTTCCAAATAGCCACTTTAAAATTTCTGATATTTGCGTGAATCTGGTCAAATATTGCTCTGTTTCCTCTTTGCTCAGTTATCTTTGCATATATCGTAAAATTTGTGATATTTTGGGCCCGCTATTTCCTTGTTTGCATATTTGTAACGCGCTGGTGATTGTAATACACGGATTCTATCCAAATTCTCTAATCTCTCTTTCTCTTCTGAAAAACACTTTAAATATTTCGAATTGTTACGCATTATCTGAAAAAGTGGTCTTTTATTTTAAATTATTCATTTTTCTAGAAAAAAATTGTGCATTTTTTTTGTCTTCACCACTCTATCATCGAGGGACGATCGGCAAGTAGGTGAGCCTGAGTAGGATCGTCGCACCATTCTTGCTTTCTTTGGGCTTAACCACTTTCACCCGAGCTCGTCGTATTTGCGTCCACTGCGAGCTTGTGATGAATGTTATTGAACTTATCATGCGTGATTCCGGAGATACAGTTCTCAATATTTCACGTCGACCATAGAACTGAAATAGCCTCCAAAGCATTCAGTCCTTGTGTTTGGTTTGATGGGTATGGTTACGACCCAAGTACTACTTAACTTCAGAGCTTTTGAAACTCTGAGTAATAGGACGCTTTTTCCGCCCCCTTCGGAACCACACTCCGTCGCTCCCAATCGCGTGGAAACTATTGAGCAAAAAATCGTTGGTTTTAACTTTTCGGCCGGAAACGCTCGCGTGTCTATCCCGTAATCCCTAATTCTGAACGAAAAACTTTTTGGGCGCGAGAGAGAATCCCTTTTTACTTCAGGGCGAACGATTGAGAGTTTTGAAAGATTTTTTTTAAAGTGCCGGAAGGACTCTGAGAGAGGACAGACGGCCTTTCCGCATCTGCTCCACTAAACTGAGAGAAGATTTTTCTTTGAGTGAGTCCAACAATTGGGTTCCACTCCGCTCCGTGGATTTGGAGCACAAATCTGCCCGGCAAAAAAATCGTTGTTTTCCTCTTATTCTTTGTTGGCGGAGGTGAACACTGGCAAAAGTGTAGGAAAATTATAATTTCCTCTTGCGGTCCAAACATTGTGAAGGTAGTTCGGTGTGGGAGGGTGTCCTTTTGAGGAAATCCAGCCAACTCACCCTCATCCTTCCCAGGGGGACCCAAGCTGGATTCCCTTCCTTCAGAAAATCCTCTCTCTCTCCGCAAGAAGTAAAAAAATAAACCCTCGCGGTATTGGAGTTGGGAATGGAATTCATGTTTTCTCGAGCATATTTATTTTCGGGGGAGGGGATGTTGGCTGGAGGCATAAATCTTGGATGGGGTCTTTCTCGGTCGCATCGCCGATTGGGGAACATCTCTCCGTATAGCGGCCGTGTTTGCAATCGCGAGGCGCCCAAAAATTCTCGCGCGCGCACCCACGTATCGCATTGGATTCCATTCCCTTCTTCCCGAAAATTCCTTCGCCAATAGAAATCGGATGAGCGAGACAATTTTCTCGGCATGAGCAAGGCGTACGAAGGTATGAGGTCGAGGAATTTTTTTACTGAATCCCGGGCCTCTCGCGAAAATCTTTCTTGTAAAAACAGTTCTTCTTATCTTAACGGTTCTTCTTTTTGGAATATCACTCTGAATGGGAAACCGTGAATGAAAATGTTAAAACATTGTCCATCCACTTCTTTCGAGAAACCTTAACTTCATGCGGCATTAATTGGAGGTTGAAAAAATTAAATACGTGTTATGGTGGAAGGGTTTTCGGATAATAAGAGTCATAGCATCTTACTTCATTTTAGATTCCCTGTTTATTTCTTGAGATTCTATTTATCCTCCCGGTATCGGGTTGGTGTGCAGTGATTAGGGAGCTAGTCCAAGGGCCAGGGTTCAAACCCTGGTGTCCGATAATTTTTAGTGGTAATCCAATCCCAACCCTATTATTGCGTGCTGATTAAACTCGGCGTCAGATTTTTCTCTGCCCTTATTCTATTCCTCTAATTGTGGATAATTACTTATACTTCTCTACACGACAAACATTAATGGCGCAAATGAACCCAATTTCCGTTTGCCTGTCCTAATAATTACTATGCCCTATTCCAAATTTTATGTTTCTGTCTAGTTGTGTTCCCAGAGATGTTGGTGAATTTTCGTCACTTGAACGAGCAGTTGTCAGTCACAATTCGATTTCTCTTTTCTGAATACCGCTTATGGTAAATAACGTCCCCTCAGACCGGCCATCTGTTGCTGTGTAAAGAACGAGCATTGAAATGTCGTGGTTACCCACGCGACACATTTCCAATGAATCTAACTGAACTATTATTTCCAGTTTCTCTAGTCTGCTGAGGTGTATATTCAGTGAAATACATATGCCTAACTTTTGAATAGGAGATGGGATAGGTTGAAAGGGGTGAAAGGAGACACGGAATACTATCATTTCAATGCACGGCGCTAAGTGCCACGGAAGAATTCCTCACTTAAATGGGTAGTGCACGATATTTAACTTAGCAGTCCGTGAAATAGCATTCTGAGAGTGGAATACCAATAGAAAATCCTCCTCTTTATTATTAAGAAGCGTAACGGAGTCCTAAACCTTCGACGATAAAAGCTGCTGGAACTCAATATTTTCATGAATGTCTTTTCTTAGGACCATTAATTCGATCTCTTTCTGAGCGAGGTGCTCCAAGTCTTGACTTCACTCGTCTAAAGCTTTCTAGAGTAAAACTTTCTTTCTTCGGTATTTCGGGGAATTTCTCATTCATTCTTCTCCGTTTCCTGGCAACGCTCAAAAATAGATCGTCAAACCAACCGATTTTGGAAGAATAGTTTTTCCTGCTCGCTATCTGTGAAAATAGGGGGATGAAGGAGTTTAAAAAAAAAAAGGCAATAGGAATTTGAATGCGATGATTGAACAGTGAATTCAGGCAAGCGGAGAGGATGAAGAAAAAAGATCGGTATTTCGGATAAAGTGTATGATTGCAGGGACTACGGTGAAATGCAAAGTGAAAAAGCCTGAATCTACGTCTACTTTATTCCATGCTAACCGACATTAGGACGTGTGGTATGGAGCGATGTGACACTAAACTTTGCAGTAAGCCGTTCACAGACATAATGCTTCAAGTAAATGTCATTACATTTCAAATCCCCTCTCGTCGCTAGAATACCAAATACGATAGTAACGTCATAAAATCGCAAAATAAAACCATCGGTTGTGAAGGAGTGTACAACGTACAGCATGAAACAAATAAGTCTAAGCCTCAAATATGTATATTTATCTAATAAATGAAAGTTCAGTCACTTAAACACGATACTTTTTGCACCATTAATATTACAACTTTTGCATCATGCTTCTAACAATTGCTCATGTAAGGAATGAGTGAATGATGAAAGAATGTGGAATGGTTGCTCCGGTAATGGTAATGGACATGTATATGAAAGGAGCGTGCTTCGTTGGTTTGGCCATGTCGAGGGAATGAATGAGAATTGAACAACGAAGCAGATTTATTATAGAGAAGTGAACGGTGCGAAAGGAAGGGGTTAACCGAGAAAGTCATGGGTGAATGTAGTGGAAGATACTTCTTAGGGAAGGGATATTAAGAGTGTTAAAAACAGGAGCAGTATATGATGCAATCCATGAGTGTAATTGAAGCAAAAGTGGTACCTATGCAAGGATAGGGCAGCATGGGGAAATCAATTTTAACAGAGCTGATAAGTTTTACTGGCTTAAAACCGAGAATTAAGCGCTTTAGACTGTGCCTACCTCAAAAGGGAACGTTGCGACGGATATTTATGTGTGTAAGTTCTGAAATAAAATTCTAATATGGTTTCTATAATGACTAAGGAAAAATCTCGATTAAAATGTATCAAGCATGACAACCCTGCGCTTAGAGGTGTAGCAAAACCCAGGTAACGCACCATGTCACACGCCCCCATGCGTGTGTCACTGGGTGTTTAGTGAACCAAAATGTGTATGCGTGCCACATATTATACATTATTTAATTACAAGCCGGGCACTTGCCACCCCTAAGCATTGGCCTTCCTCAAGGAAAAGGATGCAGTAATGATAAGTAATATTATGATTTGATGTAATTAGAATTACATATATATATATTGAATAATTATCAATACGACGGTCGGTAACATTTTAAATAGTGTGGTATTACTTCGACTCGCCCTATTTTAACCGAACAAATGCAATTTACTCCTGACGTTACGCGCTATTGTTTGGAAGCTATATAAAACCTGACCCGGTGTGAACCGCGAGAGCTCTTCATTGGAATAACGTTTTTGTTAGCTTAGAAAAACAATGAGGTACCGTAAAGGAAAAAAATTCTTACTAATAAATAAGATTTTATAAATAATGACGGCATAAAATATTGGAAAGTTTAGTTTGATCGTCGTTATCTCGGCGTGCCATCAGCAAACCTTTCGCGTGCTACTTCTACGCTACAAAGTGTGTTTGGGAAATTTTTCCCGCTTTTTTATGTCGTTATAGTGAATAACCAAACTTGCTGCATTCGTTCAGGACAGGGGTCGGCAGCCTGCGACTCCGGAGCCATTGGCGGCTCTGTATGGAATTATATGCAGCTCCAAATGTATGTGCATTGACCGCGAATCAAGGTTTCGATTTAAAGATCGTTTCTATCGAAAGTCGTTAAATTAATACTTGTAGTGAAATGCTTGTTCGTAGGTTTGTATGTCCTGTAGGCCATGGAGGAATGTGAACTATGTAATGCACTATAGTGTGTGCAGAATGGGGTCTATGAATATGGTGTATGTGTTTGTGTGAAAAGTAAAGACTGGATCTCATTAAATATACTCTTTATGTTTTTATTTGTATTTTTCTTTAAAATGTTCTGCGGCTCTACGTATGTTGGACTCCTCACACCTATGAAAAATTGACTCTGTCAAAAATGTTGCCGACCCCTGGTTTACGAGCTCGAAAAAGGGGCAAGTTTTTTTTCCGGTCATGACGCAGTAATTCCAAGAAAAGCAAATAATTTACAAAAGTGCTTACTTTAAATTAACGCAGAAAATAATAAGCTCTAATATGATGAGCAGTTGGTTGAAATATATTTTCCAATTTCTGAGATATTACGCTTCAAACTCTTATTTCTAAACGGACAGTACAAGCTCTCGCGAAAGCTTATGGCGTTCGGATGCGTAGAAGAAGACGTCGTGGAGGGGTTAAGTTTGGTGGAAGGGGTAGGGAAAAGAGATGTAGGGGAAAGCGAAGACATGGCATTCGTGCCATGCATGAGTGCATTTCAAAAAATGGAATTTGTATGACACGGACAACACAAACGCCACGCATCCGAACGCCATAAGCTTACGCGAGAGCTGTACATAGGAGGCAAGCGTGCCCGATAGTTTGCCAATCGCTGGTTTTGGTGGATGTGCTTGGGCTTCGGCTAGTCTCACCGCGGTGCCCGCCGTTGAATCCGGCTGACGTGGGAAGGGAAAGTGCGATCAAGTGTGCTTAGGCGACGCTTGGTGGGAATATAAGGGGAGGGAGGGTAGAGTGGGAGAGAAGGCAGGCGTGAATGCGAACGGGTATAGGTGTACCTGCCAGGTCGAAGAGATCTCCACTCCGCCCCCTTTCCCGTTAATGCCTCAACTCTCTTCGTCGCACGCTCTTGACATTTCGCGTTTTGCCCATATTTCCTCCTCGCTCCGACTCACTCTGATCCTCTCCCCGTCGTTTTGTGTGTGTTCTTTTTTTCATGCTTTTCTGGGAACGCCGTGGATATTTCTATCTTTTTTCTTCTTTCGTTCTTCGCTTCGTCCGTCCTGCAGTGCGACTCGAATTGGCACTTTTCTTCCATAACCGGGAAAAGGGGATATGTGAATTTTTTTATTTCGCCCCCCCCCCCCCCCCCGGAGGGATTGAAGATAGGGCAGTCTAAACATCCGTCGGAGGTAATGCTCGATCTACTATCCAGGTATCGGTTATCGATCGTCCGGTTTTAATAATACCCAGCTAGTGGAGTGGTTTGGACCCGTAGAGTTTGTTACGTTGCTTATAAATATATTTTACGATGACCTTGTCACCCACGCAAATCATTGGCGGGATTTTTTTATTCTGTTATTTTTCCCTAACTCTTTCCACTAATGTGAAAAAAATATCATTAATTTTCGCAAATGAAAACATCGACGTTCTGGGAAGTTTTCAATCTTCCAAAAGTCGTTTACAATTTTAAGTCCTTTGAAAGTTTCTTATAATAGCTAATATTTATGCCATTTTCAGAGTTTATCACAAAACTAGGCTCTAAGCTTGGTCATTAATTATAAGCTTGGTCATTATTATTTGATATTATGCCGATTAAAGTATTTTTTTTCTGATCATGCCTTAACCCATCCTTGCGCTTACTTATTACTCTATTTCCTTGCCAAATATTATTCTTCACCTAATCGGTCTCGAGCCTCTTCTTTTCATAATTATGCCAACTTTAACGCGACTACTTTTGCCTTAGGTACATTACGACCTTTACCATACCGCTGCCTCTTGTAATCTCCCAAATATATCTGAATAGCCTCTTTCCTAATTTTCGTCGTACCTTTAGTCCCTTGCCTTCCCCGCATTGCCTAGAATCCCTTGTTTCTTCTCCCTTTAGGCCCGAATTCTTTTTTTCACCATTCTCCGAATCCACGTCTCAGACGCCCAAAATCATTTCAATTCCTATTTCCGCGGAATCATTCTTGACTTTATACTGTCGGAATCGGTTAGTGATTTAACTCGTATCGTAATTTCGCAATTTGTATTCATAATTTGTGGCGGAAGTTATCATGGTTGAAATCCTTTCTCTCTATTGTGACGACCTGATTTTCCCGTTCTTTTCCTTTCTTCATTGCCAGTCCATTCCACCGCAATGATGCGCCCACGGTACAATAACCAGGAATACAATTTCAAATACTTCGGACGAGTCGTTGAGGAACAGCATGTCTATGAATAGATGAAATAAAAACTTGGTGCTTTTCACTGAAACTTTTCAATGGTTCAGCGCGTTTCTATGGCACTGCGTCATCATCAGTCCTTTTAACTGATGGTGACACTGTACTTTGTACACACCTGATTTCCTCGTTTTAAAAGGTTTTATTGGGCAGTAGCAATTTTTTATTTCATTAGAAGACCTTTCCAATCATCCTACACCTCCACTGTCATCCTGAATATCATCACAAAAAGGCAACGGTGCGAATTTGAAAAACAATCTGATCTACACTAAATAATTCATTTATTAATTCGTGTAATTCATATATAGTTTGAAAATCTGAACTCTGGTAGAATTCCCAATGTACAACTTAAATAATGACTTCATGATCTATGAAAATAGCATTGGTTGGTAAATATAAAAGAAAAACTTAATTTTTGGTATCTATGCTAAGTGTTTTTTTATTTGCTTCTTAAAAATTATCCTTTAGTAAATTGCAACTTGATCCCTTTAAGTGACAATTTGCGCATATCAACCGCACAGAAAAGGAGTTCCACTCACATGGAAACATAGCGTGCGTAATCGCAAATGGATGTGTCTCGTGCGTACTTGTGTGGAAGAGAAGGCTAGATAACTTAACTGATTATAGATAGCATTTTACTAGCCTGAGGGAAAGGGTGCAAAAGTAAAGGAAATAAGTGTAAAGTAAAAAAAAAGAAAGTAAATGAAAGAAGTATAGGGGAAACAAATAAACTACAGCGTGATTCAACGTACTAACGTCAGTTTATTTTTGCTTCTTTTCCTATTTTTACTTCGTTTTAGCACCTTTTTTATGGTATTCTATGATTTATTCCTTCCTGCACCTTCTTCCGCACCCTTTTTACAATGTGTCCCCCTTCCACCCCTGCCTCTCTCCGAAAAAGGAGGAATAGCTTTTCAGTTCTTCCACGTGAGGTAGGGGGGAGGGGTTGAGGTGGTGGAAGGGAAACTGGAGGGTGGTTCGGTGTTGTTGGCGTCGGGAGGCCGTGACAAATGAAAACCCTACGTGCGGAAGACGAAGAAGAAGAAGCCACAGCCCCTCCCATGAGGAAGGAAAGGGGGGGGGAATCTTCCCTTCCATCGTCCCAGAATGCCTTTTCTCCATCCTCCTCCCCTTCCCTATGGGTGGTTTTTGGGAGGAATTTGTTGGTGGGAGGAGATTGGTGAGAAAATAAAGGGAAGGGAAAAGATGCTCCTCTGGAGAGAGAGAGTTCGAGGGATCACCTCAGTCGAATCTTCCCCGCCCACACACGAGGGGAAACTTTCATCATTGTGTTCCCCCGTGAGCTCGGCTGGGCGACTTCTCCTTAACCCACACGCAACCTACTCACCTACACTCTCTCAGAAATAAATAAACCCACAATCTTCTTAACCTTCGCCTCACACGTCATCCGCGTGCAAACCGTTTGGATTTGCCGTTTTTCATCCACTCGTGCATTCGTCTTTATTGTTGCTTCTTCTTATCCTAACCTCATGAACTTAAAAGGCGTGTTAACACGATTCACGAAACCGCACGGGTTCATGCATGAATGCATTTCCCTTTAAAAATCCTTCCTGGTAGGAATGTAACAACTTGCGCATGTTCCAGGAAAATGATTTGTACTGTCGTAGTGTGACGGGAATGTTTAGCGTCTTATATTTTACATCCGTCTTAGATTCTTGTAATAGTAACTCGTAATGGAAACTGAACAAAAATTAACGGTAACTCGAAAGGGAAACTCGACAAAATTTAATAGTAACTCCTAATAGAAACTCTACAAAAATTCGTCGTGTGAACTCAACGACTTACGCGAATGCACGTCCATAAAAATGATTAGTTGTATTAATTTCCTTTCGTAGTGTGACAGGAATTTTTTGTATCAGGTTCTAATAATGGAAACTGCAATTTTTCTAAATGTGGCTAGTTTCCTTATCAGTGACGTATTTAATCTTATGGAGGGTACTGTTTTGCTTAGCTTAGAGTTACTCAAATTTCCGCGGTATTCTCTCTATTCTTCACGATTAAACTCACAATCAGTTAAGGATCCAGTGCATAAAATAGCCCTGAAATAATATGACTAATGTTTCACTGGTTTGTTCCAAACTCAATTGTTTTAAACAATAATGAGGGGAAATGAGTATTTCCAATGTCCCCGATTAAAATTCATGGAATGATGTGGGTGAACTGCCCTGAAATATTCCTCCTTTTAAGGTCCCATCAAACCTTACTTAGTTAGAATCGAATCAGGGTGGATATAGGTATATCTGACGGTGAGCATAACTTTGGTAGATACCAGTCGTGGCGGTGGTGTTGGCGAAGGAACTGGGATGTAGAATCACTTCAGCGAAATGAGGAATTCACGGGTTGGGAGGAGAGAAATTATGACCGAGGAAATCTTTGTTCGGCTGTAAAAGGAAAGCTCACTGAAGACGTGGAGCGTCGGTTGTCTGTGAAACTTTTGTCTTTGATGGGAGCGGATGAGCACAAATTGGAGTATTTTTTTGGAGGTGTGGGGGCGAGGAAGGAGCGAAGGGGGGGGGGGGGGCGACGTACGAGGAATTGTCGAATGGCACGTGAGAGAGAAGAGAAGGTTGAAGTTGGCGAAGAAAATTTGAGGAAAACCTGGGTAGGCGATGGGAGAAATATCGAGTGAGATGCTGGGAGAAATGGCTCAAATGTTCAGCAAGCGGGCTTGAGTGGGGGCAAGAGGAAGGAAGGAAATTCGGCCCTTACGGGATAGAAAGGGCGGGAGGGGATAGGAATGATTCGCAGGCGCGGAAGACCCCATAACGTGAGTTGTTCTTTATTGCCTTTAGAAGTCGTTGAGGATGTGCATTAGTTGTCGGGGAATCTCTACAACCAGCCGCTACGCCGCCGTGGGTTAGCCGCAATAAAACCCGTAGTTCCATCGAGAATGGATCTGAAATACGGCGCGACGAGCTTCCTGCGTTAGACTTTACTGTTGTTGGGAATCCATATCCGTACCGCAGTTTCCTAGTCGAAGGATCGGGTGAATGTAATTCGTCGTCTCCTTTTACTGTATTCGAGGGCATTCCACCAAGCCTATATAAGGGTTTGAGCCAAGTGATTTGTTATACCCTGATTCAGTGGATACCAACGTTATCACGTCTGCGTGAATAAATATACTTTTCAGTCTTACGCAATTTTTTACTTTTATCCCGTGATCAGCACGAATTTCAGTAGAAACAAAATGTTTGTTTTTGAAGAGCTAGTGATTCACTTATAAAAATTGATTTTTATCCCTATTAAATAAAAGGACTGAAGTGATTTGTATGTAAAAAACACGGTTTTGCCATCGCGACACGGCCGACAGAAGTGTAACACTGGTAATGAATGTTACTGGCAGTGGGGAGTACACAAAATAAACAAATAATCATATTAATATTTATGATAATATGAATATGAAAATTATATTTGTACATTAGTGATAATTTCATAAAATACACATAGGCTTAAAATATTCACACGAAATTACACTATGTCGCTCTAGTGGCAGCATTGTGAATTAATTCGAGTCACATGTATACACGTAACCACACAACGATTCAAGAGTCTATCCGTCCGGGAGTCGGGTGTCACGAAATACTAGTCTTTTGTGAGATTTTTTCCCATCCATAAGAAGCATTTCACTTCAAAAATTAATTTTAAGGCTTTTCTAATAAAGTAAGGGCTGTAGTGATAAGTATGTAAAAAACATAAGTATTTACATACGTTTCCCCTTGTATAACATTCTCAAAAATTTCTTTCTAGGAAATTATAGGCACAAAAATACGTGTTAACACAGAGCACACTCAGAGTATGATTACTCTACTGTGTTAACAAAGAACTGGTGTTCCTTGCTTCCCCGGCAGCGCCGGCATTGCTTCCGGCGTGCTGTCAATCACTCAGTCCTTTTCCACTTCGTTGGAGGAGCGCATTGAATATCCCACGAAGGATCGTCCGTATAGGCATTGCGTTTCACTCTTTTTTTACCCTCGTATGACGCTTCCTAATCTACCACGTCACACTTCGGGGCAGACATTCCACCTTTTCCCTTTTATATTACGAGTAGGAAGTCTTTTTACCGTTACACAGGCTCATCAATTTCATGATTGTGGATCAAAAGTGACCGATGCGCACTTAAAATATCTGGGTTCCATGCACCGGAGGGTTATTTTAACTTATATTTGCAGTATGCGCCGTTTTTTGTGCTCGATTACGGCCGAACCTCGAGACTGTTCCGTCCTAGCCTGTCCATATCCTGATTTTTTAATGCAACAATCGGGATTTTTCAGGGGGGTGAAGTTAAAATTTTGTTTCAACATAATACAAATGAAAAAGGCACACTATTAGTGTACACTATAAATAAACTTATTTATCTATCATAGTGTACAAATAATAACTGTAATTTTCAACTTTTTTGTTTAAAATGAGGTCAACTTTGATTAGTGCTCAACAAAATTTGTTGTTAACTGCACAGAGTTAAGATCATTTTATTTTTAAAACTTGGGAGTACCTACCTCAAATACCTATTCCCTTAAAAGCATCAAATCATTTTCAACCATTAAATGGAAGGTATTTATTTCAAATTTAAGGGTTGTGAAGTTTTAACATAGATAAATACAATTTCCGAGTGTTTTTTTATGTATTATACGACGAAAAGATTTCACTAAGTTAGGATTGAGTCCATTTTTGTGAGGAATACGTGTTCGATTAAATTCTACATTTGTTTGAACTGCCGCATCGAACCTGCCGACTCCGAAGCGACCACAGCCCAGCCTGTTGAGGCCCGCCGTACAATATGCATGCGTGTATTTCTTGCTTTCTCAGGTTCCTCCGAGAGGAATTGGAAGGGCCATTCGTCGAAGGGGCCACGACGTCCTTAGAATTCACCCCTTACAACATCCCCTTTTCTCCAGCACCCTTTTCACACGGGCTCCCCATACTATTCACCCCACTCCCCCCTGCCTCTAACCCTACCCCTCACTGCACTTAACAGCCGCGTACTCGTCATCTCTCCCTTCCATGCTCGAGCGAGTGAAATGGTTTGGATGGAGAATGTCAAACGACGGTCTTGTCCCCCGAGTCAGACCGAAATACGTCGCTCCTCACCGAAATGCGTCGCTCACCGCGAAACTAAAAATTGATTTCTCTCCACTCTCCCCGGCACCGTCTATCTCTTTAGGTAGTTTGGGTGAGATTTTTCCCTAGTCATATACTTAGTACAGAATTCACATTCAAATTTAATGTTTAAATCTAAGCAACTTTAGGAAGCATGAAGTAAGTGTTGCAAAATTAATGGCGCAAAACCTTTTTTTTTAATTACTGAAATTCTCTGTTATTAACTAAGCGTACCTATATGAGGTTTTAACTTCACAAATTTTTGGCATGCCATGTGCTTGAAACGCCTTCCCAATTGAAGATGTTTGCGATGCAGTATAAATTACTGCTGTGAGTAATTGATTTATTTTTCAAATAGTCGGGAAATTATAAAAACTTCACACTGCTAAATTTATGACGAGATCTCAGCCACATATTTTAAATAAAGTCTCACTGGAGTGCATACCCGTACCATTTCCCATGGAAAATGTCTGGTAATTTTTGGCAAATATCTCGATAATTATAGTGTTAAGTGGCAGATATTTTGTTATCATTGGAAACATGGCATATTTTTTTTAAATTAGGCTAAATGCGAAGAATTTTATGTGAAGTGATATCTCTCTCAAATTCATCTCCTTTCACCCGATACTTGATCCGCAACAAGTTCCTCAATGCTCGCTAGTATGAAATCTTTATACCCCTTTCGTATTCCTAGGTTCTTACAATTGTAAAAAAAAAACTCTGGTAATTTCTACCCGCATGTCACTTGACGATAATGACGATTGATTACTTGAAATTTGCAATTAATGTACATTCGGATGGCAGACAGCAACTGTTTTTGATAGATAACTATGGTAGGTTTACCACGGGTGAAAAAAGATACTATGGTTGGTGCTTACCGGACGTTTTCATTACTAAATTTTACTCTTGTAATAGATTACGATGGTAAAAAACTAATAAAGTGACATGGGGCAATACAGTACAATGTGGTACAGAACCAGCATGTTGGCTAACAAGCGTGATCGCTATCATACTCGCTGAGCTGCTTGATTTCCTAAAGCTTGAAAAAAGTGACCCAGAAGGATCGATAGTAGCTGTCGACCAATTAGAATAAGCTGTTATCTTTTACAGTCGCTGTGCATTCCTCACTTTTTGTAATCATCGTGACCTATAACTCCTTTTTGTATCAGTAATTTTCAGGCAAAAAATCAGCAATAAAAAATATGTCCCGACAGTTGTTTTTTTTGTCTGCTGTCTTTGATTGGTAAAATTAGAGTAGACATGCGCTACGATTGAAAGAATAAACCATTACCTCTCCTGTAAAAGTAAAAAGATCGTTTAAAACCTTATCAGGATGTTCAAATCACACTGGATTCCGTACCTACTCAATTCTAAGTACCGACATGCGTACAACTAAGTATATCTTGTGCTGGATCAAGAATCGTGTGATCCTGGCTTTACATTACCTTCTGTATATCTCCACATCTTGATTAATTCATCGGTCCTTCAATCCCAAAATTGGTTGACTGCAGCCCTCCATCCTTCACTTTCTAATTCTAGTTCCCTTTCTCCATGGTAGTTCTTCTTATGCACTTTCCTCTTTATTTGGTTAATGTATTTTTATTGCATGGCCTTCCTCTTACGAAATCGCGGGTTCAAATCCCGCTCAAGGCGAATGATTTTTCCTCTATGGAATATCGCACTTGTGTACACTTGCGGGTGACTCCGTAAAGGTAAATACCGTGGCTAGTCCCGGTATCCTCAAAATTGGACTTTTCCTTCAATTATATTCCTCACAAACCCATTTTGCCTTAGAGTGTGGCCAATCCATCTAGTTCTTCTATTCTATACAGTGTTCCAAATGGTCCTTTTCTCTTCTACTCTTCTTCATACGTCTTAAATTATTATTTTATCCGTCCATTCGATCTTCAGCATCCGCCCCAAACACATCTTGATTATATTCATTATTTTTCGTGCATAATAACTTCTTCCATGAATATTCCTTCGCTTTTTTCCTCATCTCATCCGACTGAACCCGTTCCTTTCCACTCCCGTTCTAAAACCAGGCTGTGCGTGGCGAGGAATTTTCGGTGATTTCTCCGCGGGCCGCGTGGCACACTCTCCTGTATTGGTTTTGCGAGCTCTGGTTGCGTTCCGAATATCATCGCGTCCGCAAATGGCATTCCTCATTTGTTCCGCCTTGAGTAATTGGGCACACACTCTGATGGCAGTGCCTTAAATCGCGAAGAAAGCAAGGAGGATTAAGACTCTTACGCGGGATCCGAGTCAACTCCTTCACCGAAGGGATTGTGTTCACATCGCGACAGAGGCGAGGAGTTTTCAGTGTCACCCAGATCCCTGCTTGGGTGCGTTATGTGGTGAGCACTGCGACTGTTATTCTCCGCCAGTCGGATAGGATGTTAAAATGCTTATAGGGGGCCTTTTTTGGAGAGTACCTAGTTGGCCAATACCAACGTCATGTTTCTCTCCACCATTTCTCTATTCCCCAAAAGATATTTCTCTTACCAGCCATTCCCTTACCATACCTACCTGTCATCAATGGCGCAAATTACCTCAGTTTTCGGTCGATCTCCTCCCAAAATAGCGAACGAGTTAAGCTCTAACACTCTTTGGGGAGGTGAAGGGAAACCGGGGTCTGTCTTGGCAAAAGGCGCCAAAGGGATCCTCAAATTCAATGTCTCATCCGACGGACGATGAACATGAAGTGCTCTCCTCATAGCACCCGACTAGGGATTGGGATGCCTCTGAAAAATCTCTTCCTCTGCCGTGATAAAAATACAGGCCTCCAGGATGGGAAACCATTACTCCTGCCAACACACCAAACTAATCCCTGTAATACTATTTTTAGTAAAATAGTGTTTCAGGGATAGCCTCCAGGATGGGAAACCATTACTCCTGCCAACACACCAAACTAATCCCTGAAATACTATTTTTAGTAAAATAGTGTTTCAGGGATAGCCTCCAGGATGGGAAACCATTACTCCTGCCAACACACCAAACTAATCCCTGAAACACTATTTTACTAAAAATAGTATTTCAGGGATTGCCTACCTGCCTCCTTGTTATGGCTCAGCCCGCATTATCTATATCTATAAAACTGGAATTCTGTTTTTTTACGGCTACGTACATGCAAACCCCTCGAAAGGTTCGAACAAAATTTGTCTCATATGTTCCTTTTTATCAAGAATTATTTAATTATTGGACCCAAGATTTAATAGACTATATTAGAAGGGATCCCTATTTGGACCCTATTTTAACTACCTTTTACTTCCATAAAAAAGTATTGAATTCGGTGCAGTGATTTATTTTTTGCATTGCTAAATTACTTGCACTCATGATATAGGCTTGACATTTTTGGTATCGGATGACTGGAACAACGAAGTTCTTGCATACGATTTTCGTATACGCTTCGTTTTCTCCTATAATTTGAGATTTTTACTGCAAAATCGTGTCTTTCCCCTATTTCAACAATAGAAAATTTTATTTAATTGGCAACCGAAGCATAGGCTTTAAATATGTACCTATGGCCGAGGCACTCATGGTTTATGTTAAACTAGTTGAAAATCCTGCTGAAATAGGCAAAATATTATTGAAATAGCCAAAAAGTAATTTATAAAGTAAACAATTACATAGATATCTATGTCCTATTTTATTTTATTAAAAACAATATATTTAACTATGGTAAACATTATATAACATCTAAATGTCAGAGATTTCTATGTACACAACATTTTTGGTTCAGAAGCAGGCGGAGCTATTACTAAGCATTTTCCCTCGAGTGTGCAACTGAATTGTATGTACGTACGCGTAGTCTTTTATGTAGTATATTATCAACATAACATAATTACAGTGAGATTTTAGCCGGGCTATTTTTCACCCAAACCTCCCTATGTGTGGTTAATGACTGCTACAGAGTAAATTCGTAATGCCCTTCACATTTGGAGGATAATTTTAAATCCTATGCATGAATTTCATGTTATCTTCTTCCTGTTGAATTTCAACGGGCTCCATCTTCTAGTTTTCAAATAAAAAATGGATATGCTTCGAGTCATTATTGCTAATCTCTTCTTAGAATTCTAAATGTTTTAAAATATGATGTTTAATTACTGTAATGTATTGGACCGTGCCGTGACGAGTGAGTTAGTCAGTATTCAGGGAATTGTTGTAGAAAAATAGCAGTAGATTTATGGTAGTAGAGATTTCAACTAAGATTGGTGTTGTAGCCTATGAAATAGCCACTGCTAACAGGGATAGGGCACAGATTAGATACGGGTGTGCAGTAAATTTAAAAAAAATCGAGAGTCCGCGTGAATAATGTCAAACGTTGGATTTTCTTTGCTCTATCTACTGAGGTTATTAACTATACTGCCTAGCCTGAGGGCAATAGCCCTTAGACAAATTCAACGTTCACATCCGAGGCGGGATTGGAATCCGCGACCTTTTTGATTTCCAGGCCGGCGTCGCGCCACCGATCGGTTGAGTGTGCATTTTAGAATGTAGGCACTTTATTACCTTATTTTCGGCGTGGTGAAAAACTTATCTCCCTTCGAATATCTCGTTGTCCTTTTTTTCCCTACCATTCTTCTCGCTTTTTGGCCTCCGAGTAAACGTGGAAAGGGAGGCTAATTCATTACATGTCAACTCCCTTCGTGCTCTCCCCACCAGAGGGGATTGAACGGTTTTTGCGTTTTTGTGTGTCCCCGAGTCATAATTTTTTTTTAATCCATGATTTCTCGTCGAATCCACCATATTTTCGGTAGGTGTTCCGACGGAGTTTTGCCTCGCCCGGTGAATTATTCATGGGAGTCTCACGGAGCGTATATTCTGCAGGATGCCGGAGGGGATTCTGGTCTGTTTACGCCCGTAACGAAGTAGCCGAGGCGACCCATTGATAACCAATGAGATTTCCGAGTGGTGTTTTCGTTGTTTTTTTGTGTGTTTAAGGTCACAACACGAAGACCTGAAAGTTGTGGGTAATCTTCGGCCAGGGGATCTCGATCTGAGGGAGCGCTTTAAAAGTTTCAGTTTTCCGCGGCAAAAGTTTTCCACTCAATCGCAAACTACTCGCATACTTCTAAGTAGTAATCCAAGGCTCTTGCTACCGTCTTGCCTAGAAGTAACTGTGCCTTACTGATGGTATATACATTCCCAGCACGGTCGAGTTTTTCGGAACAGTTTATTAGCTGTAATTCCCGCCTAAACTTACTTCATTATTTTCGTAATTATTGGTTGAGTTTACCAGAGTGATGGGAGTTAGGACATCAAATCTTTTACGGGAAACTTTAAGAAAAGTATATTAAAAACTTGGTGAGGGGCGTGAAGTACTTGCGGAAGATGCCATTAAAGAATGGGGAAATGTGCGCAAATTGTAAGCTTTTGAGAGGCGATCGTGGAGATTTATATGGTGGGAATAATTTTTTGAGGTGGATAGAAATGGATGATTGAAATTTTAGAAATAGGGGGGAAGATGCTGGAGTAGATTTGGTGATGATATTTAGAATATGAGGCTGAAGAGTTATGTGGATATTAATAGCTGCGATTGAAGAGATAGTGGCTGGAAAACGAAAATGTGGGAGGAAAAATCTCAAGATTTTTGAGCATTAAGAGTTTAAGATAGTTTGAAGACCTGAAGACAAAGCGATTTGGAAATAAATTAGTTTACTAGTTGAGGGCTTCTTTGCAGTAATACGTGCTTTTAGGGTCCTTGTCTATTTGATAAAACTCTGCGGTGGTGATGGTCGAGTTACATTTCAACTATTCGTTCTTAAATATCAATTCGTCATCTTGCTATTAGGATCCCATGAATTGAGGAGCATGGTTTTTATTGTTGAGATATTGGCATGATGGAGTTTGGTTTAGTTATTGTATTGCAACGTAAAAGTGCCAAGTCACACCCAAGGCTTCCTCCATTTGCTTACTGTTTTAGTAATAGTGGAGTGCTTCCTATTGTGCTCTGAAGAACTACTTCATAATGTTAGAAATCATTGCTGAAATTCTTTCCTTACACTATATTTTAACAGTCTCAACACAAGTTTTTATGTCATGAATGTCTTTTTCAAAATCTCTTACAATGATAAATGTCTGAAATAATATCAGGTGCTCACAAAATAAGACTCTGAGAAACGTAGAATTGAAATAAGAAAAAATAAAGTTGATTCGACTTCACTTTAAAAAATATTTCTCTGTTTCTCTGTGAAGTCAAGGCAGGCTTCTCTCGTTAACGAGTACCAAGACATATCCAACTCGCCAAACCAAAGTGCTTCTCCTTAATGCGCACAATATCGGCAGTAGGCGTTCCCCGCAACCAAAAAAACTCACTCCGTCTTTCACCTGCTCGCTTATTATTTTTTTCAGTCCCCTCGGAGTATTGGAAAGTCGCTTGCACTGTATTCGTTTGGGTCTCTCGCCGAAAGGAGCGGGCGAAGCAATAGTCACTTGAGCCATAGAGTGAATAATCGATTTCGAACGCTCGTACATTACGGTATTATCTCTCAAAATCGGAAAGCTTTCGGCAATTAGAGCATCGCGGTGAGGCGACCTGATTTTCGCTTCGCGCGCACCTCACAAAGTCTCCAAACCCACACCCACTTCCGCCCCCCGCGCCTCCACCCCCCAGTCCACCCACCACACCTTCGCCGCGGACTTGAGATCAGTCTGTCGCCCATCGCGACGACGCCCAAGTGCATCTTTCCTACGGAGAACGGGATCCGACGACGAAATTTAAGTGCGTGTGGAAACGGACGTCTCATAGGTAAATGTTTGTTCAGTCAATACCACGGTACACGCTGCCTTGCACCTTAAGGAGGGTGCGGCTGTGTGGATCAGATCAAACACTGAAATACGCTTTTTTGTTTGTATTGCTAATTTTATTGCCTCAGCTATCACAAAGCAGAATTAAGGAACAAAATAGAGTACCTATTATTCAACGAGAATATTTTATAATGAACATTTTTTACTGCAAAGGAAGCCGAATGTAGCGCGATTTGTACTGAATTAGCGTATTTTAACTCCATTTATGGCAGTAACTTACTCATAACTTTTAAAAAAAGATTGAATTGTTTTCTTTATTTCATTGCCATTCAATTTTCATGGGATAATTATCTCCTTACGAATAGTTTTTTTGCGAAGCTGGCATTTATATATCGTATAAATATACTATTTTCCCCGTGCTCCCATGCTCACCCATTCACGCATGTAATTTCAAGTTCAATTAGCAAAAAATACGAGCGTGGAGACGCATGGTTTTGTTGCTCATAAAAAGAAAAGACATTTTCTATAGGTTGTCGGAATATGAATGAAATGACATTTGACTCATTGAATGTTAGAGCCACCTTATTAAATAAAGCGAATTCTTCCGTAAAAGTCAAATTTACGTTAAGTTTTTCTCTAGTGTCTTTTTTTAACTTATGGAAAACCATGCCCTTTTTTGATCGCATCTTCAAAATATAACTCCCCCTCATTTTTTCACGAATTAAACTAGACTGACGTGAAGGCGAGGTTGGTGTAACACCGGGGAAAATTGTATCATATCCGCCTTATTCAAATGTGAGATTTAGCGAAAAATTGACATGTAAGAAAACATTTCAGGCTTTACCCTGTGGAATTCTTTTATTATGTAGCAATGAAAAAAATACTTTGCTATGCATCAGTTTTATTACAAGAAAACGACCGATTTCGTAGCAGATTTTCATCTTCAGGCAGACGTCAGGCACCTCTAAGTGTAACTCTATCATGAATTCGATCTTTTTTTTATAAAACCGTGGAATTGCAAAGAATTTTTTTTATTGTTGCACTTAAAAATTGATATGGGAGGCGTATTTTTCTGGGAAATAAATTGCCAGAAAAAGATACCAATGCACTCTGTATTTGATATATCAGTTGATAAATACAATTATATGAGTCAAACTGCATTATTTCAGTAGAACGGGCCCTACTTCGCTGCTAGGGAAGGAAAAAAACAGACATTACAAATTCATTCGCCGAATAATATGATTGTTTAGTATCTCACGTTTGCTTCTCTATAGCGAGCGACACGAGACATCTTTCGGAATCCGAAATACTTATCCTCTGCAATGCTATTGATTAAATATCGGGCTCTTGACATCGATAAATCATAGGATGTTAATCATCTAACAATAAAATCCATTGTATCACCGGTAGCAATGAGCCTGATAGAATGGATTGGCGGGCTTACGTAATGTACCACTTTTAAAGTAATAAATCGCTTGAAACGTTGGAATTTCGGAAATATTAGATAGCATACCGTTTAATGGAATGGAAAACAAAAGAGTACCAGATAGTTGGAATGATCTGAGATGGCTATTGACAACTGCTTCATTGAACTTTTGAGGGAATGCAAGATAAATTTCAATATGTTTATAAAAAGAGTAGGTATTCAATGCTGGAAAAATATAAAAGTAGTAATAAGTCTATAATTCAGTTCTAAAAATATAATAGTGAGCATTTTACTTCGTCACGTTCACGGATTCACATATAAAACCTCTCGGAAATTCGCCTTGAACGAAGATGGCTTTTTCCTATCACTGCAGAAACAGCTGACCAGCAATCTGATTCTCCGGGATCGAATCCTAGTCAGGTCAAATTATTTGTTTCATAGTTAATCTCTACTTATTGGTCATCATAATCACCAATCAGTAGATCGGTTTGCTGCAGCTCTCCACTCCTCTCTCTTATCAGCCATCCACTTCATTCCAACATAATTCTTTACTTTTACGTCCTTCGTGGTTTTCCTGATTTATTCCATTCTGGGTTTTTCTCTACCTATAATTCTTCCTATTGATTTCTCCTTCCACTATTGTTTTCAACTGGCAATCGTGTCGCAAAATGTATCCAATAAGTGTGTATTTTCTTCTTCGCGTTGATTTCGTACACTTCTTTTCTCTTCAACTCTTCGTAGGACTTCTTCGTCGGTGATTCTCTCTGTCAATTTGATCTTCGTCAATCTTTGGTAATTCATCATCTCTATTGCTTCCTATCTCTTTCGCTCTGCGGCTGTCATTGTCCAGGATTCACTGTCATATTAGAGCGTGATCGCGGAAATCTAACAAATAAAATCGTAGTTTATGAAAGTGTATTGTAACAGTAGAATTCTGGAAATTAAGAATCATTCTTTTGTGTTACAGCTGACGAGATAACCAATTTAGCCAGTGATTACGAGGGTTCTCTAGGATGCATTCGTACATGTCTTGCGATTTGTGGCGTCGCAGTCATGTCGCTGTTAGCCATTCGCAGCCGTGGTTTTAGCTTTGGCCGCGAAGGACGAGCGCTGCTCCCGGTATAATCGGCGACTTCACGGCGCGTCGGCTAAAGTATCACGCCCAGCGTTTCGTAACCATAAACCTAACGGTTTTCTCTCCGTGGAGTATGACGGGGTATTTCTTTGTCGGGGGGGCGTTTCAGCTTTTCAACGCGGGTAGAGGAAAATAAATAAAAAATTAAAGAAACCAAGAAAAATCGCGTTCGGATACGACTGGAATAAAAAAAGTTGAAAACCGCCGCCCGCGCGAAAGACACCTCTCTCTCTCTCGCTCCCAGAGACTCGTTGGCCGTCAGGTTCTGGTCGCGTACGGTAGTCTCTTGCAGTGGAGCAACAGCGAGAAGGAACCCCGTTATATTCTCCCTAATACCACTCTCGCTTTAGGAAACCTCGTGACGTAGCCACGTACGTCATCTCCTCTGCATTAACCGTTAGATTTTTTCCTACTGCACTTTCACTGCTGAAAATTCTCCGAGCCGTGAAACATGGGCGTAATAGCCATAATGGCCAACCCAGCTTTTGCTTTCAGGCTCAACGGTAGCGGCACTTTTTCTATCCCTCGCCAGCTATACCTGCGTTGTTACAGCAATGTTTGTCGTCATGCGGACCTGGTGGTGAATGATTTAAGTGTAATTAGGCGATTTTGCCTGTTGCTACCCACCTTTTCTTGTCCGCGAAGGCAGGTCAACGTTACCGGACGCTCCCGGTAGTCAGTCTAAAACTAATCAATGAACCTTCTACAACGTAACTAATTGCAAGTATTCCCGCGGTACAACAGCGAAGAGCTATGGGGGCGTTGTGTGATAAAATCTCTCGCTAACCTAATCCCTTCCTAACGTGTCTGAAATCACCCAATCTTTCTACTGGCAACGTTGAAATCTGTTTTCATAAGATCTTCTCTAAAGACTCCATAATTTATAAGAGAAAACCATGTTGAAAAACCCTTCTTATTTTCAAAACATTTTATTTTTCTCATTCATAGTACAATTTTACACAAATGAGTCATGTGTTATTTTGTAACATTAGGCCGATATTTCTTCGTAAAAATTCTAATCGAAATGTTTTCAGCAATTTTATGAGGAGGTGGTCGTGATCCTTTGAGATCGCCAATAATACCGATTATGAATTGGAGTCAAAAACGAATCCACATGGTCGACATCTTGGGTTGCTTGTTGCTTAAGCTTTGAAGGAGTCTCCAATATGCCTCGAGTAGCTCTACATATTGGAGATTCTATACTTTTAGATAACCTTTAGTATGTCCACAGCTGTGAATGAATAGCATTATTTTCTTGTTTAGATTCAATAATTCATATTTCGCGTATCTCTTAGCGTGGGTCTATGTGATGGAAAAGTAGATACACGCATTAAAAAATGAAAATATACTATCCCTAAGATCCGGAGTTAATAATCCTATGGATATATTTGTCTTTACCGGAAAACTGTCTGTCACCTCCCAAAAATGCCGAGGATGTTCGAGAAAGCAAATAGAATCCACCACCCAGGGTTGTATGTTCCCAACTTAAATCCTCCCATGTCTTTCCATTCAAATTAATCCCCCTCTCAAGGTGTGCCACGCATAAGTAAAGTCAATCCCTCCTATGCCCCGTACTGGAATCCTCGCTGCATTCCGCTGCATAATGGAACAGCCAGGCTTTCCTCGTATGAGACCAGTGCTCGGAAGGGTTTACGTTCTTCGCGAAACTCTCGGCATTTATTTTTTTGAACAACTCGGAACTATTCTGTCCTTAACTTTGTTTGATCGTGGAATATCTTACTCTGAGGGGGGGCTGGATTACATTGAACCATGCTCTAAAATGCTGGAATTTACGATTGGACTTGTATTCAGGTCCACTTAACATATATGTTTCTTCACGGGAAGGCAGAAAGCTAGGTACGCCAATGTGCTTATTATGTGAAGAGTTTTTCATTTTCAGGACCGTGATAAGGTAAGTATCTCCAACTGTCAGTTCTCTAGGTTGGTCAAAGGAGAGGCAGTGTCCATTCAATCAAATCGTACTAATTGATTGAAAGTGGTGTCAATATTTGTAGCGTTGTGAATCACACGGCTGTCAAAGTGAGATCGTAATCATTGAGTGACGACACATTTACAGGCGGTCGAGTTGTAAAACTACAAAGAGAAATTTATGCGAAGTTATGATGACTAACTCTTGTAAATTGTGCGTGTTGTTACGAAAAACGACGGTGGGTATCGTTTCCATACCATTCCGTCTTCGTCTGTCAACACCCATTAATTATTAAGTTGGTCGGTACCGTTAAAATTTACTAACTCGGTTTTATATTGGAGCACACATTCGGCTCAGCTGATAGCTTTTTAGGATTCATTTCCATTTTCCTCATAGTTCATAATTCCACGCCACCCAGTTAAAATAGAAAAGAAATGGAAATTAATTCTGCTATTATTTTTCCTTTGACCCTGTATTCTATACTTCTACACATTTCCTCGTACATATTTAATCAAACTATCAGACATGTATTCTTCTTTGCATATTTTGCTGGTAAAGTATGACAGCTATTTCGATCTGTAGTGCCCTACACCTAGCTTGTTGTCATCCCATTTACTTTCATTACTGAGTAAGAAAGATAGATGACGTTATTTAAGCTGGCTACGGCTTGAAACATAATTATTACTTCGATAACATTTGAATTATGCGTACTGTGGCATCATGTGGAAATTAATAAATCGCTTAAATTGAGTTGGAAATTAATAAATAACTAGCTTATAGCTGAATAAAATATTTCATTTCCCTGTCAGACTTGCCTTGCAAGATGAGGAATAGCGATGAGGTTGACCACTCTCTTGCGTACACAAGGGTAGCATATTTACCCATAAAATTATAAATCAGATCGATGTACTGGATAGTTCTGGACTGCAGTCATTCGAAATGCCAACGAACTACCTCGACCCGGCAGTGTAATGGAGCTACCATTAAGTAATTTTAAAAAATTAAGGGTGACGCGCTTTTTTATGCTGACTGAATTCTTTCGTATTTATCAGATGCAATCACCGTCTCGAATTAGGTGGACGTGATGAGGCTTCAAATCTAGATTGGAATCAAATGGTCTCGTATGAAGGCATATCCTTGGGAGTTATTCTCGTGACTTGATTTTCCTTGGAATATCATTCGCTAGAAGCAGAGGATATTTCACTCGAGAGAGATATGTAAGTCCGGAGGGGTACCGGAGTTCGCCGAAGAAAAAGATTTTCCCTTGGGATTCTGGAGATATTTTCCTTTCATTGAGTTAATCACTGCTGCGGTAATGACGTCCGTCATACGCGACGCAAGAAAGTTATGCGCGGAAATTCTCGAGGCATTCTTCTCGTCGTACCCACGCTTTGACGTTCCCCCGGCAACGCAATCTAGTTGTTGCCTGCCGGACAATATCATTGAGTACAGAGGAATTTCCTCGTAATTTGATGAGGAGTGTGCCGTTAGCTGGGTCCGAGGATTTAACACTCCACTTCGTTGCTTGATGAAGTGTCTGCGGTGAAGGAGTCTACTAGGGTTCTTGTTGCTATTATGTATTTATTGCGTGTCTGCTCCGCATTGGAACTCTTATCATTGTATCGCTTTCTGCTCCTGGTGTTAAAAAGCGCTGAATGTCGCTTCGGATGTACTTAAACCTGACATATCTTGTTATTTTTCAGTGCAGAGGGGAGAGTGTATTATTATCTTCTCTCCTCCAGCTTTCTCCGTAAACACGCATTCCATACGGTTGGCAACAATTTGGTCCCGCCTATGGCCATCGCTAACGGCATTTTGATTCTCGCCAATTGCATACAGTTCATCACTGAAATGTCAATATGCATTTATGTCGAAAAATCGGAATGGACTCCCACAAAATTGCATTGGGCAATTTAGCAGACACGTGGCATGAGAACTTTATTCCGCATGAATTAGTATATCACACTGTGTGGAATGCCGCGTACTGCCACACACCCCTGAGGTGGCTTGCAGGGTATTTTGTAGATGTAGATGTACTAGTTGAAAATAGCTTAAATTAAGGTGCCACTCATATTAGAGGTGGCTTTAAGGGTACCTATTTCACAGATTCAGGAAGAATGCAGGCATGTCTGACCAATATAGAGAGCGTTTGTCGTAAAGTTTCCCAGGCTAATGCGAAAGTTTTACTTTTGCGTACCACGTCTTTTGAGATGACCATTGTTTAGTCTAGGAAATGGGGCTGATCATCTTACTACGAATAGGTGAATTGCAAGTGTTTGTGGTCGTAGTACGAGTTAATCCTTATACTCAGCTTCTTAATGCGAAAAATGCTTGGCATTACTTCCAGAGGGGCGAAGAATAGTGAAATAATCTCTTATAATTAATCTATTAAAAATTAATGAATAATTCCCCAAACGGGGTACCGGAATCGTAAATTTTAATCATTAGTTTGGAGGAGGGAGCGCGAAAAAATCATAATATTCTGCCTAGGACATGTGTGGCAATTGTCTAGCATTCCGTCACACACGATTAACCTCCAATTATTAATTTCTTAGAAAAATGAATAGATGATACCGACCTATCGTCATTTAGTGCATCTTCCCATACCAAATGCATCGGTTTGGTGCTCTTATGGGCATCTCACGAAATATGGAATTCGTATTGCATTAAATCTCATCTTTAATTTACTACTTTTTAAGTGCCCGATGCTTGGCGGCTCAGGTCGTAACGAAGTAACGCGTGAAGCCGGTAGGTAGCAACCGGTGTTAAATCGGTATGTTTTTTTATTTATGTATCGCAGTATCGCCAAGACCTGGTAGCGTACCCGCAGACTACGTCCCCAGTGGACTCGGTCATTCTCAGTCAAGAGAACCACTTGGCGTCGCTAATTGAATGAATAATCAGGCGCCTGCGAGTTGGAGGGCCGGTCAGAATAATTTCTCGTAACCTGTGGCGTGAATTCCGGGAATCTAATTTCCCTCCCAGCAGAATAATTATAATAATATTATATTTACTATCGCAAGGACCATGTATTTTTTAAATTTATTACGAGGCACATTTTATTACCTAGCATATATTTATACATAACATATATTTATCTAGTTTGTATACAAAAAGATAAAAATGGAAAATGCAATAATACAAAATAAAAACGTTACATAGAGATGTAACGTTTTTATTAACGCTAGAGGTTGTCTTCGAGATGTTCACTTGTAGAATAACCCATTGTTTATATAAGTATTCTTTTATTTTAGACTTTATAATTTTACATACATTAAATGGGTTTAGGTAACATGATGCCCATTTTGTGGAGTCCTATTTTAATTGTTCTTGTTCGGATTGATATGTAGAGCAGATACATTTTGATTCCTTCTGGGGAATGTTTTATGTAAGTCATAATTTGCCAGAAAATCATGAAGATTAGTTTCAACATTTAGCAGTACTGATGAAATGTAGATACGTGGCACAGGGAGTAGATGCAGTGGATGGAATAAATGGTTGGAGGTGGAATTGCGCAGGGTTTCTACAGGCCTGAAAAACCTGGAAAAGTCATGAAATGAAAAACTAGCCTGAAAATTCGCTTTTCTAAGTTCAACTCTGATTGTTTTTTATAATTCAGGAGTACCTTTTTAGATACTGTCGGTGTTTGGATTTATTGTTTTTAGTACCTTGCCTAAATAAGACTGTGGAGCTCTTATTTGGTGTTTTGCTATTAATTATGCCCCTAAAATAAAATTCCCGATCGCATTCTTTACATTCATTGTGAGGAAGACGGAATATTTTTTATCCTCAGATTTTGTACTAGTAGTTCGTGGTTCTCATCTTAGCCGAGACCTAAGAGTAAATTTCCATGTGAAAGGAAGCCGATTTTCCCTTCAGAGTAATTATGGCTGCGCTCCGTTTGCTGGGAAAATTTATATCTCCATAGAATATGTGTTTAAGTGTGATCCTCCTTTTCTTGCGCCTTCTTTAAAATAAACTCTTACCAAAGAACAGATAGCTTCACGCGGAAAAATGAAATGTTTGGTCTCGAAAACCTATAAAAGTCCTGGAATTTTATCATCTCCGGTCCTTAGCAACCCTGATTGTGGCTTTTCCCCGAAATGATTCTCGCTGCTTTTTTCTGCATTTTGTACGCATGCGTCACGTAACATTATTCTCTGACTTCAAACTAACTCATTGGGGGTGAGGGGAGGGTTTTCCCTCATAGGAAGGGGGGCGTTGCTCAGTTCGTCCCGCGAGTGGGTGGCGTTGGTCCAGGCTAGGGACAAATCAGGGACAGCAAGAATGTTTTCCGCGTCCACCCTAAATTCACCTCTCTCCCTCCTCCCCAACTCTCTCTCTCTCTACCCGTCCGTGACGCCAAATCAATATACGCACTCCCTATGCGTGCGTGAATGTGTGTGCGTGCGATTGGACCGGTTTCGTGGGTCGAATGGGAATACCGTCAATTCCCAAGGCCCTCCCACTAATAATGGTGAGCTCCGTGTGAGTGTGAAATGAATCAATTTTATGATGTAAAATACCGGCAAAGTCGATCGGTTAACGGTTTACAATTCCCAATTCGACTGCAGTAGTGCTGTTCACGACAGTGGTCTTCTATTTGTTAATGGCGAGTCGAGAGACAAATTATCCAAGTCAAAAGTGGACGTTTTTATTATTTATAATGTGTTTAAGGGTTAAAATGAGCATTTTTTCAGCAAATAGAGAGCTTTTCATTCTAGGTGTTGAAGTTAGAGCAAGCAGATCGAATCATATCAGCGCACGTGATGGACGATGAATGGAACGAACTGCGCCGGCAAAACACTTGGCAACCTTCCGGAAGGTGCCATTATTTAGGTTCACAATAGTCTGAGCAGCATGTTTTCCGTTTAGTTTCCGAATTCATTCCAACCGCGTACCTATTAAAAAACGCAAACTTTTTAGCACCGAGTAATTAAAAACTTTAAATTTTCGTTTGATGAATTCGCTGAAAATTAACACAACGACAAACGGATGCAAGTATCGACGTTCTTTTGTTGCATAGCGCGCATTGACTCTTTTCGTGATCCGTGTGCGTGTTGCCTAGTGCTCAGGGTCTCAAACGAATGTGTTGCGAAGTAAGCTGCGTTCTAGATTGATTGGAAAGCTCCCATTTATTCTGGAAGATTTATTTTGTTTTTCTACTTACTCATGATCGTCATTTCTGGCGACCAACTTCAGGAATGGACATGTAATTTTGTTATTAACTTTATATTTTTATTTATATCCCAGTAGTACTTAAAACATTTAGCGGCAAGGTTTTGGCTGGGAAGTTGTACATGCTCTTGTATTTGGACATTTTAACCATTTCGTGAGTTGGCATTTTACTTGATTTTTTATGCTACCAACTGCCCAATTGTAAAAATCTACTATATAAAAGGCTACGTGTACGTACGCATGATTCAGCTGCTATGCGTAGTGATTCAGGTGTGCGCCAATAGACGCCAAGAGAGTTCCCATGTACGTTCTCTACTAACTGACTCATGGCGCGGGCGTATGTATTTTTGAAAATACTTAGTGGAAAGCGCTTAGTAACAGCTCCGCCTGCATCACCAAAAATGTTGTATGCCAAGCAATCTTTCACATTTACATAAATATGTTGTTTGCCATAGTTACATATATATTTTCATTAAATATAAAAAATACAAATGATTTTTTTTATTTAATTATTCACTTTATTCATTACTTTTTGGCTTTTTCACCAATATTTTAGCCTGTTTCAGCAAGCTTTTCAACTAGTAATAATATATTGGTCTTTATCGGTAAACTCTGCCGCAGCGCGAGACCTTAACGGCCGCGTTGAAGACCGCCGGTAATCGTCGTGAAAACCAAAAGCGTTTATTTTCGTTATTATCGGATACAATGGCTCTCGTTTCAATAGGGCAGGAATTAGTTACCTATCACAAACTCCCTACCCCATATAGAGCAATGGGGTATTCCCATCCCGAGGGCCAGGATTCGGATTGCGGTAGTGGCGGAAATATCTCCCTGGAATCTCTAGAATTCCTTTCGCAAGCACGTCAATCAGCATAGGCAGGATAGATTATATTGTTGTTTGTTTCCATAAAAAATGCAGACATTCCTTTACACAGCGCGACAATACAATGGCGTATTTGTATCAAGTGTAAAAGTAAAAAAAAACGTTCTATTTAAGAGAAAATAATTTCCTGTAGACCGCCAAAGACATCTTGATTTCTGTTGTAGACCACATACGACATGAATATCCAAGTGGACTAATGCTGACACCGGGTTTCTCTCCACTCTACCTTAATTGTGTTTGTTAATCCTTGCCTCCTTAAACTACCTCTCTAATGTCATTGGTCCAGTAACCCTCTCATTTGTCGCTCGCCATCCCAAATTACCAACAAATCTCGTTGTCGACTTTTCGTTTTTATCTTGCAGGGCTTATGATTTGGGGTAGCTTCCAAACGCGTCGCGAAAGCTGTAGGGCATAGTAATGGACCCCGGATTCTCTTGTGCTTGGCATGAAGTCATTTTCCCCACCGTATCTCGCTCATCAGTACTGCATGCCTACTTTCTACCTCCCATAACTTATCCTTTTCCTGCTCCTTCCTCCTTGCTCAAAAATTTCATTGAAATTATTTAGGCGTCCGCAAAACTGACTATCCTTTTAGTCTCGCCACGTGGTACTGTGAACTGAATGTGAAGTAGTCGCTCCAAGACGCCCAAGAAGCGGTGAGATACCGCCGTGAATTCCAATCTCCTCATATTTCGATAGCTGAACCTTATCTTTCGCAAGCACACTCGCTCGTCGGCTAACCATAAGGTCATCGGTTCACATCCCCCTTTGGGCGCAATCATCGTGCTGTTATGTTTCCTATTTCATTGAACATCATTTATTTCCTCGCAGAGATCATTGGAACACATGAAAAAATACTACTCGAACCTTTAGGCTTCGGAAGTTGTATAAATATACAGCAGCGAGTAAATAGCTATAATACCTGGTATTTTGAAGCTAAATTCCCGAATAATTCCCACGAGTAAAATTGGGTTTTCAACTAATGGAAAAAGATTGAGATATTTGAATAATATATCGTTGGATATAATAGCGAGGAGTTTCTCATTGGTGATGTCGAAGATACATTAAAACTCTAATATTCCACGTTTTTGGCATATCGATTTCCAAAACACGCGTCTTTTCAGTGTTGATAAAATCGATGTTCGATGTCACTTTTAGTGATCATATAAATATTAATGGAGACACCCAGTTTCAATGACCCATTTTCCTCTTTTTTTAATATTAAAGATGACATTGAAATTACAAAGTGTGAATCTAAAATTCGCCCTTGGACGCGTCGCAATATTTGTAATACATTATATGTTGATATTTATACATGTGCCGCGGACATCGCTCTGCAAGATTTGTTGCTTACTTGATGCGAATTCTCCTGTGAGTGAAGTATTTGTGAGTCTTCCACCAATTCGGAGATCCATCCAACTGCCGCCGACATTTCGATGACTAACTGTGTCATATTTCTCATTTCGTTGAGTGTCTCTCACTCAACGGCCTGAGGAAGATGGCAGGATTAATAGTCATCGAAACGTCGGCAGCAGCTGAATGCCCGATTTAGTGGAAAACCCTTGAAGACTTCGCTTACAACACATTCTGGATCGTACCTAGCATAATTAAAAAGTAGTTGAATGGTACATTAGGGTTAAGCTTTCGTAGGAATAAAAATGTCTGTCCATTTTGCACATTTGAAAAAGTTATCAAATTTCATTGGCCATTGAGTCGATCCTACTTTCACTTCCACCAAGGTCGACTGCCTTGATCGTAATCTGATATCTGTTCTGAAATTTTTGGGATTCCGACGATTCGTCATTTGCTCCACGTTCCGCGAAATTTCACAATTTGATTCTTTTCCGCATGCCTATTCTTTTTTTTTCGTTCATAATGTTCGTATCATTTTTTTATCCAAATCGTACGCCGAATTTCATGACTGAAATTCTTCTCCCTGCCAATTCATTTTCTGCCTTGAGCCGTTTTCTCGGAAAAAGGGAGCGGTTCAAAAGCTGTCTTTCCTTTACATTCTCTCTCCCTGCCTTTTTCGTCTCGAAATTTGACCTTCTAGCGTTCCGTCGGGGGTGCCGCTCAACCACGCCCTCTTGTCTCCTTTGGAAGGCCCTTCGACAAAGTCACCCGGTGACGGATGAGACAACCTTGTCCCATGGAATGTGTCGGGTTTCTCAAGACCGAGAAATTTTCCTAAGGGCAAACTCGAAAAGTTAATCTCTCGTCCTATATATCGCTCTTTCTTTGGTGACGAGGCCGGACGGAAATAAAGGTCACGATTCCTTCATTATGTAGTCCACTCATAGCACTGAAACCAGTAATTAAAAAAAATTGTATATGATATTTATTAATCATGCTCTAGGCTTCATTCATGGATCAAGTGACTGTACCTACCAGTTACATTTCGCTCAACAAAATGGTTAAATACAATACGATCATGAACATTTACGCAAAATACAAAGATATAGGTATAAAGCTGTATTAAAAGGCTGTAAATTGGGAGGTACGTCATAAAATCTTTCACTACTCTGTATTTTGAAGAATGATACATAATATATTTTAAAGTGCATTTCAAGAACTCGTGTATTTTAAGATTTTGGGGCCGAGAATTCCTGAGTTTGGAGGTAATGATTAAGAACGTAGATTAGTGCGTTTTATTTCACGTGGTGATGTAACAATATCCGATGATAGCACCGATAGATAACGCGTTTGTCTCAATCAGGGGCGTTGATCATGTTGCGTGGTTGGTTACTTCGGGAGGCGATCGGAGACTCAGGTCATTTGCGCCATCAAGTATGGATGATATGCATGAGATGAGGATTTGTATGGATTGCCTTCTCTCAACGATAGGTGCTCATTGAGATTACAGTATGAAGTACAATTTAACGGACGAAGTTCTGCAGTTAAAGTGCTGTCAACATTATACCCAAATAGGGGCCCAGATTCCGCCACTGCCGGGATCCGAACCCGACCCCTGGGATGGGAAGGAATTAGGTACTCCAGCCATCGCTCATACTCGATCCCTCTGGTCGTGTATCTGCGATATGTTCTCCCTGAACTAATTTATGATGCATATGAAAATTTGTTTTTTTTTTCGTTGAAACTCTGAATTGATTTTAATAATTATTTGCTTGTTGACTTTTGTTCAGTATCGACATCCATATGAATTCCCTGTCATTCCTGGAAACAATAATCCTCTTATTTCGTAGCATATGAAACAAAATATAAGGTTGTAATTGTTTTATCATTTTGAATACATACCATATCTGGCACTCGGATTCACCCACGTAATAAATCAATTATGGCTGTTGAATTATTTTATTTCGGCTGGTAATATAATGAAGGCAGGTGATAGCTCCGATAGATAACTCATTTGTCTTAATCAGAATGTTGGTCAGGTTTCGGCTATTTGTTCTCCTCGTGACCTCAATCCGAATGCAATTCACAATTTTTTTAATCCGTCGAAAGAGCAAGTTGATTAAAAAATATATTTTATTGCAAGTTTCGCCAGGAGATTAACCTTGCAAAGGCTTGGAAAGCAAGGAAATATTTTGACGGGTAATAATTAGTCGATTTTGTTTGCAAAAAATAACTTTTGAAGTAAATAATTTCTAAATTTGAGTAATACATACGTATTTAATTCTACATATTAGAGGTAGCTGCCATAAAATTTCATACTAATTTATCTTACGAGGGTTTGAGGTCTACTAATGAATTGTGTTCATAAAATAAATAAATCCCATTTGCTTGCAACAAAGTAACTTTAAAATTGAAGAATATCTCAATGTTGCTGATTCACTGTAATATATTTTCATTATAACGGTACCTACAATTTAGTGTTAGCTGTCTGATAATTTCGTACTGATTTATCTTACTCGGGTTCTATGCCTACACTGACTGAATGGCGTGAAATCCCCTCCAACAACACTTAACACTTACAGTGCCTGTCCGGGCATTGTATAGTTGTAGATTTCATGGCGTTCATTTTTAAGGTCAGCCAGCTAATGTAAATGCATAAGAAATCCCGCAACCTCAGTGGGAATCGGCTTTTCACGGCCGGGAGAGAATTCTTTTTTTTTTACTCGTCAGTAGAATTAATCCCGCTTGCTATTTGTTGGTCCGATTCAAATCATCTCACCCTGGGTCTCTCAGACTCTCTCTCTCTCCCTTGGAAAAGGTTCGTCTGGGGCCAAACGGGCTCTATAATTACAAACTTTGCTCCGGGCGCGGAGAATACGGCATGCGTGTGTTCCTCCTCCCGACTCGGCCCCTCTCGGTGTATGGTGGCGGCATTGTTCTTTGGCGATGTTTACGGTCTGATTACGACAGAGCTCATTACACCAATCTCTATCCTCCTCCTCTTCCTCCCTCTGGGGTTTGGGGTGTATTCCCTTGATGGCGCAGAATCCATCGATTTCCCTGGTATGTTTTCTTGCGCCCGTCACGTTGCCGTAGCCCCGCCGGGGTTGAGCGCGTGCATAATGTTTTCCTGGCGGCGATTCGACGACCGTACACAATGCGTTACTCAAGCCGCAATGGTGCTGCTGAAAAACATCGCCTTTTGTCCGTCACCCTGACCGCCATACACACAGCCTCGGGTGCAAGGGCCACGACCAGCGGAGAAACGGAAGCAATTACTAGAATGAAAAGCTAGAAATAAGAAAAATAAAAAAGAGGGTCAACACTTTTTATTTTCCCTCATCCGTCTCGGATGAAATGAAGATAGATAGATAGAGAAAGAGAGAGAGACAAAGAACTATTCTCATTCAGTCGTTTATTTCAGAAATATTTTGGCATCCAATACTGGGCTTAATACCAAAAAAAGAATTACCTCTTTCATGCATTTATTTACAATATATTTGAAATCATTATGCCCTTTGGTGTTGAAATAAAAATATTTTTTCAATGCTGTTCTTTATTATGACTGGCGATAATTTTTTTATGGTGGAAAAATTGAACAATCCATGCTGAATTGAACGCTTTGCAATTTTTTGGGTCGTTTTTTTTCTTATTTTTATATGTGCTATTGTCTAAACTGTATTCCCTAGCAAAATACTTGTTTAAAAATGGTAAGGAAACTAGCCATTTATCAATGGCCTATATAAAATTGAAGTTCTTGCAGCTTACCTTTGAATGCAAGTCTGTGCTTTAATGTTTACATATTTACATAGGAAACTATCGTCTTGTTTTTTAAATATTTTCTTAAGTTAGCAATGCAGCTAAGAATTTATGCCTCCGATAACTTTCCAGTGCGTGGGTTCCCGGAGCAATGATCTAACTTGCTGCAAACCATTGATTTCCTAGGTTTCTTTATGGTGCACGTAAATCATTTCCTTTTGCAATTAATATGACTAATTTTTTCTTTTTTCATTGCAGGTAGGTGAAGGAGATAAACATAAAGGGCGGGCGTTGGGGCGGTGAGTCATAAAATTAGTATAATTGACATTTAGGGAGAATATTTCATATATCTCTAACTATGTTCGATTAATATTATTGCATATATGTGCTCCGAAATAGGTTTTAGGCGTTCCGTGGAAGAGTTGTGCCGTTCTACTTTGCTGTGATCGAATAAAGCGAAACCAATTCAACAACACTGAGTATTTACTACACACTTAATAAATTAAGATCCTCTGTATTTGGTCCAGAATACTTGCACTCCTTTTGTCCCCTTGAAGGGTGCCGAGTATACCTTCGATAATATCTTCCATTTGCACTCTACCTTTTACATCATCTTCCTATACGTTTCCTTCTGTAAATCAACAACTTAAACTCCCTCTCTTGCTTTTTAGCTTGTCAAACGCTGCCTCCTGCGAAAATATAGAAGACGGGACAATTTAAAACGCCGTTTTTGCTGGAAGTGATTCGGCATCGACGAGGAATCTTAATTTCCCCCCTCAACTTATCGGAATCTGCATCACACTTGTTTCTTGCGAGTTGCCGCTAGGACGTGTGGCAGGCTGTGTCTGTGTGCCAAACATCCTTCAATAAATCACAAAAATTATATTCAGCATTAATGTACTTATAAATTGTACAACTTATGTGCAGTGGTAAGTTGAGGGCAATAAGTAAATTGCATATTTATGAAAGATATAACAGTAATAATGCACCAAGCATTAAATTGCTTGATTCGATAGCTTTGATTCTGATATTGCGACTGCGAGAGAAGTTAGGTGGATTGATAGATAGGTAATTAACTTAATGATATGGAGCAAGAATGATAATCTTAATCTTGGTTTTATAATCTGTGTTTATATAGTTTTCCGGTGTGAAAATCGAAGTTAATACATTCTTCTACTGATAAATCTCACGTCATCAAACCCCAAACAAAATTCAAAACCCGAACTCTTAGGTAACATCGAGTTAGCGTAAAGGCATCTTGCGGATATCGTGAATCAGATATTATAAAAATGGAACTCTTAAGCCGTGTTTACACGATGCATTTACCCGCGCGGGTAGATGCGTGAACACATTCACCATCAAAATTGCACCGTGTAAACACTCAAAATTGCGCAAATGCGTGAATGCGTGGACAGAAAATAGCCCCTGTTCTAATTTGGTGAATGTGTCCGAGCAATTTTCAGTCGTTTCGCAGTGCCATCTGGTGGTAGCTATCATAAACGACATTTGCATTCAGTTGGAGGCGGCTTTTCGTTTGTGCTTTGGTGTGTTCACGTGCGTCTTACTGCTTTTTATATTTCGACCCTTGCTTTGTCTGGACATCTATTCTACCTGTTTGAACCCTGATCTTCTTGGACAACTCTAACAGATCGCTGCTTCATTTATTTGTTTCCCTGGACTTTAATATACTACAATCGACCATCAAAACTCCTACCGGAACGTTTCTTGGCCTCCACGACAATCATCCACTGCACCAACTACCCTTGAATTGACCATAGACAATGCCATGGTCAAGAGATCAGGTGGAGAGGTTGTTATATCTGGTCAGCGAAAGGACACATTTATACGACCGCAGGAATACTCTTTATAAAAATAAAGGGAAGATGGCAGGCTGGAATGGCGGAAATAGCTGGGTAGATGAAGGCAGTCAGGTACGAAAATAACAATATTTCATTAATTTCATTTTATTACGAATGAGGGAAAAACACTGCTTCTATTGGAAAATGAAGAAATAAATAGATTATATTGTGGGGTCGGGTGTCTGATAGACGCGCGGACCGGAGTATGTGTGATAGTTTGAGTGAGGGAGTGATTGAGGATGTAGAGTGGTAGTGCGAGATTGTGCTTATTAAGGTGATAAGGTCTAATTGTAAGTAGAGGTCCAGTGAAAAGCAGGGGTCGAAGTATGTAAACAACGGAATTATGCACGTAAACACGACGAGCAGCGAAGAAGTCAATAGCTGAACAAAGGAAACGGTTGTAGGCTTGACCTTGTGAAATTGATCCATTACGGAATATTTATAATAACTTTAAGTGTTGAAACCCGGGTCGTGGTAATAAATAATTAGTGGAGTTTACAAAGTTATTATAATTATTCCTCAATAGCTGAAGTTCAGGTATGTCGTCGTCTGCTTCGTAGAAGTGAAAGTGGCGCTTGATACTAGTAAAACAAAAGCAATCGCGCAATGCGTATCGAGAAAATTGCGAACAATTGCGCGAACACATGCATCGTGTAAACACTCCTCAGGTACGTGAACGCGCATCTGTCCAGACATCAATTCACGCATCTGTCCAGCCACGTACTTGCGCGGATAAATGCATCGTGTAAACACGGCTTTACACGTAACCCCGTGTCACGTGGAAGAAAACTAATGATGTAAAAAATTGACACAAACCTTAAAATAATGGCATAATAATATATTAATTCAAGGTAAATTAAATTGCCAAGTTTACAGAGTAAGGCGCTGAAATCAGCAGTTTAAACTTATCCACTGTTATTATTTACAATAAGGAAATACATAAATTTGCATAAAAAATATTACGCTTTTTGAAATTTGCGCACAATAAATTAAGCACGACACAAAATTAACAACTTTCAGAAAGATAGGAGAAAAATAAAGGATTTGGCTCTAGTCCTTAACAAAAATAACCCACTTTTCAGGCGAGGTGGTTAGCTGCGAACAAATCGAGAATCTCGAAGATTCGGTTATCGGGTCCTCTTGCCTTTTCTACCCCAGTCAAGAGGGGTTCTGAATCGACTGCGGGAGTGACAATAAAATGTCAACGTAACCACCCAGAATGGTTTCCGATTGAGAATTGGGGAGCGCTCCCTATTATTTTTTTCACGCCGCGAAAGTGTTCGGTAAGGTTTCCGAGTCATTTCACTCCCGTGGGCAATCGCGGATACGTGTTAACGGCTAATGAACGACAATGGAGGTGGGAGAAAGGGTGGCGGTGGGGGTAGGGTGGGTGGGCGGAACACCACGAGAGGTCGCCCCAAAAGTGCACAATCGAGTTAAAAGTACGCGTACCTAATGCCCTAGCAAAAGGTCAAGAGTTGTGACCTCGTGCGAATGGGACCCCGGTGTACATTTAACGGAGGACAATCAAATATGAATGTTAACGACCGCAGAGGGAAATGGCCCGTATCGTATTTCGTCAAGGATATCCACTTTGCAGGCAGTCGTCGCGAAAAGTAGATTCAATAACGGCTGAGCCAAATCTGATTTTTCACGAGTGACAGATGAGGGTTAATTATGAATCGTATATGCTTGCTCCGAGTGCGTCAGTTTCGTCAGTTCGTAGTGGGTGTATGGAAATAGTTTAGGAAAGCTGTTTTTTAACTCAGTCGTTGGAAAGAAAATACATTGAATATATAAAATGGTTACATGAATAGTAATGTGAGTACTTGTACTCCACTCGCAACGAACCGGTTGAGTCGATCAAAGCTCGGAGAAACTGTCTTCAGTTTTTCGTAAAGCCTCTATCTGAAAATAATATTTTTACCTATTGGCTTCAAATTTATTAATTACATAACCTATATTTATGGCCAGTGTTATGTAGACAGCTTTAGTAGAGCAAATTCAAGTTGAGATCCACAATGCTGATGGAACAGGCGACGGTGTTAAAAGTAAGGTGCATCCTTCGTTCATTTGCAATTAACATATTTTCATATATTTTGAAAACTTTCAGTTTACTACCTAACGAATATAACTTAACCGGGGGCGATGCAAAGGAGTTTTTATTCTAAGGAAACAAAGCTGAACTTCGAAAGCATTAATGAAATTGCCGCAAGTTTAACTAATTGAAAATAATGAAGGAATAAAGGAATTGTAGTTTTCGAGGAATAAGCATTAAACTTCCACGATAGCAAAATTATTCGTTAAAAATAGCATATCTTTTATGCATTCATCACGTTCAAATTCCAGGTATTAGTGCCTGAATCTTCTGAATTTGTCGTTAAGAATACTTAATATTGACAGAAAGATAACATAAGCTCTAATATTTAAGCCGATACTTCCTATTGATTGAACCTTCCATGGTTGATTCAGCGTATGTGATTTTAAAGCCTTGAATCGTCGCTTAAAATGGTACTATAGTTGGTTTACTCATTAACATGCGTAGAAAAATAGCGCTCTTTCTATCTGACTTTGAAAGCCCTGAAATGCCGTTTAAATTTTCCTGTAACCCTAGTAGTTATTTTGAGATAAAACTAAGCCTTTAATTGGAGATTCCAGCCTTTAAAAATACTGCCATTAGGTCGTGCATGTTTTCCGCAAGAGTAGTGATTCATTTGAATCGCACAACGATAGATATCCACTCCGCAAATTAATCCTGCTGAGGTAAGTAAGGCCGCACAGTCGGTAGTTCGCATATGCTCGAAGCGAAAAAGAAAAATGATTTCCACAAAAAACACCGTCGGGAAGAATATCGCAGGATAATTACCATCATTAACTATTACGACCTTGGCACGATTCGCGACCCAATTTTTCTTGGACTAATTTTTCATTTTACGCGTATTTCGTTCTTCGTTTTTTTATTGCGGCCGAGAAAGTGGAAGGGCGCAACATCCTTCCTCTATTCCATCTCCTCTTAAGGGCGAAGAACGTTATAAAAATTAACCCCGTCCCAACGGACGCTCCTATCAACACTCCAATTTCTAATCGCTGGAGGAAAGCAGAGGAGGGCCTTGCCAGCAGGAAGGAAAAAATTAAAAGAATTAATTCGCCTTGAGTTTTCCACCGCGTTTGCGAGAAATTCGGCGTTTATTACTACATCGTCCTTTAAGGAGTTTTCTCCTTAATATGATTTCAATGTCAGTTTCTTAATAATTGTGCTGCTGGCATAGAAAAACGTGTTCTTCATCTGTTAAGGTCAATAAAATACCAGCTTTACGTGCTGTTTTTGACGAAATAAAGGTGAAATAGCAGGCTCATTTGAACGTGAATTGGCGAAACCGATTTCATCAATTCATAGGATTCCTCGTTTGTTTTGATGCACGCAGTCTCGTGGGAACCTCTTTTTAAAATAAATGGCGATGTGAGAATAGTGGAGAGGGAGAGAATTTTCGGGCGAAGAATTTCCGCCACCCCATCCCACTACTTCGTTTTATTTTCAGTTAATCAAAACATTTTAAATTTGTTCCCAGAAAAGTTTTCTGAAAAAAGTGAACGATGAAGAAAAAGTTTATATAAAATGCTCGGATCCTCTTTCCCTCCCTCTTTTTTTTATGAAGTTGACCGAAATTCCATCGTTAACCGAGTGTGGGAGGTAGAAAGAAAAATAATAATAATAAACGCTCTAATTCCATTCCGCCATCACCTTTTTCTTGCTTGTTTCGCAATTCTGGCGACCGTAAAAATTACTCTCCGTGAGAAAAACTAAAGGGATTAACGAAATCTCTTCTCTTCCCGTACCGAACAGCGTTATCCTCGGGAGATAATGAAATATAAGTTTAGGCTTTGGATTTTTTGTTTCATTTTTTAAAATAATTTTTCGAGACTGGCGGAAATTTATCTGTGTTGCCCCTCCTCTCTCCCTTTCCATAGGAGGAGTACGCTTGCATTTTTATCACCGAGAGAAAAAATAATAATATTTCATCTACACGGTTTGTGCTTTTCCCGGTTCAAATGCTGATGGGTAAGCGGAACTCTAACTCACAGCATATAGCTGGATGGAAATAGAGAGATACTATGGAAACGGTTGATAGGTAACGAGGTAGTGATATCGTGTCTCATTTTTTATTTAATCTCCCTCCAGATCTTGTTTTGTGTCATATTAAAAGGAAGGGGATGAAGTGTATGGCAACTCATCGTTGGAATTCTTTCTGTCTGGCATTCACCGCGATTTCCTGGATTTCAATCAACCACCTCCTGTGTTACATGTAATCTTCTTTACGACCGTAAAAAACATTTTATACTCCCGGGACGAAAGTGGTGAAGGAGGATTTGTTAGGGGTGTTGTGAAGGGAAATCGTATAGATGTTTAACTATTTTTTATTATATCAATCCTGCTTTGTGGGACTTAAATGTTGAACAGGCTCAGGATTCATTCCTCGTGGAAGTAAGCGAGCCGTCGAGTCGGTTTCTATGGTTACCTATGTTTCACACGTGGATGGATTTCCACCTCTTGTCATTTTTTTAGGCAAAATTGAAGATAATCCATCGAATATTTTCAAAAATAAAGGATTTGGTACGTTGAAGAGAGAGAGGGAAGTTTTATGAGAAAAGGATTTAACCTTGCTAGCTCCTTTGTTATTTAATTGCAATGAATGTGGATGGAAATGTTTCTGGAAAACCCTTGCACAATATCTGCCTAGCGAGACTTTATAGGGATGTGCAATTTCTATTTGTGTCCACATTGAAAGGAGGTAACCCTTAAGCGGGGTGAATGTTTTCCCCGAAACTCTTTAAAAATAAATGTTTTATTTTTTCACATAAATAATTTGGATACATTAGTAATGCAATAACAAATAATATATGTTTTATCAAATTTCTAGCACTTGCGTTATCTATTAGTGAAGTAAATTAGAACTATGTTGACAAAAAAAAGCTAAAAACAATAACAGTTGGGAGCGGACGTGGAATTCGCAGGCGAAGTTGGGAGAAGCATATTGAAATCCAATTGCCCGCGGAAATCGCGGGTTAAGCAGAAATGCTGCAATAGAAGGTAAAACATGATATTATTTTTCAAAATGTCAATTTGGTTGACAAGAATATTTTCAAAGCGAGTAGTTTGAGATTGTATTTCACGTTCAATCTCAAGGAATTATCTCTCGGAAGGTGTGACGCATCACCACGGCATTTTTAAGGTAAGGTATATTTTTTTCGAATTATTTCTTCTACGTCCTATTAAATCTTTCGAGAATCTCTGAAAAAGTATAATAATGATTAATTAGTTAATTAATAAGTAATTCGTGAAGAAAAGCATTTTAAAAAAGAAAATTCAATCTGAGTTTGAGCAGCTTTGCTCATATCTAATAATAAGCCCGTTAAAAAGTTTGCATATTTCCGACTCATGTATAATATATCCACCTCATTAAGTATTCCAATTTAAATAGGTGCCTGTATAATTCATTGCTTTGCCAAATAAATCTACGATGTTACTACCTGTTTTAAATTACATTCTGCGTTCATTTTATGTTTTTCTTTTTTCTGGATAATTCTAGCACTGAGTGTTTTCTCTCTAATTCCCATCCAGCATCACATTTCTCTCTTCGGAAAATCCCTCAAAAGACATGCGCTAGATCTCGTTTACTCCTTTAGTTAACGTGAGCCACTCTGGAAATATTTTTTAAAATCTTCTTGCCGTCGCCGATTATCCCTGAGACTAAATCCATTCTAGATACCTAATCTCCCCGAGACTAGAGCTTCACGAAACTTATTTAATTTTAATTAGTCTTTAGCTCTACTTTCATAAGTCTGGCTGAATGCACGGTCTCTTTATTTATTTTATTAATTATTTTAGCAGTGTATTTATTTAATTCGTAGTTAATCACTAGCTTTATTTAAAGAATGTGTAGTCATACCTTGAATAGGTCCAGTTAATGTTTAACAGTCTATTTAATTTTTATAGGCTCCTTATTAGCTCTATACACTTCTTTGCAGTCTTCGAAAACGTCATAGCATTACCATTTTTCTTTTAGTAGAGCGGAGAGGAATAATAATTTTTTTTAATTCCAGCGTTGACGCTGAACCTGTCTCGCTTATTCCGTTAAAATTTAGCCTTCATACATATTTATTATAGTCCCGCTTCGCTACTCTTAATGTTTTCTTTAAACTTCCTTCAAAAACTCAGTTCATTCATGATAATTTAAATAGGCCCAGTTAACGTTAGTTTTTATGCTTTATGCTACATGCATTTCGTGTTGACATTTAAAGGAAGGGTGTTTCGAGGAGTGATTGGATTTTTATTCGCCAAATTCCCATTTCTCATCCCCAATTCCCCGTCGATGAAGTATATTTTTAAAAAGGTCGGTACCGTAATAGTCCCAGTCCCACGCCATTACTTAATCTGTAGATGTGGATAAAATGATAAAAAGAACAAAAAATAATCCCGGCGTCGAACAGTTTCGTTTATCTCGTAGAAAAATAAATCCATTATAGATTCTGCCTCTTCTCCCCGTCTCCTGAGTTTTCCTTGTCCCAATCCCCCAGCGCTTTTTTTTAAAGGGCCCTCATTTTTAAAAGTGCATGTCCGTTTCAGTCGGATCTTCCTATTTTCCCCTCCAAACCCTGTCGTCACTGCTAAACCTCCTCCTATCTCTCTCTCCCGCCGAACCCTGGCAGGCAGGCAAGGCCGCCCATTGCTCAGGGTACTGGGGGATATCGGGGGGTGCTCAAATTGATTGGATTCGGTCGATTTATCCCCGACTTGATGACGCGAGGAACTCCTGGATCTTTTTTTTATTCTCTCTATCGCATCATCCCAATTTTTTCGCATCCATTCTTATTTATTTTCCCTTTTTCCGGGAGGCTTAGTGCATGCGACTGGAATTCCGAATTGTTTAACCCTCTTCATCCCCCCTACTCCTACTCACCCGTTCCCTTTCAAAAATCGTTTGTGAAAGAACAAAACGTGAAAAAAGGGAAGCATAAAGCAGAGGTGGAAGTGAAGAGAAGGAGATGATTGGGGGAGGGAGAATGTCTTAGTTTTTTTTTTCAAAAATTCCCATTTACTTCCGCGAGTCAATGCTTCAAGAGGAGTTGGGACCACGTCTTCATTTCTTTTGTCACGTCTTTCTTTTCACCTCCTAACTACCTTTTTTATTTCGTCTTCCTCGGTCGTTTCCAGCGCGTCGAAACTGTTGATTCGATGTAACCGCTTGACTTCTTCAACATATTTTTCTAAAGCTTATGTTTTACGGTAGAAATTCTAAAGCATGAGAAAAAGAGTGCAAGATTGGATTGAAGAACGGATAGATTTAGATTGTAATTTATTCCAGGGGTAATGAGGGACGCTAATAGTTTCGGTAGATCTTTCTTTCTTCTCTGAAAGTATCACGCTTGCCGGATAGTCTAGACTTGTTACTAACACCTCACCCATCGTAAAATATCGCATGTGCTTTGATTTTCTGGATGAATTATTATTTCATTGTATCCATGAATAAGTAGTATCAGTATTAGTGCATTAGTATTTTAACCCGTGTACGTAGACTAACATGTAAGCATGTTAGTCTACGTAGCACTCTCTTCGTTTCTGGTTTAGCCGCGTATTGTTATCCTGGCTGCTTTGTGGAGACACCCCGTGCCATACTCCTTGGAGGTAGCTAGCACGGTGCTTCGTAGATGTAGAATACCAGCACTGTGTCATAATATCTCCTCCCTCTTCGTTTCCGAAACCTTTCGTATTTTTCTTCGGACCAGTTTTTTTCGAATTTTCGCTGACAAAGCCCTCGAGCTAACCGTAAATCAAATTGATGGTAAATCGAGGAGGACCGCCGGAAATCCATTTTCCCCGAGAAATTCTCGGTTATATAAATGCGTTATCTGAAGGTTTCGGTGAAGTAGCTACGAAATTGGAATTAATCGGCCGTAGGAATTTAAGAAATTCAGACTTGAATTCTTAGCGACAAGAGGTGGATGGAATTCGAGAAATTTCTACGAAATGCCTATTGTTGGCAAACATTTGACGTCCTGTGAATATTTTGCCTGCGTGACATGTCCTTAGGATTGTCTCTTGGTTGAGCTCAGCAATTTCACGAATAACAGTGTCAAAATAGAAACCTAACTCACGAATAGGAGAAGGTCAAACGAAAAGCTCTATAAAGGATAAAAAGTTGCATTAAATCAAGGTCCTATAAACGCCATCTTAAAGAAATCGGATTAGTCTAGTGGCTATAGTAATGGCTTCCAAATCTAACGTTCCGGGTTCAAATCCCTGCTGTAGCAAAGAATTTTCATTGGAGTCCTGATCCCTGATTGGATGCCGTGTGGACAGAACTTTAATTGTAATAATCCGTCCAACGGATGCGACGTTGATCTGTGGTTCTCTTGGCCTCTTTCGTAAGGGTCAGGAAAATGCCGGAGCCGGGTTTCTATCCACCCTTACTCCATTCGTAATTCTGTCTGAACCAGTCTACCCGTCTGTAGCGCAAATGACGTCAGTTGTCAGTCGCCATTTCAAACGACCAACCGACCAACCAACACAACGCCTATTTAATGCGCGTATAAGTACGACATTTTGATCGCTTTATTTCCCAAGGATGAATTTACTCAGTGACTGGATTAATTTTCGTTGCTGTGTTTCGAGTAAACGCGATAAAACATCAAAATTCGTCCAAAACAATTGACAATGCAGAGAAACCCTCCATTAAATCCGTGCTCGGTGCAAGTATTTGAGATGATGGAGCCATGAACCTATCTGCCTTTAGAGTCGTGCTCTTTTTTATGAAAGTTATTCTAATGCTCGAGTTTTTATGTTATAGATTTAGAATTCTCATTTGAAAATGTCGGAAAAAGTAAAGTCCAGTTACTAGAGGTGATCGTTTTTACTGGTTTCCAAACGACCTTTGTACTGTCTCTCAAACGAGCATGACTGAATTCTATAGTATGGAGTGAAATGAGCAGGTTTGCAATCTTTTTAAAAATTTAAACCAGTCGTGTTGGCTTGCGATTCTAACCGGCGTCGAATATGACCTGACCTTTTCGTTTTATGGTTTTTTAACATTTTAACGCGTCCATACTAGATTTAGGCTCACAGATTGATGTTTTCCGATCGGCATAAAATAAATCTTTTCTTCCCAGAGCAGTGCTCCATTTTGTTTTTTTTTTGTCAAAAGGCTCGATTCGAAAATTTATAGAGGAAATAAATATGGAAGGAGTTTGCCCTTCCGTTTTTAATGCATTGCAGTTTCATTTGTGTCATTGCAAAGTTTTTGGTCATATAATGCTCGCGTAAAAGATTCATTGAGTTGGAAACGTTTTTGGGAGAGGGCATCCATAACAGCGAGCTCCAATATATTTCGTTCCGAATTCTTCTGCTACATTGAAAGTGTTCCAATAATCTCCCGGCTGGAAATAGAATGAAGTTTAAAGAGTTCACTTCTCTCTTATGGACTTGAATATCCATTAGCCATTCCACTGCTCACCTCTGCTTTTAGCAAGACTGGACTTCATAATATATTGTTGAATAAATCAAGGTTAAAACACCTTTGATGCCCGCTTGAATGGACTTGCATCCTTTTTATTCTGCTGAATTTGTCAACTAAGGATCGCGTAATATAATTCATATCATGTAATTTTAATTTATTCTAACATCGGCTTCATTATCAGACTGCGATTATGAATAATTGACTCTGACTTCACGTCATGGAAGGAATTCAAAATCACTACCTGACATTCTCCTATACATAAATATCTACGTTAGCCCCTACGGATCTCTGCATCACCTCCAATTCAAAATTATACCAGCACTCAGGATTCTTACTGTTTTCATAAGTGGCAATAACAAAACGTTTCGTATGCTTCTTTTATAACTATTTCATCCATGTCCATTTTTGTAGTTGCTAACTACATCACTACTATAAATTTCTTCAAAAATATGTAGAATTTAGTTGTAGTCCATGTTGGTGAAAAATAGCCTCCTGGTACCTATTTGCAGGATTTTGTCAATTCATCTGTAGTCGTAGTTTCAATGATATTTTTAGGATATAGTGTTGTGCATGTTGGATAAAAATGATCCCTTGCAAAAGCGCCTTGCAGGGTACAATGCCGAAGAAGAAATCGATGACGATGCGTTATGATTTCACGCAACCCGGTGGTGATATTTTGTAACTCTTTAAGGCATATAAGTTTTTTAAATGCTTAGTTTCCTCTCTATTGATTGTCTTACGAGGGAAATTGTTCTGCAAGAGCAAATTTACCCAGCACAAAACTCGTTGACTTTAGCTTACATAATATCAAATATCTATGTAGCAAGTTTCTAGGTGATCTATTTTCTGACAACTCATAAACATTTGAAGAAACACAAAATATTAGAGGAGATTAAATCATGAGAATAAAATTAGGGAAATGGCCTGCAGAACAGACAGATTTAGAATGTAATTTTCCCGCGAACGACAAGGAGACCATAACACTTTTAACACCACAGATTTACAATTAGGTTTGTTGATAGGTAGTGTAGCTAATTATTTGATTTGCTCTCCAACGCTTTTGTCTTAATATGCTGCTTGGTACTAATTATACGTCTCGCATGCTTTCAATGTAACTCTTGTTGCTCAGTGCATTAAGGTAGTTGCAAATTACGTTAATACTCTTTTTACATAAGATTGGTAGAAAATCGTATTGTGTAGCGCATGGTGGTTACATTTTATGTCATGTGACAGGTTTTTGCTGATGAATTAATAGTTCAAAGAACTGCGGAACTGGCCACGCAGTAACTTTAACGGAGTCACCCGCTAGTGGTCACACAATTGTGTGAAATTCACAGTTTTTGTGAATTTCACACAACTGTGTGACCACTAGCGGGTGACTCCGTTAAAGTTACTGCGCGGCCAGTTCCGCAGTTCTTTGAATTTTACAAAGTAAACACCTTTGTGTTTTAAAGTTTGGCTTTACCTCGTGGACAGTAGCGCTGGGCGCTTGCTCACGGGTACTCCATGGCATTGTATGCACTGGTACCTGTGAAGACATCTCGATCCTTATAGCCTCCATAAAATTCACACTGAGAGAGGACGCCTGGGTAGCTTAACTGGGAAGCGCATTCGGCACGAAATCGAGTGGTCTGGGTTCGAATACCAGTCAAGGCGAATGCTTTTTTCACTGTGAATTTCACTCAAGCATTAATAGTTGTCATTTTATTAACGTAAGTAGGGCATGGCGTTGTGTAGCATTCGGCAACGTGTGCACTTGAAAGGTTGGTCCATGGCTACCAAGGAAACTTTCCGATATTTTATTTTCTTATTTAGGGGTGGCTAGCGCCCGGCTTCTAATTAAAATGTATGTAAATATGGTACGCGTTCACATCAGTTTCCTACAGCTAGTGTAGCGCATATAGGTGAAAATTCGCCCTTTGCTACAAACCCTTGAAGTGGCTTGTACGGTAATATGCAGATGTAGTTTGGAAAGAAAACGGAAGGAAAAACACCCAAATACACTTAATACCCAACTAGCTACCTCAAGGGTGTGTGGCAGGTGGTGGGTTTTCACCAACATGCTCTCGACTATTTCTACTTAAGTTATTGAAACGACAAATATACTGAAATGACAGTTATGTATAAACAAAAACTTGCAAATACCTGTCAAGATGTGGAATTTTACTGACATGCTCTACTCTATACATATGTTTCCATTTTTATAGAAACTATGAGTATTAGAGTATTTGACAACTAATTGAATAATAGAGACACATGAGTTGTTCAGGGAACATGCAAGACGTGATGTTAGTTCTACGTAGCAGATTAAGAAACAATAATTGGGGAGCATATCAACTAATTAGCTACACTACCAAACCTAGTTAAAAAGTCTCAATGATATTATAATCTCTTATCGTCCGAAATTTACAGCATTTTAAACGTATCCGTTCTGCTGTCTATTCACATAATATTTTGTCATGATCTAATCTGAAGTAGTATGTTCGGGCTTCGTATAATGTCACTGACGTCGACAGAAAAAAATCGACTTGGAACTTACATTATAGAGGCCTAAATTTAACCGGTGGTTGTAAAACGATTCCCATCCAGATGTGGATAGCGTGTCTTACCGAGTCGCAGAATGAGATGGCGTGTGGGGAAATCACGGTATATGTACTGTCGTGAATACAGGCGTTTGTGGTCCGCCCAGGATAAGGTGGGAGAAAAAAATATTGAACGCTGGAGTGCTTGACGAATGCGGTTCACCTTCGGGAAACCCCACCCCTCTCTCAAATGAGCGTCTCATGCCTAGGGGTTTGTGCGCGCGACATAAGGGGTGACTCACTCACAGGAGACGGCCTTGGCAAGTTTTACCACCCCACTTAGTAGAGACCACGCAGTAGTAACGCCCTATTCTTCTTCATCGGTACATCCGTCCGTGTGGAGGAGTTGCGGATGAATGTCCCGTCCTTTTCTCTCATGCACAAGGATGTTGAAATACACTGTAGGCATCATTTGGAAGATGTTCGTGCGGACCAAGTCCTCAAACTTGGTTTTTCAACTTTTGTAGGGTTTTGATGTATTTCTCTCTCCTACACAAGGATGTTGAAATACCATGTAGGAGCTATTTAGGAGATTTGCGTGTGATCAAAGTCCGCCAACTTGGTTAGTCAGGTTTTTTCAGGGGGTGGAGGAATGTCAAGTCTGTCTCTCCCAAACGCAATATTTCTCACTCACGCATTAAACTTATTTTCTCTCTAACTTTTCGTGGGACTTCTTCGTCGGTGATTCTCTCCATCCTTATCTTCACCATTCATCGGTAACACCACATCTCCAATGCATCCGATCTCTTTTGCTCTGCATATAGAATACGTATTAATTTTTTTTTTTAAGTTTCCTAAGTATTCTGGGTAATATTTCTCCCGTGAACAAGCAGTTCAAGCTATCTTTAAAGCCATTTCACTTTCAGGGTTGTGTCTTAGTAGGCGTGGACTTCCATTATTCCAAGAACTCCTATTCTTACTATGCTCCCGTACCACGCGTGGGACTAACAGCACCCTCTCCATAATATTTCAACCTCCTTACTCGCACGCCTTACCTCCGTCGCACCGGTGCGTCATCTTGCCGACATCCTCCCAACTCCCTTTCTAAACCACTCACTTCCTCTTTTAAATGTCAGTTTCATTCCCACGACCACGTACATCTGTCACTCTACCACCACCCTCCACCCCTTACAAGGACAGGGCTGCGTCTCCCTTATAATACCGCCTGTACTAATCTGGGAATTAATTCGGGGCCGCCCCTTAAGTGCCTCTCCTCCTCGCCCTCTATCTCTTCAAGGAACACCCTTGGCGCGTCTGATGAGGGAGTAGTTGTACCCATGCGAAAGCCGGAGAAAGATGGTTATTTACATTACTCAGGCCGCGTTTAGAATATGCAGCTAGTATTTATTTTTTTATCCCCGTGCCACACATACTTATTATGTAGCTAATTAGTCGATTTTCTCCCTAATGCTTGTTTCTCAATCTACAACGTTGTACTAATAGCATGGATCGTATGCTTCCTGAATGACTCTTGTATCTCAATGCGTTTATGCAGTTGCAAAATACATCAATACGAATAGTTTCTGTAACAATGGTAGCATACGTATAGTGCAGCGCATGTTGGTGAAATTTCACCACCTGGCAAGTATTTGCAGGTTTTTGCTGATGCATTAATAGTCGTAGTGTCATTTACCTTAATAGGGTATGGTGTAGCTCATGTTGGTGATAACTCGCCCCCTTCCACACACCCTTGAGGTAGCTTGCAGGGTGATATGTAATGCAGATTTAGATCCTGTTGGTGACTTGCACGTTTCGTTGGTTGGTTATGTGGGTCCTATGAAATGCAAAATGAATACCTTTACCAGATTAATAAATAAGCAAATACAATCAAATGCTGCGCCGCTTGGAATATGTGTTTTCCGCTGCGCTTCGATCTTTTTCCAGCCGAAACTATTTCACTAACCATCCTCAACGCGAAAATGCACATCCCACAGGTACGCTCCAGCAAAACGCGGATCTCTCGTTCATTTCTTGCTTTTTTCTGCATTTCCTTTCGACCCCTCTCGCGATTTCCTTTCATTTCTCTTCTCATTCACTCTCTCACTTCCCTTGGCTCCACGAATTATTGCCTTCGTGCTTTGTTTATTTGTCATGGAAGTTAAGAATTTGAATAATCTTAACGATGAACTCGTATTCTCCATTTCTGAATCGAAGCGATTACCATTGAACCAATATGTCCGTCATTGTACTCATTTTCTGTCAAGTTTGCACGAATGGCAATTGGTTAGTTTTTTGGGGAGTTCACCGACAACTGAGGTGATTGTTGCTATTGAGGATAGGTGAAATGTTGATGAAGAAAAGGGTAAGCAAGGAGAAAAATGAAAAATAGAGGCTTCTTGGATTCTGGGTGGAGAGCGCCTCCAATGCAGTACTTCACCTTCACCCGTCGGATGTGACGTTAAACTGTGGCGCCATTAGCAGACTAATGCCGACGCCTGGTTTCTCTCCACTTTACCTTCATTCCCCATACAATCTTTCCTTTACCAACTGACCTAAATTGCACAAATGACCTCAGCTTTTGATAGCCTCCCCCAAGTAACCAACCCACCAGCCATTTCAAAAATCCTTGTCCAATACCGGGAGTCCGTCAGAAAATTCGGCTGAGTTGGCAACCCTGACTGCCTCATACGCTCTTGCGGCACCCCTCGGGGTACACATAGACCTTGAAGGTCTATGGGGGTACAACGTAGATTTGGATGAGGTAGTGCGACCAGGACGCCCTCTCGCTTCTCGCGGAGGCCAGGGGAAACGAAGATGATACGGTGGAAATAACCTAATTGAACATTCGACTCTCCTGGGGGCCCTGAGGGCGAAGTGATATTCCGTGTTGATGCACTTTGTGTCGTAATCACTGGAGATGATGATGACGGTACCGTTCCAATTCACTGAGTGCTCCGGCTGAGTGGTCAGGAATGTCGGCTCGGGGTAGAAGAGTTCTCTCGGTCGCATCGCGATCCGTTTTCAAAGCTTCGGATTCCCTTTATGAATTACGATCACTTTTTTTCATACATGCATCGCTACGCCCACCCACAGGGAGAGGATCGTTTTTATTGACTTAGCAAATCACTGTGCGCACCCCTCCGTTGTACTTCGATGTCACTTATTCGATGAATCAAGAAAAAAAACATCGTAAATCAGCGACATTCCACGTCAGATTCGATGAAATATATCCCGGAGAGAGTTTTCCAGCCGACCGATGTGATTCATTGTTGATCTATAACGATGATTTTTTTCCATACGTTCGATATCTGTGACACTACGCAGTCTCTCTATAAGGCCTTATTTTGTAGCGTAAAATGTAGGAGCCATGCCCTTAACGTTTTCTTCCAGCCTGAATATTTTTTTTATGTTTTCCATTAAATAATAATCTTTCATCTACCTGTAATGAAAGTATCCCTTTAGGGTTAAAACTGTTCATGAATATTATTGTAATGAATGTTCATAATTCATTATTGATCATATGCCCAGTGGTTATATTCCATCCGTATGGCTAGGTTAGGAGTTAATAGGAAATATTAAATGGAATGATAAAATAACTTCCCTGCACCGTTTTACAAATGAAGAAAACTCTTTCGCAATTATTTATTGATATAATTATAATGAATGCATAATTCACGATTGATTATATGCCCAGTAGTTGCATACCATTCACATGGTTAGTTAGGATTTAATGGGAAATATGAGATGAAATGATAAAATAACTTCCCAGCACCGTTTTATTCATAATGAAAGCCCGTTAGTCGAGGACGACTTGGTTCGAGGTTTGTGTGATTCATATTTAGTTTCAATCATTTTTTGTTCGAATTCTGTCTTCGATGCACTCTGCGGATTTTGTATTCAGTGACAATCATTATTTTTAATTGGTTTGATAAAAAGTCTTAAAACTGAAATAATGAGAAAAGTCCGTTCAGGTCCAAGTTTTCGCGATCCAGCATCGCAATCACTAGATACGTTGTAGATCATAATTTTCATTTTGGCACACTACTAGTCATAGTAGCGTCCGTCGGTGGCCGTATTTTTTAGATCTTCCGACTGCAAAGTTATATCGCAACGTCTAAACTAATATCTTAGTTTTAAGATAAACTCGGCATCCATAACCACTGCGGGATTCAAATATGCGTCCGTTGGGTTACCATTTCGGCGCGTAACAATCTGGCTACAGCGTTCGAAACTAACTATCCTGACCGAAAAAAACACTTTGTAAAAGTGCAACTTATGTTTATTAACAACCGACACTGTCCCCAACACATCTCGTCCCCTGCAAGAGAGTGTTTTTAGGTGATTAGACTCTAACAAACTATTTAAAAAACTTTGCTGTGAGTTTATTCAACATGGTTACTATAATTTATATGACAATAAGTTACTTCTTCTGGTATCTCATGGAGTCCATTTGCAAGTCAGCGTCATTTATGCCCGGTGAGAATAGCAGTTGGTACGACTTGATAAATAAAAACTCCTAGTTTTTTTAAAAGATGGAAAATGGAAATGTTATTTTGGATTTTGCGCCGGTGGAATTTCGAACGCTGATAAGTCAGCCCCTCTGGACGCCTAGATGTCACGGTCTCCCGGCAGTCTCCCGCTCCTTCCCCCTCGTGCATTCAAAACCCCTCAGCCGTGCTCTCCCGAGCGGCCAATCGTATCCTTAATTAACCATCCAGTGAGCCCTCCTCTCCACGGCTACTCATTCTAAAAACCACCCTATTTCTTTCAAATGAAAAAAGAGACATCCCTCAACCTACTTTTCCCCTGCGATTAACTCGTATCCTCGCCCACATTCAACTACTACTCCCTCTCCTAGCAATCATTTTTCCACGGACTTCTTCGTTCCTTGGCGGACGTTGTACCGAAAATTAAGAGGGGATTTTGGGGGTGGGGGTCAGGGACTTGGTAGAAAATACCCCGGTTTGCCCCGCTTCTTTTCCGCCTACATCCGTGGAGTCTATAAATTTTCCGTGGATAGAGACGTAGAGGGGAGGTACTGCAACCGCGAAGACATAAATTCAGTGCTCCACGTATCCCCCTTGAAGCACCTCTTATAATTCCTACTTCCTTTCTTTCACTCGCTATCTTTTATTTTTCCCTGCAACCGTGCTTATTCCATCCCCTTGAGATTGGTTCAACATTCCTTATTTCCCTTCTCTTTCCGCGAATACTGCGCATTAAATGGAGGCGAAATATCGTATGTAGCCTGTATTATATGCGTTATATGTATGGTCATAGAGCATTTTCGATGAAAGTCCGACTATTCCTGGCGGACTAACGTAGTTGAATTTTATTCTTTTATTTTTCCGTAAAACAATGAAATTCGGAATGAGTTAAAAGAGAGGATTTAAAAGTTGTACCTATACAAGAAAAAAATTGACATAGTAGGGTTAGATGGTTTGGAAATGTTGAACGGCGTTCAGAGGACTATATAGGAAAGAATTTGGGAGATTAAAGTTCCCAGTAAAAATTGGCAGAAGGAAACCGAAAAAAAGATGGAGGAATTGTGTAAAAAGTGACTTGGAGGAGTGTGGTGTGATCCCAATGGATGTCCTAGATAATATGCTAATGGAAAAGGCTGAATACCAAAGCCAATCCAGAGCACTAAGGATAAAAGAAGAAGAAGATTTTACTGCAGAACAAATGATTAAATTGAAGGAAAAACAGTGCAAAAGTGCTCTGTCTAGGTAAACCAATGAGAATGTATAAACATACCTGTTGTATAAACATAATTGGGTTTTTTGGTGCTCTAACCGCTAAAACTGCAAGTAACATCAGATACAGGTATGTTAGAATGTATTGTCAACTGGAGGAAAACAGAGATTTGACTCGAATTATCAAAGCAATGCTGTAATCTTTAGCCCGCTTATGAACCCGATGGGCGGTTTGTGGCATGAGGGTGGAGATCGCACTGCACTAAGCCCAAAAACATGTTGAATTTCTACATTTCTTCATTTAAAAATCGTTGAACAAGGTCCCTCATCAGAAAATAAAAGTAACCCAGCGGTCGGCAACCGATATATGAGCACGAGCCAAATTTTGCATAAACTTTAATTACAGGCCGGAAAAGTGTGTAAGGCCGTAAACAACCGAAAAGTTTTATTTCAATGTCGTTTTCCTAGCGTGCCACCAACAAACCGTTACGTGCCATAGGTTGCCGATCACTGAAATAACCCATTAAGTATTAATGGAATAAAACCAGGAAGTTGTGAACTGATATAGAAACTTATAATCCCACCGCGGAAACAAAAGTAGTGATCAGTATAATGAGTGTGCCGCAAGTAGGTGTGATTGGGCCACAATTGTTCTTAATCTACCGTAATGACATAAGCATCTACTTGAAGGGTTACACCAGAGAATGACACACAGAATCCACAACAGATGGATTTTACTTACCATAGGATTAGGACAAAATTTCAAAATTACTAAGATTATGGCTTTAGTCTTAGAATGACACCAACCCGATTCCCCGATGTAAATCTTGCGCCGAGAGACTCGACATCCATTTCATTACTTAATCTGTCGCACGAATTCACCCTATTTGCCGTTGAATCGTCTGAGACGTGCCCCATTTTCCTATCGACCCGTCAAAAAATTTGTCTCTGCCGCCGCGACCGCGGAAGTCTTTCCGAGCTATGGCTTTCCCGTTTTCCGACGGGGAAAAAATTGACGGCTTACCCGCGCCTTCAACCTCACCACATACGAGGGAGGACACTCATGTCGTACCTCCTCATTATTCCAGGATTAGCCCCGCTTTCAAAAAATACCATTCCGTATTTTTTTTGCAAAATCGTTCTTCAAATGTATATATGCTAAGAGTGTGTGTGTGTATATATATGTATTAATGTATGTATTTATGTATATATATATCCTTCCTGTCTTCTCCCCCTCCATACGCCTCCCTCCCCCTCCTTCTCCTCCTACCTCACCCCACCCAGGCCGGGATTAAGACAAAATTTTTACCCGAGCGAGAGAGTATTCCGTCCCCGCCCCCCCCACCCCCCACGCTTATCAAAGGTATTCACCAGTTAAACGTAGTAAAAAGATATATTTTCCCAATCACGGCGCCCCTCTTTGCGGCGCTCCGGGTAGACCCAATCTCTTGCCCCCTGCCTTCTCACCAGTATGTTTCCTTTGTTCATGTGAGAAAGGTTGCTAGCGGCAACTGAAATATCGGAACTATATTTGTGTTTCTTCTGTGTTTCTATGTATAATACCGCCACACTTTTGGTGTATATATATATATATACACCAACTAAGGCGTGACAAGCTAAAAAATATGGGCACAAAAAAAATATTTTCACCAAGTGTGATTCTTCTTTGATTGAATGTATTATACATTATATATATATATATATATATATATATATATATATACCTGTGTTCGTCCTTATGTGTTCCTTTCCAATTCCTATGTTTGAATGAATTTATTCGCGCCTTTGAGCGTCATTTTTTCGTATGACTGAGTGTACATACATACATATGTACATATGTATAAATATATATATAATTATACATATAATTATATATATATATATATATATATATATACACACATATAATTAAATATATATACACAGATATAATTTATTTTCTTCGATTCTTATCTTCGAGAGGAAGACCGAAAATAGATTCTTCCAGGAAATTTATTGCCTCGGTTTCGTATTCTCCAGGCAGCGCTTCGATTCACGCTGCCTTGTTCTCTCTTCCCCTCTATGGGTTCCATTAAAGAAGGCTTGGGAGGCGTTTTTACGACATTTCTTTGCTAGTCTTGCGAGGTCGCCGTCGCCGTTTTGTTTGGCTAGCTCGGAAATTGGATCGCGGGAATCACTCGACAGCCCGGAAGATGAATACTAAAGCTCGCTGATCGAAGGATATATATATACACACACACATTGACTTGGAGTGTTGAGGGAAGCAGTTTAAATTTTAAGAAGAACAAAATGGGTATTTTCAGCTGAAGTTTTACGCTTGCGACACTGCGCTAGTTGGAGTAAATTAAATCCTAATTTTTAGAAACATAAAAAATTGAGTTGGTTGAATATCTATTAAATATTTCGGATACTGACTATTGGGGTTTGGAGAGATGATCGACCACTGTGGTTAAAGTCCCCGGGGATAGGGTTGAGTTTACCATCCCGAGGGCCCAGGTTCGAATCCCGTGATGGAGATTTTCAGTGGTATCCTGATCCTTACTTGGAATTTTATGTGGAGAGCGCTTCAAGATCAGTACTCCGTCCGTCGGAAGGGGCGATAAACTGTGGTCCCCTAGGCGCCTTTCTACAAAAGCAGACCCATGCCAACACCGGGTTTCTCTCCACACTTCCACCTTTCCCCCTGTGATCCTTCCCTTACCAACGTACTAACCTGCCCCCGGAGGCTAAAATGACCTCCGTGGTCAGTCTCCTCCGTTGATCAACCAACCATCTATCATTATTCATTATTTTGGATAGGTGAGTGAGATGGAAGGGATAGAATATTTCTGGGGAATAGAAATAAGCTGGAGAAAAACCCCGGCTTTATTATTAAAATTTACACATCAACGAGTAAGTGGAGATCCCTCTTTCAAAACTTTTATTGTAATATTTTTCACCGTTCTACTTTGTAAAAATGTTCTAATTTGATACAAGGGCGAACGAAATCTTGTTTATCTTTCAAAAGGCTTATCTTTATGGTTATTTACACGAATGTACATTCGAACCATGCAAAAATTGTGTTGAAATGGGTAAATAAAGTTGAAATGGGCTGTCTTCCGAAAAACGTTTTTATTTTCAAAGTTAGTTTCTACTAAAATTTTGTGGATTCCACCCTGAATATATACAAGAGTGGGAAAACACCGATAAAATATACCTACTGTGAAAAATGGTGCCAAAGGTTCCACGGTTCAATGTCCCCTCCGACGTACGAAGTACGACTTACACGTTGAAGTGCTCTCCACGTAGCACCAAAATAAGGGTTTGGGACTCCACTGAAATATTACCACCACTGCCGGTATTCAAACCCGGTCCTTCTGGATGAGAAGCTAGTACTCAAGCCACCGAACCAACTCGTTCACCCTCCGGGATATAGCATCCCGCTTTCAAACCAGGGTGATTCCTCGAGAAAATTCTGAATTAACGGAAGCCAAATGATTCTACCTTACAAAACTTCATACGAAACAGCAGCCGGTGCTTTCTGTCTCAGTATCCGCACCCAAGAATAGTGGAGTTAATTTCTCACGTTCACGCTCAATTTATGATGCGAGCTCAAACTTCCACTTAGAAACTTATCTCCTGGTTTTGTGACCTTGGATCGGGGTAATTGGTGTTAAGTTCATTAATCCTCAGGTTGTTATCCATGTAGTTTTCGTTACACCATCTGATGCTCCTGATGTGCTAGAGGCGTGCGGTAAACTTGTTACTTGAGGAAACTATATCCGATGTGAGAAATTAAATTGGTTCACTTGCCACAAATGTGTGAATTTCACATTCCGCCTTATGGAGATGGGTTGTCACTAAGCACCCACTGTGCTACGTGGTGAGTTTTCTCCTCTCTCATCAATAAAGCAGGTCTTCCAGTTGGACTCATTAGGTTGTTCTAGCCGGGTTTAAACTAGATCTAATGGAAATAAGGAAATGCATAGATCAAAGGTTTTTGTGGATGACAGATCAACTTTCGATGGTACTTCGTAACCGATTTTTTAATTCCTTCCTTCCAGCCGACTTAAGGGCTCAATGTTTGTTTTTGTTTTCTTCCTGTGAGTTCGCTGGAAGTAGCAATCATTATAATGATCTTTACGGAAGTGATGCTCTGAAGAGAAACTTCCCCTAATGGAAGAGATTTGGTTTGAATGACTTCCGCAATAACGAATGAATGAGGCTTGCCGAGGAATGGAGCATGGTTGCCTTTTGAGAAGGCATTTTAAGGTAAGATTGTGGAGCGGTCATGAATTTCCAGCAGAAATAATTCGCCACCCACATAGCATGTCATCCCAAACCTCTTGATTCGTTGGCCGGGTCGACGAGAGCAAACATTTGCAATAACAGCAGCCCTGACCTTTGATGGTATTAATGCGTAAGTTAGGTGGTTTTAGCTTAAAATAATTATCAAATTTTGAGGACACCGGGACTAGCTACGGTATTGCCTTCATGGAGTTGCCCGTTCGATATCAAGAGATCCGAGTTTGAGCCCCAGTCAAGGCGAATTTTTTTCCTCTGTGGAATTGCGCATTGAAATTAATTATGGTGGGTTCTGCAAAACTTGGTGATGAGGTTCAAGATATAATTTTATTTTTGTTGAATTTAAACACCCACGAATGTTTCTTATGCTCTCTTCATTGGCTATTTTTCTTGATAAAGTAGGAAATGAGGAACTTAAGCATGATTTTCATGAGGTTGTATCCTACTCTCCGTTATCTCTTGTAGTAATTTCGTTCTTCTTTCCTTCCTCACCTTCCTTACCTTCAATCCTTTGAAAGAATAAGATGGATCGGGTTAGTATTAACAATGCTTATGCCATCTCGTCAAACCATTGAATGCCTCATTTATCCTCAAAGCCAAGTGATTTGCTGAGTCTAATATTAAAAATATGAAATTATTCCAAGCAGTGGGAAATAATCCTTCCATCGTTGTTTAAGAATTACTTCATTCCCCCAAACCAGAGATTCACCTGTCTCCGTACGCATTTAACCTGCGTGTCGGGAGGAGATACTAGAAGAGCATAAAATTATATGCTGATCATCCTTCTTTCGTGTTTTGCTTTTTGTCTCTGCACTCAACTCAGCATTCCGGATGTAACAAGGCACTCTTAAGGTGCACTTTAAAATTCCTCTCATGAATAGTAGATTGCGGAGCACGACAAGGAGTGAACTTGGAGTAAAACACACACGAAAATCTAACGCCACCCTCACCCCCCTCCTACTCCGAGATGAATTATTCATATAATTCCCTCTGCACTTGGCTTTTCGGACAATAAAACGTGCACTTTTTTCTTCGAGGGTGGGATTGTGAGGACGTCGGAAAATTACTAATATTCTCCCGGAAAACAAACATTTAGCCCTAAGTCGGCTTGGAAATCTCTCGTGTTAGCATAAAGTTTAACAATGAAGTGTGCTCACGACGACAAGTTTAACCGTCTCTTTTCTTAAAATCTTTTAATCCATTAAAATCCATTTCCAAACGCGCTGACTTATTGTCTGTCACATGAAAAGGCGAGCCGTTGATGGTATTTTTAATGTATAAACTGTGGCTGAAGCGTTGTACTTCATCTTTTATGTAGTTCATAAAGAAATCCAACAGTGCGTTGAGCCCATTTTTGAATTAAGGCTTAAGAGTAGAGCTCCAAAGACAAATTTAACTCTTGAGTCATTATTAGGGACCTAACAAGGCTGACGTTATTTTTTGGTGCAATGTGGAGTAATTTCTCCCCGAAAGTGTGTTATTTTTCTAAGAAAGCGGTGTTCTTTTACGTATTTCTGGTAAATAAATTTAATAATACTATCGTTTAGAAAAACATGAACGATAATACTGCCATTAAAATAAAAAATTAGAAGAAAAATACTTGTTGAATAGCGAAGAAATTTAGGATTTTGGACACCTATATTTTTTCCAGAGGGTGGGGTTATATGTACATTCTAGGATGAGATAATAGTAGAAAGTACTGATCATGACATTTTTCAAACCACTGTAAAATGCACAAATGATACGATAAGCAGTCCTAAAATAGTAGGAGAACTGGTATGGAGATGAAAAAGATTTCTAAAACAGTAAATAACCCTGAAAAAAGACAACAATAATGTAGCATACCATTTCGTAACCCTTATTAGAAAAAATAATCAAAGTGGCGAAGTTACTCTTTTTTAAGTTTGTTCTGTGGTAAGAACTCTATTATAAGGAGGAGGTAACCTCTTTGAATCTACGCCAGAGCAAGATTGCCAGATTATTTAATAACAACCCACAAAAACTCGCATGTCTATTGCCTCTTCACTATGGGGGTATAAATGGTTATTTCATCCATTTTAGGCCGGCCTCATTATCCTCTAATTCACCTTTGCACATTCTATAATTTTATTAAGAGACCCTGGTCATTGCCACTTACCGACAAAGAATGTGATTCAATCAACCACGCCTCATTGAAGGTCCAGCCCTAATGTGATGATCGCAACTTCTCCTTGGCTGTGAGACATTTCCTGTCAGTGTGTGACGGATAACAGGTTGTTCTTGAGAGGCTGAAAACATGGAGAGACGCAGGAAAAGACAAAGGGGATAATTCGCAAAACAACAAAAATATTTCAAAATCGTGTTATTTTAAGTATAGGTATGTACATCAAAATACGCGTTATTCGCGTAAAAACTGTGAAAATCGCGTAAAAAATTGCGTTATCACAAATGTGAAAAATGTAGGTTCCTAGTCATTACTAAAAGTGGCGGAAAATTAAATTGCTTTACACATACACACACCTTAAATTCCTCTCTAGATTTATTTCGGAGCGCGTTAACAAAGGCCTCGAATGACTGTTGAAACCCGTTTTGAAACTGAGTTCAGTGTCAACTGCGCTGAGTGCTTAATTTGATCCACCTAGAGGAGATTGATTTTGTGAAAATAAATAGGAATGACTTGAGGACTTAAGTTGCAATTAGTCGAAAAACGCCTCCGTAACCTTTTGTATTATTTAACCTGGATCTTCAATATTCAGCAGAAATAATTTTTGGGAGCCCTTTTACTATCAATATTATGCCGAGTATGCGTTTCTATTTGTCTCCGTTACGCGAACTGATTTATATTAGCTCACACCCATACTAAAGGTCCACTTGAGTTTGTTGTACATGAAAAACATATCCCTTTTTTCAATTGTTACACCATCGATATATTAAGCTATTATTTTTTATTTTGCAGTCTTGCATACAAAAATGAATTTTGGTGATCCATGTACAATATACTTTTGGCTTATTTTTCACCGATCGAGCATCCAGTAGGCTCCAGGATTTGGCCCCAAAAATATTTCCTACGCTGTATCAGGATTACCCCGTGCTTTTTGTTGGCAGGTATTTACGAGCGTGAAATTTTGCCTTCGAAAAATAGTTCCTCTCAAAATCTTACCGTTAAACCGAAATTTTCAGTGAAATATCATTTTAAGCGCTAGGTGAAATAACCAAGGAAGGTTTCCTAGTACCTATCCGCAACGTATATTTAGCAAAATATTTCAATATGAAGAGTTACAAAGTAAATAAAAATTCTAAATTTTCAAATAATCAATAGTCACGTGGAAAACTACTTAATGCCTTTCGTTGTAAAAACGGTAACACAGGGAAGGATGTTTTATTCTGCCCTTCGTGAAAATACTTGATTATTTAATGTACCAAAATAAATCAGCCTTTTTCCAATTCCAAGTATTATTCTCCTATCCTTGTATTCTAAAACGTTGATTCGTAGAATAACAAGCGAGAGATGAAAGTTTTCGATTGAATTTTGAAGATCAAGCCGTAAAACCTTGCCATATTTTTCATAAAATTGCATAAATGGAAGCATAGTGATTATGCTGGCTAACTGGGTGTATTGAAGCGAAATGTTTTGGTGATCGGACTTATGATATCATATCATCATATATTATCGAGTTAAGAGCTAAAGCCGAGATCAAATGCATCGAAGAGGAGCAGCCCTTCATTAAAATATGAATTAAGACTAGGGCTTTTGAGTATCATGGGAGATTAATTACAATAATTATTCATTCGATACTTTCGAGCTTTATCCCGCCCCGGATAACCGGCGATGTTCAGTGACCGCACGAAAATTCGATGGCTCATTTCGATACCCACCAATGCTAATGGTACGTGGAATGTTACACTTTCGAGAAATCGCGTTGAAAAATCATCGACCCTCCGGAATAGTAGTCCCTTGATGGCTTTCATTTCGGTCATTTATCCGTTAAATGCCTTCCTCGGCTCCGGATCTGTCATTTATGGACGTTTTTGAGTGAGTGGACCGTCTTTTATCTAAAGGTGGATTTACACTGGCAAGTTTTTTGCGCAATCAACCTAATTGCTGTAAGCGAATTACGACGTAAATTGCAGGTGTTAGCGGCTCTGCAATTCCACTTGCTGCACTTTTCAAAGTTTCTGCAAGTTTCTTGCAGAAGCGTATTGTTGCCTGTGTAAACAGCAACCAACCTGCGAATCTGCTCTAACTCGGGGAAAATTTGTCGTCAGAGTAAAATCCTCCGCAAGCTCTTGCAGAAAAAACTTGCGGAAGTACCTCGCCAGTGTGAACTCACCCTTATACTCTTATAGGAGTTATAATATAGTTTTGCATACATGTAACATTTATCACGGAGATAGCTTCAGCGATTTTGACAAGTTTCCTAGTAAGGAGGTTTTTAGCGACGAGAATTGGGGACTTGGTCTGATCTTCGGTAAAATTTGTCGACGGATGGAGTTTGAGTCTAGAAAAGATTTTCGGGGAAATCAATGACAATTATGGAGATCAATGCGGACTTCCAGGTAGATCACTTTATTTTACGACTTTAAAATATGATCAAAAACAATTTTAAATATAATGTTTCGACTAAATTGCGCGAAAAAGTAATTACATTCATTTTTACAGCGTTTGATTTGGACTTACTGGTCTAAAACATTTAGATAATTGAGATAAAACACTATTTGTTTTTTATTTCCATTTTTAATATTAGCTCCATGGTTACAGCCGTGGTTGTCTGTTTATTTGCGGAAAAGGTTGTCGCAATCTGTTGCTGGTTACGGGGAATTTCACTCTGACGAAAACGTCTTCACAAGTCAGTGCAGAGATAGATTAGTTGGTGCTAACGTTGGAAACAATACGCTTCTCCAGGCTACTTTCCGAATTTTTTTGAATTTCTGCAAGCGGACTTGCATAGTGATTTATACGTGGAATGTACGGAAAATGTCACTTGCTGTAACTAGCTTTCGTAATAAACTTGCCAGTTTAAACTCACCTTTGTACAAGCAATAATTGCATGGCTATAAAATTAATAGAGAAAACGGTTCTTGACGATTTTGATGAAATACCATATTTTTATGGGTCTTACGTAGTTTTTGGTCTGACCTGCAAAATTCGAGTTTGGACCCAGAAAAAATTTCCGGGCCAAATCATGATACGATCGAGAAATAAAAGATTAGGCCTCGAGGCGCTGGGGTAACGTCCTCGTCTAACAACTCTTAAGGTCATGGGTTCGAATCCATCCTGGGTGGTATTTCACCATCCAGGGCATCTTTTTGTGTGTGTTTGTCGATGTATGACATTGGTCAGAGTTGTCGAAAACTGTTACCAGCAAAGAAATTATCATTGTAGTATTTTATTTAGGGCGGATTTTACAATCTTTGGTCTAATAATTCCTTGCTACGTGAACCGATTGCTAATACGTTACAGCATCGATAACGCTAATGCCAAATAACCGCGTCTGATGTATTATATAAAACCCAAACTCCCAGTTAACTTCAACTTAACGTAAAGTCTACGTCATTTTGCGGCTAACGTTAACCAGACATTATTCAACCGGGCCTTAATGACTTTAAAATATGATAGAATACACTTTATACAATGGAACTTGAACTAAATCGAGGGCCAGAGAAGTGAGCTATCGGCTGACTTGCGACAGTATGATTTCCAGCGTCATTCCAAAAAATAATTTGCTCAACGCGTGAGATTTTTTTCGTTGTATTCGCTTAAATAATAACTATAATCCTATCAAAGGCCAGTACAGATATTTGGCTATCATTCCTCTCTCCACGCGCTCCCAGCGTTCTGTGCGGGAGAAAAAAGTGTGGAAAGTTTTGATTTCGGAAATGGTCTTGGGTAAAACTGTGCGGAAGCTGGGTGCCCATTGGAGCGGCGAATTAAGGCAAAAGTTCCGCTACCATGCTGTTGAGTCACGCGGCACGGGCGCGCGTGTCGGAATTCCATTGTTCTCAGGTTTTTTGGAAAGGTCCCACGAGGAGGAGTTTTTCACATGAAGCGAAGTGGTTTCAAGGCAAATAACTTGTCGTGGTTAAAGGTATTTTTTACTGAAAAGGCAACAACAATACATTCGTATTTCTACAGCCGTTGTAGAAACAATGGGTGATATTCATGTCGTACCTATACGGACTACTTGTTATTTGTTCTCTGCAATAGTAGTATGGAATCACCTGATGAAAGAAAAATAATATTTTAACTGAAAAAATACTTGTTGTGTGCACTGAATTGTAACGAGATAAAGTTAACCAAATGAAAACGTTTTAAAATCTCTATATTTAAACAATGTTAAAATGATTTCCAACTATAGCTTCTATAAACATAATCCAAAGATGTTTTAATGAAGTTTATACTTACCAAAAAACTTGAAACTTGTTTTGCTAGAAGTTTGCAGACTTCTATGTTGATAGAATACCTTCTATGTGCGCCTTAATGTCCGGTTTGTAATGCGTCCTTATTTCGCAGTCCCTGCTCTGGTACTTACATGATCTGGCCATTCGGTCGCACCTACTTTCTAGTCCGTTCGTGTCGCGTTCCATCCCCGGCTCAACCGTCTAACCTACGCTCGTCCGTGACGTCCCCTCGCGTGAGGATAAATCGCGTTCGTTAAGGGGTTTAGCCCCGGGGCGGCTTAGCGCTAACCCCCTGCTGCAAATTAATTTTGGCCTTCCCGGCTCGCTCAAGTGATCTCCGTCGCGTCGTCCGAGGACCCATAGCTAGTTGATTTCGACCGGCGACCTTTCGGGTCGACAGCTTTGAAAGCCTCTCACGCTCCCACTCATCCATCAGTCCTGACTTCGAAAGAAGAATTTTTGTTTGGTAGGCGTTGGTCGAACAAGGGTGAAGCGAATGGCGATATCGGAAGATGCGAAAGATAAATGGTCTTCTCAAATTTATGCATCTGTCCAGAATTCAGAGGACAGAGTAAGTTACAATCCTGCTCTTGCTGGGTAAAATTATGCATCCATGGTTCGGCGTATCCGAAGTGATAATTTTTTCTAGGTGGTAGGATGCAGTGACCGTATGCGTGGAGGATTTCCTCTTTTTGTTTTCATGAAAATGATCGCTGTGTTGCTTTCAGGCTCAAAATCTCATAAATCAATCGAGGGGAGATAATGGGATTAAATGAAATTTAATGCGGGACGTGGCCCTTATGAGGGCAAGCAGTTCTTCGATGTCTAACCTCCTCGATGATGTGACAATGGAATTAAATTACTAATAAGAGTGATTGTTACAAAAGCCGATGAATTTAGTATTTTTGGTGAAAATGAGACGAAATCCAGAACGATTGAAGTTTGGTGGAAGTGTTACAATCACCTCCGGTGGGAGGTATTTATCCCACAGTCACTCTCAATTTATACCCAAGGGTAATTTAAGCGTACCTTGTTAACAATGAAGGAAATAATAACTCGAGCTTTCATTTTTCCTCACCGGCAATTATTTGTTTCATGTTTGCCAGCATCCTCACTACGATTGTGCTATTCTGTACAAGTTCAAGTTTGTAAATATTCCTATACCTATTAGTGTGATCGGCGATGGAAGATTCATTGCAATTCAGAATTGAAATTCTGAGATATGTATCCATCCGTAGCTTTTACTAGTGTATATATCGTTTACGATTTTCGTTGGAATTTAAATCACACGGGTTATAAGTATTATCATGCGATCTCGTTTGCTGTGTGAAAGAATTATCTACGTGTTGGAAGGAATGAAAAGAGGTCCGATGCATTGGCCGTAGCAGGAATATGCGTCTATAATATTTAAGCTGCTCCCGAAAATAATCATGTTTCTTATCCCTTTATAAAGATGTCGCATGATCTGTCAATGCTCGTATCACTTAAGATATTCGTGTAAAAATACCAAATAATATCTGTTAAGTATTTGAAAGGAATTGGGGAAACTGATGCATTCGTACTAATTCATGGATTTGAGCGTGAAATTCGGCCACATAATTAAACCTTAGAGGATAAATCTCTTATTTACAGATAAATATAGTATATTTACGTATGCAGTGGTGTATTTACGTAAATATTTAGGTATTATGGGAACTGACGCATGGACTTTTGATTGAAATATGAGTTCGTGATTCAGGCATAAAATAGTCCTCGAGTACTATATGATGTATTTAGTATATTTTCCTGAAATATAGGGTATTTACGTATTTATTGACGTATCGCTGAAACTGACGCATGCCTGTTGTTCCGCGCAAATACCCATACATGCGTGCCAGTCTCCCGTACGTGCACGCCGAGGACGATTTCTCTCGTAATCGTAACACTACCCTTCAATATGCCCCCGAGTCCATAACTTTCTCCACGCGTGCTATTTCAAGAGTCAAGTCTCGATGCACACATTTGAACGTCGAAGGAGTACTTCTCAAACCTCTCCCACATATTGGTGACTTACACTTAGTAAAAGGGAGGCGATCACTTGGAAAATTTCTAAGCATTTCTACATTGTGGATCGGCCGCTCTTGTCCGAACTCATTCGGTTCATATAATCTTCTGTGACCAGGAAAAAAAACCGCCGTCGAGTAATCAGATAACTAAGAAAAATGGAGTTGGTTGGGGTTTAATTCGGTTTTTCGTCCTCGTCAATCCATTTCCTGGGTAATATCTCACCGGATATCCTGTTGGCTACTTCATGTCCGTTTGTGTACATTTTAATTTAATATGACGCCTTGGTTACCTACATGTTTTCATTGCATGAAGCATCTTGTTAGATAATATTTCTCCTCGTAATTGCCCAAACTTTACTGTTTGCTGCAACAACAAGAGTGGCTGTGAAGCCAACGGTATCTCAATTAAAAAAAAATACTTTCAGTGTTATACTCAGTCGAATACTCCAGCTTGAGCTGTAATTCAAATAAAATCTGAGTAAAAGCACCAAATTGTTGATTTAATTCCAGTATGAACTTTCATAAGTTATCGCCAGAATCCGTGAATTATTTATACTCAGTACTTTTCATCCCTTGTTTGAATATCTCCACATCTCTATTCAGTTGATTTGAATCGAGGGAAAAACTTTTAACACTAATAGTGAAAAAACAAGGATTTATCTGGGAGGTAGTGCATTTAATTAGAAAAATGATTGCCCCGAGAATTTGGAAGCCTGGGTAGTGTGGTGGTCTGCGCATTGTCCCGGAAAATCAAAGGCCCGTGGTTCGATTCCCATTCTCTATTAAAACGTTTTTTATAAAGTCGCTTTCTTGTCTGATTGCCTGTTAAGTACCAATTTTGCAATCGATTTTAAACTAACTTCTACTTCTAGAGACTTGAAACTTTAAGCATAGGTCAGAACTGGATGACAATGTAATAGTATGTAATAATATGTTATCTACCTATATTAAATATTATTCGTGGGAATGTCTACGCTTCGGAAGTATCGTCCGATATATATCGAGTTAGCCCTGGTGAATATAGGTGGAATGGAATCCACCGAAACACATTTGATTTACCCTATGGTGGAAGGGACAAAAACCTGGTACCGTCGTTCCCGAATCCGAGTGGTTGCACTCACACCTCCCGACCATGAATATACATATGGATCTAAATCTTCGGCACCACAGTACGGGCAAAGGTGTTGCCTAGCTTTCCGCAGAAGATAGGTCGCGCTGCAGTCGACATTGTTCCGCTTGTGTGTGTCAGAAATGGCCGCTTTAATTGGAAAGCCAATTCCGGTACCTTTATTTCCAGTATTTCCGTTTGAATCACGGCCTTTCCTTTGGTATGGTTCGCTTGTGTGTGTCAAAAATGGCCGGTGTTAATAGGGAGGCCAATTCCGGTACCTTTATTTCCAGCATCTCCATTTGAATCACGGCCTTTCCTTTGGCATGGTTCGCTTGTGTGTGTCAAAAATGGCCGGTGTTAATAGGGAGGCCAATTCCGGTACCTTTATTTCCAGCATCTCCATTTGAATCACGGCCTTTCCTTATTAGAACCACCTTCTCTAGAGTGGCGGTGCTACAATCTGCTTGGTCCTGATTTTTCGGTGAATGCGGAATGTTTGGCAACACCCACTGATGGCAAGTGGCAAGGATCCATATGTATATTAATGCTCCCGACAATGAGGCGGCGACACCTCTGCGGTCGCCGGTCGAAGAAGTGGGACGCGGTTTTATAAAACTCGTTCTCGAATCGCACACTTTTTACGGTGGGATGATTTCCGAATTTGGTCTCTCTTTGAAATATCCTTGGCACAAGTGACCTTTGGTAAAATCACGGTGACTCGAAATCGGTGCTGTTCTCCTTAAGTTGCTCGTTACGGATTCGTCACATATCGTACGTAGACATAACGTCTACGGTTTCACGTATTACATAGCCATATTGTAAACGGTGGAAAATTATGTGGACTGACGAGAATCACCATGAAAAGGAGTTTTTAGAAGAGTCAGGGAGAAAGTAAGTTTATGGTGGAAGCACTGAGAAATTGAATGGAAAACCCAAATCGGAATCATTCTGAAGCGGAATTGTGGAATCGTGAAGACATTATCATCAGTAGTCATCAATCCGAAGATTGGTTTGAAGCAGCTATCCGCTGCACTCTCCTCTCCGCAAACCGCATAATTCCTACGTGATTATTAATTTTGAAGTTCTTCATAATTTCACTGATGTATTCTTGGTCTTCCTATGTAATTCTTCCCATTCGCTTCTTCCAATGTTGCCTTCAATGGGCTGATGTATCGCAAAATGCGCTCATCCTCCTTCGCAGAATTTTCATCATAATTCTTTCCTCTCCAACTCTTCGTAGGAATTTTTCGTTGGTGATTCTCTTGCTCCATTTGATATTCATCATTCTTCGGTAAAACCACATTTTTACTGCCTCCAATCTCCTTTACTCTGCATATTTTATTTTCCGGGCGTCATCGGGCGTGAAGGCAATCTTTGGAGAAAAAATGACTCGGATGAATTGCCTCCGAATACGTCTAGCAAATGATGATTGCATTTTATAGCATTCTGTACCGAAAGTATTTTTTGAGGTATAAATTACAAATATATCCTTTTTTTGATATATTAAGGCAAAAATGGAAAGGAAGTGATCGGGAAGAATTGGCTGAATTATTGGGAAATAATTAATGAATCATTATATTCCTCAATTATTCCGTGAATTTTAAATTATTAATTAGTAACTCAATATTGGGTATAAGCTTTCATGACGAAATAAACCGATAAAACGAACAGACCACTGAGTGTTGAGCTGCCGCAAAGCAAGCTTCGGATTTAGGTGGCTGGAGCGGTAATCGTGGGTCATTGATTGCTCATTTTAATCATGTTTTAAGTCAGTCGAAAAAACATTCTTGGACGACAATTCATTTAGGTGCATCTGTTCAAGCGGTGTAACTTACCATACACGCAGTGATGAAAATGATTAAAATAGTCATATTTAAAAACTTTTCCGAAATGAAGCATGTTATGACTTGAGTTTACGGCGCGGTATTTGAAATTTAGGGGAAAATTAGATTTAAATAAGTTTTTTCGAATATTTGACTTGGCGTAACACCTTGATATTTGCAAGCAAAAATAATAGTATGGAATAAGAAATGTATTATTTACGTTTAGATGAAAATATGTACAGATATAATCGAATATATACGAAATATATGTCATGTGCCATAAGGCTACGTGTTACAATAGTATTGCATTGCCAAAACACCAAAAAGGTGTGATGTAATTTTATTCTATTTTATCTATAAATCTACCTGATGAGAACTGGTATGCAATGTTTCATGCAAATCTGTACATAAATAAATATCGCTCCAACCATCTTAAACACAGGTGATGATCGTATGAGATCGTATGTAACTTGATCTGTATGAGTTCAGCTGCAGCAGATCAATTTTCAGGTTAACGACCGGTGATGATCGTATAAGCCAATGGATCCATGCTCTTACCGCCTATTCATTTAAAATACGAGTCGTTCACCGTACTACGAGCATTGTCACGTCGTGCCACGTATACCTGTTGATTCCGTAGTGCTGTAATAATGTAAAAGAAACGGGGAAAGTTGGAGGTGGTTCGATTTTCGTTTCATGTTCGATGTGAACATCGAATGGAGCCTGATAGTTTAAGAGTTCATGTTTTATCCCGTCTTCAGATTTTTATCACTCGATCTTTGAAGACAGAAACATTTTTGAAGGTTCCCAAACCTGTACGATGAAGTGGTCAAGGGTCTTATGATAAAAAAATTTTAAATATCCATTTTCATTTTTGTTGCAAATGATTTTTATCCGAATTTTTCCTTACTATTTTGTCTATTGTCTTTGAGTCCTTTTTCTGGTTTGATTTCGTTCCCGAGAGTTAATTTCGGCACGGTATTATCTTCGCAGTGGAATAATGTGAGAGGTTCTACACTCAATAGACAAATCCTTTAGGTCTATATGAAAGGCACGGAATTTCATATGCTGGAATTTTTCCGGTGGAGAAATCAGAATAGTGTGGGAGGTCTGCTTTCTGTACCATTAAAAATTGTTTTAAGCGCGATATTACGCAAAAATAAAGGTTAATTAGGATTAAAGATTACTGCGAAGTATGAGTTTACAAAAGCATTAAGCCAGAGTCGCACAGCTGAGCTTGAATTATAACAATGGGTAAGCATACAATGGGGAAACAAAACACCGAAAACTAACAAGAGTTAAAAATCGATGCAATTGGCTGCAAATTGGTGGCCGATGTTGTAAATTTGTGCGAGAATCTTTTGCTTATCTCGCGAGTAAACACCGCCATAATATTTACCGGTCCATATCTCCCATGAGATCTCCCTTGAATGTTGATAAAGCAGTCGATTTGTTGACCTAATGAGCCGGATTTGGAGCAGGAGAAGTAAACATCTTTTCCCTTGACAACAGTTTACAAACTTAACTGTACAGTTTTCGTCGTTCCCACCATCAGTCGTAAATTTTTTGATATAATTTTTGTGACACGCTATTGTAAGATGAAATGACTCATGGCTGTTAGGGTGGTAAATTTATTTTTAATTATACTTATGGCCAAAGAAACAATGTATATAAGATGTAGCGAGCTTCTTTGCTGGTATGTTCACATCCATCTTATTCTATAAAAGTGCACCTTTGTGATTTTGGGGGAAAGTAACGAAATTGGGTTGAAATGCATTGGGTGTGGAATGCCTTTCATTAACTTACGTAAAAGAAGAATGTTGGGTGACTGCTGAAAGGATTTGAAGAATTTAGATTAAGTTTCCCAGTAGCATCAAGATTATTCACTATTTTAAACTTATGAACCGATTAGCAAATAGGTGAGGGGGTGGAGAGCTGCTACAAACCAATCTTCGGATGGATGACTTCTGATGATGATTGAATTCCAATGATGTTCGAGAGTGTAATTAGTTTGCTTCGTTTGATTTATGGTATATTTATCATCTGTCGAATCAGTAAAGAAATCTACGGTTTTTAAGAAGCCTTTTTTGCAGTAATATGTCAATGCGAATGTTTATTGTTGTTATCAACGCGCAGCAACCACAGAGCGCGACGATTTTATCGACATCATTGACGACATCTTGGAATTCCTGTCTTAAGCCTGAATCACACGATCATTTTTCACGGATAGGTTCAGGAATAGCGCCAATGATAGGGTTCCCCATTCCTTTTTCCATCATTGCGACCGTCCATTTTTCCGTCCCTGAACACGTACGTGATATCCAGCTGCAACCAATCAGAGCGCACGACAGCAAATACGAACTGTGGCGCCACTAGTGAGCTTGATATAACTTAAGGAAGATAGTGAACAACTACGGCACGGTCGCTACGGCCGATGTTTATGTAAACAAAATCCCGGGTGCGGAAATGATGACCGTAGTTACGACACAAATGACCGTGTGATATGGAAAATGATGGCTTCAACTATCATTTTCCCTATCATTGAAAAGAATTGCTCAAATTATCCCTGAACTTGTTCGTGAAAAAGGATCGTGTGATTCAGGCTTTACCTACACTTAATTTATGCTGGCTCTTTTCATGGCCAAGTCCGAATATTGCATGTAAATGATAATTGAAGCTTTCATCATGCGATGGTGAGGAGAGAGAAATATCATCATAAGTAGAAAAAACAACGCTGGCGTCGTATACGGACGCACGGACGCCGCCAAATGTGGATTTCGCTGTTCGATTTCATAAAATTTGTTTCATTTGGGTGACTGTCGCCTTAAACCTATTTTTCGCCGTCAAGGATTCAAAGTAGTTTTGAAGGTAAATGTAGCGTGTCTACTTCCTTGGTCTGAACGAATTTGGACGTATTTTTAATATTCTGATTGCTTCAGCAGCGATCGTCGCGGTGTTGGCCTAGTTTGCATCAAAGCCCCCCGAAATCGAGATCACGTCGATTCGGGCAACGTCAGAAAGTGTCAATCTCGCGCCGATTGCAAGAAATTTTCGTCACCAACCGTGGGCGACTCTGCTATTTGCTGTCGGGGTTACGAAATTCCCAAGTGGTTCTATTCTCGGGCTCCTTAATACATGGTAACAAAAACTGTCGGTTATTTCTGTTTTTCAACGACTTATTAGCGAAAATTGCTGTTCTGCCTCATATTGAAAATCTCGAAACCGCATTTCTAACGACAGCCATCGATGAAGCGAGTCTATGATAGGCCCTTTTGGAAGCGAGAAATATTGCATTGCTTTAATTCTTCTTGGGTTTAGCTTATCTGATTGGTGGGACATCGCGCAAGGAGTTGTAAAAATGTCATTCTTCGTTGTTAAGAACCGAAATTTCGCCGCATCAAATATAATTGTTTCCTGTCGTTAAGACGTGCAGAGTTGCGTTGTGGGAAGGTGAGATTCGTTGCATGTGGGAATTTAAATTTACCAATGGGGCGGCGATGATTTTTGGACCAAAATCTTTTAATCAAGAAAGGATTTACCCCCTTGCCATTAAATAAGGGAGTTGTATAATCGTTTCAAGATTTTTTTTAATTTGTTATAATTTTTGATCGTACCATATTAGGCACTGGTAAACGAGCTGATATGACTCCAGAGGTACTTGTATGTGCGGAAATGGGACACACCTGAACCTTAAGGTCTATAGAGTTAAAAATTGCACTACAATTGGGCTATTCTGTAGGTCATTATGACTTGGTAGCCACATCTGTCACATTCGTTATCTTCTATAAAGATACACTATGGTAATACTGTGAGCCATTTATAATTAGCAAAATCGTCGGTAGGTAGCAGCTACCTTCGTAACACTGTCGCCTGGAAGGGTGACATTATGTCACCACGGAAAATGACTATTCAGTCATTGACGACAATATTAAGGCTCTAGCATGCCTTAAGATGGCTGTAGCGGTAATCGTGGGTCAATGAGGGCACATTTAAGTAATTTTAAATAAGTCGAAAAACCTTTCTTGGACCACATTTCATTTAAGTAGGTACTACATTCGTTAATGCGTTGGAACTCACCGGACAGGAAGTAATGGAAACGATATAAGAGTTATATTTTTAAATGTTCCTTAATTAAAGCATTTTATGACCAGGGTTTTCGGCGCGCTATTCGAAATGTATTCTAAATTATATTGAAATATTTTTTTAGAATATTGTACTCAGTGTGGCACCCTGCTATTTCTTAACAAATATTATAATGATAAGAAATGTATTATTTCGCGGTTAGAAGAAAATGTGTGAACATATAATCGAATTATATGGAGATATATGCCACGTTTCAAAATAGCATTGAATTGACAAATGGCCAAATGAGCATGATGCAATTTTTTCACTTTTATCTGTACATAACACTAATGAAAGCACGTATGAAAAGTTTAACGTAAATACGTGCATAAACAAAAATTGCTCCAATCACCTGAAGGAAGTGAAGATAGAGCTGCTGGGCCAGATATCGCCTGCTCACGACGTTTTCTTTGCCCCTTTCGCTTTCATTCGGTGAAGAACGCGGGCACAAAAACCGGCCCCTCCCCCCCCCCCACCCACCCCCCAGAAGGCTCCGGATTGGAACGTGGGACACGCCTTGTTGACAAAAATTCCCCCTTCTGCGCTCTGAATACCACCACTCGCTCCCCCCCCCCCCCCCATCGCAAGGACTTTCCATTTCTGCTCCGTTTTGCTCTCTCGTAATGGTCGCCCTGGTCGTAAATGAACCGAATAACAGCGCCGGGTTCCGCGCGATCACAATGGTCGACCTCAACGGCGGACTCGGATCTCGATCCCCCACGGTTTTGCCATCAGTCCGAGAAAAATGCAGTCAAAATCTCGGTATCCATGGGGAACAGAAGACGACCTAAAACTGAATGGGACGTATCTCCGTGTATACACAATTTAGAATTGAAATTTGAAAATAGATTTATTCTCCTAAGAGGCTTAGCTTCCTTACATTATCAGCATATCATTCGTTAAATCATCAAACATTAAAATGTGAATAAGAATTAATAGCAATTAACAAGAAAAAGTATTACAATCATGCTGCAATCGTTATATATCGGCTCATACATGTTCACAAAATACAATATTTACGTACTTTGACGCTGTCATAATATTGCATAACATTTTCTCCAATTAAAAACAACAATAATTTATCAATTGCAGTTATCTAATGATGAGATTTTGACAACTATTATTATGTAATATTAATTACAATACATTAATAAGTACAATTAATTAAAATTTTCATTTTTAATTATGTATTTAACGATATTTTTAAGAATACATTTACCGATTTTGCGTTTTTTATATCAAAAGGTAGTTTTTTCCACAAACTGCATGATTTTTTCACAAGACATAATTTGATAAACGTTGCATAATGGTTTCATGGTATGTATTTTCAGTGGCACATGTTGCCTCTCTTTTATGCCTGTTTCTGAATAATAATAGTATAAAGTAAGGGTGGTTTCCTTGCTCTCATTATTTGATACACAAACAGGCCTTTTTGGTATACTCTACGAGTTTCTACTTTTAAGATACCTACATTCTTATAAAATAAGTTTAGATACAGTAGAAGAGCCTGATCAATAGCTCTGTAAAAGATGCTGCATCCCACGTTTACTTTTATATGCCGTTGAGGTTATTTTAAGTAACATGTATGAATGTTTGAGTATAAATAAACTTAAAATCTTTGATAAAAATACAATAAATCTTTCGGTAACTTATTTTTTCAAAAATTCGCTTGACGGCTTCCGCAACTTGCCCTGACATCACGAAATACATTCTGAAAGTTACATTATACAATATAAGGGAGCGTGGTATATCATTTAGGACTTAAATTTTAGTGCTTGTAACTGATTATATAATGTGACCGAATTGCGTGTAGTTGAATTATTCTTAACGGTATTGTTGTGGACAATGGCTATACCGACATAAATGCATCATATTAATGGAGTTGGTGTTTAACTGGATAACGTGCAATCTAAATCTCTCTCTACTCATATACATGTTGCGGACTTCTATGTGGAACGGACGTGTTGCCTGTCTCTTGATTTGTTTTCAAAAATTTCCACACGGGAAAGCAGGGTATTTGGCGCCAGCGTGCACTTTCCCAGAGATCCGATTATCATCATCAACACCGGTTTTCACTCCGTCCATTCGATTGCGAAATCATATCTATCTATCTGTTGTTTTTGTTCCCTGACCTGTTTTACTTATTCCGAGTTGAGTCGTATTCATGTTATTCACTTAACAATGGGCCTCATATGTACAAATAAAGAAAATTGTTTTCTGGATCAGAAGTTCGTATTTTTTTGCGTATTGTACGAAAATTCTTTGAAATTGTTTACTTGGAGTTTGGAAAGGATGATCCACACTATAAATGTTTGTCGTTTTTCAACTTTGTCGTTAGTTACTTTTCGTTCCCATTTCTGCGACCAGAATAAAGATCTCACGGTCAAAGCGAAAAGTTTGTAAATAGACCTAGAGATAATATTCCTCTGATGATATTTTGAGCTGATAAAAGGAAATCAACATACTCTGGACATAATACGCGGTAACATGATGTTGCTTAGAATAAATTGGAAAAGGTACGCATTGAAATAGACATGTTATGGCGTGGATCGAGTGTTCCGGTTATAGACAAGTAGATGCTATAGTTCAACGTGACGAAAGTTGACAAACCAAGATGGCTTCCGACCGCACGAAAATCTCCTAGATAGCTCCTCCATTATATTTCAACCTCATTGTGAGCTACGCCTTCATAAGCTGGGCGCCGTCATTTGTCAGGCAGTGGCAGGAGCAGCCTTTCTTTGAGGGACTCGGGGAATGTCTGGGCACGCCCTCTCCGTAATGCCCTCTCTTATTCCTCTCCCGCTCTATACTAGAGAGCCGCTCCTGCGCGGCTGTTTCCACGAAAGTTGTCCTGCGCCTATCCAGAGCCGTTTTCATTGCGATCGTCTTTTTTTCGCGATCCGTTGTCACGGTGACGGCGGCGTTGTTTTCCATGAGTGACAGCCGCATGCTTCGCCGCGCATTTTTGTTGTACCTGTGCAGAATATTTGCTCGGGAAAATTCCCTACACCCACCCACCATCTCTCCCGAACTCTCATTTCCCCTAATCCTTACCTCTGCACCGGCAACGGCTCAATTGATATAAATTTTATGAGATATGGGGGCATTGTGGGTTAGGGGGAGGAAGTAGGGTAGCTTGAAGGTAGTAGAAGCTTGAAGATATTGATTTTCATTCAGATATTGATTGAGACATAACTTGAAATTCGATTGAATTGGCCTCATTCCATATACAAATATCTCATTCATCTTATGATGCGTAAATATCAGCCAAATACCGCGCTACTTTCGAGAACCATGCTGAAAAATATAATCCGTTATCCTCGGGATTTGGTACTGCTGTGCAGAGTTATAGGAGACGACATTGATAAAAATATGAGGAAGTTCCGGACGCAAAGTTTCCGTGAGAAATGTAACGGTGTGTAGTTCATCTGTCCAAATGTTTTAAGGAGTAAATTTACTATTCACCGTTATACTTTTCATGATATCATGAACAGAAAGCTGTGCCTGTGAAGGCGTTTCCAGTACTCGGTGCGAATTTAAATCAACCTAAGTTCCAAACATGTATATTTTGTTTTATTACTGTTACTATTGCTATTTCTAAGAGTTTCAGTTGCATGAAAAAATGTTTTAGTGTAATTAAAATTACTGTATTTACTACATACTTCTTACAACAGCTTGAATTATAAAATGAAACTGGAATACGGTCTCTATTATTAGAAGGGAAAAAATCTCCCTCAAATTGTCTTAAGAAAGGATTAGAATGTATCTACTATAAAATGTTCACCCTACTAGGTTCCCCTGCGTTAGTGAGTGTATGCTTGCTCGATTCTTCTCGTAGTAGTGGCGGTGGCAGGCAACGACCTCGGTTTTTAGGTGCCTCATTGACTACAGATATCTAGCACTGTCCAATCATTAGTGCTTAATCCTAAGTCAAGCGCAGCATCCAGAGGCAAGAAGATTCAACCTCGCGTCCTCTGGGGTATTTACATATGATTTACTTTTCCCAGGTAGAAAAAGTTACCTACCATGGTAGGTGCCACCCGAGCGTTCGCATTACTAATTCTTGCCTTTGTAATGGATTACAGTGGTAAAAAGCTAGTATTGCAAACGGGTCATTAGATCCTAGCGTTCTATGCGCGTCGTATTTCTAATCTCAATTCTTATCAGTGGATAATTTCACGAGTGGACGGGATCAAGTTAGTCGGGCGTGAGCATGAAAGTGCGAAAGATTAAGGTTCGTTGACTTTGTATCAATCGTTAAACCTCCAACCTTCCCTCCCCCAATAAATTCTCGGCCCAGAAATTTCTCGCCCTGTCCAATCCTCGTTCACATTTTTCTCAAATAGAAATTGGTTTTGATTACTGCCTTCTTTTCCTAGACGAAGAAATGAATCTCTTTTGCGTTTTTTAATTCATTTATTTTTTCACCTGCCGCAAATCAATACTATTTTTTTTTTCAAGCAGTGAACCGGTACAATTTTCCATTTTAATGTTGGCGTATATATCTGGTTATTTAAATGCGTTGTGAATAGGGTGCTCATAAAAAAATTGATGGAATTTATATGTATTACCGATACATAAATTTATAGTTTAATGATTGGAAAGAAATAAATTAGAAAATGTCACTTATTTTCCTACCCGTGGAGCCTATTTTCTAATATCTCTGGCTCCATTAACGCTCGGGAATTCGCAGATTAAGCCATTGATAGCAACCGAAAGAATCATATGCTAAATATTTGTCACGGTGGGCGGTTACGGAAAGCGAATAAGTCAACCCTATCGTGATGTATGTGTTCAAAATCACGAGTGGCTGTGGATTTTTCTGCGATATATTGTGATTGGTAGTCGGGTCTTATATTTTTTCTAGTTCTAACCCTGGAATTAAATATTTCTTTAATTGAAATAAATAGTGAATGAATTCAAGCCTTTCCAATTCTAGGCTGACACAGAAGACACAATTTCAACCCCTCACGACATCTGTCGGTCAGTAAAAAGCAATGTGCTGAAGATTGATAGGCTGCCGAACGTATAAATGAAGGATTTTCCCCCGACGCTATCCACTCAACAGACACAAGAGTGGAGGAAAAGAAAACAATATGGATAACAATCCGGAAGACAAGGTCCATATGGATTTACCACACTTTGAGACGTAAAGAATTTGTAAGGAACTTAACAGAAGGGAAGATAGAAGAGTACGCCCCACGTGAAATAATGAGGGACTAATACATAGGCCAGCTAAAATGGGATATGAAAAAGGTCATAAATGAGTTAGCAGGGGAAAGAGTAGAATAGAGGCCTGCAGTCTGCCAATCGTAGGATTGGATGACCAATTATGATGACGGTTTAAAAGCACAGGCAGTAAAAAACACTAATATTTTAGAAAAATCTCCTTTTATATTTCGTTTTCCTTCCTTATCCATTTTTCTCTTCCTTTCATTTTAAATGATTTGTGGATTATATGGTGGTGAGCTGCTAGCACCCCCTGCCACAGACAAATGCGGTGGCTCTCAGAATGATATGTAGACGTCGATGCCTCCTCAGTTGCCTGTTCGACGCCATCGTGGAGATCCGACTGTTGTCTCACCGGGACAGCCAGGGATTCGTCTTGATCGAAAGGGAGAAGATTGACGGATCCCCCATTACCCATTATTCCTCGCCCATCTCCCGTCGCTGACCAATGCGTTGTCGTTTGTCCGAGACGATGATGGATCTGTGCGAAATCGATTGGAGTCGGAGGTGGCGGGCAATTAAGGAGTCGACCGTGTTTTGTGCTCGTTTTTTGCGAATGATGCATTTTCATCCAAGGGTGGATAATGGGGGCCGCATCTTTTTATTTCCCGTGTGGCTCTCGTATTCTTGGGAAACGGGGTGCACCCTTTTATTATTTAAAAAAAACCTCGTGGCGTTAAATATACTCAAGATTCGATGGATCATATGGTGGGCAGGAGCTGGTAACGGGGATAGATTTTTCTTGGTAATATCCCATGCTGTTAAATGGATATGTGGAAACCTCATCGGTTTTTGTCCCTTATTAGCTAAATTCATCATCATCATTGGTGCTTCTGTCCGCAGACAGGTTTCAACGTTAGCGTTGTCACCACAGCTTTCTGTCCTGGGCCTCTCTCTTCATCTCTGCATAACTCTTTCCTTCTTTTATATCCCTCAGCATTCCGTGCCTCTTCCTTTCTCTTCCTCTCTTCCCTTCTATTATTAATTTCTGTAGGCTGTTATTCCTTAAAATATGTCCAATCCATTTTTCCTTTCTCTTTTTGATTTCTCCCAGTATACGTCTTTCTTCTCCAATCCTCCTTAGCACTTCTTCATTCGTGATCTTATCTTTCCATCCAATCTTCTCCATTCGTCGCCATAGCCACATTTCAAAGCTTTCTAAGTACTTTTATTCTCTCTTCTTGAACGTCGTTGTGAATTATCGTAAGTTTATTGTAGGTATCTTGGAAGCAGTGGAGTGTTACAATTAAGAAAAAGAGACGGGGTTTTGGACGTACGTATGCTGTGTAAGGAAGGAATATAATATATAACGATTTCATCCCATAAATTTGTATTATTTAGGCGAAATAGGTAAAGTATTTTTACAGCAACTTCGAGGATCCTTAATCACTGAATAATATCTAATAATGAATTGCTGAATTGCATATGTACCTACTTTCTTTCCTTCATTTTTCCATCCCTTTTATCCTCTTCCATCTGTCCCTCTCTCATAAAATAAATCCTGAGTCAAGAGCAGTGATAATTTTATTGAACGCCACAGAATAAATTAAAACAACTACAATTTTACAGATTTAACATATTCTGCAGAACATCATATTTTGCACAATAGTGGTCCCAATTTCCCCTGAACCTCCCTTAATTCTCCCAGGGGAATTCCCCTCTGGCTTAGAACCACTGCCGTAGGGGAAGAGTTATTTACGTAGAGGTTCCTTTAACTAAATATTTTTCAAGATTTTAGCTATTAAATAGCCGTGAACGATGTATGGCTGCATAATAATTGGAACTTAAAATTGGTATTATTTATAAAACGGAAAATTTTACGTTGTATGACAGAATTTCTCAGCAATTTTCCTGAAAACGTATCGTAAATCTTCATATTTAAATTTCATTTAACTTTTAAACACTTGGAAGATAATTTTCTCCCTCTTTTTATAGCATTCCTGGTTGTAAACTCATTTATCTACACATACATTGATTATTTTCATCGAGTCTCACATTGCCAGTGCAATTCATTTCTAGTCGAACATTAGCATTACTCGTCATGGTGAAGTAGGTTATACATTTCATGTTGACCTCATAGTGCAATTTATACCGAAGTGCCGGAAAAGTGAAGATAGCTGAGTGGCTGTAAAAGCTAACGTGATTGGTCGACAGATACTAGATCCTACTGGGAGCGAGTAACTAATTAGTATGGGATAATTTATGAAATCAAGAAGCTCAGCGAGTACGATATCGATCAACCTCGTTAGCCAGCATGTCTGTGTCACACCATGCTGTAAAGCTATCATACTAGCGAGCATCCTCGAACTTGTGCTGAATCAAATATTATTTTGGCTTAACCGAAAGCCAAGAAGGTCTTTAGAAAAACGCAGAAGGCGTGCTCAAAGCGGGACTTGATAGCGCGACCTTCGGAATGTCTGAACAGCGCTTTTCCTTAACGATTACCATACCTGTAGCGGCCAATTACGTTCTTTTCCCATTCCGTTGTGCGGGCAGTTCCAAAAAGATACTCTTATCTAATAGGTCCGCTGAATCCGGTTTTATTCTTTGGAAGAGAAGCATTAAATTAAAGTAATTATTAATAAACATTGGTGAACTTGATGTATCCACAATATTTTTTTAATTCACGACCTAGGTTTCGTAGCAGCTCAACATTATGAGGACCTTTTGGGTGATAATGACCTAGGCCCGCAGTGAAACATTAAATGGGCGTAGAAATGGGGGAGCCCATGGAGGAATGAATGAGGATGCATCCGGGAAAATGAGGTTGGTTGGCAGCCTTGCATCAGAACCTGCATTATTCACTGCAGGCCATGTCAAGGGTGGGTGGCAGGTGGTAAGCAAAAACCTTCAATTACCTGTCAGCAGGTGACACTTTGCCAGCATGCACTATATTGCTATCAATATTTCAAAAAACCTCATGTGCCATAAGGCTACGTGTTAAAGCAGCATTGGATTTCATGATGATAAAACCACCTTTGTTATTTCCACAAAACATAATTACGCTGGCACGACGCGCGTTTCACCACACTGTGCCATACTCTCCTATGCATCTACAAAAATCGCTCCAGCCACCGTCATGAAGAATAAGCCGGTATGTTGGTCGGGAAAGGCATGCATGGAGAACGGAATATTCGTAGAGAGAAACCCGGCGTCGGCATTAGCTTCATAAAAGATCTAAGATTTTACCAATGATTCTGATGACGATGATCTGGCCCGGTGAAGCCCGGTATTCCACCGAGTAATAGGCTTCCTATCTGCCGACGTTTCGAAGAAGGACTCGGAGAAGATTCAGAAGCCTTGAAGATGAAGAACAAGTCGTTCTTCGAAACGTCGGCAGATGTGAAGCCTGTTACACGGTGTAATACCCCAGAAATATTTATACATTAGCCTGGTATCTTAATGAAGGGCGCCAAGGGGACCATGGCTAAACATCCCATTGGACGGATGGAGTACTCTTTGATGTGCTCTCCACAGAGTAGCCAATCATGGATCGGGATTCCTCTGAAAAGTCTCCACCATAGTCGGTGCTCTAGTCCGGGTCTTCTGGATTGGAAGAAATTACTCTCATTGTCCCTACAAATAGTCGAGATACTCCAGTTTGAGACACGATATCTCGAAATAAAATGAACCGATTGTAATGAAATGAACTGCATGTTAATGCTGCATGATTACAACCTTATCTGAGTGGTGTGGGAAAGCTGCTTGTAGCCACGGAGCAAAATCTCGTGCGGTTCGTAATTTTACCACGTGACTCGTTGGTTACCCATTTGGAATGTTCATCGGCATTCACAACCACTTCGAAGGGGTCAAAATGTTATGGAATGGGATTCACTAAAAAATGGATGCATTTAAAAGTAGGGATTGGAATTCCACTGAAAAATCGCCGCCACTGCAGTTGTAAGAAAACGGGACCTCGGGATAGGGAGGATAGGGAGCCATAGTACTCTTAGGCCGTGTTTCAATCCACTTTAAGGCGTACTAGTCGTATCTAATTATCCCCAAATTCAGGAATTGACGTCACATTTTCTACCTTTTGGACCAACTTCACGACTACAAAAGGGCTGGTACGAGCTAGTAAGAGAAAAGCCTTCTAACCGGCCGTACCAGTTGTACTAATTCATCTTTGCGTCCGCTATGGCTCGGGATGCTAACTTCGTGAGGGCTAATTTGAATGTATTAATTAGTCTGCCATTATTAAGTTAAAGAATTGTTAATATGTTTCTAAGAGACCGATCAACATATATTTGCTAGTAAAATTTCATTTCTAGGCGATTTCACGAGATATGCTAAGGCGACGGTCACCGTCACGTGTTTGTTTTACGTATATTTTGACCACATGCTACGTACAAGCGCTAGTTGTCCATTCCAATTCGAAAGCTATAGGCCCAGGCTCGTATCGAATGCAGTACACGGTATATACTAAGTGGGTATACCTGAATTGTAACCGGGCCTTAGCCAATACAACATACCAACCCGATTTTCCTTCGGCCCATTGAAATCTCTCACGGAGTCACCGGTGCGGGATAAGTGAAGTAAGCGGCAGAAAGTGATGGACGAAACGTACCTACTCCAGTCGACGACAGCCATCCTACGACGCAGCTTACCAACCCTTCCCTTCATCTCTCGTTGTGTGTTGGGAGGGGGTGGGGGAGAAATGGGAAAGGGGGTGGGGTTTGCGTCGTGGTCGGGGGTCGTGGTGGCTGGCAGGGGGTGAGAGGGGGGGGATGGATATATGTATTGAGCAACCATAATACCGGTTATTCAGGGCGGTGTTAAAGCGGTCTGCGGTCTACTCCTTCGGCGACTCCCGCAAGTTAAGATTCTTGCGCTGTCACGTGATCGGGAGGTGGAGAGAGAGTGCAAGGTATAAGGGAGGTGATAGAAGGGGAGGGAGCGGTGAGAATGCCAGACAGGCGACAGAGAAGGACCTTAGTGGAGGTCGAACTCTTGGAGAAAAGGGAAAGGAAGGAAATTGGCATACGGGAATGTACGGACGCCGTTAATGGAGGATTGCTACTGGCCTGGAATCCCTGGAAAAGTCATGGAAATTGAAAACGGTCCAGTGAAAGCTATGGAAAATGAAAAATTAGTCTAGAAATAAGCTTTTGAGTCAAGCAGTGGTGCTCTTTTTTTGGCGTTGAGCAATTAATTATGCCCCTCGAATACAGAGCCTTGAAAATGGCAGGAAAGTCTCCTGCCGAAACGTCGGAAATCATGGAAAGCCTAATCCGGTGGGAAACCCGAGAACAACTCATCACCCTCCAATAAAATTTTTGGTCCTTACACTAACGCTGAGGAAGAAATAATATATTGGTTTCTCCTCAGTTTCTGTACAAGTAATTCTTGGCCCTCATCGTAGCCGAGAACTAGGAAATATGCAATAGGAAAGGAATACTCCATTTGTTGGGAAACTTTATTCCCCCATAGTAGGTACATGCGTACATGCGTTAATTTGTGGTGCTCCTAATTTTGTGCTTTCTTCTAAATCACCAAATAATGGATATTTTCACCTGTAAAAATGAAACTTTTGGCCTAGAAAACCTGGAATAGTCCTCGAATTTCATAATCTTTGGTCTGTAGCAACCCTGTAATGGAAGTCTGAGAGAGATGCTACGACGCATAACATTCAGTAATCTTTTCCACATTATGAAGAAAAATATCTCATGTCTTGAATTTTGTGAAAGGTTTTTGCACAACTTGTCGAGATATCTGGCAAAAATATGGAGGCCGTTTTCCATGAGATTTGATGCGGCTAATAATTAAGAAAAACGTGACGTAACCGTGAAAACACCATTCGCCCTATCTGGGATTTGAACACAGATTCCCTGATTTAGCGCGGCGTGCTTGAACCCTTTTGCCGCTTCAAAAATATTAAATGAGTTCCGTAAATGTTCTTGTTATCCATTTAAAAAAATGAAAGCAATAATTTATTTCCTACAAATGATTGATTGTTATATTTTTTTGAACCTATTTAAATATCACCGAACGAAAATTCAAATAACATTACATGAAAAATAACTAATAGCATGAATTTTAATAGCCGAATACGATTGGCCGTGGTATATCCCCGTAGCACGTCGCACTTTATGGCCATCATTTTTTGCGTGTATGCCGTGAGGCAGCGTTATGGTTAACCATTTCTGAGATTCGATTCGCGGAACATTTGACTGATATTTTTCAGTTCTATTCGAAATGTTTATGCCATTATACTTACATTTCTGCTTCATGCCCTTAGTAGTAACTGTTTTCCATCGAATTTGGGGAAAAGGAATTCTATGCTAGAAGGCGGAAATTCGTCAGAGAAACGTGTTCAAGTGTAAACTCTTTTGCAATAATAGCTGTTGACAACTTTTGCAATTCGCTAAGACTTCCTGTTCCTCATTTTTGGAAGTTTTTTTTTCAAATTTATTTCCCAACCTTTCTTGCTCCAGAACGTCCCCTGTGGAGCGTATCGCGCGTTTGATATTGCCGTGAATCCGGTAGAGCATATCCAGCCGACTATTATGCGATTCCTCCGAGAACCTTTATACGAGCTGCGAAAACACAGAGAACTGCAGTTTCTTCCAGACAAAGGACGAATGAATGGGTCAATTCCGATACGAAGTGAAAGATTAAGTGAGCAGTCGATGCCGTACATCATTCGTGTCAAGAATCGGCATTCCTCTTTTTTGTTGAAAAAAGAGTCGAAATAAACCATAGAGGTTGCAGACCTATCTGTTTATTTAGTTTTTAAAAGTACGCGTGGGGATTTATATCATTTTTTTCCGCTTCTTTGCCTCATTTCCCATTCGTTGTTCTTGCCATATCTCTCATGCCAAAGGAAAGGGGGGCACGTTGAGGGAGGCCATATTAGGATATTCTGCTAATCCGTTGTGGGAGTTATAGGTACTGATAATTGGTATGGGAGAATGATTTATCTGTGCTTCTGATCATTAGCGTGATCTTGCCCAATGACGACGAACGGCTTCAATAAGTCATACGGAACGAATTCAAAAGATTCAGGCAATAACGCATAGAATTTTAACAATATGAATTAATAAATATTTGCAATTTTCCACAAATGTTCAATAAAACTTTAATTACAACATATGTGTCAACGTAACTACATCATAATCACGTATATCTTTCCGCCACCTGGACATGATGTTGTACTATTGAAACCTAGCTTGTGATCAATGTTTAATTATTTACTTGTGTAAATTTGTAATTCATTTTTGATCATTAGTAATCCATCTCTAAAACGGCAAAACATACGATGAAAAAAAATTGAAATGGTATTTTGCTCTAAGAACCCAGGATATCCCTGGCCGAATGTAAACGGAAGCATTAATCAACGAATGATAATGTCTCATATCAGCGAAATATACACGAAAATCTATCCTTTAACCGTTCTTATTTATAATAATTCACAGATTAGGATGTGCTTTCAGCAGTATTGATGTTGAATTTCCGCCGCATTGCCTCCTCTTATTTCGTGACACATATCCCTCCTCATCATGCCTTCCTCACAATTGTACGATGTAATCCAGTTAGTCTGTAGTTTCAATGTGGCCATTTTTTTTGCGATAGACTTGTTTCTAGCTAACCTACCCGCATACTTAGCATTTCATTCGGTTAGTGAAGCCTTCCAATATTTCTTAATTACTCCTCTGGACACCGAATTCTCGTTTTGCTTCTATAAATTTTGTATATCCGATACAAACCCCTAAATAGCTCATAGACATTAAGCCCCAGAAATATAATTCTTGCTAAACATTACTCGATGAAAGTAGAATTTTCTCCGTAAGTTAACTCGCATGCCGTGAAAGCCAAATATTTTGGCACGGGTTTGAGTCTTTCGCATGAGAAGCCATCCAGAGAAACTAATCGCATTCATCCTTGTATTTATTTTGGCTGCTTAACATCGGAATATTCGAATTCGTAGTAAGAATAACTAAGTTAGTGATGGAATATAATATCATGGTGCAATCTTTTTTATATTCCTGAATCTGGGTTTACACGGCAGTGTCATTAGATTATTATTTTGTTTCCATCAAGGTGAAAAGGGACCCAAAATATCAAATTCAAAAGCTCATTAATGTTCGAAAAAATATAATTTTCGAATTGCGTAAACCATATTTTTGTGGATAATTCATATACATATAGAATACTAGGAATTGGACTCGTATGGTTTAATATTCTCTGTATAAAGCAATCGGAGTGGGGGGTACTCATTGAATCGTTTAATTGGAACCGTTATTGGGAGGGAAAGGGTTTTCAAAGCGGTAAGTTTCATTAAAAACCGGGGGGGGGTCAGGCTTTTGATTAGATTCCATCCAGAAGCTGCACGTTGGCGTCATTAATTGGATAACATTAATAGAGTCATCACTTTTTCCAAAGGGACTTAAACGGATGCGGTGAAAAAATTCATCGGCGGAACAATTTGTTCGCCCGAGCTTAACTCTCGTGAAAGCATTCACACGGAAGCGATCGTTGATATTTTTTTTCGATTTTGTTTTGTTTCGAAACCAATTCCTCGAGTATTATAGTCCTTGTTATATTTCCCTAGGGAAAGTTTAGATTTCTCACTATTTCTTTTTGTCTTAATATTCCGCCACTTGAAGCCATAAATATATTTATTAAAACGTCTTTAGACCTCTCGTACACTAGGGTGAAAATGACAGCTGGAAACCGGCCCCGTCTTCTGGAAGCTGCCTCAGGTGAAAACCGCCAATCATTGCCGGATGTTTATTTGTCCGTGAAACTTTTGACGTACCAGCGAGGGTGAACTCATACGTATCGAGTGATTGAAGTCATTTTATGAGTGAGAAAGGTTATTGCTCTCATTTATTTATTTGATTCTGTTATATATATGATTATTTATTTATTTGGGATACAAATTCCCCCCAGAGAAACGCGCACTAGTACATTGCGTGTACGGACACATGCAATGTACTAGTATCACAGGATAATTGTCGAACCCCCAAGAAAGCCATTTCAATGCTAGATGTCATCCTTATTCCTACATAACGTTCTACAGGTGTGTTTGCTTTCGTCTTTTTAATGAATCACTTGGGAAATGTGAGTAAATATTGTAATTATATCGTTTTGTTTAGTTTTACGTTTCAGCGTTTACATGTTTAACACTGTAGTAGGAAGCTAATTTCTATGGACTTATTTTTTCTGAATTATTCTCGTCCTAAGCATGAGCTTATATTTTTCAGATATATTTTTTATTTGCTCAATGAGTGAGTTTGTTGTTTCGCATATTTTATTTTGGTCAAAATGCCTTTTTAGGCTTTTTACGGCATAATCTATTATTATTCTGTATTTTCTTGATATTTTTTTTCTCCTACGTATTGACCTACTCTTCCTCAATGACTGGCTGTTGTGCCTGTAATTTATATTTCCTAAGTTTTGAGTTTTCAGTCAACTACAGCTAGCCGGGGACTACGAATATGGAAATGAATAATCGGGTCAAGTAGGACTGGTTAATTCGCCAGGCTCGGCCAGTTTCCTCAATATCTACCACCTCCTTTTTCCACAGACATTCTCAACGAGCTGAAAAGCTAAACAAATATAAAATTGTGGAGTAAATGGTGTGAGAGGAGGGGTAGACCGAGAAAGTCATGCGGCGGAAGGGACTCTTAAGAGGAGGAATGTGAGGAGCGTTAAGAAATTGAAAGCGTGCATGTGAATGTAATAGAAGCAAAAGAGGTCTGAAAAGATAGGACAGTATGGAGGAAATTGTTTAAATCAAAGTCAATTTTCTAGGTCTAACGCCGAGAGTTAAGCTCTTTTTATAATTTCCATGAAATGGAACGGCCTGATAGGAATGTATTGTATGGTAGTTCATGTATGTTATATTTATCAATCATTTTCCGAAGATGGAAGAAAGTGCGAAGGTCCTAATATAATGTATAGCCTAGCACGGGATTGTACAAGACAAACTTTAAGATAATAATAAATTCCAAGATCCGTGAAATTACATCTGAAGAACTTTGTGGCGTAGGTGTGCCACGGTGAATGACTGAGGTCAGTCATCCATTATCCCCTCGATCTGATTGTCTGCAGCACTCGTCCACCATCCCCGCCCCCCCCATCCCCCTTACAATGCTAATTCGCTCACGCCCCAATAACTCTTACTTCCTCAAAGCCGTCCTTATATGACCACGTTTTGTCCTTCAGCCTCCTTTGAGATGGTGTTCCCTTTCGATAAAGCCGTTCCAAACGTGCCGATTTAAGTTCCTTTCAGAAACGATTTAAATAGATCGATATAAAATGCATTTTCATAGGGAAAATGTACATTTGAACGGAAATGTTGTCTGGGATTTTTACATAAGTTTTTTAACAGACATACAATTAAAAATACATAGTAAACATAAAACGTAGGTGTACAAAACAGTTACGAGTTCAATACAACAGAAGGGAAAGATTAAAAAATGCCTAACTTCCCATAATTTCCTTACAAATCAGTTGTATATTAATAATATTTATGTATTTCTAACGCATACATGTGTCATTGGAATTACCAATTCAAAAAACGTCAATATATTTTAGATAACCATTGCAAATTGATTCGTGTAAAGCAGTCAATGGCGTGAAAGAATTCACGGAAGTCCCAGTGCTATTCTATGGTAACTCTCCGTGCAACCCCCCTTGATTTTTACTGCAGTACACTCTTCATCAGTTGCTACGTAAAAAATTGCCTTTATGGTCGTTATAAAGCCATTGTGCCTCAACGATAGTCACGTTAACTTTGCTCTTTATTACCCCTTGGTCTCCATGAGTTTTTTTTCTGTTCCTCCGGGACCTTCCTCGGTCCTATGTAAGGCCATGCAATTGACCTGCAGCTTTCAACGCAGAGAAACTATGACTCATATGAATCTTTTTGTCATTCTCCAGTGATGCTTGTGGCCCGAGTTGAGCCAAACACTCCGCTAAATCTTTTGACGTTCCTAAATTATTCCTTGGCCTCTGCAATAAAAATACATCGGGGAGCATGTGGGAGGCTGAACATCAAGGGAGACGTAGGATAAATCCTATGTGATAATTCCCATAAAGTCCGCAGTTTCAACAATTTTACGTAAAACTGACCTTTTCAACAAATTTAACTTTCTACAAATTTAATCTATATTAATTATACCTTTTGTTTTGCAATCTTGGATTTAGCTGACAGAATGTTCTTACTTAACTGATGTGTGCGAGGAGACGGGTTGCCGTTGTTGCGAACGCACCCTAATTTTTAACAATATTTATACCATTTAGAATTGGTGACAGTCTCGGGCTTAAGAATATGGAAATCATTCATGGTAGGAATGAAAGGTGAAGCAGGTACGCAACAATTTCCACACTATATATTATCATCACTTGGATCCCACTCCCATCCCTTGGATATATGAACTGCTTATCTTACGTCTTAACTCACCCGATGATATTGTTTTGCAACGAAACCACGGTCATCTTCTTATATATAAATAAGAATGTTTGTTTTGTTCGTGTTTTATGCACGTCAATACCACTCATCCGATTGCGATGAAACTTTGGTGAGTTGTTGTGCGCGTGCCCGTAAAGGTTTCTGAATTATAAAAATGGCAATATTTGGGTTTTTTTACCCTAATATTTTTGACATTTACTCCCGTAAGAAAAGCATTGAATTCGCTGCAGGATTTTCTTTAATTGCCTTTTTAAATTTCTTGCACTCAAGATATTGGATGGAAATTTGTATCATAGAACGCATAAAATAATGAAGTATTTAATTCTTTCATTCACTTTTCTTTTATGCTTCGTTTTCGTCCAAGTTTTGCGTTTTTATCTCTGAAATCATCAATTTTTCTTCTTTTTCAACAATAGAAATTTCCTTTGCAACCAGGCGTGAATAACCATAGCGATTTCACGAATGGCTATTCACTCCTGCAGCATTTGAAGTCCAGGTTCTGTGACTAATTTTATAGTTGTAGTCAAGCGACTATAGTTCACCGTTCGCCTTGCCTTCTCAATGACCATCAAATAGGCAAATCGCTTCATGTGTGCGAATTAAATCTGGAAAATCCATGCTTTTCACATGCTTACGAGTGGGGCAGCCGAAAAATTTGTTTTTTCAGGGATGGTAAGACCAAAACTATTGTATGTCCAAAAGAACTTTATAGCACTAAGGAAAGCACTTTGTAAGAATAAATTTTTTCAACTGTAATATAATACACAAAAAATCATTGTCTTTCATTTACTCTGTATATGTAAATGCATCTGCTTTGCATGTGTGTGCCTACTTAGATAGAAAAAAGAGGCATTGGAACGCATGCCGGGGAAACTTAGGTGAGTTATTGTGCGCGCCTTCGATGGTTTCTGAATTATTAATTCCATTGTACAATAAGTGGAACGCGAATAGTTTTAATAGATGAATGTTGCCACGCGAGCTTCTCAAACAAGCAAGCAACGAAGCAGATCGTTTACGAGTTGCTCATTAACGAGCATCAGAATCGTATCAGTGAGACATAATTTATGTTAAAAGGAACGTAATTTGTTTTTACGTAGAATAAGATTTGGTGCAAAAGCCCCTTTGTTTGCTTTTGGAATTTAAATGCTTATCATTATATCACTTAAAGAATAAGGTTTTGCAATCTTGCATTCAATTTTTCGTATACGCTTTGCTTTTTCCTAAAATGGTATTTTTAACCTAGAAAAAACTTAAATTTTTGCGCTACTTCAACATTAGAATATTTTATTTACTTGGAAACTGCAGCATAGGCATGAAATAGAAACTCATGCCTTCTATTGTGCTTTATGAATTCCTGTGTTGGTGCGAGGAATTCATTGGATTAAGTCTCAAATTCGTTTTGGGGCCCAGGGTTTAGGGGATCTGATTTTGAACCCAGAAAAGATTTGTGGGCCAATGCATGAAAAGTATGGAAGTCAATGAGGACTTCATTATAGAGTATTTTATTTTGTGAATCACGCCAAAAAAATCATTGTCCTTCATTTATTTTGTACATGTCTGCTTTGCATATGTGTGCCTACTTAAAAAGAAAAAGAGGCGGCAAAGAGGCCGGGCACAGCTAGTGAACTATAAAATACACAGGGTGTATATTGCAGTGTTTCTGTTTCGCCTTTCATTTCTACTAAGAATTATAAACATAAGATGGAGTGGTCCTAGGAAGAGCATTCAGGTTGAACACCCTTAAGGTTACTTCTCGCGTCGAGGGTGAGGAATTTGTACGTGAGGGTGTAATTAACAGCGTGAGGACTAAGGGTGGGGGTTGGATATGTCTGTGTGTTCTCGGTTACAACCCGGCCTGCTCTGGGCGGAGAAATTTCAAGCCCCAGCTTTCCAATTATGATCCTATCCGTCCCATTTTTTTTCATTTCCCCTCTCCTATACTCCCGACCCCATTTCCATCCCCTCTCACTCACTCTCCCGCTCCGATAATCTTCTCCGCCACCCCTATCTCTCTCTCTCCCTGAGCCTATGTCTGTCTGTACACGCCTTTTCCTCTCCTCCTACCTTCCTTCCCCTCTCGACACGACGAGCAGCTCATAACAGCTCGATTGAAACGATAACCTAGCCGCTTGGAAATCTCAATTAAGAGATAATGACGCTTGTGTCGCACCGCGGATGTAGTTGCTGTTGTGTGAAGCTCCGAGCGATGTCTCGGTGGCTAATTACACGCTTTGTAACCCGTCGAACGTTGTCTGATATCGTTCACAACCACGCTCAAGCGCAGTGTATCTGTGGTCATTGAACCACCGAAAGTAAAGTTTACTGTGATATACATCTATAAAAGTCATGTAAATTGTGTTAACGTTAATCAAACGAGTTATTTTTGGACCGTTTGAAACACTTTGGTCGCTAATCAATGAAGGTTTTGATGAAATTCGACTTATTAGACTCTTTAAATCACCAAAAATTGCCTGGCATCTTTTACAGTCACGCTCAGGCTATGTATATGTTATAATTGAACCGCCCGGTGAATATGATGCCTTTGTTTAACATTCAGAAGATCCACGTAGATAATTGTGTTTTTGTTTGATTAAGAAGTTTTTCTTTATTTTTTAAATCATCTTGGTTGTTAATCAATATAGTCTTTGATGAAAATCGGCTAACGCAATCCTTTTATCTGCGAGCATTGCCTGAAATCGTACACAACCACAATCTGATTAGTATCTATCGTACTTAGAACACCGGAAGACACACGATAGCTTTCTGACATCTGGAAAAAATCACGTATAGTTATTTTCTTTGAAAAGGAATTGTTTCACTGTTGGAATCTTTGTGATTGCTAATTCAGAAAGGTTTTGATTGAAATCTGCTAATCGCTCTCTTTATACTTTTGTGAACATTGCTCCCGTCGTTCACTAACACGCTCAGACAAGTAATTATCGTTGACGAAATCACCGCCAAGCGTGATAACTTTGTGTGAAATCTAGAAAAAAACAAGTAAGCAAATGATTGTGTATAATGGAGAAGTTCTCTATTATCTTGCTAATCATCTTGATTGCTAATCGAATAAGGTTTTTAATGACAATCAGCGTTCATCTCGAAATTTATCTCGTTCAATCGACGTCAGTTCACATTCATCTCAGTCGTTCCCCTGAAGCCTAAATGATTCGACGGAGCTCATGAAATTTGGGACATGCCCCTTTTGTGCTCCTCCCAGCATTATTCGACGTGGAATTAAACAGGCTGTTATTTGATTATCTGATGAATGCCCCCAGTGGAAGCGTAACGATCCGGTCCGTCAATCAACTCTGCTAACTCCTCCGGCCGGCCGATTCAAGTTTTCAGAACCTTGACCGGCAAATCTCAGAAAGATCGTCCCTTTCCGATTGGCTGAACTCCGTTCCGTTCTGCTGAAACCGTGGAATTAATTCGGTCCGGGAACTTCGAAGAGGAGCCAACCGTAGGAGTGTTCTCTTGGCGATGAATCAGCCTCCTCCGTTCAAAGTGGGTAAATGCCACACAATGGTTAAGTGACGCGTTGAAGCAGTAGAAGTCGCTTCTTTCTTTCTCGCTGTGTGTGCGCGGCGTTCTCCCTTCAATTGCTTCACGTTTTCTCATCGCGTCTTTCTCCAACGCCTCTCTCGCAGATGGTGTCGTAATTTTATTTTAGAAAGTACCGCGGCTTGAGCATTTTCCGAATAAAAGGAATAAAACTGATGGACTGCGTTTGAAATGAACGGAATGGGAATGCGAGTGAGATGCAATGTATGTAGGATGATGTTTTCGGGCAATGATGCGTTTTGTTCATTTAAAAAAACTCGACGTTTCGCTTCTCGTGCTGGTAGAGTCGTCAAGAGAATAACGCTTCCTGTACGCTTCCAGAAGAAATGCAGTGGAGTTCTGAGAGATAATGGCTGAAAAATAATGGGTCAATAATTTACGAGACAATGAGAACCGCAGGATTTCCACAAGTTTAGATCCGTAGTTAGCCCAGAGGGAGTGCAAGCTATGCGCTGCATTGCATATCATGCAGGGGTGAAAAATATTTTTTCGAATTGCTGAAATAACTGAAGCGCTCAAGAATGAAAAGTCCGTTTGCAATGTATGCGTTTTGCTAAAGCAGTCGAAGGAATATATGTTTAACGGCATGAATAAAAATGGCAGGACTTGACTTTTGTTTTGAATCTAGCAGTGGCCAGCCCACCTCCTCCTTAAGACGACGGCATCGTGACGTTCTGCACCGTAGAATGAATGTATAATCCTCTCCATTTCGAACAGATCACTCGAATAGCTTTTCCCATTGTTCATAAAAAAAGATTCTCTCCATTCTGGATGGGCGTTGATGAGAAGGCAGACTCCCACACACGCTCAGAGGCGGGGCGGGTTGGGTGGATAACTCAGTCCCGGGATGGACGCGATTGCTCAACTGCGGAATTAATTGGTCTTTTGTTTCCTTCCTGGATGACGAAACCCCATCCGCCATCTCCATGAACCGGCATTCCGAGTTCGAGATTATGAAGAGCACGACAGTGAGAAATCTCCCGGGTGACACAGATCTCGGGGATGAATTTAATTATCCCCAAAACCGAAAGCGAAAGTCGCAAATGTACGCATCAAGTGGATTTGTTGTCCTCTCCGTAACGCCTCGGCCTGATTCCTGCGTGAGTACGACGAAGGTGTGGAAAGGTCAAAATTCCTACCAACTTTTCCCATTTCATAACGTGTTAATAATACAATTTAAATGTCCTCCCGCAACCTATTAGGCAATGAGGCAGTGAAGTTATCACCGTTATCGTGTAGTTTTTTTCTCTCGTTAAAAATTTACTTTCATCTCTTTAAGGTGATATTCTCATCGCGACAGTCAAATTACGATAGATTCAAAAACTTGAATACCGTGAGCACAAAGTGGTTACCAAAGTTACATGGCGGTAGGGATTCATGATTAAATGAAACACCTAGAAGTTCCATTTATAGAATTTAATTACGACCAGGTTTTCAACGCATAGTATCATCATCAGTTGAACATGCAGAAAATGTTCACGTGATTATGACGCATCGAGTTGAGACCTGTGCTCTTCCTAATCCTTTCCATGGCTTGTGTCCTAACACCTACTGCCACAATTCACTGCGGCGGGTTGCACGGTTAAATGTAGACTATGGGAATAGTAAACCCTGAAACACGCGGTACTCATGCATCGAATTACGAATGAAATAAAATTACGAATGCCTTCTGAAAAAAATCTTTAAAAGAAAGGTGTTGTCCATTTTCATTGGAATCAGGCTCTCTGATGTGATGATTTTTATTTCCCAAACGAGAGCCGTTTTCTCCGAAATATATCCGCGGTCCATTAATTGCGTCTGGCTCCATTGCCATACGAGAAAGAAAATCGGTGCTTGAGGGGCATCTTCACTTTGCGCTATTTCGGCGAATTCGTTAAAATTTGACGTGCTTTCACATCAGCGTTCTCTCGATTCACCCATATGTTCCCTCTTCAGAATTCTCGGAAATAAAAAAATAAACGATGCTAATGTTTTCAACCGACGACAAAATTCAACACACAGGCTGACGGACGGACTTTGGGAAAGCGCGGATCCACGGCAAAAATCCTTGATCCAAAGCGAAGCCAATCCCTTAAGGTTTTTAGAAAGCAACGGAGGAAGAGAGGGAGGTTACTAGAGAGAGAGAAACCTTATGGAAATTAATGGATTCTCTTTGGCAAGGACAAACATATTCACGGGGAATGCATGCTTTCACTATAGCATCCTCCCACCCTTCCCAGCGCTCTTCCTGCCAGGAGCGTCGTAACCATGGGGACTGGGAAGAGTGGGAGGGGTAAGTGGGTGGGATAGGGAGGGAGTGGGGGGAGGGGGTTAAAGGAGTCCCCGCCCCTTAACAGAGTAGAGAAGGGATGAGTTTTGAGCGGCACAGTGTTCTCCCTAGGCAAGAGAATCTGCTTGGGTTGAAGGAGAGAACATGAAAAAACTCTTTTCCATGAGGAGACTCGTCCCTTTTCGCAAATGTGTTGGTGAATAAATACATGTAATCCGCAGTTCCGAGCCGCGGTTCACTCACTCCTTTCCCCGTGCTCGGGTACGGCCCCATGTCTGCAGTTTGGAAGTAGGCCCTTTACATGCCGTGCTCCTCAAGTTTTATCCATCTACTTTCGGGAGCAGAGCCGAGAGACGACGGCTTGGTCGTTTCTGGGAACACGCGTCCGTCAAAACTTTTGCATCGACGTGCATTCGGAGAGCACTCACTTAAAACACCGCACTCCACGCGTGGTGTGAAAGAGAACTTCGGCTGGCAAAAACGTTTACGCAAAATGAAGTGCGCTCAGTGGACGGGTTGAACAATGACGTCCTGGGCCACGTGTCCGCGTGGGTTGTGGACAGGAGCCATACGTGAAGGCTGGAATGCAGGAGTTCCTCGACTTGCGAACTTGATTCGTTCTTGGTCGTGGTTCGTTTCTCGAAAAGTCCGTATCTCTAAATCCTGTTTGACTTTTACCTTATGTGAAATCAGTCCGTTCCCTGTTTCTGAAATATTGGAACAAAAATGAAAGTGCATGTATGTTGCATGCTGAAATTGAGTGCCTTTAAGCAAATTTTAGTATAATTTTGCTCGTATTAAGTAGTCTATGATACGCTGCTTCAGAAAATTATCACAGTTCGTATCTCGAAAATAAGTTCGCATGTTGAGTGGTTCGTAAGTCGGGGTATCACTGTATAGGGTGAAAAGGTCATTTTTGTTTAGAAATTATGATATTTTTAATAGTTTAAAGTTTAGCCTCTTTCTTTATATTTATTCTACTAAATCACTTATTTCCAATATTTTTCCTCACGTTAACAGATTTTGTTTTGAAAATTATATCCCGCAAGAGGTCAGTGGTAAACTATCTACATCGTTCGAACTACGACATGTCCTCCGCCATATTGTCAGCTCCTCCATTTTTATCGTAAAGATGACCTTTCTAAGTTTCTTCCCTAGCCAGTTTCTTCTTCTGTTTAGTCGTTTGTTCTAGTTACGGATCTGAAAAGTTATGATGAAATCAATGATGTATAGAAAATTTATTGATATTTTACCAAATTTTTATTGTTAAACCAGCGCAATTTTCTGCCGATAACTTTAATTTACAATGTTCATGAATGATAAAAGGACCTGCGGACAAAACGGTGTGATTGGCTATCACACATGAGTGTCTATCACAAATGAATTCAGTGGCACACACAAAAAAGAATGAACCGAAACCAGTTATGGGATTTCCAAGCCCATATTTTGCAAAAATCATATTATTTCTACGTATCTGTGTATAAGCTGGGATGAAGGGTGATCTTTGGTACTACGACCCTAGTTCGTGTTAATATTTGAATGCTGATATAATTAAAGTAATAAGCTTTTAACACTCTCTCTCTAGAAAATTCGACGTATTCATTTGTCGGAAAACGTTGCACTACGAGTTCATTTGTCCATTATATGATTGAATAATCCAACGACCGATACGAATCAAAAGTATATTTCAAAACACCATCTAGCGTCAGCCGCGCGATGCATATCCTAATGAAATTTTTAATTTTAAAAGAAATCGGTCAATATATTTACCAGAATGTGGATCTAAAATGTTGTCCAAACTCGCTGGGAGAGAAGTTAATTTTTTAATGTTTCGGATTCCAATGAATCGTTATGCTTAAATTAAGTGCCTTATATGGTGCTGCTACTGCTCATTGAGCGAGCAAGTATACTTTTCGAACTTTGATGTTTGTATTTTCATGAGAAAATGAAGTTTGGCGTAGAGCCAAGGTGAAGGAACGGTAAACTTTGTACGGGAGAAATGTTTTGTTAAAGTTGTCCTTTATTTCACGACTACTGCGTATTTCCTTGTAACCTCAGACTTCAAATTCCACTGCAAAAGGATAATTATCTCATTAATCTTCGAATGGGAGGACTTAGGGCTGACTGTCAAGAGGAGGAATGAGAAGATGGAGATAGCACGTACCATCCGTACAAAACGGGGTAATGATACCTTTTACACTCATCCTTGCTGAGAGAAGTGCCTTTTCTTTTTAGTGCATGCGACCGTCCCGTGTCTGCATTTTCCGTCGACCTTGGAGTAAGTTTCCTTGTCTTGCGACGAGAGGGGACACCTCCCAACCCTCCCAGCCGACTGAACCTCGTCTGACAGCTTGCGAAGTTGCTTCCCTCGATACATTACCTTGCGCATGAAGATGCGACAGTTACTTCACGTTGCAAACATTTGCAGCCATGCGAGACGGATAAACCCTTGGATCGGTATCCGAGTGAATGTCGATAACCGGAGCTACATCGGTATTGGAGCTTCTAAGTTTCACAGTGCACTCTTTTCGGTATTGCTCCAGGTTGGGTGCTTTATTTAAGTCAACGTTTCGTCATCCTACAGTGTCAACTTCGTAATGGTCGATGTGTTCAAAGACAAGGAATATACACCAAGATGATGTGCTGATCGAGCTCTGGTTATTTTATTAATTGTTTCGTTGGTTGAGACTATTTTATGACAATATTTCAGTGAAGTGGATGTCTATTATATTCACGACATAAGCAATTGCTCTTGAAAATAATTAACTATGATTGAGATAATATATCTGTAAAAATTAGTTAGTGTCGGGTTACTGAGTTTGTTTAAATATGTTTTAGATTGTTATTTTGTTATTAATTGTGTTCCAATAGTAATTAACGCTTTATTATTTATAGTCAATTTAAGACTATATGCGAAAAGGTCTTCCTACACACAGACTAATCGTATTTTGTTTTTGCAATTAAATCATCCTGTGTTTAAATGAATTTTGGGTACGAATGAACCATAGAATAAGCGAAAAAAAGTAGCATTTTCTTATTCAACAACTATATTTTTAGTCTAGGTTAATGTGCAATATTGCAGTGTAAATCATTATAGTGTAAGAAAATTATTTCCTTTAGTGAATGATATGACTAATATTTCCTTTTTTCATTGCAGGTACGTGAAAGTGATACACATTGAGAGTGAGCATCTGGGTGGTGAGTCATAAAATTAGCATAGTTAAAATTTTAGGGAAAATATTTAATATATCTTTAACTACTATTGATTCAGATGATCAATTGTAAAACTTCGCTAGTAAATAGGTTTTGCTCGTTCCCTTAAAGTTTTGCGCATCTCTACTTAAGTGTTTTCGCATAATCGGTAACCTTCTAAACACTACTGAGTATTTACTATACAATTCATATCTATTATCCCTTGTATTTGGTCCAGAATACTTACTTTATTTTTGTCACATTCAAGGGTGCCGCTTGTACCTTCAATCATATTTTTCATTGACCCCTTACCTTCAATATAATTCTCGTATACTTTTCCTTGACTTCTTCTTCGAAATGACACCGTAAACTCTGTCTCTTTCTTTAGAGCTTGTTCAACGCTGCCTACATTTCCCTTTTCCCTGTCCCGTCCGCTTGGAAGTTTTTTAAGTTGGCATAATATTTTTGAGCCATTACCATTGCAAATACGTTTAGCTTTCGAGCTTTGCCTCCGTCAGACGATCCCTATAAGAGGCCTTCTCTCCCGAAACCTGGTCATGAGCTGAAGTCTGAGAATATTAGTCCGCGGATTCAGAATCACGTGCGTCCGTGAGGAATCTGTGAGAAGACAAGAGAATTTATAACGGCGAGGAGTGATTCGGCATTGACGAAGTATCCTGTATCCCCTCTTATCTCATCGGTATCTGCATCACAGCTGTCCTCAACTAGTAGGCATTAGGGCATGTGGTAGGATGATTCAGGGAATCAACCATCCTTAACGATTACGCGAAAAAAATTAGTCTTCAGCGTAAATGTAGTTGCACGATGTACAACTTGTGCAGTACATTATAACATTGTGTGCAATTTAATGCATTGCATTGATGCAATTTGTAACAATAAAAATCTGCAATACGTTTAACTGTTTCAGTTTTTTTCTGGGAATCTTTCATTACGACCACTTGTATGAGGGATAGAGTATTTAACAGTAAGAGTCCTACTGTCTCTCGCTCTTTTGTTTTATTGGTATCTAAATCTCCTTGAATCAAACGTACTATTCTTGAAGCCTAAATATTGCTTAATTTCCTCGCAATTTAAACATAAATCTCCCCTATGTTTATCTATTAATCCAGTCACTTTTTCCATTGTTCTCACTACAATTTTTATTTTCAATTCTCTGAAGTGTATCCTTTGAATTTTAGATGTACAGTTCCTTGATGAAATAATTCTCTAGTGTGTTCCAAATACCAGTTTCTTCCTCAAAGAACATTCGTGCCTTACTAATAAAAATGAACACCACTTACTGACTTTCTTGTTGCATTCGCCCACCACTCGTCACATCTTGTGTTTTTTTACCGGTACCTAACATTTATATGCATATCGTGTTGCCTCACTAAAATAATCTAAAACAGCTGCGCCCTCTTACTTTCTCATCACATTCACCACCACTCATCACATCCTGAATTTTATGGTCTGCACTTTATTTATGGAAAATCGTTTGGGCGATTCATCGAGATTTATCGCGAGGTAGGAAATATGCACGCGCGGACCTTAAAGTATAAACTCTTTTCGCCATCCCTCTTTGCCTTTCAGAAAAAAACCATACATACTTGGCACTCGCTTAAACGACCGGGCGCGTTATATCGCCCCGTCTCTCCGAAGAGTTTTAACATCTCGAACAGCGCCCGAAGGGACTGACGGATGGACCCTTCTTCCTTATTTTTTTTCACGACGGTGTACTAAAAAAAAAGAAAAAAGCGAAAGGAATTCGTATGGAGAAAGGGAGTGAGACAGCGGGATAGGGAAGATCAGTGATTGAATCCTCGATCACGTATGTGTCTCCCCTTCGTGCGACCATCGTCCACTACCACCCTTCTTTTTTGGTGTCCTTCACCTTGCCTCGTCTTTTCTCCAAAGGTCTGGATTCAATTTTTATTCTCCCATCTCCCCACAACGCGTCCCGTCCTTTCCGGGCATTTTACGCGCCAGTCCCTCCTAGGAGTGGGAGGGTTTGGGAAGGGTGGATTTTCGACCAATAAGGTCAGCAGAGCGAGAGAAGGAGGAGAGATAGCCAGGGTGGCCACACTTCCGAAACCAGAACTTCACGCCGCCCCACTTCAGCTAACGGCTTGTAATACATTAGTATGTTACTGTATGGCGTTCGACATTAGTCTATAAATATCTGCAGGCCGATTTCCGTACGGATTGTAATTTTTCTTTAGGCGGATTCATGAAGAAATCATCATTTTACGTAAAGAAACAAACAACAGCGGCGGTTATCATGGTGCCCATCTTTAAAAGGGCGATAAGAATACCAAAATACTGCATTTAACCTTAATCATCGTAATTTATAGAAGAGTTAGCCCAAAACTGACCACAGAAAAATAAAATGTAAGCTTTCTCGCGCAATTTAGTCCAATTTTCATTGTGGTAAAAGTGTATCATATCATATTTTTAAATCGTATTCTCTTCGTACTTCTCTTCTTAAACTTCGTATTCCCATCGATTCTCATATTTTTCATGGATTGGCAAGGAAATCTTTTCTGACCTCAGGCTCGGTCCTTTTACGAATTTTTCGGGAGATCTAACCAAGCCTTAAGAATTTCTCGGGCCTAAAACCTTCAAGACATGATGTCTTATCAAAATCGTGAAATCTCTTTTTGAGATAAAGTTTTCGTGCGTACAACGTACATACAATTATCATTCTTTGAAGAGCATAAGATATGAGCTCTTATGAATATTAATTTCCTGCGCAAAACCTCAAGGCCGGAGGTGTGATGTTGCCAATAGAAGCAGAAAGTTAAAATATTATGGTGCAGTATATTGACTGCGTTTCTTGAAGTCTTCCAATATGCAAATATAATCACATGAAGTACGTTTATTAAATTTTTCACGTTGTAGGAAATGGTTACCTACGTATCGTATTGGTGAACAAACGGATTGTAAGTTTGGCAACAATGTTCTTCGTAAGGCCAAACAAAATGTGGAACGCTCCATATCTGACTCAGCGATAGACGTTTAGTTTATTTCGTTTTTGGTATCGATAGTATTTTGTAGGGCCTTGTTTTCATGTTATTTAAACTGTCAATAACATTTTATCTTCAGTATTCTTTATTATGTGCTTTGACTGTCGGTGTTAGCGGTAGGACTTTTGAAATTAGAAATCATAGCATTCACGTTCGTCTAACTTTCTTCAATATTGGTAAACTTGAATGGCTTTCTAATAAATCCTCATTTTTTCCAAAAAAAAATCGTTTGAAGTTCACTGTCTCCGGCATTAATATGTGAACATATTTTAAACTTGGAGCGAAAGATAGAAATTAAAACACTGAAATATTGTGTCGTCAAAGACTGATTTTGTTAAAAAGCATCATCACCAAGAACGGATGATGTTGCTTTTCAACGACACCATGATCGTCGAAAGTAAAATATTTAGTGGAAATTGCGGTGTTTTGAAATTTAAGATGTTAGATTTGTTGCTAAGCGCTACAATTTATATGTTGCTGCTAAAGATTTGTGGAAGTCGCTAGTTATTGGCAACGCTAGCCACACCCGACTTGGACTTTGCGGTCATTCCAATGCCCATAGTGAGGGTGGCCGGTCGGTTTGAGAGACGGCCAGTGAGAGGAGATGCAGCAACTGTGTATCCGGCCTAGAGGATGGGCAGACGTTTTGGACGGTGTCGGGCGAAAGTGTGCCTGCCTCACCCTGCGGGGAAAGAAATAAGTATCTCTCTCTGGAGGACATTTTCTCCGGCTCTCTCAGTCAATCTCCGTCTCCTTTGCTTCCTCTCTTCGCTCAGTGAGATGATGTCCAGCATCCCTTTCCTCCCGTCTTATTCTATCACTCCCACCCGCCTCAATCCCTCAAATGCCACGCAAAACCGATGCTCCCGTCCTAGAGAAAGATTTCCCTTTTCGTCCTCCTTGCGACTCTGGTATCTCCCTCCGGGCGATGCCGGAAAAGATGTTGTCTGTAAAATAAAATTGCTCCTGCCATCCCGACTTTCGTGTGAATATGTGCGTCAGAAAACCCATGCATAAGTTATGTGTAATAAATTAAGAATTTATTTCAATACTCTTACATACAAAGTATTCTACCGAACGAATTTATTCATCATCATTAGCAGTCATCAATCCAAAGATGGGTTTGCTGCAGATCTTCACTCCACTCTCCTATTAGTTAAGCACTTCATTCCATCGTAGGTAGTTCTTCACTTTTACGTTCTTCGTTATTTGCCAGGTATACTCCATTCTAGGTCTTCCCCTGTTATTCTTTCCATTCATTTCTCCTTCCAATATTGTTTTCTATTTGCTATTGTGTCACAAAATGTGTCCAATAAGTTAGTATCTCCTCTTCTTATAGCTTTCATTATATGTACTTCTTTTCTCTCCAATTCTTCGTAGGATTTTTTCATTGAGGATTCTTCACTAACCCCAAATCTCTAATCTCTTTTTCTTGGCAGCTGTAATTTTCGAGGCATCACTGCCATATAACATTATACTCCAAATATTGTTTTGATAAAGTGCTTCCTTACTTCCAGGCTTGTGCTATCAGCTGTTTGCAGACTTCTCTTCTGGTAGAATGCGTTCTTTGCTTGGGCTATTCTGCTCTATCACTCGTTATACGCTCAAAATTTTTCTGATGGATATGGAAACAGAACTATTCGTCAAAGATATTTCTTTAGAGACAAACTATTCTGAAAAATGATAGACATCACTTTTAGAGAGAAATTTCGATAAGTGAACATCATGATAACTTGATGATTTATAATACTAGATAACTCATTGAAAAATGAGTCGTGCGTTTTATTCTTTTTCTGTGGTTGTGCATAAGTTTGTCAAAAATAAATTAATGAAATATGGAATGCCAATAGGTTATTGTGGAAGAAGGTTTTAGTGTTTTCCTTGACTCTTTTTAACAGTTGTCAAATATCTATTGCTTCAACTCTCTTCTTCTGTAACTCTATATACTTATGGCCTTAACGGCTCAGGGCCGCTGATTTAAAAATCTTAATTTCTTATTATTTATATTTTTTGCATTCTATTTACTTATCACTGTGATTGGAAGATTTTTTCCCTTACGTATGTACACAGCGGACCTTCCTTTTATAACTATCGTCACAACCCGCATTTACTCGCGGCGAGCGTGTTAAGCAGAGACGCGGAAGGGAAATTCTTCTTGTCTGACGGGGTATTCTTTGATCCTCCTGGGATTTTTGATTATTCATTCATCTCCTCGAAGAGTTTCTTAAAGTTTGAACAATGAACTTCCGGAACTGCCCGTGAGATAAAAGTGCTCAACTCGTTCTTTGCTTGTTCAGTTTCAAAAATTGAAAATGAGACCTTGGTGACGAGTTAAATTAGCAAATTTTTATCAGAGGGAGAAACTTATGACGCTCTACACAACCCTGTAGATGCAATTGTCCACTTTCGGATATGCTTCTCACCATTGTCATATTTGGCGAAAAAAAAAGTATTTACATGCTTTCAGCATGATGTCGCTGCAGTTTTATACGAAAGGGAGATTCTACTTTGTCATTAATCTATCTAATTTGTTTTAATAATAGTAATGTCCCTGAAACAGATACGCTTAATTGGGCCCCTTTTTTTGCACTAAAAAGATGTACATTAAATGAAGGTTTTTTAATAAGACCTAATGCTACGGGATAGACATCCTTCTATTCTTGTCCAGAAGTCATCATGCATGTACGTTTATTGTTGGCATTTGGTCGGTATCTTAAGTTAAATTTTCTATCATAATTTGAGTGCCGTTATCCTCTTTAATTACAGTAAACACATGTAATAAAATTTACTAGAAAAAGTTTTCAGGAAAGGTACTCACTGTTATTATTTTGAAAAAACGTTCGTTGGTAAAGTGAAATTAAACGAAAATATTGGGATTTGCCTTTGTCGTTTTTTGCACCTATCTCATCTGTGCGTGCTGTGAAACGTGAGGGTGTACATTGTACGGGCTTTCAGCTCCGATCTAATTAAACGTAATGAGTGTTTCATTTGGGTAAAAATTCACCTCCTCCAGGGCTAGGTTCAACTCTGTTCATTATGTTACATCCACAAAGCCAAAATTTAAATGGATAACGTGCTGCTCGTTTGGAAGTCACAGTGACGGTTATGAGAAATGACGGAAGCATGCACACGTTAAAAATGATAGCCTGCATGAAATACGTTAAGTGGGTGACAAACTAAAAACGAAGTGACCTACCTCAAAAAGCACGCCCAAGAGATTTAAATGTCAAGTTGGTTTGTGTTACGGGAGGCGCCTTAAATTCTCCTAACCCGGTGGAAAAATATTCTAAAAAAATTCCAACACGCGCTTCTCCTTTGTAAAGGAGAAAAAAATTCCATTAGGTAATACTTCACGGTTGGGGAGTCGTGTCGACCTTGTACAACCTACGGATGGAAAGGTCATGGACTCTTTAAGTCTCGCGGCACAGCTGCTTTCAAAGTTTATCGCCAGTCGTTTTCCCCCTCAACTCACCCTTCCGTGAGTCTGATAAGGAATACGCCGTAATGCTACTTTATGATCTCCATCAATCAGATTACACGTCGTGGCTGTTTTTGTTTTCATAGCGCCCTTCCTGGTGAAACACAAGTGGAAACATTTGCTCCTTTATTTTTTGGGACGCTTTTAGGGTTTTTTTTTAAATCGCAGTTTGATTTATTTTAACTCCTCCGTCAAATACGTCGATCAAACTTTACGAACCTCGAAAATGAATTATGGTCATAACAATCTTCATCCAGGTGATCGGAAGTACGTGCCAACTGAAATTTATTCTGCATTGATCAATGACAAGTTGGCGACAATTAAGATATTGTTTTTTTTCTCATTTCAGCTGGCATTTCCACGGTTTAAACTTGTTTCAAGTTTTGCAAGCATAGAGTGTAGAGCAAACAGTTTTTTTGAAAATCGTTCTGTTATTTTTTCACGAAAAACGGTGATAAAAACTACTGTCAATACCCCATCCAAGTGTTTATGCGTAGCATTGTTAGAGATAAATGTAACATGAGCTTTTGTACTGTCGATGATATTTCAGTACGATTATGTACATTTTGGAGGTTCTAGTCATCGGATATCTACATGCACATCAGCTTTATTGGTATTCACTCGAGTATTGAGTTCAATTGCAAAAATGGCGAATGATAACTCGTGTCCACAATTTTAAAAAACTGCGGTGATTGTCCATGGTTTATCTGGGTTTTTGAAGCATTAACGCCGAAGTTATTCTTGAAAAAGGCTAGATTATTTTTTCTCTCTTCCCATGTAATTTTAGGGTAAATAGTAGTTTTCGAAACTCAATAAGTGCAATATTATAATTTTTTATAACATACTAAAATATTTCCCTAATCATCGGAAATTATTTTTAAGGTAAACCTTTCCTCGGTAGTATCATCCTGTAAGAGTTTTCTGTTTTAGTTTTTGCTTCCTCATATTATTTGGATGATTTTTTCATTCATTCTATTTCTGTAAATTGAAAATACCGAACACATCGGGTCTGACCATGAGGATATGTTTTTCGCAAAATGTTGCTTTTTTGTTCCTGTAAATATCCTTTGTGCCTCATTGTCTTTCATCTTATTAATTGATGTTACTTTAAGCTGCCGAAATTGCCACCGACCTTTGTGGAAAACATATATCTTTCATGTAAGATTCAAGACTTTCCCGGTGAATACTTGTGATGTAGATTTCTCGGGTTTCCATCCGGGTGATGTTGGTGTGTTGCACCGACGTTTCGACGGCGTGGTCTGCTCATTCACCCTGAGGCAGTGGCGGATACAGAAAAAACTCAAGGGGGGGCGCAAAGTATCGCGACGATTGTAGCTTTCAAACTGACTGCCTGGCAGCGACTCTGCTTCCCTTATATATGTAGCTCGGTTGTTTCGAGAACATTCGGTGCCAGAATGTTCGCTTCCAGACTTTTAAGGAGTGTGAACAAATACAAACAGTAGAATATTCGCGACTTTTTTCGAACAAATGCCAGACAGAATAACGTATCGAGATCACTAGAAAGGCCGCGACTTTTCTCGTAGGTTAGCTATCTATGTGCCAGACAGAAACGTATAAAATACGATGACGCGGACGCGCGCGCGTGCTACATAAGAAAAAGTAAAACTACTCGATAACTCGACTCAGAGTCGACTGACGACACGAACGAATATCGTGCGGGCTGACTGGCGGGGGCGCACAGTGGGGCAAAATCCCAAAAAGCCCGCCCGGGCGGCGCGGGCGCAAATGCGAACGGCCCAGCAAGGGGGGAGGGCGCGCGCCCCCCATATGTATCCGCCACTGCCCTAAGGACGATGACAGACTACGCCTAGATCTTTCACGTTGAAATATAGTGACGGGATGATTCATGGTAATCGTCGTGTATTTTTCATTAAATCCTCAAATTACTAAAAGCATTACTTCTACCTTGCGAGCAAAAGATGTACGCATACGTTGGAATCTTCCGGCTGAAAGCCAGCGGTTGGTTTTTCCTTATTGGATTATCATAGTCTTTCGATTAATGAATTTTTCAAACAACTTGTTGGCGGTATCTCGACCTTGTGAGCAGAAAAATATTTTCGCCGGAGAATTCCTAAGCAACTTTTTCATCGCCGCGCATTCCTAAAGGTCGATTTCGTGCGAGATATTTTTCTGACGGAGGGGAGAGGAAGCCTACATTAATCTGGGCATTCCGGGTTATCTTGCGCTCCGGGGGCCTCGAAGTATATGCAAAGTTCTCTTGAGTCGTTGGT